>CM029012.1:1035667-1753167 GCA_016801055.1 Panax notoginseng
ATTCGTACTACAACATCAAAGTTCATGTTAGCCCAGATCATGCCTGAGCTGAGAATTTAATTGAGTCAAAAGAGTAACCTTGATACTGCTGGCAGTTAGTGTTCTTGAGCTCAAGAACACCAACAGCGACGCTTTGTGTCGCTAAATCCCTATAGCGATGGTTTTTAATATAATTATTTTTTGAATTTCTAAAAATTATTTAAAAATAGAAATAAATTATAAAAATTATTAAAAATTATTTTAAAAATTATTTTAAATTATGAAAAATAATTTTTGACCAATTAGAATATTTTTCTTTAATATTTATAATTATTTAAATATTAAAGGTATTTAATTTATTTAATTAGTGTATTAAATAAATTAGAGAAAAATGATTTAATATTATGAAAAATCATTTTAAATAAGAATAATGTATTTAAAAATATTTAGAATTATAAAATATAATTTTTAATATTTTTGGAGAATTTTCATTAATAAATTAATATTAATGATATTAGGTTCATTTAATTATTAATTTAAATAAATAAGATAAAAATGATTTTACTGATTTAAAAATTATTTTAAATAAGAATAAAGTGTTAGAAAATATTTGGAATTATAAAATATAATTTTTAATATTTTTTGGATAATTCTCATTAATAAATTAATATTAATGATATTAGATTTATTTAATTATTATATAAAATAAATGAATTAAAAATATTTTTATTGATTTAAAAATCATTTAAAAATGAGAAAAATAATTTAAAAATATTTTAAGTTATAATTAATGACTTCTAATATTTGAGTAATAATTTCATTAATATTTAGATATTAATGGTGATGATTTAAAAATAATTTTAATTATTTTAAAAATTATTTAAGTAGAATATTGTTGATTTAAAAATAGTTTAGGTTATTATTAATAACTTTAATATTTTGACAAGTATGTCATTAATATTTTTATATTATTAAATATTAATGATGATAAGATTAATTGATAATTAAATCATTTAAAAATGATTCCGATGTTTGAAAAATTATTATAAATTATAATAATTGCTTATAAATTATTAAAAGCTTCCAAAAAATATTATAATTGATAATTGAATTATCTAACTTAATATTGAAGCTTAGAAATTGAATTTAATTGACAATAACTGTGTTAATTATCGGATAGTGTGACCAGAACACTAACAATAGACCGAAGTCCAACCAGACCGAAATAGTTAGACTTTATAAGTGTTTATATATGTTATAAACACTGATGTGGCTATATGGTAATATGTCTAGGAGAAGTTTGACTGTGGAATACAGTGTTGTGTGTTATGAAATATTATTCTAATTGAGAGACCGATATTATTGGTTATAGGTCTTTCAAAAGCAGATAAATTTATTGTGTAGCTGTAATCAGCGGAAGAGGCAAGTTTCTTAACTCAACCTTGAGTTATATTCATTCAATTATTATAGTTGTTAATTATTGCTAATTATACCATGTCAAGGGATTTATTGTTGATTATTCGCAGTTAGTGCATGTTTAATAATTCAAATTGAATTACTAATTCGGAACATATACCTTTTGTAGAATAATTGTTGTTGGATATTCATATCCGTAGAAGATAGAATTGACAGTACAGATAATTCCTGTTATTGTCGAATTATGTTGAGAAATGTCTTAGCTAATCATTCTGGCTAGACGAATATTTGTTAGAACTTGATAGGTTCGAGAAGAGAATTCAATTATTATTGACAAATCAATGTCAATTATTTTGGCTAGATCGAGAAGTAATTAGAAATTAAAATCACAATATTTCGTTGTTAAATCAAAATCTTGATTTTGAGACTGAGAAGAACAACCTTTTATATAAAGGGAATATTTTATTGGTCGTATATTCGGCTTTGGCACGCGATTAAGTATTATGCATAATATAGGGTATACTAAAGCTGATCGCTTTATATACTTGCAAAGGGGTATGATTTAATCTTTATGATTATCTGATACACTTGGGTATATCAAAGTATAACTTTGATAGTTACTCGAGAAGAGAAGTTCAAGATCCAATGGATCGCTCAGCATAAATCTGGAAAACATTTCACTTTGCTATTTCGTAGAATATAATTCTTGATTAATCATTTGAATATCGTAGAAAACCTTGAAAGCGTTGTACTCTTTCATTATTGAATTATTGTTGCGTAGAATGTGAGAAGGCTTGATATTGATTTCTATACCTTTATCGTATGTCTTAACTTGCGGGGTAAACTTGTTGCTCACCCTTGCTAAATAAAACTTTTTAGCTAGGGACGAAGTTGCAGAAGGTGTTGCGAAGAGGAACAAAGAAAAAGGCATAGTTATAAATTAGTTAGGATGAACAAAATTATTATTATGATGTATTGTATTGTAAACCCCTTTTGTATAACTAAGGGGTATTTCTGTAATGTTAAGGTTAGTGGACCTGAGACTTATGTATTAACAACATATATTAATGAGTTATGTATTCCTATTTATATTTAAATGTGTAGTTAGATGTTATTATATTGTGGATCGTGAACACCAAACTTGGGGGTCAGGTAACCCGAATTTGGGGGCGTCACATCAGATATATCAATTATCAAACAACTTTTTTCATTCAGATTCAGATCCATCTCATTCATATTTATTTAGTTTTTTTCAAACAGCCACAAAGTTTGTCCCGTTGTGAAGATAATTTAATTAAAATATAGTAATTTAAACTTTATCGTAAAACAAATCAATGTGAGACCAAATCCCTCCTCCCACTCTATAAATTAGATTTCTAAAGGCCTTGCGGTGTTTGCCCATTGGCCAAGCCTGTCCAGCTTAGAGCACTTACAATCAGGGTCAGCCCAAGAAAGGTTTGGGTGGATTAAATATTAGAATACAGGTTATATTTTGGGTTGGGCCATGAAATTAAAATATATCAATCGAAGAAAGCCTATTATTTAAAAGTAATGGGATGGGCGTGTAATTTAAATCTAGTTGGGTATACGATGAAAAAGGATTTGCAATAGCTGCTAATTAAAAAGTTAGCTAATTTTAAAAAAAAATCACAAAAATTATTTCAAATATTTTTTTTTTGGATTCCTTAATTATCCTGCATTATTAAATAATTTCCCAATCCATTTGCATATAGCTAGTTGACATAGTGTGAATTGAGAATAAAGAAAGATTAACGTAATTAATCTCGAAGGTCCTTGAATTTATTTATATTTTTGATAATAACTATCAAATGATTGTATACTTTAAAATAATAATGTGTTGTTCAAAATAATAATTATGGTAGACTATTTATACTTCCAAAACTCTAAAAAGAAACGAAGTGCAATAAAAATATGAAATAAGCCTAAAACATAAAACGGACCCAAAACTAATAAAATTTACCGCGCTAACCTTAATAAAAATAAAATACAACAATTATTTGAAATTTTCATCTAGTCTTAAATATGGATTTAATCGATGCTTTAGCTATTCTTCCTCCTTCTGTCACTGGTAAATGCTAAATATTATCCGAAATTCTTCACCTATATTATATTCGTATCTATTCCTATGCTAATTTTAAAAATTACAAAAATATTTTTCGGACTGAGGGAGATAAAAAATAACCTGTCATATATTCATCTTAATATCTTTTATTTGAGTACATATATATCTTCTTCTTATTGGAAACAGAATAAACACCACTTGCAATATTCATCCTTTTATTTTATTATATAACAAAACAAGCTTTTCAAGGAATTTATTAGTCGGAAAAAAGGGACTTTTCTGGTCCAAGTATGGGACAAATCTCAAGGGATTAATTTCTCATGTTAGTGAGTGTCATTATCATTTAATATAACAATCAATATGGAGTATTATTTATGTTGCTGACAATGGGATTAATATAAAATGAAAAAGTAGTGGGAATAGTGGTGTTTGGCTGTTGTCATGACTAAGGAAACCGTTCTCCTAGGCCTTAATCACTGATAGCTTTTACTGTTTATAATGAATTAATTGTTACTATCATCATCATCAAAGTTGACAGAATGTGTATTAAGAGAAAGTCAAATTTGGAAATTTGGAATTTTGGTTGCTTCTACGGGGATCCTTCTGTTTTGGTTCTTCTTAGTATGGCATATTCCTCCTTACTTTACAGAAGCTTATTAGGTGCAAACTTGTTGTATATTTTTACTCCGTTTGTCACGTTAAAATTAAAGCTCTAAAATAAGCAAATAGTTTGGGCTCAATTTGTATTCGTTCGATTAAAAGTTCGAATCGAACTCGACTCGAAATATAAATGATTCAAATATGAGCAAATTTTAAAATTTGATAAATTACTCGAATCTTCTCAAATTGTAATTTTCTATTAATACTCGGATTATATTTGTTCGAAAAGTTCAAACTGCTTGAGCTTGATTCGAGATCGTGCTCAACTCGGTAGTTAAACGAGTCTTAATCAAACCTTATTTTATACTCGATAAATTTTGTGAACCAAATCTAAGCAATTCAATACTTGACTCAACTAGATTCATTTACACACTTATTTAAAAATATATATATTTAATTTTAAAATAAATATATCATACAATTAAATTATTAAATAATCAAAATCACTTTCTATTTGAGGTAATCGTAGACAAGTTTTGTATGATCAATCTTATATGCTTTTCCCGATATATATGTATATCATGCGGTTCAAGAACCAACTCAATTTAGATAATTATGTCGAACAACTTTTTATGATCGAGTAACTTGGAACATATTATTTTAAAACCATCTTCATACAATTTAATATATCATCACTTTAAATTCATTATTAGTTCCTCGAAAAAGGAAAAAAAACACACTAATTTATCTATCCATGTAGACTTAAATACATTTCAAATCTTTAATTTTTTGTATTTTATAATTTAAACCCTAATATTTCAAGTTTAAAAAACTGAACCTTAATATGAATTTCTATGAATAAAACTTTTTTGCCACCATATTTGGCATTGTTTCCAAAATAAGTCATGTGACTCGATTATTACATGTTGGTAGACAGAAGGTTTTATTTATAAAAATTTAGGAACAATGTCTAGAAATTAAATTATTAGTAAGGTTTAAACGTTGAAATTCTAAAATGTGGGAAACTTGAAGGTTTAAAATGCATTTAAAGACATAGTTGTGAATTGTTTCATTTAAATCAGTATTGACTAATGGTCTTTCTTGATCATATACAGGACAAAAAGAAAGGAATTTTCCATGTTAGTTAGTGTCAAAATATATTCCATGTTAGTTAGTGTCAATATATATATATATATATATATATATATATATATATATATATATATATATATATATATATATATATATATATATAGAGTCCGGATCCAGTCCGGGATTCCGGACTCTATAAAATCCGGACCTTTATTTATTTTTTATTTTTTTGCTTTTTTTTTTTTTGAAACAACTAAAAAAAAAAAATTTATGGAATTGAAATTTTTTCATAATACAGTATTTTGGGTGTGATTTGGGTACGTATAACAAAACATGGTGGTACTGTCTGTGCAGACTGTACCACCACTTTTTGGTATAGGTATTCAAAACACGTCCAAAACATTGTATTATGAAAAAATTTCAGTTCCATAAAATATTAAATATTTTTTTTTAGTTGTTTTAAAAAAAAAAGCAAAAAAAATAAAAATAAAATTTGGGTCCGTATTTTAGGACCTGTCCGGGAGTCCGGACAGGATCCATTGTGTATATATATATATATATATATATACTCCCTCCGTTCCTATAAGATTGTCGTTTTAGAAGACAAAATTTGTTCAAAAAAGTTTGTCGTTTACAACTTTCGAGGAGAATAAATTATTTACTTTCCTATATTATCCCTACCTTCTCTCATTGTCCTAAAGAATTCTCTCCCTTATATTAATAGTTTTCAATTTCCCATAGAGGGGTAGTGATGGAATTTCAAATAAATTTTACTTGATAAATGATACTTTCTTAATCTATGTATCAAAACCTTAAACGATAATTTTTTAGGAACGGATGTAATATTAATCAATGACAATGTAATGTGATTAATATAATTTTTGAATGGAAAAGGCGTGAGGGAATTCGTCGTTTGGCTGTGGCCCAGGATTAACAAAAATCCTACTCAAAGGCCTTAATCATAGAAAATTGTTGTGTTTTATTAGTCATCTAGTTGGAAAAATGTGCCTTAATTAAAGTCAATTTCAAATTTTGGTTGCTTCTTTGGGCTCTTTCGGTATCCATTTGTTCCTAATGTTATGTATTTGACAAATTCTGGGAACAATATTAGGGAAAATTAATTCATTCAATTAAAAAGATACTAATTATATAAATAGAGAATGACCAAGAGATGTAACCCAAACTGGAAGAAAATAAAATTCTACAAAAAGAAAAACAAACTCCACAAAAAAATAAACAAACAACCGACTAACAGATTAATATGATAATAAAAAGATTTGGGTGAGGGTCTCTTCAAAATATATATAAAAAAAACTCTCCCCATCTCTAAATCTGAATTTTTAAAAGTTAGGGTTTTTAACTAGGGAGAGAAGAGAGAGAGATATATAAAAACCTACTTTTTCTCTTAATTTGTAAGGAGCTTTCCATTCTTAATTTACTCATATCAATTTAGGTTGTTTTGATAAATATGCATTTGTAAATATGCAAAACCACGGCATTTTGATGACCATGCTCTTGAGTATGATCCGAGCCTAAGTACTATTTGCAAAATGAAAAAGTATTTTTTTTGGCATTGTTTTCCCCCGCTACCTTCTTTTTTATCGGCAAAAATTGAAATTTCATTAAAATCCAAAATAATATAACTGTGGCAACTCCAAAAGGTTTGGAATTATGGCCACAAATGAAATACATTTCATTAGGGATAATTGATTTTTTAGTCACTGTACTAGAGTCCGATTTTCATTGTGGTTATCAATTTTTTTTTGTTACAATCGTGTAATTATACTCTAAAATAATTACCAAATGGTCATTACTTATGATTTCTGTCCAAAAAACGGATGGAAATCGTGAGTGTGTAGATCACGTGATTTTTTTAATGATGTGTACAATGCCTTTGCCATGTGTATATCATGTGCTAAGCACATGCTCAATAATACAAATCACAGCAATGAATTCTTCATTTCAGATTGGGGGAAAAAAATTAGGGCTCGATTCTCCTTGGTGCGATTATGCTGCTCCTTTGGTTCGATTGATTATTCTTGGCTGATTTCCTGCTCCTCCTCACTACTGTCAAGAGTTAATTTTGGTATATAACGACTATGGTTGGTTGATTCTACTTCATCCTTTCGCTTTAATTTGTTGTGTATGCGATTGATTCTTCATCATGAATTCTTCATCGGGAGTTTTTGTTCATGGAGATGACACAGATGAGATATATTCATCTCATCAAATACAATGGCAAATGCCTCATCTTCCAGTGCAATGTTACTGTGGAATAACCGCACAGATGTGGGAAGCTTGGAAGGTTGGAACATTACACCCGGGTAGGAGGTTTATAGGATGCAATAGATACAAGGTATAAATTGTTAATGGGTTAATTGCAAATTCCACCCCGAAGTATACACCCTTTTACTATTCGTACTCTAATGTTTAAACGCTCTCATCCCGCTACCTAAAGTACACATATGTAAGCACGATGGACCCTATTGGAACATTCCGGTCAAATTGTTCGTCAGAATATGGCCACGTGTGATAATTTAATATTTTAATAATGTTTATCGTATAAATAATGTACTTCAAGTACTCTATTTATACAAATACAAGAGAATATTCAATTAGCAAAATAAAGGTTCAAAAAAGAGGGATTAACGGTTAGTGGCTTCAATTAGAGTGATCATTCATCTTCTAGGGCTCAAAGCGAAGCCAGTGCGATTTACATAGTGATATGAAGGGAGGTGAGGATTTGACCTCAATTTTTGCTATCAAGAGGGCTGAGATTGATTTTGAATCCACACTGACCTGCTAGACTATAATAAAAAATTGTTTGGGTATTGAGGTTGTTTGATTTTTGAAGGTTTTGGCACCCCTTTATATTCAGGTATGTTCTTTATTCTTATGTAAAATGTAGAAACACTATACATAGATGGTCAAGAAGCATATTTGCATGAATTAATTGATAAAGTTTTTTGCATGCTCAATTTTGGTTGACAATGGTGGTCCCGTTTGTATCTTTTTTGGTTTTTATGCTTTGTTTTTTACATAAGTAGCAGTTAGGAATAGTCAAATAAAGTTAGAAAAGTCATTTGTCGTTTTTTGTCTTTATAATTAAATGATTAAATTTGTGTGCAGATGATCCAGATCATCCCATTTTTTCGATTAAAATGGTTTATGGTGGAAAGTTTGACGAGAAAGGGTATGTGGGGGGGGGGGATCAATTAAGTTTTTTGATTATATTGAGTTAAAGGATCTGAGTTACAAGGAACTGAGAAATATGACAATGGAATTGGGCTTTGCTGGGGATTTATCATTTTACCACTTTGTGCCTTACTGTAAAAGATCTGGGTTTCATTAAGTTTTTTATTCTTGAGTCAAGAGAAGTATAAGTGTGTCTGGTTAGTGAAGAGGTAGATAATGTAGAGGTAGGTAATGTAGAGGCAGGGGAAGAACAGGTTGGGAGCAATGTTGGGACATCTGATAAAGGGAATGAAAAGGTTGATAACTTCAGTGGTGGTGATTTTGGCAATGGGAAGGACCACCTGGATGATGAATTCAGTGGTGGTGATGCTGAGTGTAGTGACACTAATAGTGAGAACTCTACATATGTGACTCCATTTAGTGATAATGCATATGAGGAGGATGATAAAGACTATGAAGAGAATTTTGATAGTGATATTGAGTTTGTTGGAGTAGGCGTACATCATAAAGGGAAAGGGAAAGGAAAAGATTGTTGACAAAGGGAAGGGAAAAGAGGTTGTTAGTTAATTGGAATATGATTTTGTAGAAGACCTCATGACTGAGGACATACCAAGAATACAGATAAATGATGACGAGGATAGGCCTAAATGGCCTGTATTTAATCCTGCGACAATGATGTATGATCTTAAGTTTGAGGAGGGGATGTTATTTGCAGACAAAAAAGTTTTAAAGAAAGTTGTGGTAGCACACTCAGTGAAACATGGGAGAGCAGTAAATGTATACAAGAATGAGAAATATAGGGTGGGGTTCATGTGCACTCCCACATGCCCATGGAAAATATATGCTGGGAAATTACAAAAAGAGAATACCCTATAGATTAAGATCATCAATTTGACACACACTTGCCTTAGGATCCACAAAGTTAAGCGTGTGACAGCTACTTGGTTAGATGAGCAATACTTGAATGAGTTTAGAAGAAATCCAAAGATGCAGGCATCAAATTTTGTGGAGACAGTATGAAATGTTCACACCATTCAAATATCTCAATTCCAAGCATTTAGAGCTAGGGTCAAGGCTATAAAGATGATTGAAGGCAATCATCTGGAGTAATATCATGACTTATGGAAATATGTTGATGAGTTAAAAAGATTGAATCATGGGAAAGCTGTTAAGCTATAAACTGAGTCTGATACCTTACTTGGTGGGAAACCTTTGTTCAAAAGGATTTATGTATGTTTGGGTGGGCTGAAGGAAGGATTTAAGCACTACAGATGATGAGTGGGTTTCATACCTATGAATCGGATGCCTATTCAGACTTAAACAGTGCCTAATCCATCTATTTTTATATGGTTTTATGCATTTTGTGTATGTTTGTGTGCAGGGTTAGTAAATGTTGGCTAAAGCAAGATGGTGGCAAGAAAGGCTAGCAATGCAGTAAAAGTTCAGTGAAGTGTAGACAGCACCCCGTCGGGGTGGGCATCCTCAAGCTAAAACACCCTGCCGGTGTGGGGGTGCACATTATTTAGAAGCTTAATTCCCTGCCGGGGCGGGGGTTCCCACGCACAAAAAGCCTGCCAGGGCGGAGGTGTGCGGCCAAGAAAGAAGAGTTTTGATGCAATTTCAACACTATCGTGGCATGACTTGGTGGACTTTGGAAGAGATTAGAACTTGAAAGAGAACGTATTCATATACAATAACAGAGACTTCATCAACTCTAATCATTAATTCAATTTTCAATCAATCACAACAACTTTCAAGCCCTAGTTTTTGAAGATTCGAGAGGAATTGGAGCAAGGAGCGAGGAACACAAAGATTGCATATTGAAGTGAAGAAAAGGGTGGTTTTATTACTGTTCTTTTACTTTAATTTCAGTTTTGTAATTGAGAAGTTGATTTCTTTGATCTATTCAGTGTTTATTTCATTAATTATGAACTAAATTAACTTATTAAGCCTATGATAGATCTTTATGTGTAATGAGGATTATTATGCTTCAAGTTTAATTCAATGATGCTACTCTTCAGTTCATCTATTATGGTTTGTGTGTAATCTATGAGTTGCTTGATCACCAATTCTATGTGAACTTTTATGAATTTGAGAGATGAAATATGAGTTTAGACAGTCATAATAGCATGTGTTTATGATTTTCGCGTTTTGATGGAATTCATAATTTATGTTTAGGATAGAGATATACCTATGCATCATATGTAATCGTATGAGAACTTGGGATTTAAACCTTCTTTAATTGTAATTCACATAGAGATATAGTGAATTAGTTAATTAGGGTGTTTAGCTTAATTCTATCATTTGTGGATTTAAGTTCATATGGGTTTAATGCATCGAGAGATGACTATTTCTACTTTCATGTTCTTGATTAATGAACTGGAATAGTTGAATTGGATTAAAAAGAAGTATAATAATCTGAGTGAAGCACAAAGTGAAGTTGTAGGTTTAATTCTCCATTATCTAATTAAAATTTGTGGTAGTTAGTTGATTTTATTTTGTTTAGTAGTTTTCATTAATTTCATCACCAAAATCATTTAGTTTAATAAAATTTAAATAATACAAAGTTGGTAATTGTTAGATTAAAATTGATATTTATCTCTGTGGGAACGATACTCAACTTATCATTATATTACTTGTTGATTATGTATACTTGCGTGCCAAACAAGTTTTTGGAGCCGCTGTCGGGGACAATAATTGATTTTATTACTTTCAATATCAGTTTAACTCGATCAGTTTTAGTTAAACATTTTTCTTTTTCTTTTTGTTATTTCTTGTTTCAGGTTCTCTTAATTAGTGCATGCAAACTCGGTCAAAGAAACCAGAATTACTTCCTTACGAGGACGACATTGAAAGAAGGTTTCAGAGGATGAGTAAATGGATTAAAGAGACTAGGGAGAATTTTGAGAAGCAAGAAAATATGGTTGCAGAGGATTAGAAAGCACTAAGGGACTATGCCACACCCAGGGTTACTGAAATTCAGTCGTGCATCACCAGGTCTGCAATTACAGTGAACAATTTTGAGATCAAGCCTGACATAATTCAGATGATACATAATTCGGTACAGTTTGGGGGATTGGCTAATGATGATCCAAACGAGCATCTCATGAGCTTTTTAGAGATTTGTTATACCTTCAAGTACAATGGGGTATATGATGACGCAGTTAGGCTTCGTTTGTTTCCATTCACACCGCGAGACAAGGTGAAGAGCTGGTTACATTCACTACCGCCAGGATCAATCACTACTTGGGATTACCTAGCTCAAAAGTTTCTAGCCAAATTCTTGAGGGTTAGTAGACCATGAACTATGTCACAGGCTTTCAAGTATTTTTACTTTAAACCTTTAACAGTCGTAAGACTATATGGACCTTACTTCTCGTACCTAGGGGGATCAGCCCTTAGTACCATGTATGTGCACAACATCTTAACGCTATCGTATAATATAATCCCCTGTAGCAGGGTTGTTCATCTCAACTTTGACATTAGAGTCTGCACCAAATGAAGTTTGGTTTGGATTGATCTCAAGGGTAATTTAGAGTTCAATAATCATCAAGTAAGGATTAGTTGAATCAATGAGGATTTAATAATCATTCACGAGTTCGTTAACAACGTAATATTATAAAGGGATACAGTAGAAATGATAGAATACCGTTGAATCATAAGTGGATAAGCATCATATATCAAGTCATGCTTTCATTAAAGAATAGTAGGCTTAACCAAAACATATGCATTGAATAGTATAAGAAACCTTGCTTGGATAATAATAAGCTAAGGTTAAACTTACTCAAATAAGTAGAGTTTGAAAAACTTGTACAACTATAATCAAGTTAGAGATAAGGAACTTGCTCAATGATGATATTATATAAACTGACAATTTGCTCAATGTAGAATTATGGTTTAAAAACTTACTCAAATAAAGTTTAGGGATTAGAAAACTTGCCTCGTGCATAGATTACACGATTACTATTCACATTCCTCAATTTAATCCTACATACCATTTATATTCACAATACTAGTTAATTATAATGTAACTGGCATCATAAGTACATCATCTTTTGTCTAAACTCTGATTATGATTATATTAATCACATCACAACATTAGTTTTTACTCATTATTAGACTTTGCGAATGGCGAGTTAACTACGTGTTCGACATATCAATTAAACACGTATGAACATCATTGACATGCTAAGAATATGTTTTAACACCACATTGTATGCTAAATACATTTTCATGTTCATTATATTGGGTTTAAATCACATTTTCTGGACTTGAACAATTACATAAATATTTCTAGGCAAATCTGCTAAGTGGCGCTACAGCGCGCCCCATTGCTTAGGAACCGGCGCTGCAGCGCAGCCCTGGCGCTGCAACTCTACTGTTAAGCCTATGGCTAGGCACTGCAACTCTGTCTCGGCGCTGCAGCGCGCCATATATACTGGGGACCGGCGCTGCAGCGCGCAGACAAGCCTGCTAAGCGGCGTTGCAGCGCTGCTTAGCAGTTTCTGTTTCTGCAGTTCGCGAAAAACACATAATAGGGCCAATTTAGGCCAAAATTTCACACAAATAATGAATTCAATATTACCCATATGTTTTGAACTTAACAGAAACATTCTATAATATTCTTAATAAGCTTTTAACAACTTAAGTCACATAAACAACAAGATTTAAAGCCATAATTTTGATGTTTTTTTTTGTGAAAAACTCTATTTTTGACATTCTTAACAAAATTGACTACTACGAACTCGTTTTTCAACCAAATCAGTCCATACAAGTTTCGTTCTTTTCGTTTTTACATGTATAAACACAATCAACTATCAATTTACTGATTGATAGGCAATGTAGGCATCAATTTTGTACTTATGGGCCATATTCAAATATTTATCTTTCTTTAAAATTCAAAACTCCAATTTGAACATGATTTCATGGATTAATTACTCTAAAATTGTTTCTAAAAATCATATAGCAGATTGTACATGCATATTAACGATTACAAATAACTTCTCAATAATTTGGCCATAAAAACTCAATTACAGAGAACTAAAATAATATTTTCACTGTAAACTCAAAACTCAGATTTTAAGCATGATTTCATGGATTTGATTATTCTAAATCCCATACAAGTCATGTAAAACATGTTATAGACATATATAACATCATATATTCAATAATCATCCATAAAAATTCAAATACAGGAAGTTAAAAATTGATTTCGTGAAGAACTTTTAAGAACGTAATTTAAAACTTGAGATTAAGGGATTACCCTTGATTTCTCTGTTATGATTAAGGAAGATGACATGAAACTTCTTCAATTCTCCAACTCCTTCTTCTTCTTTAATCTCACTATTCTCTCAAATCTCTCTCTATTTTCTCTCTGAGTTAGCACTCTCCAGACTTAAAATAACAAATAATAAAGACGTAATGCGTATAAAATAATTGATGAGGATGTGGGGTAGCGGTTAAGCGCAGTCTGGCCTTAACTGCTCCCACATTCTCATTCTCAAGGTCATGTTTGGCTAGCACCAAATTATCTCCTTTCTCATTATTTTAATTAATTCATTTATTATATAGTTTATTTGTCACACTTTAATTAATCAAATAATATTATTTAACTCAATTAAATAAAAGACAATATTACCCATTAAATCACATCATCACATTTTTAAAATTTTCATTTATTATTTATAACAAATAAATAAACCTCTAATTAATTATTAAATTAATTAGAACAACATTAAAATTATTTAACAACTCATTTAATTTAATTATCTCTACTAAATTCTCACTTTAATCTATAAAATTATTCCATATTAATTTAATCATTGTGACACACTTAATTAAATTAATCTACCATAATTCCAAAAATAATTATTTAACTCAATAAATAAATCAACAAAATATTTATTTAATTCAATAAATATTTAAAAATTAATTACAAAAGTCTCATTCGTTACATATTTTCCCTTTTAAAAGGATTCTGTCCCCAGAATCACAATTCAATTAATTTGTCCTGTTATAATCTCCCCCCTTACAAAGATTCCGTCCCTAGAATCTCTACCTACAGATTAAGCAAATAAATGAGGATAATTTTTCATCATTTGTTCTTTGAGTTCCCACGTAGCTTCTTTAGCGTTGTGGTTCCTCCAGATTACCTTAACATAAGGTATTAATTTATTTCTGAGTACTTGTTCTTTCTTGTCGACTATTTGAATAGGAACTTATTCATAAGATAAATCTTTCTCAAATTGCAGGGGTTCATATTATATAACGTGCTTGTAATCGGGCTTATACGGTCGTAACACAGAAACATGAAAGACATTATGGACATGTTCTAAGGCCAGACGTAAGGCTACCTCATATGCGACTTCTCCAATTCTCGGGCTCAATTTTCCCTTCTTACCAAATTGGATCTTTCCCTTCCAGGGAGACACTTTCAAGAAAAAGTAGCTACCAAATTCAAATTCCTTATTCTGTCGGTGTTGATCAGCATATTTCTTCTACCTGTCCTGAGCAGCTATCAATCTTGTCCTGATCACCTTGAGAATCTCGGTAGTCTGTTGCACCAATTCTGGTCCTAGTAGTTGACGTTCACTAACTTCATCCCAACATAATGGAGTTCTGCACTTTCTGCCGTACGACGCTTCGTAAGGCGGCATGTCAATACTTGCGTGGTAAATATTATTGTAAGCGAATTCCACCAACGGTAGATGATCATCCCAATTTCCTTTAAAGTCCATTATACAAGCTCTTAACATATCCTCCAATGTCTGTATTATCCTCTCGCTCTGGCCATCTGTTTGAGGAAGGTATGCCGTACTCATTCTCAATTGCATTCCCAAGCATTCCTGTAGTCACTTCCAGAAGTTTGATGTGAAACGTAGATATCGATCTGAGACTATAGACACTAGAACACCGTGCCTTGAAATAATTTCCTTCACATACAATTTTGCCAACTGATCCAAGTTAAATCTGATCTTGATTGGTAAGAAATGCACTGATTTCGTCAGCTGATCTAAAATAACCCAAACTGTGTCAAAACCTTTCGTAGTCGTTGGAAGGCCTACCATAAAATCTATCGTGATATATTCCCACTTCCATTCTGGTATGTCTAATGGTTGTAACAACCCACTTGGTTTCTAATGTTCTGCTTTAACTTTCTGACATGTCAAACACTTGGCCACACAATCGGCAACGTCTCTCTTCATATTCGGCCACCAGAAATGCTGTCGGAGATCCCGGTACATCTTCGTACTCCCCGGGTGAATCGAATACAGTGAACTATGAGCCTCGCCCAAAATTTCCTCCTTTACCTCTGATACTTGTGGAACCCAAATTCTTTTCTCGAATCTCAATATCCCTTCATTGTCAATTTTGAATTTCCCTTCCTTTTCTTCAGATATTCTTTTCCTGATTTTCTCACATTCCTCATCTTTGAGTTGTCCTTCCTTAACCTTATCTACCAAAGTTGGACTAGTTTCCATTTGAAATAGTTTTTCATTCGACTCCTTAGGATATTTCACCTCTAACTCCAGTTTTACCATTTTTGAAATTAGCTCCTCCTGAGCGTTTAACATGAACAGTTTCTCCTGACCCTTTCTGCTTAAGGCGTCAGCAACAACATTTGCTTTACCCGGATGGTATAAAATCTCACAGTCATAATCTTTTATTAACTCTAACCATCTCCTCTGACGCATGTTCAAATCCTTCTGTGTGAAAATATATTTCAAACTCTTATAGTCTGTATATATCTCACACTTTTCCCCATAGACATAATGTCTTCAGATCTTCAAAATAAACACTACCGTGGTCAATTCCAAATCATGGGTCGGATACCCTTTCTCATAATCCTTTAATTGGCGTGATGCATACGCAATGATTTTGTCATTCTGTATAAGTACACAACCTAGTCCCTTATAAGATGCATCACTATACACTACAAAATTTCTTGTGCTATCTAGGAGAGACAACACATGTGCTATACTTAACCTTCTCTTCAGCTCTTGAAAACTATTCTCACACTTTTCTATCCAAACAAACTTCATTGATTTCATAGTCAAATTTGTTAGCGGAGTCGTGATTTTGAAAAAATCTTGGATAAATCTTCTGTAATAACCTGTCAGTCCTAGAAAACTCCTTACTTTTGGCGGTGTCTTCGGCTGATCCCAGATCATCACAGCTTTAACTTTCGATGGATCTACCAAAATTCTGTCTTTATCAATCACATACCCAAGGAATTGCACCCGCTCTATCCAGAATTCACATTTTGAAAACTTGGCGTATAACTTCTCTCTTCTTAACACCTCCAATGTCACCTTCAAATGTTTCACATGATCCTCCTTGGTCTTATAATATACCAGAATATCATCGATGAACACAACCACAAATTTATCCAAAAATGGTTTAAGCACCCTATTCATTAGGTCCATAAACGCTGCAGGAGCATTTGTTAGACCAAATGACATCACCAGAAACTCGTAATGACCATAACGAGCCTTGAACACTGTCTTCGGTACATCTTCTTTCCTCACTTTTAACTGATGGTACCCACTTCTCAAATCTATCTTTGAGAAATACCTAGCTCCTTTCAACTAATCAAACATGTCATCAATCCTTGGCAATGGATACTTATTCTTAATTGTGATTCTGTTTAACTCTCTGTAATCGATGCAAAGTCGCATCGACCCATCCTTCTTCTTGACAAACAACACCAGTGCTCCCCATGGTGATACGCTCGAATGAATATATTTCTTGTAGTTGCACCTTTAATTCTTTCATCTCTACCGGATCCATGCGATACAGCGCCTTCGATATTGGGGCAGTTCCCGACACTAAGTTGATCACGAATTCTACTTCCCTATCTAGCGGAAGTCCTGGCAAGTCATCTGGGAATACATCTCCAAAGTCTCTAATGACATGTATTTCTTCTAATTTTGGACTCTCTTTTCGAGTATCGACTATGTAGGCAAAATACCCTACACAACGTTATCTCAACAATTTCCTGGCCTGCATCATCGTCAGATAACTCATTTATTTAGGTGGCTTGCTGCCATAAAATATAACCTTTGACGGAGTCATAAGGTTTACACACTTCCTTTGGCAATCAATTATTGCCCTATAATTGAATAGCCAATCCATTCCCAAAATAACGTCAAATTCCCCAAGTTTAATTGGAATTAGATCTACCATCATCTCGTGGCCCTTAATGTCCACCCTACAGTTCTTGTGTAAAAACCTAGTAGGAATTACTTCCTTATTCGCAACCTCCATATTCAAAGGGTATTCTAATTCTTTTTTTGGCAAATTCAAATTCTTAGAAAAATCGTTGGATATAAATAAACAAATAGCACCCGAATCAAATAATACGTAAGCATTAATATTATTGATCAGAATGATACATGTCACTACATCTCGAGACTGAACAACATCTTTCACGGTCATGTTGAAAGTTTTGGAGGTGGGTCGGTTTGGCGGCGTCGGTCCAGTGATAGCCAGAGTGTTACCACTGGGGTTTCCCTTACTTTCATCTGCTCCTACTCCTTATGCTACTTTCTTGGGGCAATCCCTAGCCAAATGATCCCTCAACCCACAGGTAAAATAATCCCCCTTTTTAGGGTTAGGGAAATTTGGCGCTATGTGGCCTTCCTTAACATAATTATAGCAAACCTTCTTTCCCTTCATGTATATCCCCAGGTGATTCGTTTCGCAGGTAGGACAAGCCTTCACCGTCTTCTTCTGATTTCCTTGCTGATTTTTAGTAGACATACTATCATTCCACTTCCTCTTCTGACTATGACCACCACCATTATTGCTGCTACTAGCTTTGTTATTCTCACCTTTATTCTTCTTCTTCTTCTGTTCCTGATTGTACCTAGTCAGGGCATCGCTTCCACCTTCTGCAATAATTACCTTCTCCAAAACTCCTGTAAAAGTGTTCAATTGGAACATTGACACCTTGCTATACAACTAAGGCTTCAACCCTTGTTCAAACCTCCTAGATTTCCTCTCATCTGTATTCACCTAATAAGTTACGAACCTAGCCAACTCGTTGAATTTCGCAGCATATTCTGGCACTGTCATATTACCCTGCTTCAATTCCAGAAACTGAACCTCCATCTGGTTCTGAGAGCTCGTTGGGAAATACATCTCAAACAACATCTGATGAGTGAGTTTTATACCCATTAATTAAGTGCATTTGAGCTTAATCTTTTGAAAGATTTTAAGTGTTTGTGTCTATTCATACATGTTTTATGTTATTTTGTAGGAATTGGGACAAAAGTTACTTGGATTGACATTTGGGGTTGCTAGATTCGCATTTTCGGCTTGTAATTTACATAGCAGCTACTTCAGGGCCAATTTTAACATTTCTTCATCCCTTATTTTGGAACTCTCAAAGAATAAAAGTTGTAGATCTACGTTTCCTCTTTCTAGAACATCTTGAATCATCGAAATTGAAGTTCAGACGAAGAAGTTATGGCCATTTTTCCAAAGGACGTAAGAGCAAAAAATTTAAAAAAAACCTCCCAGCGTCGGGGCGCCCAAACCTAGGTCATTTCCAGCGCCGGTGCGCTAGGAGGCAGTGTTGCAGCGCCGTGAGTAGCACCGGGGTGCTGGGGTCGGGCCATATCAAACTTGAACGCATTTTGGGGTGATTTTGATACTTTTTTGACTCTAAATTGGATTGGGTTTGCTCCTAAACTAAAAATTAGACTTGTAACCTATAAATACATGATGTGAGACATGTAATAAGGGGATATATAGATTAGATTAGAAAAAATACTCCATTAGATTAGAACATAAACCCTGGTTTATATTGGATTATTAGAGGTTGAAGCAACTTGGGGATCATTGAAGATCAAGAGCAGGAGCAAGAGGGGAGCATCAGATTTGCAGACAACTGATTTCATTCTTTCCCCTACTTCTATTCTTGTCTTTTAATATTTATTCAATTGTGTATTCTAGACTTTAATTCTATAATAATGGACTAAATTTTTGTTGAAGATTACAATGGAGCTTATTGCATAGTTTATTTTTAGTATGCTTCTCTATCAATTATTGTGATTATTCTTGGATTGTCTATTATGATTTGTGATGAATTGTTTAATTACCTAGCTAACAATTATCGTGATAATCTATATGAACTCGAGAGATGAATTATAGATTTAGATCTGATCGTAACAGTATGTGATTGTGTTTTCTTCATGGCGTTGGAATACATAATTTATGTCTAGGATAGAGATATACCTATACATCGCATGTAATTAGATAAAGAGCTTGTGCTTAAAATTCTTTTTAATTGTAATTCACATAGAGATATAGTGACTTAGTTAATTAGGGTGTTCTTCTTAATTCTATCATCTGTGGATTTAAGTTGATTTGAGTATGATGCACTGAGAGATGATCATATTTACTTATGTGTTCTTAATTAACAATTCAGAATAGTGAGCATAATTGATAAGAAGTGTATTAATTTAAGTGAAGCAATAAGTGAAGTTGTGATCTTAAATCTCCATAATCTAATTTTTAATTAGTGGTAATTAGAATTAGTGTAATTAAATAATTTAATTCATAATCTTAAATTGATTGTTTAAATAAAATTAGTTTGATTAAGAGTTAGTATTTTGTAATTTTTATTAATAATTTATCATGGGAACGATACTCTACTTACACTTTATTACTTGTTGACCACGTATACTTGCATGATTGTGCGTAATTAGATTTTATCCAATAAATTTTTGGCGCCGTTGCCGGGAAATTAATTTAATAATATTTGCCAATATTAATTTTTATCAAATTAGTTTTAATTTAAACGTCTTTTTTATTTATTTTTATCTCACTTAATTCTCTTTCTATTTTTTTTATTTTCAGGTACCATGGCGGAATTTAATTATCAATGGTCGTATACGAGAATAACTCAGCCAAGGGGAGCGGAGATTGATGGACTCACGACACTTTCTGCATTGTTAGTATAGATTGAGACACTTTCAAGGAGGTTGGACGCTTTTGAAACACAACGTCGTCAAAGTGTGGCAGTTACTTGTGATTATTGTGCTGAAAATCATTCGAGTCATCAATGCACCACTAGTTTCGAGCCGGTTCCGTTTGGCTGTGATTACCCCAACAATTATGCTTATCCTAACAACTATTATCAGGATTGGGGATATTACACGGATTCTTCATGGAGCCATACATATCAATATTAATTTTATGTTCCAAATCAAACATACTCACCGGAGTTCTCGTGTCCACCTCTACTACAACAGGAAGAACATTCTAATTTAGAGGAAATTTTGTCCAAGTTCATAGCTTTAAGTGAGGAGAGGAGGATTAATCAAGAGATATCGAGTCAAAATTTTGCGAACCAGATGGAACAACTACTTAATGCCTCGAACATTTGTCCTCAATACACTTGGCCCTATGACATGGATTCTGAGACTGATGGTGAGCCCGAACCAAAACTGCAACCGGATGTGCCAAATGATATAGATGTTGAATGAGAGGAGACACTTGGGGACCAAGAAAAGGAAGTCGGGGAAGATCTAACTTTGAGTTCCAACGAAGATGAGCTGATTTTGATAGTGACCCATGTACCTTCTCCACCAAAGTTCAAGGATCCGGGCAGTTTTGCAAGTCTGTGTACAATTGGTAGTCATGTAATAGGCAAGGCTATATGTGATATGAGAGCTAACACAACTTTAGAGCCATAGTGGGATGAGAAAGGGAAGGTAGATAAAGGGCTAGTTGTGTTTGAAAAGCTGCAATGTCATAATTTGTTCACAGACACAATTGGGACAACGCCTAGCTACTTAAAGGTTTTAAAGGCGAATCTGTCTAATAAGAGCATGCTAGGTAACTTTGAATCAATGGTCCTTTCAATTGGGAATCTCTAAAAAGAGGCATTACTACTAATGGATGGAGGATTCCTCAATTTTTGTAGGAGAACTGGATAGAGAATTAAAGAAGTCAGGCTGAGACTATAAAATAAGCGCTTATTGGGAGGCAACCCAAGTTTAATTTTTATTTTTAGTTTTTATTAGGTTTTATATTAGTAGTTTTGAATTTGCATTTATTTAGGATTTAATAAAATTGTTTTTTATCATGGTTTACAAGTTATTCAAGTCAAATTCAAGTGTGGTGCCCAATTTGTTCCATGCGCCTAGCCTATTCTCCAAACTTAGGGGACATGGAGGAAGATTACTATATTTTCAGGGAAGTCCTCTGCTTTACTTTTTTCTATTTCAGCCATTAAGGACAATGTCTAGTTTAAGTTTGGGGGCATTTTAGTGTCGTATTGCATATAATTAGTTATTTGCATTGTACTTCGTTATTTTTATGTGTTAGCATTGTGTGTTTTTTTAGATTGCATATAATACATGGTAGTTAATTGCATATGCATATATGTGTTGCATTAGTATGTGTTCATGTAGTATAATTGCATTTTTTACATGAATCTGTGCGATCGGTTGGTGTGGTCTTAGCTCGGCCTATGATAAGATTAGTTTTGCATGTTAACTTGAACAATGTTGATAATTGATGATAAGTTCTAATTTTAATCATGATGATAATATGAGCTTGTCTGAAACTTATGTAACCGGTTAGCACTTAAAGTTTAAACTGTTTTAATCCACTTGGTTCAAGGGTTTCATAATTTGTTTCTGAGGAAAAATCTTGGTTAAAATTAAAGGAAATTAGTGAACTGGCAGTAAAGGTTGGAATGATGTAAAAGCTTGAGTTTGGGGGAATTTATGGGGTCTATATATACAAAATGAAAAAAAAAAAGAAAAAAAGAAATGATGAAAAGAAAAAAATAGAAAATCCAGAAAAAGAAAAAAAAAAAATAAACACCGTGGCATGCTTGTCTAGTTTTGTGACCTTTGTTACTTGAGTAAGTAAGCCCGATAGGATTGTCTTTACACCTAGCGCCCTAAGGTCTTAATGGTCTGGGAGTCGTTGGTCGAAAGCTCGTTAAGATAGCATTGAAAAACCTAAGGGAATAAGACATTGCATATCCATGAATATAAAATAAAAAATGAATAAAACACGAGAAAGAGTAAAAATGCCCTCGTGGTTGAATAAAAGTATAAATAAATCTTGTGTTTACCCTTATTCTTAGTATTTGCTTAGTTTTAATCGGAGTTGTCATGTTCACAAAAGTAATTGAATTGGAACTGAAATTTTCCTTCTAAGAAGTTTGTTATGTGATCATCTTGATTTGTGGTTGGTTAGAATGGTTAACAAGCACACACGCACAACATGGGTGATGACAGGTTTGGATTGCCTAACTGGTTAAAGTTATGGACTTTGATTTGATTGGATATATATTGTTTGAGTATCATTGGTATCTTTGAGGCCTGTTACTATATATCATACTGATTTATTACTGGATTCGTAGGTATATTAGGAAGTAGATCATGCATATGCCTTCATGTAGTTGAGTTAGTTTGTTTATTTTTAGTTCTTTTGTGTTTTTGCTTGAGGACAAGCAAATGTTTAAGTTTAGGGGTATTTGACGAGTGAGTTTTATACCCATTAATTGAATGCGTTTGAGCTTAATCTTTTAGAAGTTTTTAAGTATTTGTGTCTATTCATGCATGTTTTATGTTGTTTTATAGGAATTGGGACAAAAGTTACTTGGATCGACGTTTGGGGTGGCTAGATTCGTATTTTCGGCTTGCCATTTACATAGAAGCCACTTCAGGGCCAATTTCAGCATTGCTCCACCCCTTATTTCGAAAACTCAAAGAATAAAAGTTGTTGATCTACGTCTCCTCTTTTCAGAACATCTTGAATCATCAAAATTGGAGTTCAGACAAAGAAGTTATGGCCATTTTCCTAAAAGACGTCAGAGTAGAAAATTCCAAAAAAAAACTCCCAGTTCTGGGGCACCCAAACCTAGGTCATTTCCAGAGCCGGTGCACTAGGAGGCAGTGTTACAGCACCGTGAGCAGCGCTGGGGCACTGGGGTCGGGCCAGATCAAACTTGAAAGCGTTTTGGGGTGAATTTTGATACTTTTTTGACTCCAAATTGGATTGGGTTTGCTCCTAAGCTAAAAATTGGACTTGTATCCTGTAAATACATGATGTGAGACATAGAATAAGGGGATATATAGATTAGATTAGAAAAAAGAATACTCCATTAGATTAGAACATAAACCCTAGTTTATATTGGATTGTTGGAGATTGAAGTAAATTGGAGATCATTGAAGATCAAGAGCAGGAGCAATAGGTGAGCATCAGATTTGTAGACAACAGATTTCATTCTTTTCCCTACTTCTATTCTTGTATTTTAATGTTTATTCAATTGTGGATTGTAGACTTTAATTCAATAATAATGGACTAAATTTTTGTTTAAGATTACAATGGAGATTATTTCATAGTTTATTTTTAGTATGCTTCTCTATCAATTATTGGGATTATTCTTCTATTGTCTATTATGATTTGTGATGAATTGTTTAATTGCCTAGCTAACAATTACCGCGATAATCTATATGAACTCGAGAGATGAATTATAGATTTGGATCTGATCGTAATAACATGTGATTGTGTTTTCTGCATGGCGTTGGAATACATAATTTATGTGTAGGATAGAGATATACGTATACATTGTATGTAATTAGATAAAGAACTTGTGCTTAAAATTCTTTTTAATTATAATTCACATAGAGATATAATGAATTAGTTAATTAGGGTGTTCATCTTAATTCTATCATCTGTGGTTTAAGTTGATTTGAGTATGATGCATTGAGAGATGATCATATTTACTTATGTGTTCTTGATTAACAATTCAGAATAGTGAGCATAATTGATAAGAAGTGTATTAATTTTAGTGAAACAATAAGTGAAGTTGTGATCTTAAATATCCATAATCTGATATTTAATTAGTGGAAATTAGAATTAGTGTAATTAAATAATTTAATTCATAATCTTAAATTGATTGTTTAAATAAAATTAGTTTGATTAAGAGTTAGTATTTGGTAATTTTTATTAATAATTCCTCGTGAGATTGATACTCTACTTACACTTTATTACTTGTTGACCACGTATACTTCCGTGATTGTGCGTAATTAGATTTTACCCAACAACATCTCCTTGAACCTATCCCATGCAATCACTCCTTGTGTGACGCCCCTAAAATAGGTATACACAACCCATTCTGAGTCGCCAAATATATGGTACATAATTTAAATACAAACTTAATTTATACAATTGTCGTGCAATATACGACAAAACATAAGTTGAGAGTTTTACACGAATATTGTCTCGTAGACAATATCCAAACTCAAATGGAGTCCTCATTACAATTATTATCATACTATTTCATAAAATAGTAAGGACTACTATAGCCACCATCTTGGACCGTCACTCTATTCCCCGATTAGTCCCAGCTATATTCTCATTTCCTGAAGAGAACAATGAAAGAAAAGGGTGAGCTCAACAAGCCCAGTAAAGAATATTATGACTAAGATAATGCAGAATAATTTATCCTTAGCCTTCAACAGTATAACAACTGATAAAATACAACAGACAACAAGTTTAACTGCAGCGGAATAAGCAATCCATTAGATGAGTCAAGTAGAGCATGATATCTACTATCTTCTATGCTTTAAAAGTTCATCATCAATATTTTATCTCTGTAACACATCTCAATAATAAATCCACATCACCGAATTATCCATGCACTTACGGGCCAAGGATATTCGTTAGTATCACATCCACGAATTATCCATGCACTACGGGCCAAGGATATTCGTTGTTATTATCACCAGTGGTCATGATTATGCCAACAACTGTCCATCAATACACTACGGGCCAATGAGGACTTTTACCACATCATTTGTAACATTATTGGTCATGATTATACCGATACATAGTTCCTGGTCATAACCATACCAATCAACAGTCCATCTATGCACTACGGGCCAAAGATGACTTTCATCACAATTTAAGCATGATGATGATGACAATGATATAAGAATCAATCAAACGAGATCAACGATAACTATTAAAGATTTTTAATTTATCCAGAGTTTAAGAATGTCCAAATTGTCAACATGATAACTGCTTTGTGGAGTAAAATTCAAGAATAATATTCATTTATCAAAAATAATTTGGACAGAAAAGAAATCAATTTTTGTCGTGAATAGTACCCCAGGTGAATAGTACCCGAGTGAATAGTATTTCGTGAATAGTATCTCGTGAATAGTACCACGACATGAAAAGATTAAAATTTAACAAGAATGTTTAGAAAAATATTTCCGTGAAAAGATAATAGATGAAGCTCAAATCTCAAGGATATTCCACTAATTTCAAGGAGTATGGAAGTAATACTTATCAACATAAGTGTAGAATTAGGAATATGAAACGAAATAATATTACTTATATACAACAGATTATGGAAGAAAATATTATTTTATACGAATATTGAACAAAAATAATACCCCTTACCTTAAAAGGAGAGTACTTCTGACTGGTATAGCGGGGATATTCTTGAAGAAAACTTATACTATTTTTTACACTCAAAGCTTCCTTTAAACTCAAAAGATATACGCTCAATATTACAGAAGAAGACTTCTCTGATTCTAGTGTGATTTTCATTTCTAAACTAAGTATCCTATTTATAGAAGAATGACAGGATACTATTTAGGAAAAGAAATCACGAGCTTCACAGTGAAACCTTCAAGAGCGAATTCACGGACGAATTCGTTTGAAAATTTGATTTTACTATGCAGCACTATGCACACACTATACAGTACTATGTAAACACTATGCAATAAAATAAAATATATTCTATTTTATATAATTTTTTTTCTGTTTTATTACTATTATAATACTAATAAAACAAAACTTATATAATATATATATACACATAACACACACAGCATATGTATATGTATATGTATATATATATATATATATATATATATATATATATATATATATATATATATATATAAGTAATAAAATAAAATTTAGATAACTTTCTACTGACGATTTTGAAAAATGAGTAAGTGGGGGTCCATGTAATAAGCCAAATTTATAACAAATATTTCATAAAAAACCCCTATATTTATCTCAATTCACTTGGCTTCACAAAACACATTTTTAGTAATATTTATTCATCATTAATATTATAACTCACAATATTAACAATCATATCATTCACAGGAAAGAGAGGGCTTTCCAATAAGTACTTCTCCTTATTGACGCGCAATTAAGTGATCAAACCTATTTCCTCGACAGAACTTTATAGATATTGTCAATAATGTAAATAATAATAAATGTGTTGTTTCAATTATTGATTTAATAATATAAAATATTGTGCAGATGATACTGTGACAATAATTGTATCAATAATATGAGATACTAGGCAGCAATTACTGTGGCAATAATTGAATAAAACTGAGTGACTTCTCACGTAATCATCAATAATCAAAGATAATGTACAATACCGTGTGCTACTATGCAATCACACATATTACTGTACTTTTATCATCGGGTATTTCAATAGTTAACGGTAAAAGTTTTGCCGTTATTTTTATAAAAAATTATTTCTGTCGTTTTCTAACTCCGACAGTAATTCTATTGTGGGGTCCACCAATGATTGTACCCTCGTACAAATATTCCTTGATAAAATGAATATTCCCCGAGCAAACAAATCTTTAATGACAACTTTCATACTTTGTACAATTTGTAAACATTACACACAACTATAACATTATATCAAATCCACACCTTATTATTCAAAAATGATATTTAGAGAAAATTAAATCTTTATTCATAAAAGTTGGGGTCTTACAACCTCCCATTCTTATGAAATTTAGTCCTCGAAATTGGTGTACGTACCTGGCATGTCGAAGAGGTGAGAATACCATGTTTTCATTTCAGATTCTAACTCCTAGGTCATTTCCTCAATATTGTGGTTTCTCCACAAAACTTTGACTTGAGGTATAACCTTTGAGCGTAGAATATGTTCCTTCTTATCCAAGATTTTAACAGGTACCTCTTCATACATTAAATATTTCGCTATCTCGTCTAGTTCTAATTCAATAATATAGTTCGGGTCTTCCACATATTTACGTAACATAGACATGTGAAAAAGTTATGAACACGAGACATACTTGGCGGTAAGGCGAGTCTATAGGCCACAGTTCCTACTCGATCGAGGATTTCTAATGGGCCAATGAATCGAGGATTGAGCTTTCCTCTCTTTCTAAAGCTCGTAACTCCCTTCCATGGAGCAACACGTAACAACACATGATCCTTAACATTGAATTCCATGTCCCTTCGATGAAGATCAGCATAACTCTTTTGTCGATCTTATGAGGTTTTTATACGTTGTCAGATCATTTGAATCTTTTCTTTAGTCATGCGTACCAATTCTGGTCCCAACAACGTTGCCTCACCCATCTCGTCCCAGCATACTAGAGAACGACACTTGCGTCCATACAATGCCTTGAATGGAGCCATGCCTACACTTGATTGATAATTATTGTTGTAGGAGAATTCCACTAAGGATAAGTACTTTTCCCAACTACTTTTAAAGTCTAGGATACAGAGTCTTAATAGATCCTCAAGAGTTTGAATAGTCCTCTTCGACTATCTGTCCGTCTGAGGATGATATGCAGAACTGTATCGTAAATCCGTGCCCATAGCTTTCTACAAACTAACCCAAAATCGTGAAGTGAATCTTTGGTCTCAATCAGAAACTATAGATACTGGCATACCATGTAGTTTTACAATCTCATTTATGTATATACGAGCCAGACGTTAAAGTGAATAAGTTTCTCGTATAGGTAAGAAATGAGCAGACTTGGTTAATCTATCAATAATGACCCAAATCGCATCTATGCCTTTAGAAACCTTGGAAAGACCAGTAACGAAATCCATGTTAATGTGCTCCCACTTCCATTCTGAAATTTTAAGTGGTTGCAATGGTCCTTTTGGTATTTGATGCTCCACCTTGACACGTTGACAAGTTAAACACCTTGAGATAAACTCCGTTATCTCTCTCTTCATATTGCTCCATCAAAATGTATGTCAAAGATCACGATACATTTTGGTACTCCCAAGATGGATTACGAACGGTGTGTTGTGCGCCTCCATCATGATTTTATACTTCAAATCAGAGTCGTTCGGAACACAAAGTCTTGAGTTGACTCGAAGTATTTATTCTTCATCGATTCTTGCTTTCAGAATAGCCCCTTTTTATACTTTCTTCCTCATACGCATCAGTTCCAGGTCCGTAGCTTGAGTAACTTTAACTTTATCGATTAAAGTCGGTTCTACTCGTATATTTGACATCATCACATGGGTCCCTAGAGTCTTTAACTCTATCTCCATCCTTTGTAAGTCATACAAAATGGGCCTTTGCGTTGACAATATCGCACTCGTACCCGCATATGATCTTCTACTCAATGCGTCAGCTACTACGTTCACTTTTCCAGGATGGTATTGAATGGTATGATCATAATCTTTCAACAGCTCGAGCCAACTTCATTGTCGCATGTTGAGTTCCTTTTGGGTGAAGAAATATTTGAGGCTTTTATGATCCGTATAGATCTCCACTTTCTCCCCATACAGGTAATGTCTCCAGATCTTTAGCGCGAAAATGACTGCTGCCAACTCTAGATCATGAGTAGGATAATTTCTCTCATATTCTTTGAGTTGTCATGAGGCATAGGCTATGAATTTCCCATGTTGCATGAGAACACATCCTAAACCTTTGCCTGAAGCATCACTGTAGATGACAGATCCCTCCAAACCAGATGGTATTGTCAGAACAGGTGCTGAAATGAGTCCCCTCTTGAGTTTTTGAAAACTCTTCTCACATTCCTCGCTCCAACTGAATTTTGTATCTTTTCGAGTCAGCTGAGTTAATGGAGTAGAGATTCGAGAAAATCCTTCCACGAATCTCCGATAATAACCAGCTAAGCCCAGAAAGCTACGTACTTCGGTTAATGAATTAGGTTGCTCCCAGCTTTGAATTGCTTCAATCTTCATTGGGTCAACAGATATTCTGTGATTTGATATCACGTGCCCAAAGAATGCTACTTCCTCAAGCCAGAACTCACATTTCTTTAACTTGACATATAACTTGTTTTCACGAAGCTTTTGAAGTATCAACCTCAAGTGTTGCTCATGATCTTCACGACTTTTGGAGTAAATGAGGATGTCATTAATAAAGACAACCACAAAATGATCCAAATATTCCTTGAATACTCGGTTCATCATATCCATGAAAGCAGCAGGAGCATAAGTCAAACCAAAAGACATGACTAGGAATTCATAATGCCCGTACCGAGTTCTGAAAGCAGTCTTTGGAATGTCATTAGTTTTAATATTTAACTGATGATATCCATTTAACTGATGACATTCAGAACGAAAATCGATTTTGAAAAGAATTTAGCACCTTGCAACTAGTCAAATAGGTCATCAATGCGAGGTAACGGGTACCTATTTTTGATGGTGACATGATTCAACTCTCGATAGTCAATACAAAGTTGCATACTTCCATCTTCCTTCTTTACGAATAGAACAGGAGCACCCCAAGGAGACGTACTAGGACGAATGAAACCGATGTCTAACCACTCCTGCAGTTCGGTTTTTAACTTTTGAAGTTTAATAGGAGCCATTCGATATGGAGTTTTGGAAATAGATTTTGTACCGGGTTCAAGGTCAATACAAAAATTGAATCTTCCTTCTTTATGAATAGAACAGGAGCACCCTAAGGAGACGTACTAGGACGAATGAAACCGATGTATAACAACTCCTGCAGTTGGATTTTTAACTTCTAGAGTTTAATAGGAGCCATTCGATATGAGGTTTTGGAAATAGATTTTGTACCGGGTTCAAGGTCAATACAAAACTCGATTTCACGCTCTGGGGGTAGACCAGGATGTTCTTCAGGGAATAGGTCAGGAAATTTATTAACAATAAAAATATCATTCAAATATGACGTATTTTTGTTTAAATCCGTGACATCGGCTAAGAAAGCTTGACATCTATTTTTCAATATACGAATGGCTTTATGGCTTGATATGACACTGATTGACTGTAGTGGTTTGGTTGCTTGAATTCGTATAATAGGTTGGTTAGGAATATGAAAGCTGACAACCTTACGAAAACAATCAATTTTAGCATGATGAGTAGTTAACCAATCGATCCCTAAAATCACATCAAATGCAAGTATTTTCAAAGAGATGAGATTAACAGGTGATTGTGCCGATTTAAATTAAACAAGATTTATAAACAATGGATGTAATGAAGGTTTCTCCCAATGGAGTTTCAACAGATAAGTCAAAGTCTAATTTCTCTGGAGTCAAATTTAAACGTTGAGCGCAAGTAGGTGAAATAAAAGAATGGGTAGAACCGGTATCAAATAAGGTATAGACTTCGTAAGAGTTTATGATTAACTTACCCGTGATAACTTCGTTCGGGTTCCTCACTTTTTGGGAGGTCACGACAAATGCTCTCCCTTGAACTACCGACTTTGACTTGTCTAGGACAGCCTTTGGTGTCACCGTCCCAGCTAGACTTGACTTCACTGCATGACATAATCTAGCTAAATGACCTTCCTTTTCGCAATTGTAACACACTTTGGATTGCTGCGTAAAGTTTGGACTGATGTGTCCTTCCTGTCCGCATTTGTAGCATACGATCGATGGTCGTTCTCCTTCCTTGAAAATGGGTGCTGGTGCTGCTATCTTTCCATCATTTTTGAATATCTTCTTTTTAAAATATTCACTTCTATTATCTGGGCCAGGATTATCACCGAAGTGGTTACCATTTCTGGCATGATAATTTCCTCCACGTTTGTTGTCAATGCTTCGATGACTACTACCACTGGTATTATCGTTTTGCATGCTATCTTTTGGTTGGTCTAACTCATTATCGCGCTCCAATAACTGAGCCCTATTCACAACATCTGAATACAAGCAAAGTTTGTGAGAAATGAGGCATTGACATATTTTGGGTTTCAAACCTCGAAGAAATATTCGTGTCATACGCTCCTCATTATCTACCAAATGGGATGGAAATTGGGATAACTCAACAAATTTAGTCTCGTATTGCGATACGGTCATATTATTTTGCTCCAACATGATGAATTCTACCTCCTTCATGTAACGAATACTTTCAGAAAAGTACTTGTCATTGAACAAATCTTAGAACTTCTCCCAAGACATCTTTAGTGCGGAAGGTTGAGCACGTTTTACAGATTCTTACCAATAATCTGCCTCTCCTCACAACATGAAGGTGGCAAAGGGAACCTTTTGCTCCTCAGAGCATCCCAAGACATCAAATATCTTGGTGATCTTCTTAATCCACGTCTCTACCTTAAGTGGTTCTGGTTTTCCCAAAAACTCCGGTGGTCCCAGCTCTTTGAATTGTTTAGCGGTGACCAGCCGAGAGTTACCATTATTTCCACCTGCATTTTAAATAGGAGTTTCTCTCGCTTGGTGTTGTATGAATTACAGAAAGCTCCTAAACATCCCGTCGTTCATCATTTGGTTGGTGTTGTTGTTTACATAAGGATTATTACCTTCCTGATGCACATTGTCCTGCTTATTGATCGTCGGTGACTCAACGGTCTCATGTGCTCCATTGCTTATCTCAACATTTTTAGATGCCATTTTCAAACACTGCCACAAAATAAGAGTTAATTGATATGCCACATATTATCCCTATATTCTGACCGACCAATTAAATTATAAATAAGCTTAGGTAGGTCATACTAGCGAAGGATTTACCAGTCTCTCCCCTCCTAGTTCTAGCCTCACATCTCAGGTAGGGATCATATCCCTAAACTTTGATACCAACTGTGACGCCCCCAAAATAGATATACACAACCCATTCTGAGTCGCCAAATACATGGTACACAATTTAAATACAAACTTAATTTATACAATTGTCGTGCAGAATACGACAAAACATAAGCTGAGAGTTTTACACGAATATTGTCTCGTAGACAATATCCAAACTCAAATGTAGTCCTCATTATAATTATTATCACTCTATTTTATAGAATAGTGAGGACTACTATAGCCACCATCTTTGACCGTCACTCAATTTCCCGACTAGTCCCAGCTATATTCTCATTTCCTGAAGAGAACAATGAAAGAAAAGGGTGAGCTCAACAAGCCCAGTAAAGAATATTATGACTAAGATAATGCAGAATAATTTATCCTTAGCCTTCAACAGTATAACAACTGATAAAATACAACAGACAACAAGTTTAACTGTAGCGGAATAAGTAATCTATTAGATGAGCCAAGTAGAGCATGATATCTACTATCTTCTATAATTTAAAAGTTCATCATCAATATTTTATCTCTGTAACACATCTCAATAATAAATCCACATCACCGAATTATCCATGCACTTACGGGCAAAGGATATTTGTTAGTATCACATCCACGAATTATCCATGCACTACGGGCCAAGGATATTCGTTGTTATTATCACCAGTGGTCATGATCATGCCAACAACTGTCCATCAATGCACTACGGGCCAATGAGGACTTTTACCACATCATTTATAATATTATTGGTCATGATTATACCGATACATAATTCCTGGTCATAACCATACCAATCAACAGTCCATCTATGCACTACGGGCCAAAGATGACTTTCATCACAATTTAAGCATGATGATGATGACAATGATATAAGAATTAATCAAACGAGATCAAGGATAACTATTAAAGATTTTTAATTTATCCAAAGTTTAAGAATGTCCAAATTGTCAACATGATAACTGCTTTGTGGAGTAAAATTCAAAAATACTATTCATGTATCAAAAATAATTTGGACCGAAAAGAAATCAATTTTTGTTGTGAATAATACCCCGGGTGAATAGTACTTCGTGAATAGTACCCCGACATGAAAAGATTAAAATTTAACAAGAATGTTTAAAAAAATATTTCCGTGAAAAGATACTAGATGAAGCGCAAATCTTAAGGATATTTCACTAATTTCAAGGAGTATGGAAGCAATACTTATCAACATAAGTGTAGAATTAGGAATATGAAACGAAATAATATTACTTACATACTACAGAGCATGGAAGAAAATATTATTTCATACGAATATTGAACAAAAATAATGTCACTTACCTTAAAATGAGAGTACTTCTGACTGGTATAACGGAGATATTTTTTAAAAAAACTTATACTATTTTCTACACTCAAAGCTTCCTTAAACTCAAAAGAAATACGCTCAATATTATAGAAGAAGAATTCTCTGATTCTGGTGTAATTTTTATTTCTAAACTAAGCATCCTATTTATAGGAGAATGACAGGATACTATTTAGGAAAAGAAATCACGGACTGCGCAGTGAAACCATCACGGGCGAATTCACAAACGAAAATTTAATTTTAGTATACAGCACTATGCACACACTATGTAGTACTATGCAAATACTATGCAGTATTATGTAATAAAATGAAATATAATATATTCTATTTTATATAAAAAATTTTATATTTTATTACTATTATAATACTAATAAAACAAAACTTATATAATATATATATACACCTATACACGCACGCACACACACACACACAAACACACTTATATATATATATATATATATATATATATATATATATATATATATATATATATATATATAAGTAATAAAAAAAATTGAGATAACTTTCTACCGACGATTTTGAAAAATGAGTAAGTGGGGGTCCATGTATTAAGCCAAATTTATAACAAATATTTCATAAAAAAACCCCTCTATTTATCTCAATTCATTTGGCTTCACAAAACACATTTTTAATAACATTTATTCATCATTAATATTATAACTCGCAATATTAACAACCAGATCATTCCTATGAAAGATGTGGCTTTCCAATAAGGACTTCTCCTTATTGGCGCACAATTAGGTGACCAATCCCCTTTCCTCAATAGAACTTTCTAGACATTGTCAATAATGCAAATAATAATATGAATAACTTTGTCGTCTCAATTATTGATTTAATAATATAAAATATTGTGCAGATGATACTGTGACAATAATTGAATCAATAATATGAGATACTATGCAGCAATTACTGTGACAATAATTGAATAAAACTGAGTGACTTCTCACGTAAGCATCAATAATCATAGATACTGTACAATACCGTGTGCTACTATGCAACCACGCGTATTACTATACTTTTATCACCGGGTATTTCAATAGTTAACGGTAAAATTTTTGCCGTTATTTTTATAAAAAAGTTATTTCTATCATTTTCTAACTCCGACAGTAATTCTGTTGTGGGGTCCACCAATGATTGCGGCGTCATACGAATATTCCCTACTAAAACGAATATTCCCCGACCAAACGAATATTTTATGACAACTTGCATACTTTACAAAATTTATAAACATTACCCACAACTAAAACATTATATCAAATCCACACCTTATTATTCAAAAATGATATTTAGAGAAAATTAAATCTTTATTCATAAAAGTTGGGGTCTTACACCTTGTCCTCCTCTAACCTTGTTTGCTTGCCACCAGTAACTAGCCTCTGACTTCAGCATATATGTAACGAACGAGAATTTTATATGTAATTTAAAAATATTTATCAAGTTAAATAAATATTTGGGTTGATTTATTTATTGAAATAAATAAGTATTTGATGAAATTATTGTGCAATAATTAGTTAAAGTGTGGATGATAATTTGAAGATTTAATTTAATGAGATAATTAAATTATATTAATTATTAAATAATTATGGTGTAGTTCTAATTTGATTTAATAATTAAATTAGAGATTTATTAGTTTGTTAAATAAAATTATAAATCATTATGGAAATTATAATTATAAGGCTATAATTATAAGATAAATGTTAATTTGATTTATGAATTTAATTAAACTAGATATGTAATAATTTGTTAAGCATAAGTATAATTATAATGAAAATTATAATTGTAATTATAAGTTAAGTGTAAAATTTGACTTAATTAAATTAACTAAATAATTGTGTGACATAAGAATCATATTATAAGCAAACTATAAAAATAAACTAGAGTCATAATCTAAGCTGTAGCCAAACATGGCCTTGTGGCCTTTGGCATATTATAACTGTTAAGCCTATTGATTTTTTTAATTGATGAGTACGTGGTTATATGTGCATCAGTTTACTTTATTTTGCGTATTATTCCTAAGGCTAAGAAACATAGACTGTTAGATAGAAATTAAGGGAGCTAGAGAGGAAATTGAGAGTTCTATGTGAATTGAGAATCAAGGGAATAAGCTTTGAATCATCATCTTTGCTAATTTAAATCAAGGATTAAAGGTATAATCTATTCCTAATTCTAACTCTTAGTTTTGTAATGTCTATTCTCTGTGATTTGGAAGTTTGGTTGGATTGTTGATTATATGTATGTATGGTCTTGTAAAATCTAATAATTATCATCTATGAAGCAAAATTTAGTGATCAAATTCATGAATTTTGGTTTGTAGAAGAAAAATGTAAATAAAAGTGTTATATATGTGTATTATGGTTGTTTTAGTGTTAAAAATTAGTTATGAATTCATATTGTAAATTGAAGATTTATAATTGTTTATGATAGAACTCTGTGATATGAAAATAATGTACTTTGAACAAATCAAAATGGTTGAAAATCGAAGTCGTGGTGACTGATTTCGCTATGTATGATAAAATATGAAAATTAGTATGAACTTAGAATTGGAGACCTTAAATTGGTTGTTAAAGTTGTTTGTGATGTTAGAATTGCTTTATAAATATTTGGTCTTGAGTTTATAAAGCTTGTAAACATCTGGGTTTGGTTAGTTTGTAGTTGGGTGAGGAAATTAGAATTTTTGTATAAGAGCAGAGTCTGAGTTCGTGGTTCGGGAAAACTTATTCTGGTGTCGAGTGCGGGCGTGCTGGATCCAATGGTAGTTAGGGTGCGGCCGAGCTAGTGGTCAAGCAGACCCCGTAATAATCTGTTAACAGTATAGTTGGGGGAATGTTAACTTAACTTATTTTAATGATTGTAGAGAAACCTAAAACATGTTATTAGACATATTAACATATTGTAATCATAAAGTTGAAACTATAGATTATGAATGAATAAGTTGTGAAGGTTCGTAATGAGATGTCATGAGAATTTAAGTTGTTTTTCAATCACCATGTCGTGCACTATAATATAACAAGGAGTTAATGTTCATGGTACGAGAATGATTGGGATAGTCAAATCTTAAGTTAAAGATTATAGACGTGACTAAAATGAAAAGTAAACCAATGAAGTTAGCGTTAATATAACTAATTGGTATTGTGGTTCTAATGGTATATGTAGGGTATTTGGTGAACGTTTGTTATACTTGTGTAGCTTACACACGAGGCAAGTTTCCTAAACCTTATTCTTATGTTGAACAAGTTTCTTGTCTCTAGTTTGTTTACGATTATGCAAGTTCTGTAACCTCATTTTTTCATTATGCAAGCTCTTGTATTCTAATTCTTTTATTAAGCAAGTTTCATATTACTAACTTGATATCGTTATGCAAGTTCCTAAAACTTGAATCTTTTATTGAGCAAGTTCCTAACTTTCGTTTCTTGCTACTCAAAGTATAAACTGTTCAATTTTATTGTCCCAAACGAGTTTTCTAACTCTTTTGGATGTAATACTTTGTATATACAATGTCTATTCAATTGTATATTGCTGATATTCAATCTTTGACTTAAGTATCATTGTCCAATCTTATATTATCACGTTGAACCCTCGAATAGCTAATAAATCTTTATTGATTGGACTAATCCATAGTTGATGAGTATTCTAAAATTCTAGAATCACTGTTAAGTTATTCCAAACTAAACTTTTTTTAGTACGGAAATCCTAAAGTCAAACTGAGATAAACAACCCTAATATAGAAGATTATGTACGTGTTAGCGTTTAGATGTTTGTGCACAATACATGGTACGAAGGGTTGATCCCCCTAAGTACGAAAGTAAAGGTTTGTATAGTATAATTACTGTTAAAGGTTGAAGTAGAAATACTTAATAACCTTGAGACATAGTTCATGGTCTTAAGACCCTCAGATATAATCTTGAACTTATTTTCTGTTCTTGATCCGTATAACAAGTTCTCTATTATTCAGTATTCCTTGCTTACTCTTATGTTACTGCTATTATCATTCTTTATATCAGTGAACAATTATGTGTTCACTCTTATAATTAACACTGCAACAAAAGTTAAGAAAGTTGAAGAGCCGTGTACTAGCAAGGGAAAGGGCAAGATGTCCAAATAATGAAGACTTTGTTTAATTTTATTTACTGAATTTATGTTATGAGACTTATTTAATTATGTGGTGTATTCCGCAGACTTATGTAATAATTTAAGGTTAGATTACTTGGGATTGTTTTAAGTTAATGTAACCCTTTAATGGGGAAGATTATTATTTAAATTATTTAAGTTATGTCTTTATCCTTGAATATGGGTAGATAGATGTAATTGTTTTGGATAGTGAACACCAAATTCTGTGGAAATGAAGTACCCGAATTTGGGGGTGTCACAGGTTGGTATCAAAGATTTAGGTTATGAACCTTAGATGGGGGAAAACCTTAGGAATTAACCTTTAAGGAGATAAAAAATATAGTGGTGATAAATTCTAATCGAGTTCTAAGGAATGAATTAAGGAATTCAATGAAGATAAAACAAAACAATAAAAGACTTTATATGCTATGTGTTAATAACTTATGTGCTCGTGAGTATCGAAGAGTATTATGTAATAAATAAAACTTAAAAGTATTTTGTGTATTTTGTTGTCAGGATGTTTAACGTTGAAGGATCCAGTCAAGCTAGGGAAGAGATACCTCAGGTGCCTAGAGATGAGGAGCCCCGAGACGTCCATGTGGTTCGGGAGCAGTTGATCCAGAGGGAGCCTTCTCTGTTGGTCGCTGAGGAAGGATAGGAGAATGAGCCTGTGTCTGATCTTGAGGAGGAGGAATTTGACGAGATTGAGGTGGAGGATGAGGAAGAGGATCCTATGGAGTTTCCACCAAACTCCATATCAGCTGAGATGTATGATGAGCTGTATGACCGAAATATAGAATTACAAGATAAGACTAAGGAGCTGAAGGAGTTGGCTGACATGCGTTAGGCTACTATAGAGCAGAAGGATGTGGAGATTCAGGAACTTGACTCACGACTTGGGAACACGAAATGGAACCTAGTTCACATAGAGGGACATCAAGAGGAGCTATTGGCTACGAATGAGAAGATGAAGCCTGAAGTTGAAAAGTTAAAAGATAACTTGAAGGAGGAGTTAGCTAAGTGTGCGAGAGTAGAGGACGCTTGGATGAAGGCTACTCAGCGTGCAGATCATGCTGACGCCAAGGTTCAGATGAAGAAGGCTAGGATGAATGAAATAGATTATGTTTTTCATTTTATGATTAATAGGGCCCAGGACTGAGTCTTTTATTACTCAGCTCAATTTGAAGACTTGCCTTGGTACATGATGGATTGTAGGACGATGTATCGTATTATGGAGGAAGAGCGTAGAGAAGCCTCTCTACGTCTTAATATGCCAAGATAGGAAGAATAATAATAATATGTGATTAAATAAATTATAAATCCCTTATTTTGAGATAAATAAAGGGGTAAGATGAGTATGTAATCCTGAAACTTTTCAAGTTCAGGAAAGTTGATGTTGATAGCAGAGTTCTTATCCTTACTATGTTTTGGAAAACTATGAATGAATAAAATGTCAAAGTTTATTAAACTGTTGTGTGTTAAGCTTTAATCTTAGCATGTCTAAAGTTAAACTTTAAAATATTCAAGGAATTGAATAGTGGTCTAATAAGTGTATATTTTAATAGAAAATACCTCATAGAAGAAGACAACCATGCCAACAATCACCTCATGAGGGGTCTACTAACAATAACAATAACGAGGCCAATGCTAACCCAGTTCAGGAGTTGGTGACTTTGTTAATGTGACGAACGAGAATTTTGTAAATTATTTTAAATACTTATTGAAGTAAATAAATATTTTTCGATGATTTAATTATTAGATTTAATAATTAATCGATGCAATTGTGGTAGATTAATTTAATTATATGTGTTACATTTATTAAATTAATGTGGAGAATAATTATTATTCAAGTATGTAATTATGTGAGCTTGTCGAATTAAATAAGTTATTTAATTAAGCATGATGTTATTTAATTAATCTAATTATTAATTAGAGATTTAATAAATTGTTATTATTTATTAATGAGAAAAATTAATTATATGACTATATGAATTTATGAGAAAATATTATATTTTATTTATAATAAATTAAATAAAATATTAGAGTTATTTTATAAGGAGTGTGACATTTATTAAACTATATAATAAAAGGTTTATTAAAATAATGAGCTTTGAATTTATTTGCTAAGCCAAACATGGCACTAAGAGAGGTTATGGGCACTTAACCCATGACTGGGCAACTGACCACATCGCGTCAGTTTTATTTCTTCGACGCTTCCTTCTTCTTCTTCATAATTTCCTAAGTCTGGCATTATTTTCAGAGAGAGTTCAGAGAGAAGGTGAGAATTTTTGAGAGAATTTGTGAGTGTGTAATTACAGGTTATTGCAAAAAGGGTTATCTGATCATCTTATACTCTGGGTAATTCTCTCCAAACCCAATTTCTACATTTACGTCTTTTAGGTTTTCATAAAATGGCTTTCACAGTTTTCTAAAAATCTCTGTGTTTGGTATATGAGATGAGTATAACTTTATATATGTGTGTTATGTTATACCAAATAGTGTTTAATTATATATACCATGTAAGCCATGTGATCAGTTTCATGAAAGCATGTCGTACGTATGTTTTTCAAAATAAACAGAGTACGTGATATGGCCATATATGTGATAATTAATGTATTGATTATATATTATCCCTAAATTTTGGACTTGTATGTTGTTATGCATGTTAATACGAAGAGTTTAAGCCTTAAACGAACGAATTCGGTGTTGTAACGAATTCGTAGGGAGAATTTTCACATAAAGTTTTCTAAAACTTCATGAACATCAAAGTCAGTGAATTGTTAGGCTTTAAATCTGTTATTAAGTGTTTAAAATTAGTTTTGTCAGTATATAAATATTGGGTATTAATTATATATGAATTCCAACATGTGGGTATGTTTAATTTGGAGAATTAATGATTTTGTAGTAATTATTTTCGCTGAATTCTGTGTTCTTCGCGAACTGGAAAAAAAAAATAAAATAAAAAATGAGCTTTTAAATTTTCTAAGTCTAACAATGAGTTAGTGTATTAAAATAATGAACATGTAAATATATTAGAAATATTATATGATGATAAAATATTTGTTTAGCATGTAAATAACATAATTACATGTGAATTGTATTATTAAATACATAATTAGTTATTCATTCATGACGAACAAATTAGGTGTCAACGTGATGATTTGACTAAGTTAGTCAATTATTAAAGTAGACAACGAGAATAAGTTATGATGATTAGTTAATAATTAACTGGTATTGAATGTGAATGGTATGTAGGATTTATTTCAAAGAACGTGATTAGTTAAAGTGTAATCTACACGCGAGGCAAGTCTCCTAAACTTAAACTCTTAAATTGAGCAAGTTTCTTAACTCTATTTTTACATTGAGCAATTTACTTAAACTTAAATTATTATTCAAGTTCAAGTATTATATTAAAGATTGATTATCTTTCAAAGCATGATTCAATTATACAATAATTGTTCTATTGTATACATTTGAGATTATTATTCAAATCGAATATCATTATTGTTGAACCTTTTTAGACTAGTGAATCTTAATGATTTAGCTAGTCCTTAGTTGATGAACGTTCTAAATTTCAGAACCCTTATTGAATTATCCAAACCAAACTTCCTTTGGTGCGGACTCGAATGTCAAACTGAGATGAACAACCCTGAAAAGGGATTCACTTATGCGTTAGCGTTAAGATATTGTGCACAATATGGTACTAAGGGCTGATCCCCCTAAGTACGAGAAGAAGGTCCATAGTCTTATGACTGTTAAAGGTTTCAAGTATAACCCTTGTTAACCTAGGACATAGTTCAAGGTCTTATGACCCTCAGTATTCTTTTGATTCATGTTATTTATTCTTGATTCAAAAGTTGAGCTTTATTCAGATGTCGTTGATTATTCGCATGTTGTTATACTGTTGTTTCATTTTTTTATACTTGTGGGCATTTATGCTCACTCTTGCTTAATAATAACATTGCAGTTAAGAATGAAAGAAGCGATGAACCCTCCACTAGTAAGGGCAAGGGCAAAGTTAGCAAATGATGAAGACCTGTTATTTATTAATTGATGTATTTGTTTAAGACTTGAGTTATGTTGATGTTAAGACTTATTTGTTTAGAATTCCGCACAGATGTTTTAAGGTTAGAGTAACCTGGGATTTATTTATGATTCAGTTGATGTAACCCTTAAGGGAATAGATTTTATTATGATTTCTATCTATTGTTTGGTTTGATATTATTTATGGGTAGATAGATAGATGATGCTTGTACAGTGAACACCAAATCCCGTGGAATCGAAGTACCCGGATTTGGGGGTGTCACAAGTTGGTATCAGAGCCGTAGGTTATGAACCTTAGGTGGGAGAAACAACCTTAGGTAATAGCCTTATAGAAGAAGATAGTAATTAAAAACTCTTATCGAGTTCTAAGAAATGAATTTTTGTAATTCATTGAAGATAAAAAAATACATTATGTGTTTATGTGTTAAGTATGCGTTAGATAGTATGACTTAGTAACTAAAACTTAAAATTTTGTTGTCAGGATGACGAATGATGGAGAAGCTAGTCAAACTGAGGAGGGACCCCATTTACCTATAGTACCTACTGAGGAGGGATCTCGTGTACTTATAGGACCGACTGAGGAGGAGCCCCGAGACATTCATGTCGATAGGGAGCAGCTGGTGCAGAGGGTTTCATCTCCATTGATCACCGTTGTTGGTCAGGAGCATGAACCTGAGATTGATCCTGAGGAGGGTCCTGAGGAGGAGTTTGATGAGGAGGAAGAAGAAGAGGAGCTACCACGGTACACTGTTGATGCTGAGATGTATGACACACTATATGATCGTAATGTGGAGTTACAAGATGAGGTTCAGGAATTGACTGAGCGAGCGACTGTTCAGCAGTCTACTTTAGAGGAGAAGGATAGAGAGATTGTGACCCTTCATACACGTTTAGGAAACGTGGAGTGGGATCTAATTCATGAGAAGGGTCAAACCGAATATAAAACCGAGGAGATAGAGAAGCTGAAGAAGGAACTGAAGGAAACTTCCAAAAGACTGAAAATAGCAGAGGAAGGATGGGTAAGTGAATCACATCGAGCTGATCGTGCAGAAAATGATAGTCGTGCAAAGAAGGCAAAGCTTGAAGACACGTACGCCACACTTAATCATGCGATGGATGAGGTTCAAGAGCGAGTGTTAAGGTACCCCATCCAGTTTGAAGGACTTCCATCGTATATGTTGGATCGCAGGACGATGTCTCGTATCATGAATGAGGAGCGTGGCAAGGCTATTGAGCACCTTGGAAGACAGGAATAGAATCTGTTTATTTATGTGAAAGACTTATATAGTTTTATGTAAATTCTGATGTGTTTATGAACTAAGGAATATGTTAATATTTGAATGTTTTAAATCCTGTGGATTCTTTATTCCAGGATAGATGATGTAAATAGCAGTATGATATAGTTTAATGTTAAAAATTTTTATTTGAATGAAAAGATATCAAGTTGTTTGAGATGATGTGTTAAGTGATATGTTAAATTGTTGAGTAATGTCTTAACTATGCAGAGAAATAAATAAAGTTCTAATAAACGTTTATTTAACAGAAAAATGTCGCCAAGGAGAAGAAAACAACGTCAATCGGCTCAGGAAGGGTAAACCAATAATAACAATAATGCCAATGTTAATCCAGTTCAACAGCTAGTTAATTTACTAACTGGAGTCATGAATAACCAACCGCAAGCTCCACCTAGCACAACGTTTAAAGATTTTAAGGCGGTGGGACCGCCAGAGTTCAAAGGTTCCAGAAACCCGATCGAGGCTCAAACGTGGGTGATGGAAATGGAGAAGGTTTTCGACGTTGCTAGGGTTCGAGAAGATCAGAAGACCATTTTTGCGACATTTATGCTGAAGTCTGAGGCTAGCTACTGGTGGCAGGCAAACAAGATGCGAGGAGGTGAAGGTGTAATTACGTGGGAGGGATTCAAAGAGATGTTTTTCGAAATGTATTTCCCAGCTAGTTCGCAGAATCAGATGGAGGTGCAATTTCTGGAATTGAAACAGGGAAACATGAGCGTGCCTGAATACGCGACTAAATTCGATGAGTTGGCAAGGTTTGCCCCGTATCAAGTACACACTGACGAGAGGAAAGCCAGACGATTCGAACAAGGACTGAAGCCTTGGGTATACAGCAAGGTATCAATGTTTCAACTTAACACGTTTGCGGGAGTTTTGGAAAAGGCCATTCTCGCGGAAGGAGGAAGTGATGCAGTGACTAAGTACAACCAAGAACAGAAAAAGAAAAAGAGTGAGAATGAAGGTAATAACAAGACTGGTGGAAATAATACTGGGAATAATAATAATCAGAAGAGGAAGTGGACGGATAACTCGACAGCTGGAAGTCAACACGGAGGGCAGAAAAAGAAGATAGAAGCATGTCTGACTTGCGGAAAGGCACATCTAGGAGTTTGTTTGAAGGGAAAGAGAGTGTGCTACAATTGTGGTCAGGAAGGCCACATAGCACCAAATTATCCAAACCCAAAGAAGGGTGCTTGTTTCAACTGTGGTTCGAAAGATCATTTAGCAAGGACTGTCCCAAAAAGGGATCGGGAGGATCAGGACAAGGAGGAAACCGGGGAAATAGCAGTGGAAATACCTTAACCATCACCGGACCACCTGCAACAAACAGACCAACCGCCAGAACTTTCAATATGACGGTGCAGGATGCAATCCAGTCTCGTGATGTGGTGTCAGGTATTATTCCGATCAATGAAATTAATGCTTACGTTTTATTTGATTCGGGTGCTACTTGTTCCTTTATATCCGATGACTTTGCTAATAGTTTAGATTTGCTTAAGGATGAATTGGAATATCCCATGATTATAGAAATTGCGAATAGAGAGATAATTCCTGTTAAGAATGTGTATAAGAATTGTAGAGTGGATATTAAGGGTAATATCATGAACGTAGATCTTATCCCTATTCGATTGGGGGAATTCGACGTTATATTGGGTATGGATTGGCTATCCAATTATGGGGCTGTAATTGACTGCCAAAAGAAGCGTATTAACCTTATGACTCCGTCAAAGGTTGTGTTTTATGGTAGCAAGTCGCCTAGACAAGCGAGTTGTCTGACGATGTTGCAGGCCAGGAAGTTATTAAGACAAGGCTGTGTAGGATATTTAGCTTACATAGTCGACAGTCGAAAAGAGAACCCGAAGGTAGAGGAGATACCGATTGTGAGGGATTTCGTCGATGTATTTCTAGACGATTTGCCAGGACTTCTTCCAGATAGAGAAGTAGACTTTGTGATTGATTTGGCGCTCGGAACTGCTCCAATATCGAAGGCACCATACCGAATGGCGCCAGTAGAGATGAAGGAATTAATGGTACAACTACAAGAATTGTTGGACAAAAAGTACATTCAACCGAGCGTATCGCCGTGGGGAGTGCCAGTGTTATTCGTGAAAAAGAAGGACGGATCGATGAGGCTCTGTATTGACTACAGAGAATTAAATAAGGTCACGATTAAGAACAAATATCCATTACCGAGGATCGATGATCTGTTTGATCAATTGAAGGGAGCAAAATACTTTTCCAAGATTGACTTGAGGAGTGGTTATCACCAACTGAAGGTGAGGCCAGAGGATGTACCGAAGACAGCGTTCCGAACGCGATATGGTCATTATGAGTCTTTAGTAATGTCGTTTGGTCTTACGAATGCTCCTGCAGCATTTATGGGACTAATGAATGGTGTATTCAAGCCGTTTTTGGACAAATTCGTGGTGGTATTTATAGATGACATTTTAGTATATTCCAAAACCAAAGAGGAACATGAAGAACACTTGAGGTTAACGTTGGAAGTATTGAGAAGGGAGAAGTTGTATGCTAAATTTTCGAAATACGAATTCTGGATTGAGAGAGTATAATTTCTTGGTCACGTAATCGATAAAGATGGAATTTCGGTAGATCCATCCAAAGTAGAAGCTGTGATTAACTGGGATCAGCCGAGAACGCCGTCAGAAGTAAGAAGTTTTCTTGGATTAGCAGGATATTATAGAAGATTCATACAAGATTTTTCTAAGATCGCAACTCCGTTAACGAATTTAACTCGAAAAGCTGTGAAATTTGTTTGGACGGAGAAGTGTGAGGAGAGTTTTCAAGAATTAAAGAAGAGGTTGAGTACAGCGCCTGTGTTATCTCTTCCGGATGATACATGAAATTTTGTTATTTTTAGCGATGCGTCATATAAAGGACTTGGCTGTGTGCTGATGCAAAACGGCAAAGTCATTGCGTATGCATCACGGCAGTTGAAGGATTACGAGAAGGGTTACCCAACCCATGATTTGGAGTTAGCTGCAGTTGTTTTTGCTTTGAAAATTTGGAGGCACTATCTATACGGGGAAAAGTGTGAAATATATACGGACCACAAGAGTCTGAAATATATTTTTACACAGAAAGATTTGAATATGCGTCAAAGAAGATGGTTGGAATTAATCAAGGATTATGACTGTGAGATTTTATACCATCCGGGTAAGGCTAATGTGGTTGCCGACGCCTTAAGTAGAAAGGGTCGTGAGAAATTGATGATGTTGACTGCTCAGCAGGAGCTAATTGCAGATATGGAGAAACTGGAGTTAGAAGTGAAGTATCCTATGGAGATTGATGAGAAGCTATTTCAGATGCAATCTGGTACAACTCTACTAGATAGAGTGAAGGAGGCTCAGCTTCAGGATGATGAATGCAAAAAGGTAACAACGAAGATATCTGAAGGAACCGAACCAAGATTTAAGATGGATAAGGAAGGAATATTGAGATTTAAAAGCAGAATTTGGGTTCCGCCAGTACAAGAAATTAAGGAAGAAATTTTGAGTGAGGCTCATAGTTCAAGATATTCGATTCACCCTGGTAGTACAAAAATGTACCAAGATCTTCGACAACATTTCTGGTGGCCGAATTTGAAACGTGATGTTGCAGAATGTATTGCCAAATGCCTGACATGTCAGAAAGTTAAAGCAGAACATCAGAGACAGAGTGGATTGCTACAACCGTTGGAGATCCCAGAATGGAAATGGGAACATATTACGATGGATTTCGTAGTTGGCCTTCCGACGACTCAGAAAGGCTACGACGCAGTATGGGTTATCGTTGACCGACTGACGAAATCCGCGCACTTCCTTCCTATCAAAATCAGATTTAACTTAGATCAGTTGGCAAGATTATATGTGAAAGAGATTGTTTCGAGGCACGGAGTGCCGGTGTCTATTGTTTCCGATAGGGATCCGTGCTTCACATCAAATTTCTAGAAACGTCTTCAGGAATGCATGGGTACACAACTGCGAATGAGTACAGCTTACCACCCTCAAACAGACGGACAGAGCGAACGAACGATTCAAACACTGGAAGATATGTTACGAGCATGTGTAATGGACTTCAAAGGAAATTGGGATGATCACCTACCGTTGGTAGAGTTCGGCTACAACAACAGTTACCACGCTAGTATTGGTATGCCGCCTTACGAAGCGTTATACGGCAAAAAGTGCAGAACTCCGCTTTATTGGGATGAAGTTGGTGAAAGACAATTGCTAGGGCCAGAATTGGTACAGCAGACGGTAGAAATAGTCAAAGTGATCCGAGCACGACTGGTAGCAGCTCAAGATCGACAGAAGAAATACGCTAATCCACATCGTAAAAATATCGAGTTTGAATCAGGTAGTTATGTTTTCTTGAAGGTCTCTCCTTGGAAGGGAAAGATCAGGTTCGGAAAGAAAGGAAAATTGAGTCCAAGATTTATTGGACCCTTTGAGGTACTGCGAAGAATTGGAGAAGTTGCGTACGAGGTAGCCTTACCTCCAGCACTCGAGAATATCCACAACGTCTTCCATGTTTCTGTGTTACGACCTTACAAACCTGATTACAAGCATGTAATTGAATACGAACCCCTGCATTTTGAGAAAGACTTATCTTATGAAGAAATTCCTGTCCAAATTGTCGACCGAAAAGAACAAGTTCTCAGAAATAAAGTTATACCTTCTGTTAAGGTAATTTGGAGGAACCACAACGCTGAAGAAGCTACGTGGAAACTCGAAGCGAATATGATGAAGAATTACCCTAATTTATTTACTTAATTATGTGTATGCAATTCTGGGGACAGAATCTTTGTAAGGGGGGGAGAGTGTAACGGGTCGAAATTATTGAGCCGTGATTCTGGGGACAGAATCCTTTTAAGGGGGGAAAGATGTGACGAACGAGAATTTTGTAAATTATTTTAAATACTTATTGAAGTAAATAAATATTTTTCGATGATTTAATTATTAGATTTAATAATTAATCGATGCAATTGTGGTAGATTAATTTAATTATATGTGTTACATTTATTAAATTAATGTGGAGAATAATTATTATTCAAGTATGTAATTATGTGAGCTTGTTGAATTAAATAAGTTATTTAATTAAGCATGATGTTATTTAATTAATCTAATTATTAATTAGAGATTTAATAAATTGTTATTATTTATTAATGAGAAAAATTAATTATGTGACTATATGAATTTATGAGAAAATATTATATTTTATTTATAATAAATTAAATAAAATATTAGAGTTATTTTATAAGGAGTGTGACATTTATTAAACTATATAATAAAAGGTTTATTAAAATAATGAGCTTTGAATTTATTTGCTAAGCCAAACATGACACTAAGAGAGGTTATGAGCACTTAACCCATGACTGGGCAACTGACCACATCGCGTCAGTTTTATTTCTTCGACGCTTCCTTCTTCTTCTTCATAATTTCCTAAGTCTGGCATTATTTTCAGAGAGAGTTCAGAGAGAAGGTGAGAATTTTTGAGAGAATTTGTGAGTGTGTAATTACAGGTTATTGCAAAAAGGGTTATCTGATCATCTTATACTCTGGGTAATTCTCTCCAAACCCAATTTCTATATTTACGTCTTTTAGGTTTTTATAAAATGGCTTTCACAGTTTTCTAAAAATCTCTGTGTTTGGTATATGAGATGAGTATAACTTTATATATGTGTGTTATGTTATACCAAATAGTGTTTAATTATATATACCATGTAAGCCATGTGATCAGTTTCATGAAAGCATGTCGTACGTATGTTTTTCAAAATAAACAGAGTACGTGATATGGCCATATGGCCATATATGTGATAATTAATGTATTGATTATATATTATCCCTAAATTTTGGACTTGTATGTTGTTATGCATGTTAATACGAAGAGTTTAAGCCTTAAACGAACGAATTCGGTGTTGTAACGAATTCGTAGGGAGAATTTTCACATAAAGTTTTCTAAAACTTCATGAACATCAAAGTCAGTGAATTGTTAGGCTTTAAATCTGTTATTAAGTGTTTAAAATTAGTTTTGTCAGTATATAAATATTGGGTATTAATTATATATGAATTCCAACATGTGGGTATGTTTAATTTGGAGAATTAATGATTTTGTAGTAATTATTTTCGCTGAATTCTGTGTTCTTCGCGAACTGGAAAAAAAAATAAAAAATAAAAAAATGAGCTTTTAAATTTTCTAAGTGTAACAATGGGTTAGTGTATTAAAATAATGAACATGTAAATATGTTAGAAATATTATATGATGATAAAATATTTGTTTAGCATGTAAATAACATAATTACATGTGAATTGTATTATTAAATACATAATTAGTTATTCATTCATGACGAACAAATTAGGTGTCAACGTGATGATTTGACTAAGTTAGTCAATTATTAAAGTAGACAACGAGAATAAGTTATGATGATTAGTTAATAATTAACTGGTATTGAATGTGAATAGTATGTAGGATTTATTTCAAAGAACGTGATTAGTTAAAGTGTAATCTACATGCGAGGCAAGTCTCCTAAACTTAAACTCTTAAATTGAGCAAGTTTCTTAACTCTATTTTTACATTGAGCAATTTACTTAAACTTAAATTATTATTCAAGTTCAAGTATTATATTAAAGATTGATTATCTTTCAAAGCATGATTCAATTATACAATAATTGTTCTATTGTATACATTTGAGATTATTATTCAAATCGAATATCATTATTGTTGAACCTTTTTAGACTAGTGAATCTTAATGATTTAGCTAGTCCTTAGTTGATGAACGTTCTAAATTTCAGAACCCTTATTGAATTATCCAAACCAAACTTCCTTTGGTGCGGACTCGAATGTCAAACTGAGATGAACAACCCTGAAAAGGGATTCACTTATGCGTTAGCGTTAAGATATTGTGCACAGTATGGTACTAAGGGCTGATCCCCCTAAGTACGAGAAGAAGGTCCATAGTCTTATGACTGTTAAAGGTTTCAAGTATAACCCTTGTTAACCTAGGACATAGTTCAAGGTCTTATGACCCTCAGTATTCTTTTGATTCATGTTATTTATTCTTGATTCAAAAGTTGAGCTTTATTCAGATGTCGTTGATTATTCGCATGTTGTTATACTGTTGTTTCATTTTTTTATACTTGTGGGCATTTGTGCTCACTCTTGCTTAATAATAACATTGCAGTTAAGAATGAAAGAAGCGATGAACCCTCCACTAGTAAGGGCAAGGGCAAAGTTAGCAAATGATGAAGACCTGTTATTTATTAATTGATGTATTTGTTTAAGACTTGAGTTATGTTGATGTTAAGACTTATTTGTTTAGAATTCCGCACAGATGTTTTAAGGTTAGAGTATCCTGGGATTTATTTATGATTCAGTTGATGTAACCCTTAAGGGAATAGATTTTATTATGATTTCTATCTATTGTTTGGTTTGATATTATTTATGGGTAGATAGATAGATGATGCTTGTACAGTGAACACCAAATCCCGTGGAATCGAAGTACCCGAATTTGGGGGTGTCACAGTTAACGGGGGCACTTGCGAATCAGCTGCAAGCTCAAGTTTTTCAAGGACTTCAAAGCGGTTGGACTGCCAGAGTTTCAAGGGTCTATGAATCCAATTGAAGCCCAAACTTGGATCATGGAAATGGAGAAGGTTTTCGACGTTGCTAGAGTTAGTGAGGACCAGAAAACCGCATTCGCAACGTTTATGTTGAAGTCTGAAGCTAGCTATTGGCGGCAGGCGAATAAGGTTCATGGAGGACAGGGAGTAGTAGCGTGTGATAGGTTTAAAGATATGTTTTCCGAGATGTACTTTTCGATGAGTTCCCGTAATCAAATGGAAGTTCAATTCTTAGAACTAAAGCAAGGAACCATGTTTATGCCAGAGTATTCTGCGAAGTTTAATGAGCTGGCGAGGTTTCCTCCGTACCAAGTCAATACCGATGAGCGTAAGGCGAGAAGGTTCGAACAAGGGTTGAAGCCCTGGCTATATAGCAAGGTATCAATGTTCCAGTTAAACACGTTTGCATCAGTATTGGAAAAAGTAATTATCACAGAAGGTGGAAGCGATGCCTTAACTAAGTATAATCAAGAATAAAAGAAGAGGAAGAATGAGGGTGAAAACAAGGCTGGTAGAAGCAATAGTGGAAGTAACAACCAGAAAAGGAAATTGAATGAAAATTCAAATACGGGAGGATAGCAAGGAAGTCAACAAAAGAAGAAGTTTGAAGCTTGTGCTACTTGCGGGAAGAACCACACTGGTGTGTGTTTGAAGGGTAAGCGAGTGTGTTTCAATTGTGGCCAGAAGGGTCACATTGCGACAAATTATTTTAGTCCGAAGAAGGGAGCATGTTTCACTTGCGGGTCGAAGGATCATATGGCCCGTGATTGCCCTAGAAAGACAGCGAGAGGTGCAAGCGGAGGTAAGGGAAGCAATAGTAGTGGTACTTTAACTATCACCGGGCCAGTACAATCATGCAGACATACTGCCAGAACTTTCAATATGACCGTGCAAGATGCTGTGCAGTCAAAGGATGTGGTGTCAGGTATCATTTCGATCAATGGTATTAATGCTTATGTGTTATTTGATTCGGGTGCTACTTGTTCATTTATATCTGATGATTTTTCTAGGAACTTAGATCTGCCTCAAGAAGAATTAGATTTCCCTTTAAGCATAGAGATTGCGAATAGGAAAGTGATTCCTGTTAGGTTTATATATAAAAATTGTAGGGTGGATATAAAGGGCCACGAGATGATGGTAGATTTGATACCAATTAAACTTAGGGAGTTTGATGTTATACTGGGAATGGATTGATTATTCAATTACGGGGCAATAATTGATTGCCAAAAGAAATGTGTTAACCTTATGACTCCGTCAAAAGTGGTGTTTTATGGCAGTAAGTCACCTCAACAAGCAAGTTGTCTGACGGTGATGCAAGCCAAGAAGTTACTGAGACAAGGATGTATAGGATACTTAGCCTACATAGTCGATACACAGAAGAAGAGTGCGAAGTTAGAAAGGATACCGGTCATTAGAGATTTTGCAGGCGTATTTCCAGACGATTTTCCCGGACTTCCGCCAGATTGAAATCGAGTTCGTGGTTGATTTAGTACCAGGAACGACCTCGATATCAAAAGCCCCATATAGAATGGCCCTAGTAGAAATGAAAGAGTTGATGGTATAGTTGCAAGAATTATTAGATAAGAAGTATATTTAGCCGAGCGTATCGCCATGGAGAACGTCGGTGTTGTTTGTAATAAGAAAGATAGATCAATGCGGCTCTGCATTGATTACCGAGAATTGAATAAGGTCACGATTAAAAATAAGTATCCATTACAGAGAATCGATAGCTTGTTCGATCAACTGAAGGGAGCGATGTACTTTTTGAAAATAGACTTAAGAAGTGGATATCATCAGTTGAAGGTAAGAAAAGAGGATGTACTGAAAAAGGCATTCAGAACTCGGTATGGTCATTATGAGTTTTTGATTATGTCATTTGGTTTAACCAATGCACCTGCAACGTTCATGGATTTGATGAACAGGGTGTTTAAACCATTCTTAGATAAATTTGTGGCGGTGTTTATTGATGATATATTGGTTTATTCTAAGACCAAGGAGGAACATGTTGAAAACTTAAGGGTGACGTTTGAAACATTGAGGAAAGAGAAGTTGTACGCTAAATTCTCAAAATGTGAGTTTTGGGTAGAACGTGTGCAATTTCTTGGGCACGTTATTGATAAGGACAGAATCTCGGTAGATCCATCGAAAGTTGAAGCTGTAATAAACTGGGATCATCCAAAGACACAGTCAGAAGTAAGAAGTTTCTTGGGTTTGACAGGTTACTATAGGCGTTTTATTCAAGACTTTTCTACGATCGTAACTTCGTTGATGAATTTAACTAGGAAGGCAGTTAAGTTTGTTTGGACGGAGAAGTGTGAGGAAAGTTTTCAAGAATTAAAGAAAAGATTGAGTTCAGCACCTGTGTTATCATTGCCTGATAATATAGGGAATTTTGTGGTGTATAGTGACGCATCGCATAAAGGACTAGGCTGTGTGCTCATGCGGAACGACAGAGTTATTGCGTATGCGTCGCTTCAATTGAAACATTACAAGAAAGGATATCCAACTCATGACTTAGAGTTGCCTGCGGTAGTATTTGCTCTGAAGATTTGAAGGCACTATCTGTATAGAGAGAGGTGTGAGATATATATAGACCATAAAAGTCTAAAGTATATCTTTACACAGAAAGATTTGAATATGCGATAGAGAAGATGGTTGGAGTTGATTAAAGACTATGATTGCGAGATTCTCTATCATCTCAGCAAGGCGAATGTTGTTACCGATACCTTAAGTTGAAAGGGTCGGGAGAAATTAATGATGTTAACTGCTCAAGAGAAGCTAGTAGCAGAAATGGCAAAGATGGAGTTAGAAATTAAATATCCGATAGAATCAGATGAAAAATTGTTACACTTGGGGAGCAGTTCAATGATGGTGGATAAGGTAAAGAATGCACAACTTCAGGATAAAAACTGTGAAAAGATAAAAAAGAAAAGTGTCTAAAGGTGAAGAAAATAAATTTAAAGTTGATTCGGGAGGGTTCCTTCTATTTGAAGGGAGAATTTGGGTTCTGCCAGTACCAGTAATTAAAGAAGAAATTTTGAGTGAGGCTCATAACTCACGATATTTAATTCACCTTGGGGGTACAAAAATGTACCAGGATCTCAAACATCATTTCTGGTGGTCGAATATAAAAAAGGATGTTGCTGAATGTGTGGCGAAATGCTTAACGTGTAAGAAAGTTAAAGCTAAACATCAAAGGCCAAGCGAATTTTTGCAACCGTTAGAGATACTGGAATGGAAATGGGAGCATATCACAATGAATTTTGTGATAGGTCTTCCAACGACTCAGCAAGGTTACAATGCAATCTGGGTGATTATCGATCAATTGACAAAGTTGACACATTTTTTACCAATTAAGATTATATTTAACCTAGATCAGTTGGCAAAACTGTATGTGAAGGAAAATGTTTCAAGAAACGGTGTCCCGATGTCCATTGTATCAGATAGAGATCCACGTTTCACATCAAATTTATGGAAACGACTACAGGAATGCTTGGGGACACAGTTGAGGATGAGCACAACATATTATCCTCAAACCGACGGATAAAGTGAGAGGACAATCCAGACATTGGAGGATGTGCTCAGAGCGTGTATTATAGATTTTGAAGAAAATTGGGATGACCATCTACCGTTGGTTGAATTTTTCTATAATAACAGTTATCACGCAAGTATTGGCATGCCGCCTTATGAAGCGTTGTACGACAGGAAATGCAGAACGCCATTATGTTGGGACGAAGTTGGTGAACGTCAGCTGTTAGGTCCAGAATTGGTATAGTAGACTGTCGAGATCGTAAAGGTGATTCGAACGAGATTGATAGTTGCACAGGATAGGCAGAAGAAATATGCTGATCAACACTAACAAAATTGGGAATTTGATGTCGGTAGTTTTGTTTTCTTGAAAGTGTCTCCCTGGAAAGGGAAAATCCGATTTGGTAACAAGGAAAAACTAAGCCCTAGGTTTATAGGACATTTTGAAGTGCTACAACGAGTTGGTGAAGTGGCGTATGAGATAGCTCTACCTCTGAAATTTGAACACATTCATAACATTTTTCATATTTCGGTATTAAGACCATATAAGCCCGATTATAAGCATGTTATAGAATATGAACCATTACAGTTTGAAAAAGACTTGTCTTATGAAGAAATCCTAGTTCAAATAGTTAATAGGAAAGACCAAGTTCTTAGAAACAAAATAATACCTTATGTTAAAGTAATTTGAAGGAACCACAATGTTGAGGAAGCTACGTGAGAACTTGAAGATGTTATGATGAAAAATTTCCCTCAGTTGTTTGCTTAATTTTGTATAGCGATTCTGGGAACAAAATCTTGTTAAGGAGGGAAGAATGTAACGAATGAATTTATTGAGTTATGATTCTGGGGACAGAATCCTTTTAAGGAGGGAAGGATGTAACGAACGAGAATTTTATATGTAATTTAAAAATATTTATTAAGTTAAATAAATATTTGGGTTGATTTATTTATTGAAATAAATAAATATTTGATGAAATTACTGTGCAATAATTTGTTAAAGTGTGGATGATAATTTGAAGATTTAATTTAAAGAGATAATTAAATTAAATAAATTATTAAATAATTATGGTATAGTTCTAATTTGATTTAATAATTAAATTAGAAATTTATTAGTTTTTTAAATAAAATTATAAATTATTATGGAAATTATAATTATAAGGCTATAATTATAAGACAAATGTTAATTTAATTTATGAATTTAATTAAATTAGATATGTAATAATTTGTTAAGCATAAGTATAATTGTAAGTGTAAGTAAAGTGTAAAATTTGACTTAATTAAATTAACTAAATAATTGTGTGACATAAGAATCATATTATAAGCAAAATATAAAAATAAACTAGAATCCTAATCTAAGGTGTAGCAAAACATGGCCTTGTGGCCTTTGGCATATTATAACTGTTAAACCTATTGATTTTTTTAAACTGATGAGTACGTGGTTATATGTGCATCAATTTATTTTATTTTGCGTATTATTCCTAAGGTTAAGAAACACAGTGTGTTAGAGAGAAATTGAGGGAACTAGAGAGGAAATTGAGAGTTCTTTGTGAATTGGGAATCAAGGGAACTAGCTTTGGAATCATCATCTTTGCTAATTTAAATCAAGGATTAAAGGTATAGTCTATTCATAATTCTAACTCTTAGTTTTGTAATGTCTATTCTCTGTGATTTGGAAGTTTTGTTGGATTGTTGATTATATGTATGTATGTTGTTGTAAAATCTGATAATTATCATCTATGAAGCAATATTTAGTGATCAAATTCATAAAATTTGGTCTGTAGAAGAAAATTTTAAATAACAGTGTTATATATGTGTATTATGGCTATTTTAGTGTTAAAAATTAGTTATAAATTCATGCTGTAAATTGAAGATTTATAATTGTTTATGATAGAACTCTGTGATACGAAAATGCTGTAGTTTGAACAAATTTAAATGGTTGAAAATTGAAGTCGTGGTGACTGATTTTGCTATATATGATAAAATATGAAAATTAGTATGAACTTGGAATTGGAGACCTTAAATTGGTTGTTAAAGTTGTTTGTGATGTTAGAATTGCTTTATAAATATTTGGTTTTGAGTTTATAAAGCTTGTAAACATCTGGGTTTGGTTAATTTGGAGTTGGGTGAGGAAATTAGAATTTTTGTATAAGAGCAGAGTCTGAGTTCGTGGTTTTGAAAAACTGATTCTGGAGTCGAGCGTGGGCGCGCTGGATCCAAGGGTAGCTATGGCACGACCGTGCCAATGGTCAAGCAGACCCAGTAATAAACTGTTAACAGTATTGCTGGGGGAATGTTAACTTAACTTATTTTAATGATTGTAGAGAAACCTAAAACATGTTATAAGACATAATAACAAATTGTAATCACAAAGTTGAAACAATAGATTATGAATGAATAAGTTGTGAAGGTTCGTAATGAGATGTCATGAGAATTTAAGTTGTTTTTCAATCACCATGTCGTGTACTATAATAATTAGGAGTTCATGTTCATGGTGCGTGAATGAATGGGATAGTTAGATCTTAAGTTAAAGATTACAGACGTGACTAAAATGAAAAGTAAACCAATGAAGTTAGCGTTAATATAACTAATTGGTATTGTGGTTCTAATGGTATATGTAGGGTATTTAGAGAACATTTGTTATACTTGTGTAGCTTACGCACGAGACAAGTTTTCGGAACCTTATTCTTATGTTGAGCAAGTTTCTTGTCTCTAGTTTGTTTACGATTATGCAAGTTCTCTAACCTCAATTTTTCATTATGCAAGCTCTTGTATTCTAATTCTTTTATTGAGTAAGTTTCATATTCCTAACTTGATATCATTATACAAGTTCCTAAAACTTGAATCTTTTATTGAGAAAGTTCCTAACTTTTGTTTCTTGCTACTCAAAGTATAAACTGTTCAATTTTATTGTCCCAAACGAGTTTTCTAACTCTTTTGGATGTAATACTTTGTATATACAATGTCTATTCAATTGTATATTGCTGATATTCAATCTTTGACTTAAGTATCATTGTTCAATCTTATATTATCACGTTGAACCCTCGAATAGCTAATGAATCTTTATTGATTCGACTAATCCATAATTGATGCGTATTTTAAAATTCTAGAATCACTATTAAGTTTTTCCAAACTAAACTTTCTTTAGCGCGGAAATCCTAAAGTCAAACTGAGATGAACAACCCAAATATTGGGAATTATGTACGCATTAGCGTTTAGATATTTGTGCACAATACATGGTACGAAGGACTGATCCCCCTATGTACGAAAGTAAAGGTCTATATAGTCTAATGACTATTAAAAGTTGAAGTAGAAATACTTAATAACCTTGGGACATAGTTCATGGTCTTAAGACCCTCAGATATAATCTTGAACTTATTTTCTGTTCTTGATTCGTATAACAAGTTCTCTATTATTCAGTATTCCTTGCTTACTCTTATGTTACTGCTATTATCATTCTTTATATAAGTGAGCAATTGTGTGTTCACTCTTGCAATTAGCACTGCAACTAAAGTTAAGAAAATTGAAGAGCCGTCTACTAGCAAGGGCAAGGGCAAGGGAAAGATGTCCAAATAATGAAGACTTTGTTTAATTTATTTACTGAATTTATGTTATGAGACTTATTTAAATATGTGATGTATTCCACAGACTTATGTAATAATTTAAGATTAGATTACCTGGGATTGTTTTAAGTAAATGTAACCCTTTAATGGGGTAGATTATTGTTTGAGTTATTTAAGTTATGTCTTTATCCTTGAATATGGGTAGATAGATGTAATTGTTTTGGATAGTGAACACCAAATTCTGTGGGAATGAAGTACCCGAATTTGGGGGTGTCCCAATATACGTTGCAAGGGCAGTCTTTTGATTATCGTTGACCCTTGCAACGTCGAATACCTTCTTCAATTCTATAATCCAGGTCTGAGGTTCGACCAGATCCAGGTCTTGCGGCTAATTCGGAAATGCTCCAGTTAACAGATTTGCCAACTGTTGCACAGGATTATCATTGGCATTATCGTTGTTGTTGTTGTTGTTGTTGATGTTCGTGGATCCTTCCTGAGCTTGTTGACATAACTCAGTCTTGAGCTTTGTTCATAGCTGTGTGGAATGTACAATCCATCTCCCCTATCTTGGCCTTCTTTGCCTTCACATCTTCTTCGGTTACTTCTGCATGCTGGGCAGCCTCCTTATACGCATCTTCAACCCTTGCTCTCTTGGCGGACTCTTCTTTCATATCATCTTTCAGCTTTGCAACCTCTGCCATCAACTGCTCATTATCACCCTCTAAGTGAACTAATTTCCACTCCACATTTCCAAGACCACCCCGAATTTCCTCATTTTTCTGACCTATAGTGGTCTGACATTCATCTACCAGCTCCTCCAACTCTCTGACTCTATCCTTAAGCTCAATGTTACGGTCGTACACCTCGTCATACATCTAACCTGCAATAGAGTTCGGTGGGAACTTATCTTCCTCCTCAGGGTCCTCCTCCGGATCAGTCTTAGACTCATGCATCTGACCCACAACAATGATCAATGGAGATGGCTCTCTCTGTACTAACTACTCCCGAACAACATGAATGTCTCGGGGCTCCTCCTCTCTAGGTACTCGGGGTTCCTCCTCCCCAGCTCGACTAGATCCTCCAACATCCGACATCCTGACAACATAGTTTTAAGTTTCAGTTACTAATCGATACTCGCGAGCACATAAGTTTATCACATAAGCACATAAAGTCTTTTATTATCTTCAATGAATTAAGGAATTCATTTCTTAGAACTCGATAAGAGTTTACCACCACTATGTTCTCAATCTCTTATAAGGCTACTACCTAAGGTTTTGTCCCACCTAAGGTTCACAACCTACAACTTTGATACCAACCAGTGACACCCCCATATCCATGTACTCGAATTTCCTATAGATTTGGTGTTCACTCATCAAAATTAATAGCATCTAACTACCCATAGTAAAGATAATAATAAAATTTGAAATAGAAATCCTCCCAATAAAGGGTTACAACAACTTAAACAATCAATCCCAGATCATCTAACCTTAATACATCAATGCAGAAACTTATTAAACAAATAAGTCTTAAACATAACATCATCAGTCTTAACAATATCATTCTCAAAATATAATAAAGAAGTCTTCATCACTTGCATGCTTTGCCTTTGCCGTTACTAGTGGATGGCTCATCAACTTTTTCAACCTTAGCTGTAACGCCTGAAAAAAATCGGATTTTTAGGAGAATTAAGATTTTATTTAATTATGAGGATTAAATGAATTTAATTGATTATTTAAGGGAGTAAGTTATTTGAAGGTCGTTCTATGACCTAGACATGTCAGAACGTCGTAGTATTTTGGCTACGTGACAGAATTAAAGTGTTTGAATTTCCAAGACGAAAATAAAAGTTTTACGAGAAATTTTCAGAAAAACACTATTCACGCATTTCTGCTCGGGAATTATTTTTGAACTTCCGACAAATACGTAATGATAGAATATCAAGGTGAGATGGAATATCCAATAATATTTCAGTTATGAAAAATGCAGTTTTTCGCCTACAGACTTAAAACCTAACGATTAGGGAAAATGATTTACAAGAAGAAAATGTAATGCGATTAATGAAGTAATCAGTGATCGTATAATACATATGTGACGCCCCCAAATTCAAGTACTTGAAATCCGAACTTAGTGCTTCACGATACCATTTCTATGAGCGGAATAATACTAATAATAATAACAATAATATAGATTATCAAATTTAATTTACATATTATCAGAGTTTTCAATCCCAAGTACGAAACCTTCAAACATTTGATTCATTACATGATAATTAATATATATCATCATTACCCTAATAAAGTCTAGTTATTACAAAAGATAGCCTTATCATTCATTCAGCGACCTTCCCTCTCCCTTTGTTCTTAAAAGAGCCTCCAAGTTGTTCACCTTTAGCTGAAAATATTTAAATTTAAGCAAGGATGAACATTTGAGTGCCCAGCAAGTAATAGTAACAATAATAGTTAGCTGAACGAATTAAATATTTTCTTTGAACGATACTTCTACAACGAATCAACAGTTGTAAAGTAAACTGAACCGATAATAAACAACATATCATTTCGATTTTAAATTTTTGAAACTACGTACTGACTATAAATGAGAAGCAGTTGACAAACTATGAACATTATTTTCTATTTTCGAAAAGGTTAAACAGAACTTCATCTGTAAACCGTAATTACTTACGGGCACGGGGGGTGATCAGCCCGTTATGCCCTGTATTGATCAATACTACATTAAAGGACGATATTTTCGTCCAGCATTCCCGCCTTATGAGCATAAAAGTTTCCCATATTTGGGATGTTCATACCAGTCTTGAATCCAAACCAAAACAATTTAGTTGGATAAAGTTTTATCTTGTTCAACAACAACTTTAAATATATGTCTAGCTGGATCAAATAGCTTAGACGACTTTTAATTCAACTTATACATACTGAACACCGATAAGTATGTATCAACATGTGATAAAATATAATAATTATCCAAGTGGGGACACTTGTATAACCATGTTTTAGAAATTAAAGATCAGAATATATTATTTTATCGATAATAATAGAATAAAGGAACTTGTACAACAATTATAGTTTAATAATTTACTTATACAGAATCATTGCATAAGTATATACAAAGGTTAAAATATTTGAATAATTGAAATGAACAATTCAGATATTATCTTACGCATGTCCGTTGTATAAAGTAAATGTAAAGAGTTAGATACTTGCCTTGTCTGCTGCTTACACAACTTAGATTTATCTTTGCTATCAAGCCCTATCATTAAATAGATCATTTGTCTGATTAGAATAACATATCATATCATATAATACTGCTTATTGCAGTCAGCACATTCCCTAACCACATTGGCACATAGGTTTAATAACCATTGAATCACAAATAATCACTTATCTAATCACATTATCTAAGTTCAGATCAATTTCTGAAACATGTCGGTGTACCGACAACTTTATCGGGTAAAAATCGAGTCTAAGACTCTGCACTATAACTTAATATCAAACATATTATTTTTAAATGACTTATAATAGTTTTTAAACATTTAATATTATTTATCATGAATTTTCAAACCTCAGAATCATTATTAAATGATTTAAATACTAAATAATTCTATTATCATTAATATCTAATTAATATTAAACTATTAATGAAATCATTTCTAAAATATTAAAATTATTTATAATAACTCAAAATATTTTTAAAGTATTAATATTACCCTTAAATGATTTTTAAAATATTTAAAATCATTTCTAAATAATTACCATTAATATTAAGGTATTAATGTTATATTTATCAAAATATTAAAAGTCATTATTCATAACTTAAAATATTTTTAATTCATTTATATCCTTTTAAATGATTTTTAAATTAATAAAACCATTTTTAAACTATTTATTTAATATAATTATTAAATAAATTTACTATTTTTTTAATAATAAGTTAATAATCATCAATATTAATTTATTAATGAAATTATCCTTTAAATATTAAAAGTTATATTTTATAACTTAAAATATTTTTAAACACTTTATTTTCATTTAAAATAATTTTTATAATATTAAAATCATTTTTAAACTAAATTATTAAATAACTTTAATATCATTAATAATAATTAATTAATGAAATTTATCTTTAAATATTAAAAGTTATATTTTATAACTTAAAATATTTTTAAATACCTTATTATTATTTAAAATAATTTTTAATATAATAAAATCATTTTTAATTATTTTATTTAATTCAGTTAGTAAATAAATTAATTACCATTAATATCAATTTATTAATGAAATTTATCACAAAATATTAAAAGTCATTAAAAATAACTTAAAATATTTTCTTATATCATAATATAATTTTTAATGATTTTTTCAATATTAAAATCATTTTTAAATAATTTATTTAATATTATAATTAAATAAATTAAATACTTTTAATATTTCAAAAATATTAAATATTTATGAAATATATTTAAATTAATTAAAAACTAATTTTCGGAATTTAAAATAATTTTTCATAATTTATTTTGTATTTTTAATAATTTAAAACTAATTTTTCTATTTTTTTTATTAATTTCCGAAAAAATAAATAATATCTGTCGCTAAAGACCACCTATAGCGACAGAACCGTCGCTATAGGTGTTCTTCATGTTCTTGGCCAAACCCAGAAACTCATAGGCAATTACCGAGTAAACACGTTTGACCTCCAATAATTCAGTGTGTAGTGTGATTCTGGACCAACTAAGCATTAGAGCGTGCAGTACTAGTGTAACACTTCAGGCTACAACAACAATCATGACCATAGCACCTATAACCAAGGAGATCTGAGCCTCCAAAAGTGTTGTCAGAGGCTGTTCACTTTTGGGTTCCCATAACTTCTGATTCAGGTATTGCTTTTGTGATCTAAAAGTTCCAGGTTGTAGCTAGCATGTAGGACAACATTTCTATTACAACACACAAACAAAACAAGAACATAATACCAAGATCTTGTCTGGTCAAACGTTGTCAGAAATCACGCTCATGGACTTTCTAGGTTACCCAGAAAGTTCATCCGTGGACTTTCTGCCTAGTTTGACCATCCTCCAATTCCTGTTTGATCGTGATATAAGCTATATAAAAGCATCAACATGTAGTACATATACAACTCTACAACTTAGATAACACAACAACAATAAAACCTTAATACACTGACAGATCAAGACGGTTTAAAATGTTATTAAGCCGGTCTGGGCAGTTTCTGGGTTACCCAGAAACTTGGCAAGTCATGGTCAGTCAATGCAGTTTGACCTTCCATATCTTGCAATCTACATCTGGTCTAAGCCTGATTTCAAGTTCAGATCAAAGAGCACATATCAGACTACAACTACAAAGTTTCAAAACACAAAATTCGTAACAGATCACAGAGATATAAGGTCTGACATTTGTTGTCAGACCACCAAGAACAAATTTTCCAGATTTTTGAAAAACATAAATTCGAGCTTCTAAATGTTACGGATCCAACATTTAGCAACCCGGATCGTCAAAATGGACTACAGCCAACATATTTTAGCAATAAAAACTAACATCTAACACAGGATCGATGGACAGAAATTATGCTAGGGTGTTATACCTTTTATGCTTAATTTCTGATTTCTAGCTTCTGATTTGTTTATGATGAACGTGGGGCTGTGTTTTAGTACTGATTTGCTTGCTAAAATCGTTGGTTTTAGTGAGAGAGAGCATTGGTTAAGTGTTGGACAAAATTTAGTGAACAAATGCATTTTCTCTCTCCTTCAATCCTTAAATAGACAACAAGGTGCATGAATTAGCTAAGCTAGAGGCTTGCTGCTGTTATTTTGAGCACATGGGGTGGTTGAAGTGGTTCACCCACTCAACCTATTGTCAAAACCTACAAGATAGCGTAAATAATGCATTTAGGGGCAAAATGGTCTTTTTGTAAATCATTTTAATGGCAAAATTGGTACTTGTCAAACCCTTAGGGTTTAACCCTTAGGGTTTAATCCTCAGGTTTAGCACAAAATGAAGGATTTTCGCACTAGAGTTTACAGAAAATAAAAATTAAATAAATTTTAGTTTCTAAAATTTTGAAATTTGGGTTTTCTAATTATTATTAATTTTCTAATTACGCTATACAGGAACATTAGGGTTTAATATCATATAATTATCATTAACATTGCTAAAATAGCAATTAGGGTTTACAATTTTGATAATTAGGGTTACCAATTTATAATTAGGTTTTTTAAATATCAAATTAGGGTTTAAAATTTTAGGGTTTCCAAAATTAGCAATTGAAATTATAATACTTGCTAATTAATCACATTAACACAATTACAACCAATCTCGAACTCTAATTTAAATTTCAAATTAGGGTTCCTCATTTCCAAAAATTATTTAGGGTCTCTAGATTATAATTAGGGTTTTCTAAAAATTAGGGTTTCTAGAATTTTAATTAGAGTTCACCTAATTAATACATTTAATACACGACATAAATTATATAATACACTTATAAAACAATTTTGCACTCTAATTTGGATATCAAATTAGGGTTTAGCATTATTACTAGGGTTTAGTCATAATACACCGTAATTGACCTACCATTATCAATACGGAAATACAGTACATATTCATAGCGCTGAAAAATTAAAATATAATTAATATTATATTATTATTCTCATACCTTGACAATAATCCAAAATTAGGGTTTGGATTCCATATCTGATTTATTCTTCATATTTAACCTTAATAATTAAGGTAAAATAATTAACTTAATAGCCTGTACTAAAATTCATATAATAAAATAATTATTATAATTATTCTAAAAATCACTCCATATATTATTTAAATAATATATGATTATATTTTCATGGAAAATAATTAATAAAAACATTTCTACCATAGTTTAATTATTATAAGAATATACTTTATAAAAATTAATAATTCTAAAATAAAATTATTTGTAAACATTTATGTAATAAATATATTTTTATTTACCACATAAATACATATATATATATATATATATATATATATATATATATATATATATATATATATATATATATATATATATATATATATATATCTTGTACAAATCCTCATCCTTAATATAATAAAAAAAATTATACGCAAAATTTCTTATTTATTTATGTAGAAAATATCGGGTTGTTACATTCACCCTCCCTTATAAAGATTTCGTCCCCGGAATCATCGTTTAAAAACCTATACATACACGGTTACATAGCATACACAATTATCGCAAGTAGATCTCGATCAACTTTGATCGAACTGATCTTTAACTTTTTACATAAAGCTTGTCTTTCTGATTAAACGAAAATTTGATTTTTAAAGAGCTCAAATTCCTCCCCCAAAATTTCTTTATAAAATAATTTACTATATATATATGAAAATCATGTATATAAGAAAATAAAAGTTATACGAATAATACCTGGAGTTGCATTGCCAGCTGCTGCCGAATCCTGGACTGTCATGTTAAAGACCCTTGCAGTAGATTTTGTCGGCTTGCTAGATGATGTTGGTCCTGTGATTTCCAAAGTTCCGCTGCTTTTCCCCATGTTCCCGCTTTCTGCCTCCGTCCTCCTTTTCGGACAGTCCTTCACCTTATGCTCCTTTGATCCGCACAGAAAACACCCATTAATAGTTCTAGGATTAGGGCAGTTGAGAGATATATGAACCTCCTGCCCACACTTAAAACATACAATTACAATTTCAGGCATTCCCCCAAATGGTTCTTGCCACAGTTCCCACATTGTACTAGCGGCTTCTTCTTTGTACCTTCTTGCTTCACTTGTATACTCCCAAAGTTGTTTCCCTTCCTCTTTGCACTCCTATTTTCACTGTTTGTTTCCACCTTCCCAGATCCCTCAACCTTACCCTTATTATTTCTTTCTTTGTTGTATAGGCTCATGGCCTCACTCCCCTCCTCAGCAATAATAGCTTTCTCCATGAGTGCTGCAAATGTAGGGATTTGCAACACTGCCACCTTGTTGTAGAACCAGGGTTTTAGTCCCAGCTCAAACCTTCATGCTTTTCTAGCCTCCGTATCAACTTGATGCGGAGCAAACCTAGCCAACTCATTAAACTTAGCGGCGTATTCGGACACCGTCCTATTTTCCTATTTTAATTCAAGAAATTTTACTTCCATTCTAGCCTGCATACTAGATGAAAAATAGTTTTCAAAAAATAAAATTTTGAATCTTTCCCAAGCAACTACACCTACACCTGCTCCAGCCCTCGCCTGATTCGCTTCCCACCAAAAATTTGCCTCACCCTTCATCATGTAGGTGGCAAAAGCGGTCTTTTGCCCCTCAGCTACCCTAGCTAATACAAACGCCTTTTCAATTTCTTTAACCCAAGTTTGGGCTTCTACAGGGTCAGTTGTACCTCTAAATTCGGGCGGTCCTACAGCTTTGAAGTCCTTAAAGTTTGCCAAGCGATTGTTCTGCTGGTTCCCTACGGCTGGCATTCCTTGTTGCATGGCCTGAGCTACCATGTTTGCGAATTGCTGCATTGGATCTGGTTGTGGTTGTCCCTCGACGTTGTTGACCGATTCTTCTGCCCTTTAGTTTCTAGTTTGACATCTTGGCGGCATTATCTGATTAAATAAAATCATAAATTTAACTTACATTCTAAACTTTATCATATAAGTTTAATACTTTAAACTTGTTTCATCGCTCAAACATAAATTCATTTTCATTAAGTCGTAGTAATTTACATAACATAGCACATACTGTTATCCCTTTGTGACTACAAAATTCGGGATTTACAAACTTGATCATCATAAAAGTTGAGAACATAACCTTACACAGACATACTAAGCACATATTACATTAAACACACCTACACAACAGAACCTATATTGCCTATTTATTACACCTTTTCCTTGGACAACTTTTCGCCTGATGACCTTCTATTCCACAATTAAAACAGACACCTTTTGTTGGATTGGGACAATGAGGAGAGAAATGTCCCTTCTGTCCGCAATTGTAGCAAACATATTCCCCTTTCCTGCATACGCCTTCATATTTCTTGTCACAATTTACACACCTTTCTATTCGATTAATTTTTCCTTCGTTGTTATCAGGATTTCTTATATCACGGTCTTTCATCTTTCTTTCCCCCTTCTTGCTCGGAGCTGCGCATGCTTTGTTGCTTTTAGTTCCAATTTGGTCAATTTGGATTTTAAGCTTATCTTGTTCTTCCATTGTTTCTATTAATGCTTTCCGCAGTTGGCTATTTAGCAGCTTTTCTATTTCCCACAACTGTTCCAAAGAGGAAACTTGGTCCCGCAGATTCTGCACTTCGGTTGATGCTTGATCAGCTCCAACTTCAGTGTCTGAATCACTATTGGTTAGTTCTACCATTTTCAGATCTGGTACGATATTTTCCACAATAACCACCTCATCGAGGTTGCTTTCACTCTGAGCCTCTATTTCAGCTATTGGCTTTGATATCGGCTCCTTCTTTACGATCCGAGGGTAACCTAATCCTTTTTCACCTGACATCTACACACATAAATTATCCTGATTAGCATATATTATATACACATAGCAAATAAGAGTTTTATATAAGTTATCTTTTATTTTGTTTGACGATGAATTTATTCAATTCATCTCCTTTTAAACTCTATATAAGTTATTTATATTTTCAACGTTTCCCTCTGTTCTAAGGTTATAGCCTAAGGTCTAACCCACCTAAGGTTTCTAACCCTATAGCTCTGATACCATGATGTAAAGCCCCCAAATTCAGGTACTTGAAACCCGAACTCAGTGCTTCACGATACCATTTCTATGAGCAGAATAATACTAATAATAGTAACAATAATATAGATTATCAAATTTAATTTACATATTATCAGAGTTTTCAATCCCAAGTACGAAACCTTCAAACATTCGATTCATTACATGATAATTAATATATATCATCATTACCCTAATAAAGTCTAGTTATTACAAAAGATAGCCTTATCATTCATTCAGCGACCTTCCCTTTCCCTTTGTTCTTAAAAGAGCCTCCAAGTTGTTCACCTTTAGCTGAAAATATTTATATTTAAGCAAGGATGAGCATTTGAGTGCCCAACAAGTAATAACAACAATAATAGTTAGCTGAACGAAATAAATATTTTCTTTGAACGATACTTCTACAACGAATCAACAGTTGTAAAGTAAACTGAACCGATAATAAACAACATATCATTTCGATTTTAAATTTTTGAAACTACGTACTGACTATAAATGAGAAGCAGTTGACAAACTATGAACATTATTTTCTATTTTTGAAAAGGTTAAACAAAACTTCATCTGTAAACCGTCATTACTTACGGGCACGGGGGGTGATCAGCCCGTTATGCCCTGTATTGATCAATACTACATTAAATGACGATATTTTCGTCCAGCATTCCCGCCTTAGGTGCATAAAAGTTTTCCATATTTGGGATGTTCATACCAGTCTTGAATCCAAACCAAAATAATTTAGTTGGATAAAGTTTTATCTTGTTCAACAACAACTTTAAATATATGTCTAGCTGTATCAAATAGCTTAGATGACTTTTAATTCAACTTATACATACTAAACACCGATAAGTATGTATCAACATGTGATAAAATATAATGATTATCCAAGTGGGGACACTTGTATAACCATGTTTTAGAAATTAACGATCAGAATATATAATTTGATCGATAATAACAGAATAAAGGAACTTGTACAACAATTATAGTTTAATAACTTACTTATACAGAATCATTGCGTAAGTATATACAAACATTGAAATATTTGAACAATTAAAATGAGCAATTCAGATATTATCTTACGCATGTCCGTTGCATAAAGTAAATGCAAAGAGTTAGATACTTGCCTTGTCTGCTGCTTACACAACTTAGATTTATCTTTGCTATCAAGCCCTATCATTAAATAGATCATTTGTCTGATTAGAATAACATATCATATCATATAATACTGCTTATTGCAGTCAGCACATCCCCTAACCACATTGGTACATAGGTTTAATAACCATTGAATCACAAATAATCACTTATTTAATCACATTATCTAAGTCCAGATTAATTTCTGAAACATGTCGGTGCACCGACAACTTTATCGGGTAAAAATCGAGTCTAAGACTCTGCACTGTAACTTAATATCAGTCATATTATTTTTAAATGACTTATAATAGTTTTTAAACATTTAATATTATTTATCATGAATTTTCAAACCTCGGAATCATTATTAAATAATTTAAATACTAAATAATTCTATTATCATTAATATCTAATTAATATTAAACTATTAATGAAATCATTTTCAAAATATTAAAATTATTTATAATACTCAAAATATTTTTAAAGTATTAATATTACCCTTAAATAATTTTTAAAACATTTAAAATCATTTCTAAATAATTACCATTAATATTAAGGTATTAATGTTATATTTATCAAAATATTAAAAGTCATTATTCATAACTTAAAATATTTTTAATTCATTTATATCCTTTTAAATGATTTTTAAATTAATAAAACCATTTTTAAACTATTTATTTAATATAATTATTAAATAAATTTACTATTTTTTTAATAACAAGTTAATAATCATCAATATTAATTTATTAATGAAATTATCCTTTAAATATTAAAAGTTATATTTTATAACTTAAAATATTTTTAAACACTTTATTTTCATTTAAAATGATTTTTATAATATTAAAATCATTTTTAAACTAAATTATTAAATAACTTTAATATCATTAATAATAATTAATTAATGAAATTTATCTTTAAATATTAAAAGTTATATTTTATAACTTAAAATATTTTTAAATACCTTATTATTATTTAAAATAATTTTTAATATAATAAAATCATTTTTAATTATTTTATTTAATTTATTTAGTAAATAAATTAATTACCATTAATATCAATTTATTAATAAAATTTATCACAAAATATTAAAAGTCATTAAAAATAACTTAAAATATTTTCTTATATCATAATATAATTTTTAATGATTTTTTCAATATTAAAATCATTTTTAAATAATTTATTTAATATTATAATTAAATAAATTAAATAATTTTAATATTTCAAAAATATTAAATATTTATGAAATATATTTAATATAATTAAAAACTAATTTTTAGAATTTAAAATAATTTTTAATAATTTATTTTGTATTTTTAATAATTTAAAACTAATTTTTCTATTTTTTTATTAATTTCCAGAAAAATAAATAATATCTGTCGCTAAAGACCACCTATAGCGACAGAACTGTCGCTATAGGTGTTCTTCATGTTCTTGGCCAAACCCAGAAACTCATAGGCAGTTACCGAGTAAGCACGTTTGACCTCCAATAATTCAGTGTGTAGTGTGATTCTGGACCAACTAAGCATTAGAGCGTGCAGTACTAGTGTAACACTTCAGGCTACAACAACAATCATGACCATAGCACCTATAACCAAGGAGATCTAAGCCTCCAAAAGTGTTGTCAGAGGCTGTTCACTTTTGGGTTCCCATAACTTTTGATTCAGGTATTGCTTTTGTGATCTAAAAGTTCCAGGTTGTAGCTAGCATGTAGGACAACATTTCTATTACAACACATAAACAAAACAAGAACATAATACCAAGATCTTGTCTGGTCAAACGTTGTCAGAAACCACGCTCATGGACTTTCTGGGTTACCCAGAAAGTTCATCCGTGGACTTTCTGCCTAGTTTGACCATCCTCCAATTCCTGTTTGATCGTGATATAAGCTATATAAAAGCATCAACATGTAGTACATATACAACTCTACAACTTAGATAACACAACAACAATAAAACCTTAATACACTGACAGATCAAGACGGTTTAAAATGTTGTTAAGCCGGTCTGGGCTGTTTCTGGGTTACCCAGAAACTTGGCAAGTCATGGTCGGTCAACGCAGTTTGACCTTCCATATCTTGCAATCTACATCTGGTCTAAGCCTGATTTCAAGTTCAGATCAAAGAGCACATATCAGACTACAACTACAAAGTTTCAAAACACAAAATTCGTAACAGATCACAGAGATATAAGGTCTGACATTTGTTGTCAGACCACCAAGAACAAATTTTCCAGATTTTTGAAAAACATAAATTCGAGCTTCTAAATGTTATGGATCCAACATTTAGAAACCCGGATCGTCAAAATGGACTACAGCCAACATATTTTAACAATAAAAACTAACATCTAACACAGGATCGATGGACAGAAATTATGCTAAGGTTTTATACCTTTTATGCTTAATTTCTGATTTCTAGCTTCTGATTTGTTTATGATGAACGTGGGGCTGTGTTTCAGGACTAATTTGCTTGCTAAAATCGTTGGTTTTAGTGAGAGAGAGCATTGGTTAAGTGTTGGACAAAATTTAGTGAACAAATGCATTTTCTCTCTCCTTCAATCCTTAAATAGACAACAAGGTGCATGAATTGGCTAAGCTAGAGGCTTGCTGCTGTTATTTTGAGCACATGGGGTGGTTGAAGTGGTTCACCCACTCAACCTATTGTCAAAACCTACAAGATAGCCAAAATAATGCATTTAGGGGCAAAATGGTCTTTTTGTAAATCATTTTAATGGCAAAATTGGTACTTGTCAAACCCTTAGGGTTTAATCCTAAGGTTTAGCACAAAATGAAGGATTTTCGCACTAGGGTTTACACAAAATAAAAATTAAATAAAAATTAAATAAATTTTAGTTTCTAAAATTTTGAAATTTGGGTTTTTTAATTATGATTAATTTTCTAATTACGCTATACAGGAACATTAGGGTTTAATATCATATAATTATCATTAACATTGCTAAAATAGCAATTAGGGTTTACAATTTTGATAATTAGGGTTACCAATTTATAATTAGGTTTTCTAATTATCAAATTAGGGGTTAAAATGTTAAGGTTTCCAAAATTAGCAATTGAAATTATAATACTTGCTAATTAATCACATTAACACAATTACAACCAATCTCGAACTCTAATTTAAATTTCAAATTAGGGTTCCTCATTTCCAAAAATTATTTAGGGTCTCAAGATTATAATTAGGGTTTTCTAAAAATTAGGGTTTCTAGAATTTTATTTAGGGTTTACCTAATTAATACATTTAATACACGACATAAATTATATAACACACTTATAAAACAATCTTGCACTCTAATTTGGATATCAAATTAGTGTTTAGCATTATTACTAGGATTTGGTCATAATACACTGTAATTGACCTACCATTATCAATACGGAAATACAGATCATATTCATAGCACTAAAAAATCAAAATATAATTAATATTATATTATTATTCTCATACCTTGACAATAATCCAAAATTAGGGTTTGGATTCCATATCTAATTTATTCTTCATATTTAACCTTAATAATTAAGGTAAAATAATTAACTTAATAGCCTGTACTAAAATTCATATAATAAAATAATTATTATAATTATTCTAAAAATCACTTCATATATTATTTAAATAATATGTGATTATATTTTCGTGGAAAATAATTAATAAAAATATTTCTACCACAATTTAATTATTATAAGAATATACTTTATAAAAATTAATAATTCTAAAATAAAATTATTTGTAAACATTTATGTAATAAACATATTTTTATTTACCACATAAATACATATATATATATATATATATTATCATCCTCATCCTTATTATAATAAAAAAAAAATTATACGCAAAATTTCTTATTTATTTATGTAGAAAATATCGGGTTGTTACAACATAGGTATTATATGAAGTAATGAATACGAGTACGATACGAGGTATTATTCGAGTATGTATGAATGATGGTATATTGTATATCATGAATTAGTATACGAGTTAGAATATGATAATAATACGTATAGGATACGTTATGAGGCTTTAATCCAAATGTATTGAATTTGTTGAAATGTGTAGGAAATTGTATTGTCTAATGGAAATTATAATAAGGCCCAAATATAAGAAGGGTTAAGTCCAATAGAATTAATACAAGCCAATGTTTATTTTAGTACAAGCCCAATGAATAAGTTAATCCAATTATGCTAGAAGCCCAAAGTAAGTAACCAATGGGTTATTGGATGGTTTAAACCCATGAGGCAAACCATGGATGATCCAAAGTAGGGAGCAAGCAAACTTAATGGTTAAGTTAAGTAATAACCAAGTAAATAATATGGTGAGCAAGTGTTGTGATGCCCAAGTATTGGATAGATGTTGTGATGGCCAAGTAATTAAGGTGAAGAGCAAGTATACTTAGGGATTAAGTAATGAATAGTAAGGAGGTTACTAAGGAGGTGGACTGTCTTATTGACTATTATGCCATCATTTAGGATTTTCTATAAATAGAGGGAGAGCTAGCTCATTTGTTGGTTGTTGTATTTCATCCAACATTTTAAGTGCTTATTTGCTTGAGAAAATAAGCTACAAAAGTTAGGAAAGCTAGAGTTTATAATTCAAGAAGCAAGAAGAAGATTAAAGAGTTATCAAGTGATCATCAAGGGTAAGTAATCCTAAAACATGATTTTCTTTCTCTTTCATTGATAGAGAAGTGGGTAGTGGTAGAACTTGTATGCTAAGGAATGACAAGAATGAGTAATAAAAAGGGCTTAAGTATTAATAAGCTGTAATTAAGTCATGTTGTAAGATAAGCAATGAATGAAGTTGTGAACTTAAGAAGAATTTGTAACATGTTTACATTAATGAAATTGGTATGATAAGATGAAGAAAGGATGATGGTTAGAGGTCTTGAACCATAATGAGTCATATGAAAAGAAGACATAAGTCATGAGAAATAGAAACATAAGTATTTCATACTTTAATAAGTTATAAGATCACAAAGAACAAGTAATAACTTAACATGTTTATAAGTTAATGAAGTATGTATGTCAAGATGTTAGTATGATGGAATGAATCCATTTGAAACGGTTTAAAAATCTCAAGTAACGAAGTTAAGCCGTAATTTACACGATTAGACGATAATCGTCGAATTCGTGAAAATCTCGGAATGGAAGTTGAATTTTTATATTGAGCTTGGAAACATTGGTTTTCAATGGAGACAAGTCTTATTTGGCATTATAGAGTTGCGAACTTGAGAATGACCGAATTCTGACTTAGAACGAAGAAACGAGCGTTGAACGTTCACGAACGTTTATCGTTTTCGTTAAAAATGGACTAATAGGTGAATTTTTAGCAAACAAAGTTGAATAGATAGAATTCTTGCGTGACCACGTAGAGTACGTGATTTGTGAACCGTAGGCTCTTGAGCGAACCAATTCAGACTTATAACAAAGAAGTTACGAGTCCGGGAATCTCACAATTCAAAAAGTCTGTCAAAATTTTATGTGGCTCAGAGTCCGCTCCGCGACGCGACTCCAAGCTTAAAGGGCCGGCGCCGTAGTGCCAAAGTGAGCATCAGCTACTGTTAGTTGGCACCGCAGCGCGACCATTAACAAAGGGACTCGCACCGCAGCGCCGAGTCTGGTCTCCAAACCCTAATGGGCGACGTCGCAGCGCGAGGTACAGTACAAAAGCTGGCGCCGCAGCGCCAGCACTAGAATGTAGATGGAGAAGAAAGGTTTTGATTGTAAAGGAAAGGAGAAATGAATAAAGATTGAATTAAATTCTTAATCAACTTAATGTAACATCATTTAGATGTATAACCTTAAGCAATGCTTTAGAGGTTGAAATAAAGAATAATTTAAAATGAAGAACGTGTAAACCATGAATGGTATTCAAAGTTGGTACTTCACCAATGGCGATCAAGTTTTGATTAATAATGTAAGGATATTAGTAAGCCGTAAGGAAGGATGTTTAACTCGAACTGAGTTGTGTTAATGAAATTATTTCAATTAAGTTATAAAAGGGAAAGAAGATGACAAGAACGATGTAAAAGAACGACGGAAAGCCGGAACCAATACTAACAAATCTAATATATGATTAGATTGAGAAGAAGGGTAAGATTCATTAGGAACCATGTATGTTCATTCATGACCTAATGTGGTATGTTATGTGATTATGTGTTGTAGAGACCGTAAAGACTCAAAAGGAAAAGTAAATATACCGTAGCAGACGCTGAAGGCAAGTTTTTCTTAAACGCTTGTCTAACCATCGTGTTAGCCAGGTTTTCAAATGATTCAAGTTATGAGATGCATGTATGGTTTTAAAGAAAGAGTCGATGCCAGTTTTAACTCGGCTAAACTAATTGTGATAGATTGATTGATTTACAAGTCTTTCAATATAGAACTGTTAACGCTATCCTATGCCAAGTATTTGGTACGGATTCAAAGGTAAGTTTGTTTGTGAACAAAGAAATGTATTTTCATCGATTATTCGATGGGCACGCGAGGGTACATACGTTTAAGGGATGTAGAGTTGATCAACATAGAGTACTATAGGCTGATCACCTAAAAATGCTCGTAAGCTACGCCAGACTTACGGACTTAGTGTCGGGTTTTCCTTTTCAAAGAAATTATGAAATGCTCATGGTCTTGGACCAGAATTGATGTTTTACTGAATATTGTTATTGTAAAATATTTTGAAGGAAAAGGAATGCTATTTTGAATTATCGATAGTACTTCGTAACTATTATCCAGTTACTGAAGTTATACGATTCCTATATTTCAACCATGCTTTTTAAATGAAATTGTTGTACTTGCTGAGCTTGTTATGCTCACTCTTGCTTGAACCATATGAATACAGCTAAGGATGAGCGAACCTAAGTTTCTAGTAGAGATAAAGGCAAGGCGAAGACGAATGATTAGTTTATCTTGTAATAGACTAGTAAGTATATGTATTATATTATGATTAACCAAGAATGTAATGGTTTAAGAACCTGGAAATGGGATTTATTATTATTAATGTAATAAGAATGTCGTTGGAACACATATTTTGATGTCGTTTCATTAGAATGAATGTACAGTTATGAGTATCGTGTAGCACCATTTGTTGGGCTGAAAGAAACCTGGATTTGGGGGCGTCACAGGTTCGTATCAAATCATTAGGTTATAAAACTTAAGGGGGGAAGAACCTTAGGCTAATAACCTCGTTAAGGAAGGAAAGTCTGAAGGAAGTAAACTGAGTCGAATGAGTTAATAAGGTATTGAGGAAACTCAGTACCGAAAGATTTAAAAGATGGAAAGTAACCCTAAAGGAATTAAATGTGATTTGTGCTTATACTATTATGAGTTATGTACTAATCAACATGTTATGTGTTATTATAGGATGTCGAACGATAGCTTGATGTATAGAGACATACACGCGGTGAGCGAAGAAATTGTGAACAACGTAGAGTCTGTACCCATGCCAGTGGCAGAGGTACCATTAGTGATCCTAGAGGAGTCAGAGCCAGAGGAGTATTTTTCTGAGGAGAGCTACTCCGAGGGAGAGATGGATATATCATCATATCTTCATATGATGAACGATGTGGAGGAGGGAATGGAGGTAACGTCAGTTGGTACGGTGGTACCTACACCAGAATCATCACCTCCAGATGCAATGAGGTCATTGTATTTGGCAGAGCTTGATAAGAATGTGCAACTGAGTGCAGTTGTGCAGAATCAGAATGAAGAGATTAGTGCTCTTTATGTAGCGAAGGAGTCTGAAGAAGAAGATTTTGAGTCAGAGCATGATTAGAAGGTGCTCATGATAAATAAGGCTAGGGATTTTAAGAAGGAGGTCGATGAGCTTCGTAAAGAACTAGGGAAGAAGAATCGGAAGATAGCACAAATGTCTTACATCCATAAGAGTGCTCATAAGGATTTCAAGCTAAAAGTAGCTTGTCATCCCATGGAGTCAGGACAAACTCGACATATGATTAGTCGGGATACTGTAGCATAGATTGCGAATGAGAAGCACGAAGATGCTGTTATGCATAATTAGACGGCTAGAGTTATAAATATGTGTGTACTGACGTAAAACCCTTTTTTGTATAAAAAGGGTAGTCTTTTTGTAAATCCCAACTTTTGTGAAATTCAATTGCGGGATACAAAATGTAATAGCTTTTGGCTATGAGCGCAAATTGTAAATAGTTTCAAACTATGAAGAAGCGTATGAATATAATGAAGTTTTCATGTAACATTCCTTGTTATGGTATGCGTTGGTATGTGGCGAATAATAATGAAGTGAGTAAATAGATAATAATGAAATTTTATTTATTCAGCATAATGCCGCCTAGGAGAAGACAACGTAATCAGGAAGCAGAATCACGTAGTGATAACCAAGGGCGTTAAAAAAACCCTATGCAAGAGTTCGTTAATTTATTAACAGTTGCATTTAACCAACCCGGGGGTAGAGTAATCGTAGAACCTAGGGTAGCCAGAATGACTACCTTTAAAGAGTTTAAAAGCATAGGTCCACCGGAGTTCAAAGGAACGACGGACCTAATAGAGGCCTAGACATGGGTAAAAGAAATAGAGAAGGCGTTTGTTATTACAAACATAGCTTAGGCGCAAAAGACTTCTTTTGCGACTTACAGGATGAAAGGAGAAGCCAACTTTTAATGGGAGGCTCACCAGGGTGGGGCTAGAACAGATGCGGTAGCATGGGAACAATTCAAGAAGGTTTGCTTCGAGAATTATTTCCCTACAAGCATGCAAGGGAGGATGGGTATTAAGTTCTTAGGACTTGAACTAGGGGACGTGACGGTTCCCCAGTACGCGGCCAAATTCAATGAATTGACAAGGTTTGTTCCACACCAAGTGGACACTGAGGAGAGGAAGGCTCATAGGTTTGAGCAGGGCCTGAAACCCTGGCTCTATAGTAGGATTGCGGTGTTCCAGAGGGTTTCCTATGGGGCCATTCTGGAGAAGGTGATTATAGAAGAGGGTGGTGGTGAGGCATTGACTCAATACCACAAAGAGAGGAAAAATAAGAGCAAGGGAGAGGGAGGAACCAAGGAAGAGAATGCCAGTGGAAGTATGCCAAAAAGAAAGAATCTTAACTCCGATAATACTAGAGTAGGATAAGGGGATCTTAAGCATAAGATCAAAGTGTGTAAGACATGTGGAAAGACTCATCTAGGAGTCTGTTTGAAAAGGAGTATAAGTACCTTTAAACATTAAGGTAGAGGAGGAGGAAATAACTTTCATTGACTATATTCGTGGAAATCGTTTCATGAATAATAAAGGTAAGCAAGTATCGGTAGATAATTACCGATAAAGTTGAGAGAATTTGAAGTAATTCTCTGTATGAATGGGTTGATTAACCAGAGAACCTTAAAAAATGGTCTAAGAAAAAGTGTGAATCTTCGATTTTTAATAAACCTAAGGTGGTATTTTTACGGTAATAAAATACTAGAAAATTCTTGTTGTCTAATTATGACGCAATCTAGAAGGATGTTAAGAGAAGTTTAGGTTGTGGTACAATCGTAACCTTTGATGGTTGACATATAGGAGCTGGCTAAACAATTCCTTCAGAGAGCGAAGGTATATACGAAACTGGCAACCGATCTAACTCACTGTGATGGCAGTGTAGATGAGACGGGAACTTGTTTGTTGGTTGTTTATGGGAAACCACTCAGAGTACCATATGGACTACTAGTAGAGAAGCGATGTGTGCTGAGACCTAGAGAAGTAATAAGAAGAAGATAAGAATGTAAATCATCAAAGATGACAAACGTATTAAGTAAGACATCTCCGTATGTCATGAAGCTTTAAGTCGGTAATAAAAGTAGGTCACGTAAACTTAGGTTGAAAGAACACGAACCCCAAGAAGTAAAGTTAAGTAAACCAATGCGTAAGTCAAATACATGACTAATTAGTTAACGGTTAAGAATAAATAACCGTTGCCCAGGATCGATGATCTAATTGATCAGTTGAAAGGGGCAAAGTATTTTTCCATGGTAGATTTGTGTATGGGGTATCATCAGTTGAAAGTGAGGAAGAGGGAAGGTACCTAAGATGACATTCAAAACTCGTTATACTTATGACAAGTTTCTGGTTATGTCGTTTGGGTTGACTGATGTACTGAAGTTAGGTTTTTTGTAAGGGGCGTTGAGCAAGTCAGTGGCAAATTGATAGGGATGTTGGGAATGAGATGTGAGAAAGGAAAGATAAGTGAGTCACCTGTATTGTCTTTATTAGATGATACGAGGAATTTTGTAGTGTATCTCGATGTTTTGCATAGATGATGAGATTACGTGCTCTTGTAGCATGGCAAGGTCATTGCGTATGCATTACGCCAGTTAAAGGGTTATAAGAAGGTCTATCCTACTTATGATCTATAATTGGTAGCTGTAGTTTTTGGAAAAAATAAAATCTGAAGATAGTATTTGTACGGGGAGAAGTGTGAGTTACACACATACTATAGAAGTCTGAAATATATCGTCATACAGAAGGAGTTGAATATGCGGTAGAGAGAGAACTGTGATATCTTATATGATACAGGGAAGGTAAAATTAGAAGACGACGCATTAAGTAGGGAAGGGTAGTGAAAAGCTATCGATGTTAACAACTCAGAATGAGTTAATAACGAAAATGGTGAAAACGGAGTTAGAAGTTAAATTACGGAATGGAGGGGTGGAAAGGTTATTCAGAACATAGACTCAATCCACGATAATGGAACGAGTTAAGTAAGTACAATTAGGTAACGAGGAATGCAGACCAATGAAGAAGAGGATGCACGATAAAGAGAAGACTAAGTATAATCTTGGTTTGAGGGAGAAATTTGAGTTCCAAATAATTAGGAATTAAAAGGACTAATAAAGGAAGGATAGCGTAATATGTTAATAAGTGGTTAACTTCCAACTCAAATAACTGATAGGAAGTGATAAGTCATGTAAATTAAGATAATACATTCGTTGAAGGTGAAATGAAAGAACCACAATGTCGAAGAAGCATTGTGGAAACTCGAGATTAAAATGAAGAAATTTTTTTTCCTCATTTGTTTATTTAAGTATAGCGAGATCCTGGGGACAGAATCCTTATAAGGAGGGAAGAATGTAACGCCCGAGAAAAATCGGATTTTTTAGGAGAATTAAAATTTTATTTAATTATGAGGATTAAATGAATTTAATTGATTATTTAAGGGAGTAAGCTATTTGAAGGTCATTCTATGACCTAGACATGTCAGAACGTCGTAGTATTTTGGCTACATGACAGAATTAAAGTGTTTGAATTTTCAAGATGAAAATAAAAGTTTTTCGAGAAATTTTCCGAAAAATACTATTCACGTATTTCTGCTCGGGAATTATTTTTGAACTTCCGAGAAATACGTAATGATAGAATATCAAGGTGAGATGGAATATCCAATAATATTTCAGTTATGAAAAACGCAGTTTTTCGCCTGCGGACTTAAAACCTAACGATTAGGGAAAATGACTTACAAGAAGGAAATGCAATGCGATTAATGAAGTAATCAATGATCGTATAATACGTAGGTATTATATGAAGTAATGAATACGAGTACGATACGAGGTATTATACGAGTATATATGAATGATGGTATATTGTATATCATGAATTAGTATACGAGTTAGAATACGATAATAATACATATAGGATACGTTATGAGGCTTTAATCCAAATGTATTGAATTTGTTGAAATGTGTAGGAAATTGTATTGTCCAATGGAAATTATAATAAGGCCCAAATATAAGAAGGGTTAAGTCCAATAGAATTAATGCAAGCCAATGTTTGTTTTAGTACAAGCCCAATGAATAAGTTAATCCAATGATGCTAGAAGCCCAAAGTAAGTAACCAATGGGTTATTGGATGGTTTAAACCCATGGGGAAAACCATGGATGATCCAAAGTAGGGAGCAAGCAAACTTAATGGTTAACTTAAGTAATAACCAAGTAAATAATGTGGTGAGCAAGTATTGTGGTGCCCAAGTATTGGATAGATGTTGTGATGGCCAAGTAATTAAGGTGAAGAGCAAGTATACTTAGGGATTAAGTAATGAATAGTAAGGAGGTTACTAAGGAGGTGGAATGTCTTATTGACTATTATGCCCTCATTTAGGATTTTCTATAAATAGAGGGAGAGCTAGCTCATTTGTTGGTTGTTGTGACACCCCCAAATCCAGGTACTTCATTTTCACAGGATTTGGTGTTCACTTGATCAAACCTTTATATCTAATTACCCAATCATAATAAAACTAAATAAATAAAAACCTTCCCCATTAAAGGGTTACATCATAAAAAAAATCTCCCAAGTTATCTAACCTTTAATCATCATTCAAATGCGGAAAACATTACATAACTTCTTTAAAAACAAAGTCTAATATAATCACAATAAAAGTCTAACATCTTAATCAAAATAAAAATTACAAGTCTTCGTCACTTGTACATTTTTCCCTTTCCTTTGTTAGACGAAGGTTCACATACCTTCTCTTCTTTAGCTGCAATGAGTTTATAAATATGCAAGAGTGAGCGAACAATTGCTCACTAGATATAATATGGAATCAACATGAGTATAACAATAATAACTGTCGAAATAGGCTCATCAAAAGTGAATAGTACTCTATCATTAATAATCAGAAACTGAAATCCCAAAATATAGAAATTATACATCACTGAGGGTCGCAAGACCATGAAATACGTCCACAGTTGCAAGTAATCTTTCAACTCCAACTTTAACAGTCATAAGACTATAAGGACCTCGTACTTAGGGGGATCAGCCCTTCGTACAATGTATTGTGCACAAACATTTTAACGCTACACGTAAGTTAACCCCTAATCATAACAATAGGGTTGTTAATCTCAGTATTTAAAGTACAAGTCCGCACCAAATGAAGTTTGGTTTGGATGAGTTTTCAAGGTAATTTGGAATTCCATGAACATCAACTAAGGAGTAATTGAATAAAACCAATAACACTATACTATAGAATAATCGTGATTGAATCAATCATAGTAAACTAAAGTCATGCTTTAGAAATAATCTAATAGCATACAATTTGAATAACTATAACACACCTTGCTTGAACAATATTAAGCCAAGGTTAATTAGAATTGAATATTGCATAGCAATTTGAACGATAAAAATGTTCGACATTAGTATATATAGTTGTGCATGCTAAACAACAAGTTAAATACAAGAATAACTTGCTCAAGAATAACTTACATCATTATATCGTAATCGAATTGAAAACATTAATTGGATTAACAAGATAAAGGATTAGAAAACTTGCTCAATCAAAAAAAATAAATTTACATAATGTAATAATAGAACTAGCTCAACGAAAGTGTAGAGTTAGAAAACTTGACTTGCTCGTAGGCTAAACCGAATCAATACGAATAACAATATCCTATAAATATATGTCATCATGACATAGTTAGCCATTACCACCTTACAAACATAACTAAGTACGTTCATCATTTAAAAATTGGATTTTTAATCACATAATCAAGTTATAACACAAGTTAATCCTTAATAACATAATTATTCTTAGTATAAAAATACTAAAATCAACATTTTACAGTCTTACTATTAACACATAACAATTCTTAAAATTTTGTGTACAAAAAGTACACTATCAAACCACTCTGCTAACTCGCGCTGCGGCACCACAGTTTACACCGTGGATCGCACTGCGGTGTGGCGATGGCGCTGCGGCGCCACTAACGTACTGCTGGGCCGCGTTGCGGCGCGAAACTACAGTTTCGACTGACAGCTTAGGCAACAGTATAGGAAAAAGCCAATTTTGGCCTACAAGCTCGTTTCTAACAGACTAATTCACATGTAATTCATACAAAACTTCCTATAAACATAATTCAAGAATTCCTAAACATGTTTCTACCCATACAGCAACAAATTTAACACATTCAATTTCACTATTTTTTGATAAAAACTCACTTTTTGATATTTCAATGAAAATCAACATTGTAAATTTTGTTTTTCAACCAAAACCATTAATTCAAAGTATCTTTATCAATAATTATACATACTCTATCAAATTGAATGATCAATTTATCAACTAAACAACTAATTAACCCTCAATTTCCACTTTAAGCTAAACAATATATATTCACAAAAAAAACTCTTTGTAAAAACGTTTTCTTCACAAATTACATACATATCATCAATTCATTGACTATAACTTATGAAAATAGCTTTAACACCATTAGTATGTCATATAAAACCATATAGCAACAACCATTCATCCTAACACAAGAATTCTACAGAGAATTTGGGAAGAGAAAAACTAAAATTTAAAACTTAAAAAAAATAGGAGAAATACCTTGAAGAAGATGATGATGGCTATTCCTTTCTATTCTCAAGCTTCTTCTTCTCCAATCTCTAGCCTTTCTTCCTATCTTCTTTTCTTCTTTTCTTCTTCTTCTCTGAGTTTTTCTTTTCTTCTCTCTAACCTCTCTCCTCTAATTTTACGTCTTATGATATAACGTATATAGAAATAATATATATTAATTATATAATATAAATATAAAACATATAACTGACATCAGTTATTGGAGTTTTGAAAATCAAAAGCCATAAGGCTTATTTGGCTAACCACTAAAAATATAATCAATTAATCCTTATGCCTTGTTTGGTAAAACACAATTATATTAAAGACTTAATAGGCATTAGGTCTTGTTTGGCAAAACTGAATTATACTCCCTTAATTTATTTTAGTAACTCCCTTATAACAAGGTTATTTGTCACACTTTAATTAAATTAAATTAATTCTAAAAATAATTTATTAAATCACCTTAACACATAAATCAATACCACAAAATTATAATTTTCTTTATAACCATAACACATCCTTTACAAAATCAAATTAAAATATAATAATTTATTTAATCAAAATTCTCTAACTTAATAATTAAATTAAATTAGCAAAAATAATTAATTTCCTTGATTATTTACTTAACAAATAATTAATCACATCAAATCAAATTTGAACAATTAATCAATTACCAATAACCACATCCATTAAATACTTAAATAATTCGATAAATATTCAATATAACAATTTATAAAATTCTGGAATGTTACATCATTCTCTCCTTATAAGGATTCTGTCCTTAGAATAACAATTCAAATAATTCATTCGTCACATTCTCCCCTACTTACAAAGATTCTGTCCCCAGGATCAAAGACATAGATTAAACAAACAACTCAAGATAATTCTTCATCATTTCAGCTTCGAGTTCCCATGTAGCCTCTTCGACACTGTGGTTCCTCCAAATTAACTTCACAGAATGTATCACTTTATTCTTGAGCACTTGTTCTTTCTTGTCAACTATCTGGATAGGAATCTCTTCATAGGACAAGTCTTTCTCAAACTGCAACGGTTCATACTCGATAACGTGTTTGTAATCGGACTTATATGGTCGTAACACCGAAACGTGAAAAATATTATGAATATTTTGCAATTCTGGAGGTAGAGCTACCTCGTAAGCTACCTCTCCAACTTTCCTCAGCACTTCAAAGGGTCCAATAAACCTCGGACTTAGTTTTCCCTTTTTACCAAATCGAGTTTTCCCCTTCCAAGGAGAAACTTTTAGGAATACGTAATTCCCTATGTCAAATGCACGATCTTGTCTTTGTTGATCAGCATATTTCTTTTGTCAGTCTTGAGCAACTATCAATCTTGTTCTGATGAGTTGGACAACCTCAGCAGTTTGTTGTACCAGTTCTGGTCCTAACAGTTGACATTCATCGACTTCATCGCAGCATAGTGGAGTTTTGCACCTCCTGCCATATAATGCTTCGTAAGGCGGCATGCCGATGCTTACGTGGTAACTGTTATTGTAGGCAAATTCCACCAACGGTAATTGTTCATCCCTGCTTCCTTTGAAATCCATGACGCATGCTCTCAACATATCTTCCAATGTCTGAATCGTTCGTTCACTTTGGCCATCTGTTTGCGGATGATATGCCGTACTCATTCGCAACTGTGTTCCCATACATTCTTGTAGTCTCTTCCAGAAGTTTGATGTGAACCTAGGATCTCTGTCTGATACAATTGACACTAGAACTCCATGTCTTGCAACGATCTCTTTAACATATAGTTTTGCCAGCTGATCAAGATTGAATCGAATCTTTATTGGAAAAAAGTGTGCAGATTTTGTCAATCTGTCCACCATCACCCAAATCGCATCGTATCCTTTCTGAGTTGTTGGATGACCTACCACAAAATCTATTGTGATATGTTCCCATTTTCATTCTGGTATCTCCAACGGTTGAAGTAACCCACTTAGTCTTTGATGCTCGGCCTTGACTCTCTGACATGTCAAGCACTTTGCAACGCATTCTGTAACGTCTTTTTTTATATTTGGCCACCAAAAATGTCGTCGCAAATCTTGATACATCTTCGTACTTCCTGGATGAATCGAATATCTCGAGTTATGATCTTTAGTCAAGATATCTTCTTTAATATCTGGTACTGCTGGAACCCATATTCGTCCTTCAAATCTCAGCATCCCCTCGGTATCAACTTTGTACTTTATTTCTTTTCCCTCGACCACACTTTCTCTTATTTTTCTGCATTCCTCATCCTGCAGTTGAGCGTTCTTCACTTTGTCCACTAAAGTTTGACTGGCTTCCATCTGGTACAATTTCTCATCGGAATCTTTTGGAAATTTAATTTCCAACTCTAACCTTGACATTGCTGTAATAAGCTCCTCCTTATCAGTTAACAACATCAACTTTTCCATGCCTTTCCTACTCAAGGCATCTGCAACCACGTTTGCTTTGCCTGGATGATAAAAGATCTCACAGTCATAATCTTTTATCAGTTCCATCCATCTTCTTTGACGCATGTTCAGGTCCTTCTGTGTGAAAATATACTTCAGACTTTTATGGTCTGTGTAAATCTCACATTTCTCTCTGTAGAGATAGTGTCTCCATATCTTCAAAGTAAACACAACCGCCGCCAACTCTAAATCATGAGTCGGATACCCTTTTTCGTAGTCTTTCAATTGTCTTGATGCATACGCGATGACTTTCCCGTTCTGCATAAGGACACATCCTAATCCTTTGTGTGAAGCATCACTGTACACCACAAAATTTCTTGTATTATCTGGTAATGACTACACAGGTGCCATACTTAGCTTCTTTTTCAATTCCTGAAAATTTCCTTCACACTTCTCTGTCCAAACAAATTTTACAGATTTTCTCGTCAAATTTGTTATTGGAGTGGCAATCCTGGAGAAATCCTGAATAAACCGTCTGTAATACCCTGCCAATCCCAAGAAACTTCTTACTTCTGATGGAGTTCTTGGTTGTTCCCAATTTATCACAACTTCAACCTTTGATGGATCCACTAAAATTCCATCCTTGTCAATTACATGCCCAAGAAATTGTACACGTCCCAGCCAAAATTCACATTTAGAGAATTTCACATACAACTTTTCTTTTCTTAGCGTCTCCAGCGTTAGACGTAAGTGTTCCACATGTTCCTCTTGAGTTTTAGAGTACACCAAAATATCATCGATGAACACCACCACAAACTTGTCCAAGAATGGTTTAAACACCCTGTTCATCAAATCCATCAACGCTGCAGGGGCGTTTGTCAAACCAAAAGACATCACCAAAAATTTGTAATGTCCATATCGAGTTTGGAATGCCGTCTTCGGTACATCCTCCTTTCTTACCTTCAGTTGATGATACCCACTTCTCAAATCTATTTTCGAGAAATATCCAGCACCCTTCAATTGATCAAACAAGTCATCTATTCTCGGCAATGGATATTTATTCTTAATAGTGACTTTGTTTAACTCCCTATAATCAATGCAAAGATGCATTGACCTATCCTTCTTCTTTACGAATAACACCGGTGCTCCCCACGGTGACACACTCGACTGAATGTATTTCTTGTCCAACAGCTCTTGTAGTTGTACCATCAGTTCCTTCATCTCCACCGGAGCTATTCTGTATGGGGCTTTCGATATCGGAGCAGTTCTTGGCGCTAAGTCAATCACGAACTCGATCTCTCTGTCAGGCGGAAGTCCTAGCAAATCCTTCAGAAATACATCCACAAACTCCTTAACTACTGGTATTTCTTCCAGTTTCGCACCTTTCTTATGAGTATCGACTATGTAAGCTAAATAACCCACACAGCCTTGACTCAACAACTTCTTGGCCTGCATAATCTTCAGACATCTCATTTGTCTAGGCGATTTGCTACCATTAAATACTACTTTTGACGGAGTCATAAGGTTTACACATTTCTTTTGGCAGTCAATTATCGCTCCATAATTAAACAACCAATCCATTCCGAAAATAACATCAAACTCTCCTAGCCTGATCGGAATCAAATCTAACATCAAAATATTTCCCTTAATATTCACCCTACAGTTCTTGTATACGAACCTAACAGGAACTACTTCCTTATTAGCAATTTCTATGTTTAAAGGGAAATTCAATTCTTCACTAGGAAATCCTAATCTCATAGCAAATTCATACGATATAAATGAGCAAGTAGCACCCGAATCAAATAATACATAAGCATCAATATCATTGATCAGGATAATACCTGACACCACATCCTTTGATTGCACAGCATCGTGCACAGTCATGTTGAAGGTTCTGGCTGTGGCTTTGGTTGATGTCGTTGGTCCAGTAATGGCCTATGTACCTCCACTGCTTCCTCCCTTGCTTCCTGTTGTTTCTCCAGCTTTCTTCTTGGGCCACTCATGAGCAAAATGATCCTTGGACCTGCAAGTGTAGCAAACATTCTTCTTGGGCTGATTGCAATTTGGGGCGATGTGACCCTCCTGGCCACAATTAAAGCATACTCATTTCCCCATTAGGCATACATCCTTGTGAAACTTCCCGCATGTAGCACATGCTTCATACTTCTTATCCTGCTGGTTACCTTGTTGATTCCCAGCACCCACATTTCCATTCCACTTTCTTTTCAAGTTGTTGTTACCATTTCCATTACCACCACTTCCATTCTTCACCTCCACTTCATTCTTCTTCTATTTCTGTTCTTGATTAAACTTGGTTACAGCCTCGCCTCCACCTTCGGCGAGAATTGCCTTTTCCATCACGGCTGCAAACGTCTTCAACTGGAACAAGGAAACCCTACTAAACAACCAGGGCTTCAATCCCTGTTCAAACCTCTTCGCCTTGCGTTCGTCTGTGCTGACTTGGTATAGTGCAAACCATGCCAACTCATTGAATTTCGCGGCATACTCCAACACCATCATCATTCCCTACTTCAGTTCTAAAAATTGTACCTCTAGCTGGCTTTTCGAACTCTCTGGGAATAGGTCTCGAAGAAAATCTCCTTAAACCTTTCCCAAGTTATAATTCCTGATCCCTCCCGAGTTTTATTGGCCTGTCACCAATAACTAGCCTCTTCTTTCAACATGAATGTTGCAAAAGCAGTCTTCTGGTTGTCCTCTACTCTAGCAACATCAAAAACTTCTCAATTTCCATGATCCAGGTTTGTGTTTCAACTGGATTCATGGGTCCACAGAATTCTGGTGGTCCAATAGCCTTGAAGTCCTTAAACGTAGCACCTTGGTTCTGAGGTTGATTCTACGGTTGATTATGCAGTGCACCTGTCAGTAACTTCACCAGATGCTGAATGGAGTTAGCTTCATCATTATCGTTGTTGGTTCTTTCGATGGTTCTCTGACGAGGTGGTTGACGTCTTGGAGGCATTTTCTGTTAAAAATACATTCATTAGATTATTATTCAACTCCTTTCAAGTAATTTATACTTAACTTGCCCCCATAAAAGTAATCACTTCATAACACATAACTCTTTGGATAAAAGAGAATAATAACTTTTATTCATTCTGAATTCTCTAAAAACATCATAACAATAGCATCACTGCTACTTACATTATTTTCCTGAACTACTAAAGGTACAGGACATCATCATCATATCCCACAGGTTACATAACACTGGGGAATTACATATTATTTATCATAACATAACTCAAGTACACTCCCTACAATGTCCTATTAAGATATTGGAAAGCCTTATGACGCTCTTCTTCCATAACTCAAAACATGGTTCGACGATCTAGTATGAACGAGGGTAGCGTCTCGAACTGAATTGGATAACCCATGACCCGATCTTGAGCTCGATTGATCGCGGTGTTGAACATGTTATCCATTTCTTCCATCTTCCTTCTCTTTGCTTGTGCGTCTCCCTTTGCTATTTTGGCTTGTTGATAAACTTCACTGTACGCGTCTTCGGCTCTTACCCTTTTTACAGATTCTTCTCTCAACTTGCTCTTCAACTCTTCAACCTCTGCTCTCATTTGGTCGTTCTGTTCTTCAGTGTGAACCAGCTTCTCTTCAACATTGTTCAGCCGTTCTTCTTTATCCTGGATCTCGTTGTCCTTCTGTGCCATCGAGGTCTGTTGTTCAGCTACTATCTCTTGTAACTCCTTGACGGTATCTTGAAGTTCCACGTTGCGGTCATGCACCTCATCGTATATACGGCTAGCTATCGAGTTAAGTGGAATCCTTTCCTCCTCGTCCTCTTCATCCGTCTGTGGCAGCTCCACGGGATCTTCCTCACCTGTTTCTACATCATCATCATCATCTTCGACCACCATGAGCAATGGGGCTGACTCTCGTGGAAGTAGTTGTTCCCAAACCACTTGAATGTCACGAGATTCCTTCTCTCTAGGCATCTGAGGTCCTTCCTCCCTAGCCTGACTAGATCCTCCTATATTAGTCATCCTGTCAACCAAAGTTTAAGTTTTAATTACTAATCATTACTACTCGACTCTCACGAGCACATAAGTTGTAAACACATAAGCACATAAGTGTTTTATTACTTCCTAAGGTTCATAACCTAAGGCTTTGATACCAACTTGTGACACCCCCAAATCCAGGTACTTCATTTCCACAGGATTTGGTGTTCACTTGATCAAACCTTTATATCTAATTACCCAATCATAATAAAACTGAATAAATAAAAACATTTTCCATTAAAGGGTTACATCATAAAAAAAATCTCCTAGGTTATCTAACCTTTAATCATTATTCAAATGCGGAAAACATTACATAACTTCTTTAAAAACAAAGTCTAATATCATCACAATAAAAGTCTAACATCTTAATCAAAATAAAAATTACAAGTCTTCATCACTTGCACATTTTTCCCTTTCCTTTGCTAGACGAAGGTTCACCTACCTTCTCTTCTTTAGCTGCAATGAGTTTATAAATATGTAAGAGTGAGCGAACAATTGCTCACTGGATATAATATGGAATCAACAGGAGTATAACAATAATAACTGTCGAAATAGGCTCATCAAAAGTGAATAGTACTCTATCATTAATAATCAGAAACTGAAATCCCAAAATATGGAAATTATACATCACTGAGGGTCGCAAGACCATGAACTACGTCCACAGTTGCAAGTAATCTTTCAACTCCAACTTTAACAGTCATAAGACTATAAGGACCTCGTACTTAGGGGGATCAGCCCTTCGTACAATGTATTGTGCACAAACATTTTAACGCTATGCGTAAGTTAACCCCTAATCATAACAATAGGGTTGTTCATCTCAGTATTCAGAGTACAAGTCCGCACCAAAGGAAGTTTGGTTTGGATGAGTTTTCAAGGTAATTTGGAATTCCACGAACATCAACTAAGGAGTAATTGAATAAAACCAATAACACTATACTATAGAATAATCGTGATTGAATCAATCATAGTAAACTAAAGTCATGCTTTAGAAATAATCTAATAGCATACAATTTGAATAACTATAACACACCTTGCTTGAACAATATTAAGCCAAGGTTAATTAGAATTGAATATTGCATAGCAATTTGAACGATAAAAATGTTCGACATTAGTATATATAGTTGTGCCTGCTAAACAACAAGTTAAATACAAGAATAACTTGCTCAAGAATAACTTACATCATTATATCGTAATCGAATTGAAAACAGTAATTGGATTAACAAGATAAAGGATTAGAAAACTTGCTCAATCAAAAAAAATAAATTTACATAATGTAATAATAGAACTAGCTCAACGAAAGTGTAGAGTTAGAAAACTTGACTTGCTCGTAGGCTAAACCGAATCAATACGAATAACAATATCCTATAAATATATGTCATCATGACATAGTTAGCCATTACCACCTTACAAACATAACTAAGTACGTTCATCATTTAAAAATTGGATTTTTAATCACATAATCAAGTTATAACACAAGTTAATCCTTAATAACATAATTATTCTTAGTATAAAAATACTAAAATCAACATTTTACAGTCCTACTATTAACACATAACAATTCTTAAAATTTTGTGTACAAAAAGTACACTGTCAGACCATTCTGCTAACTCGCGCTGCGGCGTTGCGATGGCGCTGCGGCGCCACTAACGTACTGTTGGGCCACGCCGCGGCGTGAAACTGCAGTTTTGACTGACAGCTTCGGCAATAGTACAGGAAAAAGCCAATTTTGGCCTACAAGCTCGTTTCTAACAGACTAATTCACATGTAATTCACACAAAACTTCCTGTAAACATAATTCAAGAATTCCTAAACATGTTTCTACCCATACAACAACATAAGCAACAAATTTAACACATTCAATTTCACTTTTTTTGATAAAAGCTCACTTTTTGATATTTCAATGAAAATCAACACTGTAAATTTTATTTTTCAACCAAAACCATTAATTCAAAGTATCTTTATCAATAATTATACATACTCTATCAAATTGAATGATCAATTTATCAACTAAACAACTAATTAACCCTCAATTTCCACTTTAAGCTAAACAATATATATTCACAAAAAAAACTCTCTGTAACAAATTACATACATATCATCAATTCATTGACTATAACTTGTGAAAATAACTTTAACACCATTAGTATGTCATATAAAACCACATAGCAATAACCATTCATCCTAACACAAGAATTCTACAGAGAATTTGGGAAGAGAAAAACTAAACTTTAAAACTTAAAAAAAATAGGAGAAATACATTGAAGAAGATGATGATGGCTATTCCTTTCTATTCTCAAGCTTCTTCTTCTCCAATCTCTAGCCTTTCTTCCTATCTTCTTTTCTTCTTTTCTTCTTCTTCTCTGAGTTTTTCTTTTCTTCTCTCTAACCTCTCTCCTCTAATTTTACGTCTTATGATATAACGTATATAGATATAATATATATTGATTATATAATATAAATATAAAAAATATAACTGACATCAGTTATTGGAGTTTTGAAAATCAAAAGCCATAAGGCTTGTTTGGCTAACCACTAAAAATATAATCAATTAATCCTTATGCCTTGTTTGGTAAAACACAATTATATTAAAGACTTAATAGGCATTAGGTCTTGTTTGGCAAAACTGAATTATACTCCCTTAATTTATTTTAGTAACTCCCTTATAACAAGGTTATTTGTCACACTTTAATTAAATTAAATTAATTCTAAAATCAATTTATTAAATCACCTTAACAGATAAATCAATACCACAAAATTATAATTTTCTTTATAACCATAACACATCCTTTACAAAATCAAATTAAAATATAATAATTTATTTAATCAAAATTCTCTAACTTAATAATTAAATTAAATTAGCAAAAATAATTAATTTCCTTAATTATTTACTTAACAAATAATTAATCACATCGAATCAAATTTGAACAATTATTCAATTAACAATAACCACATCCATTAAATACTTAAATAATTCGATAAATATTCAATATAACAATTTATAAAATTCTGGAATGTTACAGTTGTTGTATTTCATCCAACATTTTAAGTGTTTATTTGCTTGAGAAAATAAGCTACAAAAGTTAGGAAAGCTAGAGTTTAGAATTCAAGAAGCAAGAAGAAGATTAAAGAGTTATCAAATGATTATCAAGGTAAGTAATCCTAAAACATGATTCTCTTTCTCTTCCATTGATAGAGAAGTGGGTAGTGGTAGAACTTGTATGCTAAGGAATGACAAGAATGAGTAATAAAAAGGGCTTAAGTATTAATAAGCCGTAATTAAGTCATGTTATAAGATAAGCAATGAATGAAATTGTGAACTTAAGAAGAATTTGTAACATGTTTACATTAATGAAATTGGTATGATAAGATGAAGAAAGGATGATGGTTAGAGGTCTTGAACCATAATAAGTCATATGAAAAGAAGATATAAGTCATGAGAAATGGAAACATAAGTATTTCATACTTTAATAAGTTATAAGATCACAAAGAACAAGTAATAACTTAACATGTTTATAAGTTAATGAATTATGTATGTCAAGATGTTAGTATGATGGAATGAATCCATTTGAAACGGTTTAAAAATCTCAAGTAACGAATTTAAGCCGTAATTTACACGATTAGACGATAATCGTCGAATTCGTGAAAATCTCGAAATGGAAGTCGAATTTTGATATTGAGCTTGGAAACATTGGTTTTCAATGGAGACAAGTCTTATTTGGCATTATAGAGTTGTGGACTTGAGAATGACCGAATTCCGACTTAGAACAAAGAAACGAGCGTTGAACGTTCACAAACGTTTATCGTTTTCGTTAAAAATGGACTAATAGGTGAATTTTTAGCAAACGAGGTTGAATAGATAAAATTCTTGCATGACCACGTAGAATACGTGATTTGTGAATCGTAGGCTCTTGAACGAACCAATTCGAACTTATAACGAAGAAGTTACGAGTCCGGGAATCTCATAATTCAAAAAGTCTGTCAAAATTTTCTGTGGCTCAGAGTCCGCGCCGCGGCGCGAATCCAAGCTTAAAGGACCGGCGCCGCAGCACCAAAGTGAGCATCAGCTACTATTAGTTGGCACCGCAGCGCGACCATTAACAAAGGGACTCCCACCGCAGCGCCGAGTCCGGTCTCCAAGTCCTAATGGGCGACGCCGCAGCGCTAGGTACAGTACAAAAGCTGGCGCCGCAGCGCCAGCACTAGAATGTAGATGGAGAAGAAAGGTTTTGATTGTAAAGGAAAGGAGAAACGAATAAAGATTGAATTACATTCTTAATCAACATAATGTAACATCATTTAGATGTATAACTTTAAGCAATGCATTAGAGGTTGAAAGAAAGAATAATTTAGAAGAAGAACGTGAAGGGTAATTAAGTAAACCATGAATGGTATTCAAAGTTGGTACTTCACCAATGGCGATCAAGTTTCGATTAATAATGTAAGGACATTAGTAAGCCGTAAGGAAGGACGTTTAACTCGAACTGAGTTGTGTTAATGAAATTATTTCAATTAAGTTATAAAAGGGAAAGAAGATGATAAGAACGATGTAAAAGAACGACGGAAAGCCGGAACCAATACTAATAAATCTAATATATGATTAGATTGAGAAGAAGGGTAAGATTCATTAGGAACCATGTATGTTCATTCATGACCTAATGTGGTATGTTATGTGATTATGTGTTGTAGAGAGCGTAAAGACTCAAAAGGAAAAGTAAATATACCGTAGCAGACGCTGAAGGCAAGTTTTTCTTAAACGCTTATCTAACCTTCGTGTTAGCCAGGTTTTCAAATGATTCAAGTTATGAGATGCATGTATGGTTTTAAAGAAAGAGTCGATGCCAGTTTTAACTCAGCTAGACTAATTGTGATAGATTGATTGATTTACAAGTCTTTCAATATAGAACTGTTAACGCTATCCTATGCCAAGTATTTGGTACGGATTCAAAGGTAAGTTTGTCTATGAACAAAAAAATATATTTTCATCGATTATTCGATGGGCACGCGAGGTTGCCAAAACTTAAACGTACATACATTTAAGGGATGTAGTGTTGATCAACATAGAGTACTATAGGCTGATCACCTAGAAGTGCTCATAAGCTGTGCCGGACTTACATACTTAGTGTCGGGTTGTCCTTTTCAAAGAAATTATGAAATGCTCATGGTCTTAGACCAGAATTAATGTTTTACTGAATATTGTTATTGTAAAATATTTTGAAGGAAAAGGAAGGCTATTTTGAATTATCGATAGTACTTCGTAACTATTATCCAGTTACTGAAGTTATACGATTCCTATATTTCAACCATGCTTTTTAAATGAAATTGTTGTACTTGCTGAGCTTGTTTTGCTCACTCTTGCTTGAACCATATGAATGCAGCTAAGGACGAGTGAACTGAAGTTTCTAGTAGAGATAAAGGCAAGGCGAAGACGAATGATTAGTTTATCTTGTAATAGACTAGTAAGTATATGTATTATATTATGATGAACCAAGAATGTAATGGTTTAAGAACCTAGGAACGGGATTTATTATTATTAATGTAATAAGAATGTCGTTGAAACACATATTTTGATGTCGTTTCATTAGAATGAATGTACAGTTATGAGTACCGTGTAGCACCATTTGTCGGGTTGAAAGAGACCTGGATTTGGGGGCGTCACATTAGCTGAAATGTTATTATGAAAGAGTGAGCAAAAATTGCCCACAAGTTTAACAATAACAATAATAATAACATGCGAATAAACAATGGATACTAAACCAAAAGAAAGATCGACTTTTGAATCAAGATTAGAACATGAATCAAAAGTACATCTGAGGGTCACTAGACCATGAACTATGTCCCAGACTTTCAAGTATTTCTACTTTATACCTTTAACAGTTGTAAGACTATATGGACTTTACTTCTCGTACCTAGGGGGATCAGACCTTAGTATCATGTATGTGTACAACATCTTAACGCTATCGCGTAATATAATCCCTTGTAGTAAGGTTTTTCATCTCAGCTTTGATATTAGAGTCCGCACTAAAAGAAGTTTGGTTTGGATGGATCTCAAGGGTAATTTAGAGTTCAATAATCATCAACTAAGGATTATTTGAATCAATGAGGATTTAATAATCATTCACGAGTTCGTTAACAACGTAATATTATAAAGGGATACAATAAAAATGATAGAATACCATTGAATCATAAGTGGTAAGCATCATATATCAAGTCATGCTTTCATTGAGAAATAGTAGGCTTAACCAAAACATATGCATTGAATAGTATAAGAAACCTTGCTTGGATAATAATAAGCTACGGTTAAACTTGCTTAAATAAGTAGAGTTTGAAAAACTTGTACAACTATAATCAAGTTAGAAATAAGGAACTTGCTCAATGATGATATAATATAAAATAATAATTTGCTCAATCTAGAATTAGGGTTTAGAAACTTGCTCAAATAAAGTTTAGGGATTAGAAAACTTTCCTCGTGCGTAGATTACACCATTACTATTCACGTTTCTCAATTTAATCCTACATACCATTTACATTCATAATACCAGTTAATTATAATGTAAACGGCATCATAAGTACATCCTCTTTTGTCTAAACTCTGATTATGATTATATTAATCACATCACAACATTAATTTTCACTCATTATTAGACTTTACGAATGACGAGTTAATTTACGTGTTCGACATATCAATTAAACACGTAAGAACATCATTCATATGTTAAGAATATGTTTTAACACCACATTGTATGCTTAATACATTTTCATGTTCATTATATCGGGTTTAAATCACATTTTCTGAACTTGAACAATTAAATAAAATTTTCTGGACAAATATGTTAAGTGGCATTGCAGCGCGCCCCATTACTTAAGAATCGGCGCTGCAGCTCTGCTGTTAAGCCTATGGCCAGGCGCTGCAGCTCTGTCTCGAGGCTGCAGCATGCTATATATACTGGGAACCGGCGCAGCAGCTCTGTGACGCTGCTACGCGTAGACAAGCCTGCTAAGCGGCGCATGTTTCTGTAGTTCGCGAAGAACACAAAACATGGCCAATTTAGGTCAAAATTAAACATCGAATTTAATATTACCCATATGTTCTGAACTTAACAGAAACATTCTATAAAATTCTTAGCATGCTTTTAACAACTTAAGTCACATAAACAACAAGATTTAAAGCCATAATTTTGATGTTTTTGTGAAAAACTCCATTTTTGACATTCTTAACAAAATTGACTACTAAGAACTCATTTTTCAACAAAATCATTCCATACAAGTTTTGTTCTTTTATGTTTTACATGTATAAACATAATCAACTATCAATTTACTGATTGATAGGCAATGTAAGCATCAATTTTTGTACTTATAGGCCATATTCAAATATTTATCTTTCTATAAACTTCAAAACTCCACTTTGAACATGATTTCATGGATTAATTACTCTAAAATCGTTTATAAACATCATATAGTAGATTGTACAAGCATATTAACGATTACAAACAACTTCTCAACAATTTGGCCATAAAAACTCAATTACAGAGAACTAAAATAATATTTTCACTGTAAACTCAAAACTCAGATTTTAAGCATGATTTCATGAATTTGATTATTTTAAATCTCATGCAAGTCATGTAAAACATGTTATAGACATACATAACATCATATATTCAACAATCATCCACAAAAATTCAAATAGAGGAAGTTAAAAATTGATTTTATGAAGAACTTTTAAGAACGTAATTTAAAACTTGTGATTAAGGAATTACCCTTGATTTCTCTGTTATGATTAAGTAATATGACATGAAACTTCTTCAATTCTCCAACTCCTTCAGGAAACTTCTTCAATTCTCCAACTCCTTCTTTAATCTCACTATTCTCTCAAATCTCTCTCTATTTTCTCACTGAGTTAGCGCTCTCCAAACTTGAAAGAACAAATAATAAAGACGTAATGCATATAAAATAACTGATGATGATGTGGGGTAGCGGTTAAGCGCAGTCTGACCTTAACTGCTCCCACATTCTCAAGGCCATGTTTGGCTAGCACCAAATTATCTCCTTTCTCATTATTTTAATTAATTCATTTATTATATAGTTTATTTGTCACACTTTAACTAATCAAATAATATTATTTAACTCAATTAAATAAAAGACAATATTACCCATTAAATCGCATCATCACATACTTAAAATTCTCATTTATTATGTATAACAAATAAATAAACCTCTAATTAATTATTAAATTAATTAGAACAACATTAAAATTATTTAACAACTCATTTAATTTAATTATCTCAATTAAATCCTCACTTTGATCTATAAAATTATTTCACATTAATTTAATCAATGTGACACACTTAATTAAATTAATCTATCACAATTCCAAAAATAATTATTTAACACAATAAATAAATCAACAAAATATTTATTTAATTCAATAAATATTTAAAAATTAATTACAAAAGTCTCATTCGTGACAGTGAGTCAGTGTGCACGATTTTTGTTCCACGATTACTAAGTTGAGTGAGTATATGGACTGTAGGAAAAGTTGCTTATGTGGCTACAGTTTGATTTGGTGAAATTCATTGGGGAAAAGGCAAGGTTATTAATTGTGAGTTGATTGATGAGGCATTGATTAGATTTCTATGAGATTAGTGTTGATAATCATGATTTGTACCTTGAAACCTTTTGACACTATGGTCGAATAGCATTTTTTTGGAAATCAAACTTTTGGTTTACACGAGGACGTGTAAAGGCTAAGTGTGGGAGAATTTGATGAGTGCATATTATTCATTTATTTTAATTCCTTTACATTTAGTTTATTGCATGTTTTGTGTTGTAAATGGGCTTATTAGTGTGTTTATTGATTTCAAGAGTAATTGAAGCTGAAAAGATGAAAACGGGACGAATCGGAGCTAAAAGACCAGAGTGTTGTTGATCAGGGTCAGGCGTGGCCGCGCCTGTTCCCAGTACAAAAGCAGCGCAACCGCGCTGACTTCGCCCCGGCGTGTAGCTCTCTATAATTTTTCACCCCAACGCTTATTGAAGCCACCCCGACCAAGACCTCTTTGTTCTTAGGCGCGACCGCGCCATAAGAAATCTTTTAATTTTTGAAAGTTCAAGTAGATTTTGGTAGACTTCTAAATCGATTTGGATTAAGATTTCTTATCAATTTAGGATATGTTTAGCCATTATAAAGACATGTAATATTAAGAATCATCATTCTATCATCTATAATTGGATTCAAATCCTAGTTTTGGAGAATCAAGGCATGTCAAGCTAATATTTTTAATTTAGTTCTGAAGGGATGTTGAACCTTATTCATAATTAACGGTTTGATCAAATTTACTTTATTTATTCTTTCGTGCATAAGATTCATTCTGATTATCTACTTTAACTTCTCATATGCTATTCTATGTTATTGATTTGATGTGGCCAGTTAGTTTAATCTGATAAATAACATCTGCTTGATTGTGAACAAGCTTTTAGGTATTATTAAGATTTTCATAAGACAAGTTAAATAATTCCTGATAGTGTACTTTTTGCTTGGAATAACCTAATTCTCATACTTCATGCTTCTGTCATATTAAATCTAGACTGATAGTTCTAGGTTATACGATAGTTAGGGTCTATTAGTGGCGATTGTCACATTAGATTTACACTTACGGAGAATTTCGGATAATTAGCGATTGTAGTTATCTAGGATTATTAATCTCATTGAATGGTAAATATTGTATAACTTAATTACTCCAAATTTATGAAAAGACGATACTGAACTAAAGAACTGAAGCTTTTTAATCATTGTTATTTCCTATCAGTTTATTATTGCTAGTTTAGTTAATCAAATCAAAAACCCTTTTTCATTGAAAATAATCTGATAAATATAAAATAATACACTCTCTGTGGGATCGATCCTTGCTTATTAATATAGTAATTCTTGTGTTAGTAGTGTAGAAGTAAGGTTTAATTTAGGAGTTTTAAACGACAGCTCCCAGATGCCTCCTATATGGACACTGTACTGCGAGAGTTTCACGTAAATTGAATTACATAACTTAAATTAAATATGATCTTATGTGTTTACACATTTATCATCGATTTCTGATATGTAACCATTATTTTTATAGATTTATTTTAGATATGAGGAGGCTATCTCACAGGCAGCCGACGATAGTGTTATTATTGCAAATGTCGCAAAGAACTATGTTGACTGGCTATACCATAAGCGATCATCAGCCTCATATATTCTCCTATGTAGTATGAGAAGCTATGTGTATGCACTGGGATCCTGGCGACTTCAAGAAAAAGTCCGAGCAAGTAAAAAAGAATCGTAGCCAGCTCCAAGTCGTACATCGTACCGACTGATGCATTACTAGATGCCGCTCACCGTTTATAACTTTATAATATGATTTTAAAGTTATTGCCAACGTAATAATAACATATAGGGTCACACACATAGAACGTAATTTAAAAGGAAATTAATTTAAATTTTAAGGATTTAAATATATTAATATGATTAATAGTATTTAAATTACGAATTTAAATTATAAGGATAATTTGTATATATGTATATTAATTAAGTAAGACTTAATTAAGATATATATATATATATATATATATATATATATATATATATATATATATATAAATTCAGATTTTATGAAATTAGGTTTTGATTAATACCTTTTAACTATTATATATATGATATATAGCAGCCACTTAAGGGATTATTCAAAACCAAAACCCTAGCCACTCTCAGAGAGAGACTAGAGAGAAACAGTTCTAAAATCCTCATCCTTGGTGGCTAGTACCGCAGTTCCTTCTTCTACAGATCGTAGGACGATTCGCGGAGCATTCGTGTGGATACCGTAGAGGCGCTATTCATTTGGATTGCATTGGAGATTCGAGCACATCAATTTAATTTTCATAATCAGTATAATTTTTAACCACTGAGTTAATTGATTTTCGCATGGATTCTGTTTAGGTTTTTGAAATTGCTTTATATTTATTCTATTTCCGCTGTGTGTTTCTGTCGAAACCCTTCAGTGGTATCAGAGCTACTTGCGAAAAGATTAATTCAGATTACATGTTTTAATTGTATTCGATATATATGATATATGATGATGCATGTTTACCGATATAAAATTGAATATATGATATTCTGTTGTATGTGTATTCTGGTAATATATATATGATGATACTGTTAATCGTATCTTTAATCGGCGGAATAACAATATAACTGTTCTAATCGAATTAGAAGCGTGAAGAATCGTTTTAATATGATTAATCGAAATTGGACATATATCATAAATTCTGTGTGTACTGTTATTCGCTTTAATATGATTAAATCGAAACTGGACATATATGAGTTGTTATTATGGGTGTTTTGTTGGATTAAAATGTATGATTCTGAAACTGTTTCAGAGATTCGATCAGCCGGACCACCGCCAGGGAGGAGACCCCCCCTTGGACCCCCCCCCCCGTCGTTGCGCACGATGATCGTGACCCCAAATTTATTATATATATATATATATAATTTTATATAAACTGTTATATGCTTATTGTGATATGCATGGTGCACAGTTATGGCCTTTTTGACCCATAGGTTAGTGGTTTTGGTTTTGAAATACGGCTTGCATGTCGTGCCTTTCTATAAATTCTAATGTAATATTCTCTTCTCATCTAAATTCCCTCGAATGTAATTCGAGGTTTCTTTATGTCATGTAATAATCTGTAATTGATGAAGATGTTAAGATGGATGTGACACCCCCAAATCTGGCCACTTCTATCCCACAGATTTGGTGTTCACTGTCCAATTAAATCATAACTAACTACCTATATCCAAAGGATAAAATTAAACTCAAAAGTTAAAATAATAAATCTCCCATTAAAGGGTTACATAATCTCAAATAAATCCCAGGTCATCTAACCTTTATTACAATCACCATCGAAAAATTAAAACATGATTATAATTAAATCCATTACATAAGCTTCATAAATAAAAATATAAATTAAACGTTGTCGTCTAATCAAGCACTTTGTCCTTGCCCTTGCTTGTAGAAAGCTTTTCAAACTTCATAACTTCATCTGCATTATTTTGTGCAAGAGTGAGCAAACAATTGCTCACAAGAAGGATAATATACAATAACGTTTTATGAATGACAATTAACTGAGCTTTCAATGGTAAAGTATTCTTACCGGAACAAGAAACATTAATTCAACAGCAATGAGTTCAAAGAAATAATGAACGTTTAAGTTAACAATAGATAACAACATCAAAGAATATATTGAGGGTCACAAGACCACGAACTCTATTCTAGGTTTACAAATATTTCTACTTTAACCTTTAACAGTCTAAGAGACTATAATCATCATCTATGTCCTATGTTCACAGGTGTTTCTACTGTAACCTTTAACAGTCTAAACGACTATATGGACCATCATCTCGTACTCTAGGTGATCAGCCCTTTGTACTATGTATTGCGCAAACATTTTAACGCTATTGCGTATTTCTAAAATAATTCCCTAATAATATGGTTGTTCATCTCAGCTTAAATCATCAGGTTTCGAACCAAATGAAGTTTGATTGGGAATTAGCTTTCAAGGAATTCTAGATCTTTAGAATTCTCATCAACCAAGTACTGGTTGAATCAGATAGAAACAAATAACTATTCAAGAGTTTGATTATAATATCTTTATGAACAAGGTATATCGATGAATCAATAAGAGCTAGAGTATTAATAATTTCTAAATTGAACAAATGTTATCATCGACAACATGCTTTCAAAATTTGTGTGAGTACATATGCAAACCAAAGGAAGTTTGGTTTGGGTAGACTTCAAGGGTAATTTAGAGTTTAGAACATTCATCAACTAAGGATTAGTTGAATTGGTAAAGAATCGCTAAGCAACTTAGAGTTCGGTACAATAACGTAAGATAGTACAGTGATATTGAAGAACGAAGATCAAACAACAGTTAATAGTAGCTGAATAAACATACTTCTTACAATAATAATACAGACTTTTAATAAAGAAATAAAGATTAACTAGCTTGCTCAACAATAAATGAGGGTTAAAGAACTTGCATGACAATAAATCGTTAAACAATAGATTAGAAATAGAGAATTTGCATAAGTATAACATAACAGTGAAAAGTAACCTTGCTGAATAATAAAGTAGCAAAGGTTAGGGATCTTGCCTCGTGCGTAGGTTAAACAATCACTACTCACGTTCACCACAAGTCCTACACATACCATATGTATCGATAATACACATTAGTTACACTAATATTAGTTTCATATAACTTCCTAACAATATCACATCTTTTCATGAACATCACTATTTAGCTTTATTACAACTGCTTAAGTGATCAAGTCATTGCACCACATACACATTAACAACTTAATACAACATCATATTACATGTCTAACATGTTATCATTAAGTTATACTAATACATAAAGGGTTGCACTTGCATTCGCGCATCCCGACACCCTCCGATTGGCTCTAAATACACAACAGTCCTAAAGATGGCTATTTTGACTACTGTTACAGACCTCAAATTAAATATTTTAAAGTATGAAAGTTGTAGGTCTATTCGTCCTCGTTCCGGATCATCTTGAATCAACTCAATTGGAGTTCGTATGAGAAAGTTATGGCCGTTTTACTACAGGAAGTCAAAACTGTCTGACCCAGACCACTTTTCCAGCGCTGGGGCGCGAGACAGTGGTGCCGGGGCACGAATTCCAGCATCGGGGTGTGAATTCTAGCGCTGGGGCGCGAACTTCTGGCCTATTTTTGGCACTGGGGCGCAAAATTTGGCGCTAGAGCGTGAATTTTGACGCTGAGGCGCCGAAACTCATAGAACCAAAACGAAGAACAGAGCCAAAGCTACTGTCTTAAATTTGTAACAACAATTCGCCCCAAACAACATGTATAACTAATATAAACAATCATCGATATACCAATTTTCAACAATTGAACAACAAATTTAAAAGACTTAAATCACTAAAATAATATTTAGTTAAAACTCAAAACTATATTGTTGATATCTAAAGTACAGTGAACGAAATTTTCACTGTTACCAACCAAATTTGATTCCTTTGAAATACAAGTATTCCAACATATAACAAATTAACATGTATAGTTCAATTCCTCAGTTCGCATACATAACTTTTGATATTTCTACAAAACATATATTCGTATATATATACTTCACTGAACAAATCAATTTCTTCCTTTAGCCTATAATTAGCATACAGTCATATATATATATATATATATATATATATATATATATATATATATATATATATATATATATATATATATATATATATATATATATACAGATACACATGCTAGTAATAACAATTGTAACTATACATATACATGCTTCTCTAACCAATTATACAAACATAGTTTTACAGAGAGTTTTGTAAAAATCTTATACACCGTAAAGTTGAAGAACATAGAGACATTAGGCATCATAAAACCGCAAATATATATATATATATATATATATATATATATATATATATATGTGTGTGTGTGTGTGTGTGTGTGTGTGTGTGTGTGTGTGTGTGTGTGTGTGTGTGTGTGTACATAAATTAAGGTTAAAGAAATCCACCTTTTTGCTTGCTTACGAATCTTTGTTAACGGACTTGCTTTGAAAATCACGTTCTCTCTCAAACTCTGAACTTCTATCTTTTTCTCAAAACTCTCTCTAGCCCTTCTTTCTTTTCTCAGTAATAATTTAGACTACTAACCACGTAACTCAACTGATGTCCAATACGCGTAACATAAAACGGACATGGTCATAATAAGCCTAATCAATAATAACATCAGTTATAAAAATATATAATGTACCATTTATATATATATATATATATATATATATATATATATATATATATATATATATATATATATATATATATTATTTAGTTTATTTTATAAACAATTTAAATTTCAAAAATCCAAAAGCCATAGGGCTTTGTTTGGCAAATCCCTTTAAAATAAAATAGTTTATATCCTTAAGCTTTGTTTGGGTAAAACTAAAATAAACTACTTTAATTTATTTTAATAACTCTTATAACATAGTTATTTGTCACACTTTATTTAATAATAATTTATTAAATCAATTACTTAATCACATAACTCAATCCACATAACACATTAATTATTTAACAAATAAATAATTAACTAATCACATTAATTATTTAACAAATAAATAATTAACTAAATCAACTCAATCAAATTGAACAATTATATAATAAACACATCCAATAAATATTTATATAAATCAATAAATATTTATAACTTACATTTTAAAAAAAAAAGCTGAAATGTTACATCATTCCCCTCTTAAAAGGATTCTGTCCTCAGAATCACAACTCAAACAAATCATTCGTTACATTCTTCCCTACTTACAAAGATTCTGTCCCCAGAATCGAAGACACAGATTAAACAAATAACTCAGGGTAATTCTTCATCATTTCAGTTTCGAGTTCCCACGTAGCATCTTCGACATTGTCGTACTTAATCACATGATTGCAGTCGAGCTTGTTCGATCATCTCACCGAAACATGAAAAACATTTCGAATGCGCTCTAACTATAGAGGTAAGGCTATCTCAAAACCATCTTTCAACTTCATCAACGCTTCCTATACTATAACCGCTTTATACCCAATAGTTCATCAAACTTACCACACTTTGAAATCCAGGAACTTGCCATAATCATATGAGTTTAGGAACTTATCCTAGTCAGACCATAGGCGTCCATTCGCTGAGGGGTTCAAAACATACCATATGATTATGAGTCACGAACTTACCATATGCTTTAGTTTTAAGAACCGAACCTAATCCTAATATCATCTAACTTAATCTTAAAAACCTCTAGCTATTAAATATATACATGAGGGAAGAATCACATTTCCACCACATATACCTTGATAGCGCGATACCGATATTCCAATGATTATCAATGTGATAAACCAAGTACATGCACAAAACTTCTGCCCAAACCAAGGTTTGTACGACTTAGTCACCATATGAGTCCTCAGTTGAAATCCCACCTAACATTACCTTACTCTTAAATTATTTTAACTTACCCATAACTTGCTCAATACGGATTCCTCGTAGGACATTATCAAAAACTTCTTGTGCGCTTAGCACGTCTTTCGATGTTTGGACTTCCTTTTAGTTTGGCAATCGATTTGCAAACGATATGACATACTGCTTTCTAATTGTGTTCCACGCGTTCTTGCAAACCCTTTTGAAAATTTGATGTAAATTGTGAATCTCGGTTCAACACAATTGACACAAACACATCGTGTCTTGAAACGATTTCATAACTTCACACACTGCTCGATATGTAATATGCTAACTTTGACATACCAAAAATCTACCGCCATATCTTGCCACCAATAGTAATATTGAAGGCAATATATAATTTCGTGCTTCCTAGTTGATTCAATATATAAATTTTATGCAAAACTTCCTTTTTAAATTCCTGGTATTAGCGAAACCTAGTTTCTTCGTTCTACTTTCAACTATGACTATTTAGGACTTTGTATTCACAATCCTTGATCAACTCCCACTATCACTTAAGCAGTTGTAATAAAGCTAAATAGTGATGTTCATGAAAAGATGTGATATTGTTAGGAAGTTTTATGAAACTAATATTAGTGTAACTAATGTGTATTGTCAATACATATGGTATGTGTAGGACTTGTGGTGAACGTGAGTGGTGATTGTTTAACCTACGCACGAGGCAAGTTCCATAACCTTTGCTACTTTATTATTCAGCAAGGTTACTTTTCACTGTTATGTTATACTTATGCAAATTCTCTATTTCTAATCTATTGTTTAACGATTTATTGTCATGCAAGTTCTTTAACCCTCATTTATTATTGAGCAAGCTAGTTAATCTTTGTTTCTTTATTCAAAGTCTGTATTATTATTGTAAGAAGTGTGTTTATTCAGCTACTAATAACTGTTGTTTGATCTTCGTTCTTCAATATCACTGTACTATCTTACGTTATTGTACCGAACTCTAAGTTGCTTAGCGATTCTTTACCAATTCAACTAATCCTTAGTTGATGAATGTTCTAAACTCTAAATTACCCTTAAAGTCTACCCAAACCAAACTTCCTTTGGTTTGCATATGTACTCACACAAATTTTGAAAGCATGTTGTCGATGATAACATTTGTTCAATTTAAAAATTATTAATACTCTAGCTCTTATTGATTCATCGATATACCTTGTTCATAAAGATATTATAATCAAACTCTTGAATAGTTATTCGTTTCTATCTGATTCAACTAGTACTTGGTTGATGAGCATTCTAAAGATCTAGAATTCCTTGAAAGCTAATTCCCAATCAAACTTCATTTGGTTCGGAACCTGATGATTTAAGATGAGATGAACAACCCTATTATTAGGGGATTATTTTAAAAATACGCAATAGCGTTAAAATGTTTGCGCAATACATAGTACAAAGGGCTGATCACCTGGAGTACGAGATGATGGTCCATATAGTCGTTTAGACTGTTAAAGGTTACAGTAGAAACACCTGTGAACCTAGGACATAGATGATGATAATAGTCTTTTAGACTATTAAAGGTTAAAGTAGAAATACTTGTAAACCTAGAATAGAGTTCGTGGTCTTGTGACCCTCAGTTTATTCTTAGATGTTGTTATCCATTGTTAACTTAAACGTTCATTATTCCTTTGAACTCATTGTTGTTGAATTAAAGTTTCTTGTTCCGGTAAGAATACTTTACCATTGAAAGCTCAGTTAATTGTCATTCATAAAACGTTATTGTATATTATCCTTCTTGTGAGCAATTGTTTGCTCACTCTTGCACAAAACAATGCAGATGAAGTTATGAAGTTTGAAAAGCTTTCTACAAGCAAGGGCAAGGATAAAGTGCTTGATTAGACGACAGCGTTTAATTTATATTTTTATTTATGAAGCTTATGTAATGGATTTAATTATAATCATGTTTTAATTTTCTGCTGGTGATTATAATAAAGGTTAGATGACCTGGGATTTATTTGAGATTATGTAACCCTTTAATTGAAGATTTATTATTTTAACTTTTGAGTTTAATTTTATCCTTTGGATATGGGTAGTTAGTTATGATTTAATTGGATAGTGAACACCAAATCTGTGGGATAGAAGTGGCTAGATTTAGGAGTGTCACAATGGAGAACACAATGGAAAGATGATGATGGAGATGAGGCACATGCTTGAGGAAGATCTAAGGAAACTATATATTTTAAGATCTTTTACCACCTGAGATTGGCCTTCAATCTTTCATTAGCTTGAAAAGATTGACAGTGGATTGGGCCATAACTGTGACACATTTAATTTTGCACTTTATTTATGCTTGTATGCGATATGATATGATAAATAATGTGCATGCTTAATAAGATTAAAATTGGTGAGATCTAATTTTTTTTTAAAATCCCTCATTAAATTATTAAGTCTAAATCAGATGTCTTCCAATGAATAACACTCATCAAGACCTTGATCAATAGATGTAGGTTTGCCAAAGAAAAGTACCCTATTTATTTAGGTAATATGCGATAGGATAATTGTGATATCCAAACTGTTAAAATCATTGGGCCTGACTTAACTAAGTTATCTCAATAGGATTGTGGACTTAGAGGCATAGAGTTTGGTTGGTACCATTAGATGGACTAGAAATAAATGTTGTTTACCACATTATCCAAGGGTTATATATGATATAATTGACAAAAGGGTTGTCTACCTAAATAATTGTGTTTTAAGAGATTAGCCAAAGCTAACTTAAGTCTTAATGAAATATGGATCTTGGCTCACTAGAAAGATTTAATAGAAAATGCTTTCCGAATTAATGGTGAGGGCTATTAATTTGAATAAAATAGTGAGAGGTATATTTTGAATGTACTATTATCAATTACATAATATCAACTCTGCAATTTGACTTATTATTTTGGCACTTATAAATTGTAGATATCAATGGCAAACAACAACAACACAAGTAGTCTTTCACTACGATCAGTCCTTGAGAAGGACAAGCTGAGTGGGATTAATTTCCTTGACTGGCACAGGAACTTGAGGATTGTCCTCAAACAAGAGCGTAAGCTATATGTCCTTGATGGGCCCATTCCTGCAGCAACGGTTGTCACTGCACCACGTGCGGAGCATAATGCTTACAAGAAGCATCAAGATGATGCTCTGGACGTGAGTTATCTCATGCTAGCAACCATGAACGCTGAGCTTCAGAAGCAACATGAGTTAATGGATGCTTATGAGATGATCGAGCATCTCAAGAAATTGTTTGAAGGGCATGCTCGACAGGAGAGGTATGATACAAGCAAGGCGTTGTATCACTGCAAGATGGGTGAACGTGATCCAGTTGGTCCACATGTGCTGAAAATGATTGGGTATATTGAGTACCTTGATAGGTTGGGTTTTCCAATCACTCCGGAAGCCCAAACTGATCTTGTTTTGCAATTCTTGAACAACAGCTACTCTCAATTTGTTATGAATTATCTTATGAATGAAATTGAGAAACCCCTTACTGAGTTGTTGAGCATGTTAAGAACTACTGAGAACAACATGAAAAAGGCAGGACCCGCTCCCATAATGATGGTGCAAAAGGGGAATGCTAAGGGAAAATGGAAAGGCAAGAAAAAGATAGGATCTAATTCTGGTGCCAAGCCTAATTCCAAAACAAAACAGGCTTTAAAACCTAAAGGTGGGGTGGCTAAAGAAGGTGATTGTCACATTTGTGGAAAACTTGGACACTGGAAGAGGAATTGTCATGCTTATTTGGAAGAAGTGAAGAAAAAGAAAGGAAGTGTGACTTCTGATTCAGGTATATATGTTATAGAAGTCAACTTGTTTACTTCTACATCATGGGTATTGGATATTGGATGTGGTTCTCACATTTGTGTTAATGTGCAGGAACTTCGAAGGAGTAGGACTTTGGCAAAAGGAGAGGTTGACCTACGAGTTAGGAATAGAGCAAAAGTTGTTGCACTGGCCGTAGGTACTTATCATTTATCTTTGCCCTCTGGGCTAGTTTTAGAATTAGAAGATTGTTATTTTGTGCCTGCTATAAGCAAAAACATTATTTCTGTTTCTTGTTTGGACAAGAAAGGTTTTTCATTTATAATTAAGAACAATCGTTGTTCGTTTTACTTAAATGATATTGGCTATGGTGTTGCACAATTGTTTAACGGTCTTTATATTCTTGATTTGAAAATGCCTATCTATAACATAAATACAAAACGATTTAAATCAAATGATTCAAATCCGACATATCTCTGGCACTATCGTTCGGCCATATAAATGAGAAACGCATATCAAAACTCCATAAAGATGGATTTTTGGATTCATTTAATTTTGAATCATATGAAAAATACGAATCTTGTTTATTAGGTAAGATGACTAAAGCCCCTTTCACTGGACACAGTGAACGGGCTAGCGATATATTGGGACTTATACATAGTGATGTATGTGGACCCATGAGTTCGTTAGCAAGAGGTAGGTTTTACTACTTCATTACATTTACTGACGACTTCAGTAGATATAGATATGTGTATCTAATGAGACACAAATCCGAATCCTTTGAAAAGTTTAAGGAATTCAAGAATGAAGTTCAAAACCAATTTGGCAAAAGCATAAAAGCCCTTCGATCCGATCGAGGAGGTGAATACTTAAGCCAAGACTTTGATGACCTTCTAAAGGAGTGTGGTATTATATCACAGCTCACTCCACCTGGAACACCACAATGGAATGGTGTGTCTGAGAGGAGGAATCGAACCTTGTTGGACATGGTACGATCAATGATGAGTCATGAAGATCTTCCAATAAGCTTCTGGGGTCATGCCCTAGAGACAGCTGCACTCACACTTAACCGTGTTCCTACAAAGACGGTTCAAAAGACACCATATGAGATGTGGACAAGGAAACGTCCTAGTACGTCATTCATGAAGATTTGGGGATGCGAGGCGTTTGTAAAACGTCTGGATTCTGATAAGCTTGGACCCAAATCTGACAAATGTAATTTTGTGGGATACCCAAAAGAAACAAAAGGGTATTATTTCTACAAACCTTCTGAGAATAAAATGTTTATTGCTCGAACTGGTATATTTCTAGAAAGAGAATTTGTCTCTAAAGGAAACAGTGGGAGGAAAGTAGAACTCGAAGAAATTCGAGAACCACAAAATATCATTGAACCTGAGTTGGAATGTGAGCAGGAACCACAAGAAATTGTGGAAAGTGAACCTGCTCAAATTACACAAGGAATTCGTAGATCTGGTAGGACACGCCGAGAGCCCGAAGTGATATTATGGATATCTTGTGACTCAAAACGGTGATGTGATGCTCATAGATCAGGATGAGCCTGCTTCCTACCAAGAAGCTATGAATGGACCAGATTCTGAGAGATGGCTTGAAGCCATGAGATCTGAAATGGACTCCATGTATACTAACCAAGTATGGACTTTGGTTGATCCACCCGAAGGGGTAAAACCAATCGGGTGCAAGTGGGTTTTCAAGAAGAAAACTGACATGGATGGTAATGTATAAACCTACAAAGGTCGACTGGTAGCAAAAGGTTACAAACAAGTTCAAGGTGTTGACTATGATGAAACCTTCACTCCAGTGGCAATGGTTAAATCCATCAGGATCTTACTTGCTATTGCAACCTTTTACGATTATAAAATCTGGCAGATGGATGTCAAAACTGCTTTCCTTAATGGAAATCTCCTTGAGGATGTGTACATGACATAACCTGAGGAATTTGTCACTCCAAAGGATGCTGAAAAGGTATGTAAGCTGCAGCGATCTATTTATGGATTGAAGCAAGCCTCTCGGAGTTGGAATCTTTAATTTGATGAAGCAGTCAAAGAGTTTGGCTTTATTAAAAATGAAGATGAACCTTGTGTATATAAGAAGATTAGTAGGAGTCACATTATATTCCTGATATTATATGTTGACGACATATTAATTATTGGGAATGACATTCCTTCATTATAGGCTGTAAAAACATGGTTAGTAAAATGTTTCTCTATGAAAGATTTAGGCGATGCAGCCTACATTTTAGGTATCAAGATTTATCGAGATAGATCAAGAAAAATGATCGGCCTAAGTCAGAATACATATATTGATAAAGTGCTGAAACAGTTCAACATGCAAGAGGCAAAAAGAGGACACTTACCAATGACTCATGGTGTAAAGATCTCTAAGGCCCAATGTCCTAAATCACAAGATGATGAGGAGCGTATGAGAAAGATCCCTTATGCTTCGGCAATTGGATCTATCATGTATGCAATGATATGTACTCGTCCGGATGTCTTGTATGCTTTGAGCATGACGAGCAGATACCAATCGAATCCAGGTGAAGGTCACTGGACAACAGTCAAGAATATCCTCAAGTACCTAAAAAGGACTAAGGATTCATTCTTGGTATATGGAGGTGAAGACGAACTGGCAGTAAAGGGTTACACAGATGCTAGTTTCCAGACTGATAATGATGACTATAAGTCTCAGTCAGGTTTTGTATTTTGCCTTAATAGTGGTGCTGTTAGCTGGAAGAGTTTAAAGCAAGAAACAGTAGCCGATTCTACAACAGAGGCTGAGTATATTGCTGCTTCTAGTGCGGCCAAGGAGGATGTATGGATTAAAAAGTTCATCACTGAACTTGGTGTTGTTCCAACCATTGTTGATCTGGTTGCTCTATACTGTGATAATAATGGAGCCATTGCACAAGTTAAGGAACCCAGATCTCACCAACGATCCAAGCATATACTTAGGCGGTATCATCTCATCCGTGAAATCATTGATAGAGGAGATGTACATATAGAAAGAGTGCCAACAGATGATAATGCTGCAGATCTACTGACCAAGGCTTTGTCGCAGCAGAAGCATGACGGTCACACTAGTTCCATGGGTATTAGATACATGAGTGATTGGCACTAGTGCAAGTGGGAGACTGTTAGAGTTTATACCCTAGAGGCCAATTATTTGATATAATTGCTTAACGTTTTGATATTATGTTTGATTGAATAAATGAATGATTTTATTATGGTTTTATTTACTGCGTTATATAAATGTTAACATAATAAAAATCCTTAGAATAATGATATAAATTATATAGTTTCAAGTATGTGACTTGAACATGAGATTATATAATTATAATTAGTATCATTGTTCTTAAATATCCCTAGTTGAGTATCATTGTTGATGGGTCAACAATGATGCATTAAGACTAGTATGTGGGTTGACTGATGACCAAATCTCATTGGTCATAAATATATGAGATATTAAGTCAATGCATAGGTACATGTTAGAGAACGATGTACTGGACAGACCCACCAAGAGAATTCTATATGGAGCATTATGCAAAGTGTCATTAGTAATTCTCATAGTGACAATGATGTAATGGTCCTCCGACCTGAAATCACTATATTACTACACGAGAATTTATGTACTTTGATATCATCAAATGTCACCCTTAATTGGGTGGACTGTAAAGGTGATTATTGGGTACATCATGAATCGTGTGAGGAATATGAGTGATCTAGATGGAATTTAACCATCCTATATATTAGGGGTGATATCCATAGGCCTCTTGATTGAGTAGGACTATGAAATGCATGGCCATGCTCAAATAATGATTTGTTTCATATAGTCCACTCATTGATCAAGAAAAACTCAGATTAAATTATGAAGAGTATGACACATTCCATGACTCGAGTTTAATCTTGGATATTAAGGTTCAAAGGATTAAATTACATTGAAACATTGGTCACGAAAAGGTTGCATCGAATCATCAATCTTATTATTACTTGGGTAGCAGTGGTGCATTACTAGATGCCGCTCACCGTTTATAACTTTATAATATGATTTTAAAGTTATTGCCAACGTAATAATAACATATAGGGTCACACACATAGAACGTAATTTAAAAGGGAATTAATTTAAATTTTAAGGATTTAAATATATTAATATGATTAATAGTATTTAAATTACGAATTTAAATTAAAAGGATAATTTGTATATATGTATATTAATTAAGTAAGACTTAATTAAGACATATATATATATATATATATATATATATATATATATATATATATATATATATATATATATATATATATATATATATATATATATATATTCGGATTTTATGAAATTAGGTTTTGATTAATATATTTTAACTACTATATATATGATATATAGCAACCACTTAGGGGATTATTCAAAACCGAAACCCTAGCCACTCTCAGAGAGAGACTAGAGAGAAACAGTTCTAAAATCCTCATCATTGGTGGCTAGTACCGCAGTTCCTTCTTCTGCATATCGTAGGATGATTCACGGAGCGTTCGTGTTGATACCGTAGAGGCGCGATTCATTTGGATTGTGTTGGAGATTCTAGCGCATCAATTTAATTTTCATAATCGGTATAATTTCTAACCACTGAGTTAATTGATTTTCGCATGGATCCTGTTTAGGGTTTCGAAATTGCTTCATATTTATTCTATTTTCGCTGTGTGTTTCTGTCGAAACCCTTCACCGGCTCACTGTCATTTAAGGAGGTGAAGTCTATAAGTATCTCAATTTTGTTCTTTAGTTACTCGATTGTCATTACCATACTTAATAAATTTTATTTGAATGTATTTATTAGGTTATGCGGGAGAGCTTGGGCAGACCTCTTACCATGCTAGAGTTTTGGGATAGAGCCTACACGCCTAAGGACTCTAGCATATCTCCCGCAATATTAGCTATACGGTTAAGACTAATATCAATTAATTTTTAGTAATTATTAGTATTAGGTAGTTAATAACTCACATATGACAAATTAAATTACAGGAGCGATTTTGTAATCTTGGGACAAACGTGTGTCTAAGTTGCAGGATGCTAGGGGGGTTTCTGAGCAGTTAGAGTACATCATTCCTCCACCCGAGATTGAATTATCTCGGGATGAAAAGATGAGACTATTGGTCGCGTCTTAGGATCCCCCTAGTAACAGTAGCATCAGGTATCGAGTGTTGGGCTTGCCGAGGATACCGACATATAAATTACCTGGAGGTAATATTATTTTTGATAAGTTAAGATAAATTAACTTCAAATATTATTAGTAATGGTATAGTTATTCTCACAGTCTCTAGCCAGCGCCAACGTCCGAGAGCACCTGTTGGACCATCTCATAGAGGCGCTGGCTTGGACGATGAGATTTTCCAGAGTGTCATGGAGGCGGTGTTGGAGGCATTTCGTACGGATCCTGTTATCCGTCGACAAGAGTTTTCCAATCGAGCTCGCCTTCACCAGCTAGCTCAAGATATTGCAGCATGGCCCACCGTCAAGAGTACGAGTATCCCATAGGAACAGTTCATTGCGATATGCAACGAGGTGCTCCGGTTGGTGGTTACCTTACTCTCGGAGGCTTTTGGTCCGATATGGAGTCAGACCCCACCTACTCTGGTATTATATTTATTTTAAGTTAATTAATATGCATGTTATTCAATTTTCATACTATCTCTTTAATTCTTCCGTACGGACTAATGCTTTATATTTTTAATTGTATCAGCCTAGTGCCTTAATTAGGATTTATTATTTCTTTTAGGGTTAGGAAGTTAGGAGGCCTATAAATACTTGTTGAAGGGCTCCTAGAAAATCAATTCTTTTATTGCGGCGACTAAAATTTAGAGATAGAGCTCTAGTGCAACAAAACTTTTAACACCAATGGAGGCAAGGAATTGAAGGATGCTTGGCGATGTAAATCTTCCTACGAGTTTTTCTTCTCTAACTTTTCTTTAATACTACTTTTATCCATGGTTATTAATGAATATTTGGAAAAGTTTAAATTAAATTGGCTTGATATAAAATTGGTATTTGGAAAATATCATAATTAATTCCTCGTTAGATCGACAATTCTCTTATCATTATATTACTTGTTGACCGTGTATACTTGCACGTATTTATTGATTGCTAAATTAACCAACAAGTTTTTGGTGCCGTTATCGAGGAATTATTTTCTAATATTTTTCGAATATTGATTTCAATCAAGTTGATCTTAATTTAAACTTGTACTTTTTTTTTGATTGCAATAAATAGGCTGACAAGACTTGGCATAAGCTGGTGCCTTACTGTTATGTTTATCGTTATCGTTTGCGAAATTGGAAAACAAGACTTGGCGTAAGTTGGGGCCTTGTCCGAGACTTGACCTAACTGATGGGGGCCTTACAATCCGATTTTGCAGAACATTTTTTTATTTAATTTGATAAATAATAATAATAATAAAATATTATTTCATTTAATTATAATAATTGCATATTAGTTTGGTTAAATTTTAATTGTATGTTAGTTTAGTATTAGTTAGTTAATTAGTTTAGTTAATTTAGTTAGTATTAATTTATTCTGCAAATTGAGGTTGGATATGGGTTTATTTGATTGCAGGGAACAGTAGGCTGAGACTTGAAGCAACAAAGTCAACTCCATGATTGAAAGCGCCTAGTGCGCTCTAACTAGTCAAAAGTGAGCACTTAGAGCACTGAAGCGAAAGCCATTCTTTGCCTTGCAGCACCTAGATTGCCCAAACCAGCTAGAAGCAAGCGCCTAGAGTGCTGAAACACACTAGTACAAAACCATAAAAAGACAACACTTAACCCACAACGATTAGAGCGCTTGACCTTTTCAAAATCCAGTGCCTAGAGCACTCATAAACCAGCCCATTCCCTGCCTAACAGTGCCTAGAGTGCTTAGCCCATACAAAACGCAACGCCTAGTGCGCTCATGAAGCAACAAAGAAAAATTTTAAAGCCCTAAGTTGATGAGTGAGTTTTATACCTACGAATCGACCTCTAATTCGGACTTAAACTGTGTTGATCCTGTATATTTATGTTCGTTTTTACTTGTTTGTGTTTGTTTTATGTTTAGTTGGCATGGCGTAACATTCGTGGCATAAAGGTGGCGTTGTGACAGGAAGTGGCACCAAAAGGAGCAAAAAGTGCAGCTGCAAAACTCACCCCCCGCCAGGGCGGACAATATATAAAGGAAAACCCCCGCCGGGGCGGGAGTACATGATCAGCTACATAATACCCCCCGCTGGGGCGGGGGTACGGGGCAAGAGAAAGAGTTCTATTTTAATTAGAGTTCTGCAGCAGCATGAAGGGGAGCAAGTTGGCATTGCTTGGGACTTCAATTGGCATCGGTTTTATGAAAAAATAGATGAGCATTGATCAAATAACAACAATAACACAAGGACATCACATCAATTAATCAAGTAGCAAGTTTGAGGCCTAATTTGAGTGAAGAACATTGAAGGAAAGAACTGAAGGTCAGAATCACGAAGATTACGAGTTAGAGCGAATTGGTTGATCATCAATTCTGTGTGGATTTGTATGGACTTGAGAGATGATGTATGAATCTAGACTTAGTCACTTTAGCATATGTTCTTGAATTCTATATTTTAATGGAATCTTGATGAATGTTAGGGTAGAGATATGCTTAGCATCGCATGTAATCGTGTAGAGAACTTGAATTTAAACCTTATTTAATTTTAATTCACATAGAGATATAGTGAATTAGTTGATTAGGGTGTTTGGCTTAATTCTATCAAATTTGTGAATTTAAGTTATTACGGTATTAGTGCATCGAGAGATGGCTAATTCTACATGAGTGTTCTTGTTTAATAAACTTGGATAGTGAATTAAATTGGAAAAAGGTGTAACAATCGGAGTGAGACTTAAAGTGAAGTTGTAAGCCTAATTCTCCAATATTTGCTTGAAGTTACGGGTTTTAAGTTGTGTTGATTGATTGGTATTTTTAGTTTCTTAGTTTTTGTTATTTATAATCATTGATTTGGATAGTTTAATAAATTTTGGATTAATAGAAAACTGGTAATTGTTAGGATTAATTTCATACTAATCTTTGTGGGAACGATACTTTTTCTTATCATTATATTACTTGTTGACCACATGCAATTGCGTGTGAGCGTAATTAGATTTCGATCAACAATTTTTTGGCGTCGTTGCCAGGGACAGTATTGATTTAAATATTTTTCAATATCAGTTTAATTAGTTCAATTTTACTTATATATTTTTTCTTTTCTTTTGTTCTTTCGTGTTGCAGGTTCTCTGAGTTAGTTTATGCAAACTCGGTCTAAGAAGCCATACTTGCTTCCTTTCGAGGACGATATTGAGAAACGGTTTCAAAGGCTAAGTAAGTGGATTAAAGACACTAAGGAAAACTTCGAGAATTTTGATAAGGAAGAAATAATGGTTGCAGAAGATCAGAAAGCGCTGAGGGATTATGTCACTCCCAAGGTGACTGAGCTTCAGTCGAGTATCACCAGGCTGACGATTGCTGCAAATACTTTTGAGATCAAGCCTGGGACCATACAGATGATTCAGAACTCAGTTCAGTTTGGGAGATTAGCCAACGATCCGAATGAGCATTTGGTTAGCTTTTTGGAAATATGTGACACCTTTAGATATAATGGGGTGTCGGATGACGCAGTTAGACTTTGTTTGTTCCCGTTCACATTGCGAGACAAGGCGAAAAGTTGGTTACACTCTCTACCGCCAGGTTCGATAACTACATGGGACGACCTTGCTCAGAAATTCTTGGCCAAATTTTTCCCACCTGCTAAGACTGCTAAGATAAGAAACGAGATCACCATGTTTGAGCAGCAGCATGGGGAGTCATTATATGAGGCATGGGAAAGGTACAAAGAATTACTCAGAAAGTTCCCACATCATGGACTATCGAAATGACTACAAATGAATACGTTCTATAACAGATTGAATGGGAATCTTAGGATAAACATAGATGCAGCTTCGGGTGGAGCATTTATGGCTAAGAGCTATGAGGAGGCATATGAGCTAATAGAAACAATGACAGCTAGTAACTACCAGTGGCCTATAACCAGAATGACACAACCTAAGGTAGCTAGGGTGTTAGAGGTAGACGGGGTAACAGCGTTTGTGATGCCTCCAAAACAGGTATACATCACTCATTCTAAGTCGCCAAATACATGGTACATAACTCAAAAACAAACTTAATTTATACAACTGTTAAGTGTCGTGCAGAATACGACAAAACATAAGCTGTGAGTTTTAATACAAATATTGTCTCCTAGACAATATCCAATCTCAAATTCAATCTCATTACATTTATTATCACACTATTTCACAGAATAGTGAGGACTACTAAAGCAACCATCTGGATCTTCAGTCCATTCCCCGACTAGTTCCAGCTATATTCTCAATTCCTGAAGAGAACAGTGAAAGAAAAGGGTGAGCTCAACTAGCCCAGTAAGAAATATTATAACTAAGATAATGCAAAATAAATTATCCTTAGCCTTCAACAGTATAACAACTGATAGAATACAATAGACAACAAGTTTTAGATTAACAACTGCAGTGGAAATAGCAACCCATTAGAAGAGTCAAGTAGAGCATGATATCTACTATCTTCTATGATTTAAAAGTTTATCATCAATTTATCGCTGAGACTCATCTTAGTAAATAATCCACGTCACTGAATTATCCATGCACTACGTGCCAAGGATATTAATTAATATCACGACCACGAATTATCCATGCACTACAGGCTAAGGATATTCGTGTTTTCATCAATGGTCATGATCATGCTAAACCACAATTCATCTTTGCACCCTTGGCCGAAGAGAACCCATGGTCATGATCATACCAATAACTATCACTGAGACTCAGCTCAATAATCCACATCACTTGTAACATTGCAGGTCATGATTATACCGAATGATCCCTGGTCATAATCATACCAACCAACAGTCCATCTATGTACGTAAGTCAAAGATGACTTTCATCACAATATAAGCATGAGGATGATGACAATGATATAAGCATTAATTAAACGAAATCAAGGATAAATATTAAAGACTTTAAATTTATCCAGAGTTTTAAAAATATCCAAATTGTCAACATGATACTGCTTTGTGTAGTAAAATTTAAGAATAATATTATATCAAAAATGATTTGAACAAAAAAGAAATCAATTTTTGTCATGAAAAGTACTCCGGGTGAATAGAACTCGAGTGAATAGTACCCTCGTGAATAGTACTTTGAGAATAGTATTTTATGAATAGTACTCGTGAATAGTATCTATGAATAGTACTTTACAAATAGTATTCGTGAATAATACTTTGTGAATAGTACCCCGTAGATAGTATTCCGGCATGAAAAGATCAATAATTATCAAGAATGCTCAGAATAATTTTTTCATGAAAAGATACTGGATGAGGCGCAAATATCAAGGATATTCTACTAATTTCACGGAGTATAAAAGCGATACTTTAACAGAATGAGTGTAGAATTAAGGATACGAAACGAAATAATATTACTTACATACTACAGAGTAAGGAAGAAAATATTATTTCATACGAATAGTGAACAAAAATAATATCCCTTACGAATAAGGAATAAATAACATCCCTTACCTTAGTAGAAGGCTGGATACTGCAATAATGAAGTAACAGAATACTCTTCTTCTTTCTCTCTATAGCTTCTCTCTCTATAATTGCTCTTGTGAGTCTTAGTGAATTGGTGAGAGTGAAAGAAGAATGAGCTTCTATTTATAGGAAAATATAGCTTCGATAATTGCACGTTTTGGGGCTCGAATTATTACAGTATAATACCTTCATCTTTTCCTCTATTTTTAATTTAGTCCTACAAGTATTATCAAACTTGAACCACCTCCCCTAATATTACATGCATGTGAATCAATAGTACATTCATGTGAATCAATAGTTCCATACATGTGAAAAAATAGTTACAGTATAGTACCTTCATCTATACCTCTATTTTTAATTTAGTCATGCAAGTATTATCAATCTTGCATCACCTCCCCTAATAGTACATGTATGTGAATCAATAGTACATGCATGTGAATAAATAGTTATAAGCATGTGAATTAATAGTAATTAATTGCTCATTTATCCGATTAATTACCCGACTGGACAAAATAACCTCCAAAAATTAATTATTATTGAAATAAATGTCAATTTTCACTAACACTAGTAATCTCAACACAGTGGAAATATCAATTTCATCTTTAATCAACACGAACTTATTTATCATTAATATTATAACTCATAATATTTAACAACCAGATCATTCCCAGGAAAGAGGGGGCTTTCTGATAAGAATTTCTCCCTATTGGCGCGCAATTAGGTGACCAAACCTCTCCTCGACAGAACTTTCTAGACATCGTCAATATTGTAAATAATAATATGAATAACTTTTTCGTCTCAATTATTGATTTAATAATATAAAATATTATGCAGATGCTGTGACAATAATTGAATCAATAATATGAGATACTATGCAGCAATTACTGTAGCAATAATTGAGTATAACTGAGTGACTTCTCACGTAAGCATCAATAATCAATACCATGTACTACTATGCAACCACGCGTATTACTGTTCTTTTACCATCGGGTACTTCAACAATTTAACGGTAAAACTTTCGCCGTTATTTTTATAAAATGATAATTATGACGTTTTCTAACTCCGATAATAATTCTATTTGTGGGGTCCGTCGCACGAATATTCCCTGTTAAAACGAATATTCCCCGACCAATCGAATATTTTATAACAACTTGCTTACTTTGTAAAAAATTTCAACTATCACCCTTAACTTTAACCTTTTATTAATTTAACCATTTACTAAATAGAATAATAATTATAAGAAAATTGAATACTTTTATTTCATAAAATTCGGGATCTCACAGCGTTAGCGGCACAAATTTCAGCCTTATCTAAGAAGATGAATGTTCTGACATGTGCACAAACACAGCAGGTTGCATATGTTTGCGGGGGAACATCCTACATATCAGTGTGTCATTAACCCATCATCGGTACAGTTTGTGGGCAGCTACAATAGGATTCCACGGAATATGTATCAAAATGCCTACAATCCGGGGAATATAAATTATCATAACTTCTCGTGGAGTATCAACCAAAATCAGCAGGGTCCACGACCATCCTATCCCCCGGGGTTTCAAAATCAGAATCAACAGGCAGCTCCACATCAAGAGAAAAAGTCAGATTTGGAAGAGCTACTATTGAAGTAAATAGCAGGCCATGAAAATGCAAGCGGCTGCGTTAAAGAACTTAGAGAATCAGATGGGATAGTTTGCATTGGCATTGAACAACAGGCCTCAAGGGACGTTGCCGAGCGATACAGAAAAGAATCCGAGAGGAAATCACGAGTAATGTAATGCGATTACACTAAGGAGTGGTAAAGCCTTGGTTGCCGACTGTGATGGGAAAGCAAGTACAGAAGAGGTTTGTGAGAACAAAGTGAATGATTTGACAAGGAAAATTAAGAAAAAATTTGTGGACAAGTCGAAGGAAGATAAACCGAAGATAATTACACCATCGGTACCTTTTCCCCAAAGATTAGAAAGTCAAAAGCTAAAGGATCAGTTTTCAAGGTTTATGGATATATTTAAACAACTACATATCAACATTCCATTTGCCGAAGCACTTGAGCAGATGCCACGTTATGTCAAGTTCATGAAGGAGATACTTTCAAAGAAATGCAGGCTCAAGGAACACTACAAAAAATGTTGATTTTGCAACAAACAGTTTTCGTTGCTAAATGTGCAAAATTTTGTTGCCAAATGCCATTTGCAACGATTTTTCGGTCGTTGGACATTTCGTTGCACAATGAGCGTTGCTAATTGTCTAGCAACTAATTTTTTTCCGTTGCAGAAAGTAATATATTTCGCAACGAAATTTTGTTTTCGTGTAAAATTATTAATCATTTAGCAACGAAATATTTTGTAGCAAATTTATTAAGAAATTGTTACTGAAAAACAATTTTCGTTGCAAAATATGCCTAATTGGCAACGAAAAGAATCTTTTTATTTTCCAACGAAGATAAAATTCGTTGCATTTGATACACATTTGCCAACGAAGTTTACCATTACTGAACAATATAGAAATTGTTGCCTTAATTGGTTTTCGTTGCTAATTGTGTACTTTTTGGTAACAATGTTTGTTGATAAATGTACAAAATAAACCAGTTATATATTAATTTGCATTGAAATTTTGCATTGTCGTTGGTTTTTTTATGGATAATTATGACGAATTAGCAACAAAACTATTCAAAGGTGATTTTTTTTAGAGTAACAAAAGTTATTGTCAATTGGCAACGACACTATACGTTATCGTTTACTTTTTATGTGCAACAAAATTTGTTATGATTTGCAACTATATAAATATTGCCTTTTATTTTGTTATGTAACGAATGTCAAAATTATTTTATAAACAAAAAAAATTATGTCTCAATAACCCCATAACAAATTATGACAGAAATACAAAAAAAAAACTAAAATATTATTAATTAAATAAAATAATCCGATATATAATCATTCATCATCTTTACAATCAAACTTCGTACGACTGAAAACTACAAAGCCCGTCTTAGTTGACATTATCTGCCATCAAGAGGTTAACACTAGTGCCATTTATGAAAAAAAAAATCAAGAAAGAAATATTTATAATAGGAAACAATACTTAAGCTTACACAAGAGTTTCAACCATGGTTCATCCTCCAGGTATTCTGCCAATATTAAAACAGCATCAGCCACTACACCAATAAAGAGGTTAATTAAGGAATTTAAAGATATGATTAAGGAATTTACAAACCTTTGAAAATCTCTTGTCCCTCTCATAATCAAGTCCTGGGGTGCATTTTGTAAGGTCATCAGTAGCACCTACAAAAGTAGTACAAAATGAAAAATAGTTGAATAATCTTGTGCAAAAAGTAATATTATGTTTACTTCTAAAATAAATTAGATGGTTCACAATGGTGAATCTATGATTAACCTTTATTGGAGAATATTTGGAGAATGGTACATGGCCATGAGCAAGTTCTAGTGTTGTTATTCCAAATGACCAGATGTCTGCTCTGTTTACAAAAAACATACCATCTAAGAATGCAGTATTATATATACATAATAATATAATATATATCCATACACCCACGAAATAACAGAAAAAAATAGAGATTCAGATAAACATTGATCAGAAAAGTCACCCACTCACTTGAAGTCGTATCCATGCATTTGCTACATAACTTCAGGAACCATACTGAGAAAAAAAATGTAACATTAGCGAACATCACCTTCAAGTTAACAACCAAATCCATTTGTTACAAATGGTGATAGATATTAGGATCTCAAATATGTAAACATCAAGGACCTGGAGAGGAAAACATACCAGTAAGGAGTTCCAAAAAAAGTATTTCTTGAACAACGCAAAAACATACCCATAAGAATTTGCACGCCATAAAATCAAGCATACGATATACATTACAAACAACGCACTGGAAAATCAAATATGAATCAATCTGAGTTAATCATCATCATCAAGAACACTCCGACACCTCTAAATCTGAGATAGAACAGCAATACATAAAAATGAATGAGTAAACATCCAAATTCATGCAGACAATAAGCAAGCATGTCAAAGGAATGTCTTGAAGACATATTTTAATGACTTATTGTGAGTTTGCTCTGCTTAGTTGTTTGGGTATTAATTTGCTCCAACAATGATATGAGCCACTCTTCAGAAACCTATAAATAAACATGTTCATTTGTTAAGCTTAGCTAACTTGAATTCACAAGAAAAACAAATACATATATTTAAACCAAAAATAATAAGTAAGAAACAAAGTGTTACCTTCTCACTATCTGTCCCATTTGAGCAGCTCTCAGTATAACATTTTCAACTCCTCTGGCCTTTTCAGGCTTCACCAACGTAATTCTAGCAACTACATGTATGATATAAGAGGTTGAAGGATAATAACGCAGAGTAACTAATAAGACAACATTAAAATAAATATAATGCAGGCAAGACGGGCCTGAAGTTCCCTTGAGAAAGATTTTTACCATAGAAATTTAAACTCCTTTCCTCTCTCTCTCTCTTAGATCTTTATCTAAAACAAAAGGTTACAAAATTGTTTAAAAGAAAAATAGATAAAGAACCAACAAAAAGGGGTTGCACCTTATTCAAACGACATACACAAACAACATAAAATTTGTACTTTCTTGATTCAAATAGCCTAAGGTATCCATCAAAATTAATAATGCACACCAAAAAAGAATATACAGAGACAAGACCCAAGAGCTTGAATTCAGATACCTCATCACCATAGTGGGATATGCAACTTGTTTACATATTAGCAAAAAAAGGGTTACTAAAAAAAGAAATGAAAAGAAAAGCACTCCTTAGTGCTCACCATCAATTACAATGTATTACATGTTGCAATAAAGAACATAAATAATTATAAAAGAAAGTGATGAAGTAAACCCTCTACTCTATCATCTTACTTGGTTTATTTTTTGAACCATAACAGTAGCATGTTGTTGTAAGGAAGGTGTTATTAACACCTGTTGTAAGGTTGCAGATCTAACAGGGGTATGACTCATAGCATAAGTACCAGAAACTGGGGCAACACCTGGAAGTGCCATCCCAACAAGAGATCCCACATTGCCCAATGGAAAAACCCCAGGTACTGCTACTCCTGTTAAAAGCAAGGATTCAGCAGGTTGATCCCACTTTCTCTTCCTCCTGCAAAATGACTAAGAAGTTATAATAGCTCTTGTGTCAACTACTTTTAAAAATATGGCTTCATAAAGTTTAGCAACAATAAAATAGGAAGTTAAAGTTTCCCTTTTTGGAACTCGGTCAATAAACAACAAACAACAAGAATAGATCATTGTGAGATTTCCATGATAGCAAACTACTCAAAAGTCTACTAGAAATCTAGAATGCAGCAAGATAGCTAAACTGAACTCAATATATCATTAATTTAAAGAATGTTAACGAAAATACAAGAATACAAATATTATTAATCCCCCAACAAAAAAAATATAAACCCCGATGCTATACTAAATACTAGTAATAAATAGTTGAGCCAGATAGACGAAGACGATGAAGTACAAATATCTCAAATCCGACAGACATCTCACACTTTCAGATTATCAGATATTTAAAACTAGGGATTTTATGTCTGAGAAATTTTTTGATACCTTTGCTTCGTTGATGAGGAATTTGTAGAAGTCATTGACTCAGAAGAAGAAACTCTAGGGTAATTGTTCCCTGTCATGATGTTGGTATGGCTGCTTGATTTGGCTTGTTTTCTTCGTCGGTAATCTGTATGGTCAAGATTACAGATTTTTAGCTCTATATATGCATATATATACTAGTTGTGTTCCATGACTCCGACACTATATAGATGGTGGAATTTATTTCAAACTTTGAATGGATCAAATAATTTATTAAGGTGAGCTAAAATAAAACTGACAGAGGATTAAATTATTTAAACTCAAGCAAAAATAAAAATTATCAACCTCGATTTCTAAGATTCCGAATTCATAATCATGACGAACAGCCTTAATCCCAACGATAGCAGACCAGTGTAGCTATATCTTACTCTTTAATGATCCATCCAGAATTTCCCACATAATTTTCTTTTTGGTATAGTAACATTTAGCAATCAGACCACCTTCATTCCTAGATAAACTCTGCACATATTTTTTATAACTAGATTAGAACCTTTATCTCTAAGTACTGTCATAAATTGTAGTTAAATAAATAAAAATATTAACCTCCCAATTGCCAATTTTGAGTAATGTAGCAGGGAAATTTGAAGCCTTCAACTTTTCGGAATTCACTTTTGCCAGAGAAACTTCTTGATCTGCAGATTTCCTTGTTTGGGATAACTTCTTTTCCAGCAAGTTTATTAAGGATTGTGTTTTGGTCAGCTTCAAACCAAGAGGACTGCTTTCTTGAGAATTGCCAACATTTTCTTCCTGCAAAAAAAAAATTTAAAATTAAAATCGCAGGTTTTCTCATTACTTTAGTACACAAGTTCTTTGTCATGGGGCTTTCAATCAGAAGAATGACCATGCATCATTCATCCTGCTCGTTAAACTTCAATCGTGTTATCCTAACCTTATACGTGGTATTAATAGAAGATTTAGGAAGCAAAAGGAAGCAAATCACATTGAAACAACATATGATATCTAACTAGAAACCTTAGAGAAACTAAGTGTGATTGTAATCATACATATAACTACCAAAATAATGTATACAAAAGTACAGGACAGTCAATAATTTCATATTAACTTTTAGCCATAATCATCGTCTTATAGAAAACATAAAAAACTAAAAAACTCACCAACTCAAGTACATAATCCACTCCTACTTTCACCTTCAGACTCATAATCTTGAACTTCACCTTGCTCTTCTGATCTAACTGCTATCACTCTGTAATCTTTCAATAAGGTAGCTTTCAGCTCTTGTTTCTTCGTAGCTTAATTAATTTGCTATTATGATATAATAGCATAATGCAGAATTGCAGATGTCCAAAGAGGACTGGCCAGCAATCCCAATATATACTGTATTGGTAAGAGATCTTCTAGTTGTGATCTGAAAGATCTCGTCTTTCAAATTTCATAGTAAAAATTATTGGAGAACCCTAGAAGCTAGCTAGAAATAGGTCAAGCCTATTTCTTTTCAAATACAACCCCCCCTTCTCCTCTTTTGCCTTATTCTGGTTACAACTTGATTACAAATAGTCTAAATCATAAACTGCCAAGTAGAACATGTAGCAACCCGATATTTTCTATATAAATAAATAATAAATTTTGTGAATAAATTTTTTTTTTATATTAAGGATGAGGATTTGTACAAGATTATGTGTATATGTATTTATGTGGTAAGTAAAAATATATTTATTACATAATTATTTACAAATGAATTCATTTTAAAATTATTGATTATTAAAAAGTATATACTTATAATAATTAATTTATGGTAGAAATATTTTAATAATTATTTTTCATAAAAATATATAATCATATATTATTTAAATAATATATGAACTGATTTTTAGAATAATTATAATAATTATTTTATTATATGAATTTTAGTACAAATTATTAAGTTAATTATTTTACCTTAATTATTAAGGTTAAATAGGAAGAATAAATCAGATATGGAATCCAAACCCTAATTTTGGATTATTGTCAAGGTATGAGAATAATAATATAATATTAAGTATATTTTAATTTTTCAGTGCTATAAATATGTACAGTATATTTGTATTGATAATAAATGGTCAATTATGGTGTTTAATTTCAAAACCCTAGTATTAATTGGTTAAACCCTAATTTTACTTAGGGAAACTCTAAATTGAAAATCAATTGTGAGCTTAAGACTGTTTTATAACTATGTTATATGTTGTGTATTAAGTGATTAATTAGGTAAATCCTAATTAACATTTTGAAATATTAATTTCTAGAAACCCTAATTTCTATAATTAGTAACCCTAATTAGAAATTATAAAACTTAATTACCATTTGTAAACCCGGATTGCTATTTTAGCAAAGTTAATGATAATTATATGATTTAAACCCTAATGTTCCTGTATAAGGTAATTATAAAATTAATCATTATTAGAAAATTCTAATTTCAAAATTTTAGAAACTAAAAGTTATTAAATTTTTATTTTATGTTGAGCAAACCCTAAATTAGAAATCCTAAACTTTTGTTAAAATTGCTCAAACCCTAGAAATTATTTAGGAAACCTTAATGTTTAAAATCTAGTGATTAGACTCTAAATTCAAGTGTCATGGACAAGAATACCCTTAAATTATTTTATTAGTTTACTAAAATACCCCTCATTGGATATTTTCATGAGATAACTTGCAAATCTTTCCATATTTTGAGTTGTTGAACAACCTTACCAACTCCACATGCTCAAAATGACAGCCACAAGCCTCTTGCATCAGCCATTACATGCATCTAGACTAGTATAAGTAGATCTAGGAGAGAGAAAATTCATTTGTTCACTTACATTTTGTCCAACACTTAAACCTTCTCTCTCAAACTTCAAACCTCTGAAATTATAAGCTATATCAGTCCCTAAGAACAGCCCCACGAAAATCCCTAACAAACATCAGAAGCCAGAAATCAAGATTTGCTCAAGAAGGTATAAACGAAACCTAAAATTTCTGTCCAACGATTCTGTGTTAGATGTTATCTTTAAGTGTTAGAATATGTTGTTTATAGTGTCTAATGATGATCTGGGTTGCTAGATGTTAGATCCATAACATCTAGAGGCTCGAATTTGAATATCTTAGAAATCTGGAAATTTTTATTTTTGTTGTCTGACATCAAATGTCAGTCCTCGTAGATCTGTGCTTGTTTATTTGTTTTGTGTTTTAAAGGTCAGAAGTTGTTCTATGTAATGTTGGTAGTAGGTTGAAAGTGATTTCATGATCATTGAACGTATATATCAAAACTTATTCACGGTCAAAGTCCATTGACCGAACACGAAATCAATTTTCTGGGAAACCCAGAAAATTGAAGAACGTGTTCGGGCAGTGACTTTGACTGGCCTTGATCTCGCTGCTGTTAAGCCGTTATGATGTATAAGGGTATTGATATTATAGTTTGACAGAAGGACTATAAGTCCAGATCACGCTTGAACCTTAGAAAGCAATAGACCGGATGTAGTGATCGGTCAAAAGGCGTTGACCATTTAGTTTTTGTTTCTGGGCAGCCCAGAATTGCCCAGAATGCCTGACAGCCACTTTGCAGGCACTTGATCTTGCTGCTGTTAAGTGTTTTGATCATGTTAATGTGTTATACTTGTATATTGACATAAATATTACATACTAAAGTCTTTATATTACTTATATTCGTAACAGATTTGATTTGAGTGTTGGTCAAATATGGGTTGACGAAACTGCTCAAGAACATTTCTGGAAAACCCAGAAATGTTCAAGAACAGATCCTGACCGACTCGTTGACCGGATCAAATCTCTTAGTTATGATGTTTTTAATATGATATAATGCTTGATATTTGTACCTTAACATCTCTACTACATGTCGGAACTATTAGATCGAATTAACTAATCCTAGAATCAAAGATCCAAAGCGCCAAAATAGGACCCTTGAGTTTCTGGGCAACCCAGAACCTCAAGAACACGTCTGACAAGATTTTATGCTGCTAATAACTCTCTGATCTGTTGTGTTATGGCCATATTATCGCTTGATATTGGTAGTATTACACTTATATTACACTCCAACAACTTTAGGCTGTCCAGAATACCGTAGGAGCATGGTGAAATTGTTGGTCAAACGTGACACCTTAGCAACTGACTATGAATTTCTGGGTTTGGCCAAGAACATGAAGAACACCTATAGCGACGGTTCTGTCGCTATAGGTGTCTTTAGCGACAGATAATATACTATTTTTCAGAAATTAATTATTAAATAGAAAAAAATTAGTTTTTAATTATTAAAAATACAAAATAAATTATTAAAAATTATCAAAAATTCCGAAAATTAGTTTTTAATTATTTTTATTATATTTCATAAATATTTAATATTTTTGAAATATTAAAAGTATTTAATTTATTTAATTATAATATTAAATAAATTATTTAAAAATGATTTTAATATTAGAAAAATCATTAAAAATTATATTATGATATAAGAAAATATTTTAAGTTATTTTTAATGACTTTTAATATTTTATGATAAATTTCATTAATAAATAAATATTAATGGTAATTAATTTATTTACTAAATGAATTAAGTAAATTAATTAAAAATAATTTTATTATATTAAAAATCATATTAAATGAAAATAAAGTGTTTAAAAATATTTTAAGTTATAAAATATAACTTTTAATATTTAAAGAATAATTTCATTAATAATTTAGTATTAATGATTATTAAGTTATTATTATTGATATTAAATTTATTTAATAATTATATTAAATAAATAGTTTAAAAATGGTTTTATTAATTTAAAAAAATTATTTAAAAAGGATATAAATGAATTAAAAATATTTTAAGTTATGAATAATGACTTTTAATATTTTGATAAATGAAACATTAATACTTTAATATTAATGATAATCATTTAAAAATGATTTTAAATGTTTTAAAAATCATTTAAGGGTAATATTAATACTTTAAAATTATTTTGAGTTATTATACATAACTTTAATATTTTGGAAATGATTTCATTAATAGTTTAATACTAATTAAATATTAATGATAATAGAATTGATTAGTATTTAAATCATTTTAATATGATTTCGATGTTTGAAAATTTATGATAAATTATAATAAATGTTTTAAAATTATATTGAGTCATTTAAAAATAAAATAACTGATACGTACTGATGTTAAGTTATAAAATAGAGTCTTAGACTCGATAATTACCCGATAAAGTTGTCGGTAGACTGACATATTTCAGAAATTGATCTGGACTTAGATAATGTGATTAGATAAGTGATTATTTGTGATTCAATGGTTGTTAAATTTATATGTCAATGTGATTAGGGTATGTGCTGACTGCAATAAGCAGTATTACGTGTTATAGTATATTGTTCTAATCGAACGAACTATCTTATTAATGATAGGTCGTGAGATAAGCGATAGATCTTAATTACAAGTTGTAAGTAGCGCTTCAGGCAAGTATCTAACCTTTGCATTTTCTTTATGCAATGGATGTGAGTAAGAATGTTTCTAAACTATATTATTATTGTACAGATTATGAACTTTATATTATATAAGCTCATTGAATATCAACATGTTAGTATATGATAATTCAGATATATATATTCTGTTCGTTAATTTCTAGAAGTGGTTAAACAAGTGTCCCCACTTGGATAATCATTGTATTTAATCACATGTTGATATACCTTTGTCAATTACCCATATACAGATATATTGAATTATAGATTATTGTTGAACAAGATAAAACCTTTGATTTAGAACCCAGACAGGTATGAACATCCCTACATGGGAAAATTTTTATGCGCTCCGGCGGACAAAGGATGAACGATAATATCGTTCTAGCAATGTAGTATTGATCAATGCAGGGCATAACGGGCTGATCACCCCCGTGCCCGTAAGTTATGACGGTTTACAGATGAATTTCTGTTTAACCTTTTCGAAAATGAAAACAATGTTCATGGCGTGTCACCATAACCCCAGTTATAGTCATTATGTAGTTTCAAAAATTTGAAAGAAAGTTGTTATGTTATTATTATTGGTCCAGAATACTTCACAACTATTGACTTGTTGTAGAAGAATAGTACAAAGAAAACATTTAAATCCTTTCAGCTTATATATATATAATTGATATTGCTTGCTGGGCACTCAAATGCTCATCCTTGCTTAATTTAAATGTTTTCAGCTAAGTGCGAACGACCAGAGAACTCTGCTAAGAACAAAGGAAAAGGGAAGGTTGCTGAATGAACGAATTACTATGTTATGTAATAGTTTAATGTTATTAAGGCAATTATGATATATATATTATCTATCATGGGTTGTAATGAATGTTTAAAGGTTACGTACTTGGGAGCTAGACTCTGATAATTATGTAAATTAATTTGATCTTTTATATTATTGTTATTATTATTAGTATTATTCCGCTCATAGAAATGGTATCGTGAAGAACCGAGTTCGGGTTTCAAGTACCTGAATTTGGGGTCCTCACAGGTTGGTATCAGAGCTATAAGCATGAATTTGCGAAGAGCCCCGAGCCTCTCGCTGGTGACTTCCTTGTGTGGAATGCACTGAAGCCAGACTTTCCGTAGGGGACGCCAAGCCAGTCGGTGGCAAGCTGATAGGTACCACTGTGAGGTGCTATGGTTGGAAGCACCATGAAAGTCACAGGTTGGTATCAGAGCTATAGGGTTAGAAACCTTAGGTGGGTTAGACCTTAGGCTATAACCTTAGAACAGAGGGAAACGTTGAAAATATAAATAACTCATATAGAGTTTAAAAAGAGATGAATTGACTAAATTCATCGTCAAACTAAATAAAAGATAACTTGTATAAAACTCTTATTTGTTGTGTGTATATACTATATGCTAATTAGGATAACTTATGTGTGTAGATGTCAGGTGAAAAAGGATTCGATTACCCTCGAATCGTAAAGAAGGAGCCAATATCGAAGCCGATAACTGAAATAGAGGCTCACAATGAAAATAATTCAGAAGATGTGGTTATTGTAGAAAATATAGTACCAGATCCGGAGATGGTGGAGCTGACAGATAGCGATTCAGACACTAAAGTTGGAGTTGATCAAGCATCAACAGAGGTGCAGAATCTGAAGAACAAGGTTTCTTCTCTGGAAAGGCTGTGGGAGATAGAAAGGCTGTTGAATAGTCAGTTGCGTCAAGCGTTAATAGAAACATTGGAAGGACAAGATAAGCTTAAAATCCAAATTGGTCAGATGGGAGCCACAAGCAGCACATCGTGTGCAGCTCCGGATAAGAAGGGGAAAAGAAAGATAGAAGACCATGACTTAGGAAAATCCAATAAGAAGAAATGGAAAAGAATATGTTATCTTTGCGGCTATGAAGGACATACCACTCCGTACTGTTCTGACTACAAAAAAGGAGCATGTTATGTCTGTGGTATAGAAGGTCATCAGGCGAGAGAATGTCCAAGGAAAAGGTGTAATAAATAGGTAGTATAGGTTCTGTTGTGTAAGAGTGTTTAATGTAATGCATATGATAAGTATGTTTGTGTAATGTAATGTTTCCAACTTTTGTATTAAGTCAATACTGTAAATCCCGACTTTTGAGGTCATAAAGGGATAGCTGAAGTTCAAAGCATTTTGTGCTATGTAAAATATTCGTTAAATGAATATGAATCTATGTTTGAGAAATGATGAAATAAGTTTAAAATATTAAACTTATGTGATAAGGTTTAGAATGTAAGTTAAATTATGATTTTTTTCAATCAGATAATGCCGCCAAGACGTCGAACTCGCAATCAAAGGGCAAAGGAATCTGTCAACAACGTTGAGGGACAACAACAACCAGATCCGATGCGGCAATTTGCGAACATGATAGCTCAGGCTATGCAACAGGGAATACCGGTCGCTGAAAACCAGCCGGGCAACTGCTTAGCGAACTTCAAAGACTTTAAGGCTGTAGGACCACCAGAATTCAAAGGTACAACTGACCCTGTAGAAGCTCAAACTTGGGTTAAGGAAATTGAAAAAGCGTTTATGGTAGCTAGGATAGATGAGGGGCAGAAAATTGCTTTTGCCACCTATATGATGAAGGGGGAAGCAAATTTTTGGTGGGAAGCGAATCAGGCTAGGGCAGGAGAAGGTGTAGTCACATGGGATAGATTTAAAACTTTGTTTTTCGAAAATTATTTTTCACCAAGTATGCAGGCGAGGATGGAGGTTAAATTTATAGAGTTGAAGCAGGAGAATATGACGGTGTCCGAATACGCCGCCAAATTCAATGAGTTAGCTAGGTTTGCTCCGCATCAAGTTGATACGGAGGCTAGGAAAGTTAGAAGGTTTGAATTAGGATTGAAACACTGGCTCTATAACAAAGTGGCGGTGTTGCAAATTCCTACATTTGCATCACTCATGGAGAAAGCGATCATAGCTGAGGAGGGAAGTGAGGCCATGAGCCTTTACAATAAGGAGAGGAAGAATAAGGGTAAGATAGAAGGAGCTAGGAAGGTGGAAATTAATAGTGGGAGCAGGAGTGGAGATAGTAAGAGGAAGGTGAGCAGTTTTGCAAGTGTACAAGTGAAACAGGAAGGTGTTAAGAAACAGATAGTGCCATGTAAGACATGTGGGAAGAATCACTCGGGGGAGTGTTTGCAAGGAAAATTTGTTTGCTATAAGTGCGGGCAGGAGGGCCATATTTCTCCCAACTGCCCCAATCCTAGGATGAATAGTGGATGTTTTATATGCGGATCGACAGAGCACAGGGTGAAAGATTGTCCAAAAAGGAGGGTGGAGACAGGAAGTGTGAACATGGGCACTGGCAGTGGAACATTAGCAATCACGGGACCGACTTTGTCAAGCAAACCAACAAAATCTACAGCAAGGGTCTATAACATGACAGTTCAGGATACGGCAGCAGCTGGCACTGGAACTCCAGGTATTATTCATATGCCTTTTTATTTTCTTATGCATGATTTTCCTATATATAGTAAAATTATTTTATAAAGAAATTTTGAGGAGGAATTTGAGTTCTGTTAGAAACCAATTTTTCTGTGTAATCAGAAAGACAAGCTTTGTGTGAATAGTTAAAGATCAGTTCAATCAAAGTTGATCGAGATTTACTTACAATGATTGTGTACGCTATGTGACCGTGTATGTATAGGTTTTAAAACGGTGATTCCGGGGACGGAATCTTTATAAGGGAGGGTGAATGTAGCAACCCGATATTTTCTATATAAATAAATAAGAAATTTTGTGAATAATTTTTTTTTATATTAAGGATGAGGATTTGTACAAGATTATGTGTATATGTATTTATGTGGTAAGTAAAAATATATTTATTACATAATTATTTAAAAATGAATTTATTTTAAAATTATTGATTATTAAAAAGTATATACTTATAATAATTAATTTATGGTAGAAATATTTTAATAATTATTTTCCATAAAAATATATAATCATATATTATTTAAATAATATATGAACTGATTTTTAGAATAATTATAATAATTATTTTATTATATGAATTTTAGTACAAATTATTAAGTTAATTATTTTACCTTAATTATTAAGGTTAAATAGGAAGAATAAATCAAATATGGAATCCAAACTCTAATTTTGGATTATTGCCAAGGTATGAGAATAATAATATAATATTAAGTATATTTTGATTTTTCAGTGCTATAAATATGTACAGTATATTTGTATTGATAATAAATGGTCAATTATGGTGTTTAATTTCAAAACCCTAGTATTAATTGGTTAAACCCTAATTTTACTTAGGGAAACTCTAAATTGAAAATCAATTGTGAGTTTAAGACTGTTTTATAACTATGTTATATGTTGTGTATTAAGTGATTAATTAGGTAAATCCTAATTAACATTTTGAAATATTAATTTCTAGAAACCCTAATTTCTATAATTAGTAACCCTAATTAGAAATTATAAAACTTAATTACCATTTGTAAACCCTGATTGCTATTTTAGCAAAGTTAATGATAATTATATGATTTAAACCCTAATGTTCCTGTATAAGGTAATTATAAAATTAATCATAATTAGAAAATTCTAATTTCAAAATTTTAGAAACTAAAAGTTATTAAATTTTTATTTTATGTTGAGCAAACCCTAAATTAGAAATCCTAAACTTTTGTGAAAATTGCTCAAACCCTAGAAATTATTTAGGAAACCTTAATGTTTAAAATCTAGTGATTAGACTCTAGATTCAAGTGTCATGGACAAGAATACCCTTAAATTATTTTATTAGTTTACTAAAATACCCCTCATTCGATATTTTCATGAGATAACTTGCAAATCTTTCCATATTTTGAGTTGTTGAACAACCTTACCAACTCCACATGCTCAAAATGACAGCCACAAGCCTCTTGCATCAGCCATTACATGCATCTAGACTAGTATAAGTAGATCTAGGAGAGAGAAAATTCATTTGTTCACTTACATTTTGTCCAACACTTAAACCTTCTCTCTCAAACTTCAAACCTCTGAAATTATAAGCTATATCAGTCCCTAAGAACAGCCCCACGAAAATCCCTAACAAACATCAGAAGCCAGAAATCAAGATTTGCTCAAGAAGGTATAAACGAAACCTAAAATTTCTGTCCAACGATTCTGTGTTAGATGTTATCTTTAAGTGTTAGAATATGTTGTTTATAGTGTCTAATGATGATCTGGGTTGCTAGATGTTAGATCCATAACATCTAGAGGCTCGAATTTGAAGATCTTAGAAATCTGGAAATTTTTGTTTTTGTTGTCTGACATCAAATGTCAGTCCTCGTAGATCTGTGCTTGTTTATTTGTTTTGTGTTTTAAAGGTCAGAAGTTGTTCTATGTAATGTTGGTAGTAGGTTGAAAGTGATTTCATGATCATTGAACGTATATATCAAAACTTATTCACGGTCAAAGTCCATTGACCGAACACGAAATCAATTTTCTGGGAAACCCAGAAAATTGAAGAACGTGTTCGGGCAGTGACTTTGACTGGCCTTGATCTCGCTGCTGTTAAGCCGTTATGATGTATAAGGGTATTGATATTATAGTTTGACAGAAGGACTATAAGTCCAGATCACGCTTGAACCTTAGAAAGCAATAGACCGGATGTAGTGATCGGTCAAAAGGCGTTGACCATTTAGTTTTTGTTTCTGGGCAGCCCAGAATTGCCCAAAATGCCTGACAGCCACTTTGCAGGCGCTTGATCTTGCTGCTGTTAAGTGTTTTGATCATGTTAATGTGTTATACTTGTATATTGACATAAATATTACATACTAAAGTCTTTATATTACTTATATTCGTAACAGATTTGATTTGAGTGTTGGTCAAATATGGGTTGACGAAACTGCTCAAGAACATTTCTGGAAAACCCAGAAATGTTCAAGAACAGATCCTGACCGACTCGTTGACCGGATCAAATCTCTTAGTTATGATGTTTTTAATATGATATAATGCTTGATATTTGTACCTTAACATCTCTACTACATGTCGGAACTATTAGATCGAATTAACTAATCCTAGAATCAAAGATCCAAAGCGCCAAAATAGGACCCTTGAGTTTCTGGGCAACCCAGAACCTCAAGAACACGTCTGACAAGATTTTATGCTGCTAATAACTCTCTGATTTGTTGTGTTATGGCCATATTATCGCTTGATATTGGTAGTATTACACTTATATTACACTCCAACAGCTTTAGGATGTCCAGAATACCGTAGGAGCATGGTGAAATTGTTGGTCAAACGTGACACCTTAGCAACTGACTATGAATTTCTGGGTTTGGCCAAGAACATGAAGAACACCTATAGCGACGGTTCTGTCGCTATAGGTGTCTTTAGCGACAGATAATATACTATTTTTCGGAAATTAATTATTAAATAGAAAAAAATTAGTTTTTAATTATTAAAAATACAAAATAAATTATTAAAAATTATCAAAAATTCCAAAAATTAGTTTTTAATTATTTTTATTATATTTCATAAATATTTAATATTTTTGAAATATTAAAAGTATTTAATTTATTTAATTATAATATTAAATAAATTATTTAAAAATGATTTTAATATTAGAAAAATCATTAAAAATTATATTATGATATAAGAAAATATTTTAAGTTATTTTTAATGACTTTTAATATTTTATGATAAATTTCATTAATAAATAAATATTAATGGTAATTAATTTATTTACTAAATGAATTAAGTAAATTAATTAAAAATAATTTTATTATATTAAAAATCATATTAAATGAAAATAAAGTGTTTAAAAATATTTTAAGTTATAAAATATAACTTTTAATATTTAAAGAATAATTTCATTAATAACTTAATATTAATGATTATTAAGTTATTATTATTGATATTAAATTTATTTAATAATTATATTAAATAAATAGTTTTAAAATGGTTTTATTAATTTAAAAAAATTATTTAAAAAGGATATAAATGAATTAAAAATATTTTAAGTTATGAATAATGACTTTTAATATTTTGATAAATGAAACATTAATACTTTAATATTAATGATAATCATTTAAAAATGATTTTAAATGTTTTAAAAATCATTTAAGGGTAATATTAATACTTTAAAATCATTTTGAGTTATTATACATAACTTTAATATTTTGGAAATGATTTCATTAATAGTTTAATACTAATTAAATATTAATGATAATATAATTGATTAGTATTTAAATCATTTTAATATGATTCCGATGTTTAAAAATTTATGATAAATTATAATAAATGTTTTAAAATTATATTGAGTCATTTAAAAATAAAATGACTAATACGTACTGATGTTAAGTTATAAAATAGAGTCTTAGACTCGATAATTACCCGATAAAGTTGTCGGTAGACTGACATATTTCAGAAATTGATCTGGACTTAGATAATGTGATTAGATAAGTGATTATTTGTGATTCAATGGTTGTTAAATTTATATGTCAATGTGATTAGGGTATGTGCTGACTGCAATAAGCAGTATTACGTGTTATAGTATATTGTTCTAATCGAACGAACTATCTTATTAATGATAGGTCGTGAGATAAGCGATAGATCTTAATTACAAGTTGTAAGTAGCGCTTCAGGCAAGTATCTAACCTTTGCATTTTCTTTATGCAATGGATGTGAGTAAGAATGTTTCTAAACTATATTATTATTGTACAGATTATGAACTTTATATTATATAAGCTCATTGAATATCAACATGTTAGTATATGATAATTCGGATATATATATTCTGTTCTTTAATTTCTAGAAGTGGTTAAACAAGTGTCCCCACTTGGATAATCATTGTATTTAATCACATGTTGATATACCTTTGTCAATTACCCGTATACAGATATATTGAATTATAGATTATTGTTGAACAAGATAAAACCTTTGATTTAGAACCCAGACAGGTATGAACATCCCTACATGGGAAAATTTTTATGCGCTCCTGCGGACAAAGGATGAACGATAATATCGTTCTAGAAATGTAGTATTGATCAATGCAGGGCATAACGGGCTGATCACCCCCGTGCCCGTAAGTTATGACGGTTTACAGATGAATTTCTGTTTAACCTTTTCGAAAATGAAAATAATGTTCATGGCATGTCACCATAACCCCAGTTATAGTCATTATGTAGTTTCAAAAATTTGAAAGAAAGTTGTTATGTTATTATTAGTGGTCCAGAATACTTCACAACTATTGACTTGTTGTAGAAGAATAGTACAAAGAAAACATTTAAATCCTTTCAGCTTATATATATATAATTGCTATTGCTTGCTGGGCACTCAAATGCTCATCCTTGCTTAATTTAAATGTTTTCAGCTAAGTGCGAACGACCAAAGAACTCTGCTAAGAACAAAGGAAAAGGGAAGGTTGCTGAATGAACGAATTACTATGTTATGTAATAGTTTAATGTTATTAAGGCAATTATGATATATATATTATCTATCATGGGTTGTAATGAATGTTTAAAGGTTACGTACTTGGGAGCTAGACTCTGATAATTATGTAAATTAATTTGATCTTTTATATTATTGTTATTATTATTAGTATTATTCCGCTCATAGAAATGGTATCGTGAAGAACCGAGTTCGGGTTTTAAGTACCTGAATTTGGGGTCCTCACAGAACAACCAGAAATACCAAATATTCTTTTTAAATTTGTTCCACAATGGGCCAAAGACTAGAATATGGTAATTGGAGAAGAAACAACCAAAATATATACTGTAAACAAGGCTATATTTCAAATACAAAGCTAGATTACATGTCTTTTAAACTTGTGTACTTTGTATAAACATGACTGGATTTTGTAATGATTGAGATATATGGTTTTCGCAGTATTGCCAAAGAAAGAATACAACCACAATATATTTATCTTTTGTAGGTTTTAATTCACTGATGGGAAGAATTATTAAGATGACAGCAAAATCTCTAACAGATCTTTTCAAAATCTCTAATCTACAAATAGGATAAGCAATTTTCTTACACTCACTTTAAAGAATGTTTGTGCACAAGAACACCATTGAGATTACACCCTTTAAGGCACCATATGAATATTATTCCTCGAGAAACTTTTCACATATCATAAGAATTTTATTTATTTTAAATTCTTATTCTAATATTTCCCAAAAATCTGAATCGTCACAACCAAACTGCAGCAATCAAATGTATTTTATTTTTAAAAAAAATTAGAGATTAAGTGGAGGTTGTTTGATCAAATTCAATTCCCAGAAAACAACTAATCCATTATTATTGCCAAAAGCTTTTAGCCTTTTATCCCAAAAATAAAATTTAATGACTTTACAGCAGAAGTAATAATAGTTTTGGTCTTTTGGTGAGAAATCCATATATAATTCCAGAGGCTAACCTAACTTAAGTTATCACATATTTTTTGCATTAAAAAAAAACATAAATTCAGACAGAAATTGGAGGTCATTTGGTGCATTTGACAAAAACCAACAAGTGTATTGATTATAATTAAAGAACTTGAAGCCAATACTGTCCCAAACAATTTAAATTCGTGATTTAAAAAACAGACGCTATAACATTTTAGGTTTCTTCAAAGAAATAATTTGAACTCAAGCGCATACATTTCATATATTAAGGAAGTGAAAAGTATTATATACACAATATTAAAAAAACAATTGAAGCTTACCAGAGGAATATAAGGAATCGACGGGGTTTAGGGTTTTTTGAGATAGAGACTGATTAAATTATGTGTTCTGAGATGCTGGATGCGATAGGCCGGAGGCGGAGCGGAGTCACGACTCACGATTTGGGGGCTAGGATTTGGGTTAGGGCACTAGGGCAGAGAGTGAGAGATGAGAGATCAGATAGGCAGATAGTGAGAGATCTCTGAGATACGAGTCGAGAGATGGGAGATATGAGGCCTGAGAGTATCGATAGTGTGACTTGAGAGATTATTGTGTTTATTTTTATGTTTTAAGGCTTTAATTATTTTTTAGAAATTACTGTGTTTGTTTTTGTGTTTTAACTTTTAAAGCTTTAATTTTTTTTATTTCTTAATCGGTTAACAAAATTTTAAAAAATAAATTCGAATCCGAAAATCAGATATTAAATTGAATATAATCGAATTTCAGAAAATAACCGAATAAATGAAAAAAAATCGATAAAAGTTTTATTTGGTTCGGTTATTTGGTAATTTTATCCGCTTTTTTACTCATTCCTAGTAATTATTATAAATAAATTTACTACTGCAAAAAAATTAATATATTTATATTCACCACAATTAATTCTAAAAAAGTTATTTGGAACAAAACAGCGACCAAATTTATCTCTCGCAAAAAAACTCTAAACAATAATATATAATGAGCAATAATTCATTCATTAATAGATTTTTTTCCTCGCAAAATTTCATCATAAATTGGAGCCAAAAAGCCTTCTATCACCTCAATTTTCCGAGAAAAAAAATTGTCAAGGATGTTTCTTTCGCTAATAACTATATTGTCAGTATAATTTTTTTCCTTCACTGTTCCTTCGCTAAAAAACTAAGGAATAAATTCCTTCACAAAATTTTCTTCGCTACATCCCTAATTTCTTGTAATGTTAGTTAACAAATAAATTAGAGTGGCTCAGTGGTAGCTTAATGGCCCAATAACCTATAGGTCTAAGGTTCGAAACCTAGCTGTGATAACAATGAATATTTTAATATATATATATATATATATATATATATATATATATATATATATATATATATATATATATATAAATTTATCTCTATATATTTATAAACAAATATTCATATAAATTTATCTTTAAAATTTATAAACAAATATTTATTTATAAATTTATAAATATTTCATCTAAAATTTATAAAATTTAGATATGAATATTTTTTATAAATATTTATATGAATATTTGTTTACATATATATATTTATATATAAAAATATTCATAATCACTTTATATTTATTTAGTTTAATGTTGAGATTTGTTTAGTATTTGATTTAGTTTGACAAGAAATTTTGAAAAGAATATATATATATATATATATATATATATATATATATATACACACACGCACATATCAGTAGAATAAATTTAAAAATATTGGAGACTACAAAAATATTTTTTTTTGTAACGAGAAACATTTATATATATATATATATATATATATATACACACACGCACAGGATCCTGTCCGGACTCCCGGACAGGTCCTAAAATACGGACCCTATTGTGTTTTTTTTTTTTGCTTTTTTTTTTAAAACAACTAAAAAAAATATTTAATATTTTATGGAACTGAAATTTTTCCATAATACAATGTTTTGGACGTGTTTTGAATACCTATACCAAAAAGTGATGGCACAGTCTGCACAGACTGTACATATATGTTTAGTTATACGTACCCAAATCACACCCAAAACACTGTATTATGAAAAAATTTCAATTCCATAATTTTTTTATTTTTTTATTTTTAGTTGTTTCAAAAAAAAGCAAAAAAAAAAAAGTCCGTATTTTATAAAGTCCGGGATCCCGGACTGGATCCGGACTCTATATATATATATGGTAATAAAATTTATCTAATACATAAAAAATATATCTCATGAAGCATGAAAAAGTTTAATAATGACTTGCAAGTAAAAAAAAGTTAAAATTTAAGTTATTGACAAACACTAAATAATAACAAATGACTTATAACTTAGTTTGACCAACTTATAAGTCATTGCCAAACACCCTCTAATTCAAGATATAAAGAAAAATTAATATTTGATTATAAAAAAAATTTACAAGTCACGAAAAAGGAGAATTTGAAAAAGGGGAGTTAAAAAAGAACTTACACACCATTTGTGCAACTTAATTGGTCTATGTCGGAACCATTGGCACGACTTAATCGGTGCAGTTTGGTCAATTTTTGGTGCAATTTTGGGAGCTATTTCGATTCCTTGCCTATCCCTTGTCAAAAAGTATATTTATAAAATAACGAGTTACAATAAAAATTCATATAAATTATTTTAGAAATTAATTATATTTTTTTTTTCAAAATTATAAGTGTGCGAATATGATCATTATAAACTACATCCAATTAACTACAAACTTTAATTTTTGTAAATTAGAAAATATATCTATATGATGAATATTTTAATTTCAAAAATTATAACTTTAAAAAAATAAAATTGGACATTTATTTTGAGACGGACGGAGTGAAACATTTCACTGTATAAAATTGTGTCCAAATCAATAAAAAAATTTAAATGAAAAATGATGCGTTTCGGGGTGGAAAAAAGAAGCATATTTATTGGGTTTGTCTTAATTTTGGGCAACAATTTACTAGTCGTTACAAAAAAATGTGTTAAATACGCAACGAAAATAAATTATTTCCAATGAATGTGGCCTATATTAGGCAATGAAATATAGCAACAAAAATGTTTTTGTTGCCGACAATGAGAAGAACTCTCATCGGCAACAAAAAAGAAAATAGGCGGTGTATTTTTTTTCCAGCAACGATTTGGCAACGAATTTTTGTAACGACTTATGAATTTCGTTACGAAAAATGATAGTCTTTCACAAACTGCAATGAATGCCAAATTTCGTTGCTAAAAACGTCGTTACCCGAAAAATTGTTGCCAAATGTCTATTTTTTTGTTGTGGAATTCGAGACTGTGTCGCTAATTGAAGAATACAGTGCAATTCTATAGAAAAAGCTTCCTCCTAAATTAAAAGATCCGGGGAGCTTCACAATTCCATGTGCAATTAGCAATCAAGATGTGGGAAGAGCTCTATGCTATCTAGGAGCAAGTATAAATCTTATGCCACTATCCATTTACCGAAAGCTGGGGTTAAAGGAAGCAAAGCCAACTAACATTAGTCTACATCTCGCAGATAGATCAATAACATATCCATTGGGGATAGTCGAAGACGTGTGAAGGTTGACTCATTAACTTTCCCAGCTGATTTCATGGTCTTAGATTTTGAAGAAGATAAGAATATCCCTATCATATTGGGACGACCATTCCTTGCAACTGGACAAACATTAATTGGCGTGCCTAACAGAGAACCGATCATGAAATGTTCACTCAGGTAGTTACAGTGAAAGTATTCAAGGAAATTCCAATTCCTAATGACAAGGAGGAAAGGGATATGAATGAGGTATCTACACATGTAAAGTACAAGGATTGCAAAGAGGCTGGTGGTCTAAAAGCTTTGATCGAGGATATAAAGTCAAATTCAATTTTAGAAACGTAGTTGAACGGGCATGCAATAAATCATTGTTAGTGTTGTACGATAAATAAACAAAATGCTGAGAAGATTCCAACCGATCCAGGCTAACACAAGGAGTAGTCAGGTTGAAAGACTCAAAAATAAGCGCTCATTAGGAGGCAACCCAACTTTCGTATCTATTACAGTATTTTTGTTTTATCTCATTCAATTTGTAGTTTAGTTCTATAACGACCGAGAAAATTGGATTAATTGTAAAATAATTTTATTTGATTAAATAATGAATAAAATTATAATATATGTTATTATATTGGGTAAGCAAGATGAAGGTCGTTCTATAACCTAAAAGTGTCGTAATATCGTAGTATTTTGGCTATGTGGTATAATTAAAGTTTTTGAATTTTCAAGACGAAAATAAAAGCTTTCCGAGAATTTTTTTGAAAAATACTATTCATCCGTTTCTGCTCGGAAATTATTTTTGAATTTCTGAGAAATGCGTAATAATAGAATAATAAGGGAGGATGGATTATGTAATAATAATTTAGTTTTGAAAAACACAGTTTTTCGCCTGCGTACTAAGTTTGAGAATGTTAAGAAAAGTAACGATTGAGTAAATGACGATAGTATAATACGTAAGTATTATACGAAACAATGAATACGAGTATGATACGAATTATCGTACTAGTATATATGAAAGATAGTATAACGTGTATGACGAAAGATTGTACAAACCAGTATACGTAAGGAATACAAGGATTATACGTTGAACGCTTTAATCCTATTATAATGGACTTGTAAGATTTGTGTAGGAATTGGGCAAGCTCAAGTACAAACTTGTTAAGGCCCAAAAAATAAAAATGCAAGCCCAACGCTAGGCCCAAAGTAATTAAACCTAAAGCCCAAACCAAGAACCGAACCCGTGGATCGAACCGATGGGTAACCGGGTAAGAAAACCCATGGGTAACCCATATGGGCCCAATGAGTGACTCATGGCTGGCCACTTGGTGAGCAAGCAAGAGATAAGTGTTGTGGGGTGCAAGTCTTGAATAGTAAGGATGTGGAAGTTAAGGAGGTGGGATGGCTTTTTGACCATTATGCCCTAACCTTGTAAATCCTATAAATAGAAAGGTGGTTAGTTCATTTGTTGCTTGTTAAATTTCACCAACATCTTAGCTTATGTTGAAAGAAAAGTAAGAGCTAGAGTATTGCTAATCCAAGAAGAAAGAAGAAGAACCAAGCTAGAACATCAAGGGTAAACCATTAATCTTCTTCTCTTCAATTATAGTTTGATAGAGAAGTGATGATTGGTGGAGCATGTATGATAAGAAGTGATAAGGATGGCTAAATAATGGACTTAAACCTTAATAAGCCATATTATAAGTGAATCATAATCATATAAGTTATGAACTAAGGAAGAACATTGAAGAATTATAATATTGTTGTTGATGGACAAATTGAAAATCATCATGTATAAGATTGAATGAAATATGTTTGGTTAGGATGTTAGAATGATGGAATAAATCCATTTTGAACGGAATCCATTATGACAAAATTTACAAGATTAGACGATAATCGTCGAAATCGTAAAATTCTCGGAATAAAAGTCAAAAGTCACTTTTTAACTTGGAAATGTTGGTTTTCGATAGAGAATAGTTTAAGTTTGCATTTTAGAGTTGCGAACTCGAAATTGGTCAAATTTCGACTTAGAACGAAGAAGCGAGCGTGAACGCTCAATAATGGACTTAATAGGTGAATTCTGAGTTAATGAATTCAAAAATTTAAGATTTTCTAATGAAATCATAGTACACGTGATATGTGACCTAACGAATTTTGAACGAGCCAATTCAGACTTATAATGAATGAGTTATGCGCTGCAGTGCGGTCCAAGGAGGTAAAGCCGGCGCCGTAGCGCCAGGCCAATCCCTCGCTCACTGTGAAGTGGCACCGCAGCGCGGCCAATAGTACTGTGAGTGGCGTCGCAGCGCCGAAGCCGAATCTCAGATACTGTGAACTCGCAACGCAGCGCGGCCACAATGTAGTACCTTGGCGTCGCAGCGCCGAGACCAAGATATAAAAGTTGTTAACTCACGCTGCAGCGCACGATCTGTATAGAAAGTCAGCGCCGCAGCGCTAGCACTAGGAAGGACACAGTAAAGAATGCTCATGAATGTAAAGAATGTAGAAGTTGGTTAAAGATGAATTGTTAATCTTAATTAACTTAAAGTAAACTTATAAAGGATGCTTATAACCTTAAGTTAACAACTAAAGGTTAACGAAGATTACTTGAACGTAAATAAAAAGTAATGCGATAAATCGTAACGAATGATAATCAATCTAAAGAATGATTAGATTGTGAAGAAGGGTTAGATAAATTAGTGACCATACATGATTGTTTATGACCTAATGTGGTATGTTATGTGATCATGTATTGTAGAATCTTTAAAGACTCAAAAGGAAAGTGTAGAAATTGTAAAAGACGTTGAAGGTGAGTATTCTGACCCTTATCTATATTCTCTTGGACAAGCTTTGTAATTCATGTACCTTATGCATGAATTGATGTACAAATGAAGTCGAAGCCAATTCCTTTGGCTAGACTTAATATGTTTGGTGGATTTCCTTATAGTCTATCAAAATATTATCAATGTTGCTATCTTTTGCCAAACTGTTTTGGTATTGATTTCAAAGAAAGACTGAGTATGATAAACAAATGTTTTGTCGTCAAACGACAGGCACGTGTGGTTGCCAAAACTTAAACATAAATACGTTCAAAGAAAGTAGTGTTGTACAACATAGAGTACTATAGGCTGATCACCTAGACGTGCTCGTAAGATATACTGAACTTACGAACTTGAAGCCGGGTTGTCCTTTTCAAAGAAAGAATGAAATGCTCAAGGTCTTGGACCGAAATTGATGTTTAACTTATGTTGTTCATTGTTAAACGTTTTAAAGAAAATAGAAGTGCTATTTTGAGTTATCTATAGTACTTCATAACTATTGATTCAGTTATAGAAGATATACGATTCATATGATTCAAACCTCTTGTTTAAATGAAACTGTCATACTTGCTGAGTTAGTTATGCTCACTCTTGCTTGAATCATATGAATGCAGCTAAAACCGAACGACTGAAGCATCTAGTAAAGATAAAGGGAAGGCTAAGATAGACCAATAAGCTGCCTTCGTAAAAGTATAGGATGAATGTTGTAATTATTTGTTATTATGATAAGAACACATGTAATGGTTATAAAGAACCTAGGAATGGTAATATTGTTTTGGAATATATATAGAAGACATATTCACTCTTTTGAGGCATTTCAATTGAATGTATATGTGAACTGTAGCACCGTGTAGCACCATCTGTAGCGTTGGAAGATACCCAGATTTGGGGGCGTCACAGGTTGGTATCAAATATATAGGTTATAAAACTTAAGTGGGGGAAAGAACCTTAAGCCATAACCTTAAGAAAAGTTAAAGAAGTAAAAGATGAAGTTAACCCTAAAAATGCATTAAATGTGATATGTGTTTTTATTATTCTAATGATATTTACTAATTAAACTAATTTGTTTTGTTGTAAATGTCAGGAGATAATGTAATGTATAGGGATATACATATCGTAAGTGAGGAGTCAGTGAATCAAGTAGAGATCTTACCAAATCCTGTAGCTGAGGAGCCAGAAGTGGTGATGGTCAAGTCAGAAGACTCTAAGAACTTGGAATTAATGTCCTTGTTTGATAACATATCAAAAAAAGAGGTGGAGGTAGTGTCATTTAACACCGTAGCACCTGTGGAAGAGATAACTCTGGGGGAGTCAATGAAGGCGCTATTTATGACGATATTGGATAGAAATATCCAGTTGGGGAAGGAGGTAAGAGAGCTGAAGGATGAGGTCGATGAAATCTTGGAGGACAAAAAGAGCATAGAGACAATATGGGAGGAAGAGCACGACGAGAGAGTTTTGGCGAAGGACAAGGTCCACAAGCTGAAACAAGAGGTCTTTGAGCTCATGCAGGAGCTAAAGGCTAAGAAGTAGAAGATAGGTATAATGTCCTATATACATAGGAGTTCTGACGGGGATTTTTAGCAGCAACTGGCTGAGTATTCGATAGATGTAGGGCAGACTCGGCATACTATCAGTCGAGATGTGATAGCAGGTCTTGCCAATGCAGATTACGAGAATGCCATTAGGCAAATGTAACCTAGTTATTAGCTAGAGTAGAGTTAGATATGTAAATATGATGTATCTAGTAATGACGTAAAACCCTCTTTTGTATAACAATGGGTAGTCTTTTGTAAATCCCAATTTTTGGAAAGCAATTACGGGAAAGTAATGTAATCAGCTATGGCTGTATAATGACGAATGATGTAGTATTATACTACGAAGAAGAAAATCAATATAAGCCTTTTATGGAACATATTATGCAATGAGTTTAACGTTATTGTTTAATAATGGATAATAACTAACTAATAAGAAGAAAGTAATAATGATGTGTTATTTATCTTAACAGAAAAATGCCGCCAAGAAGAAGACAACGAAATCAAGAAGCCAATGTAAATCAACCGGAAGGAGGACCGGTTAATCCGATGTAAGAGTTCGTTAACTTATTAACGACTGCTTTTAATAGAAATGGGGCAAATATACCCGTAAATCCTGCGATAGTACGAGTTACTACGTTTAAGGATTTTAAGAGCGTAGGTCCACCGGAGTTTAAGGGAATTACGGACCCCATAGAAGCCCAAACTTGGGTGAAAGAAATAGAAAAGACATTTGTTATTGCAAATGTCGAAGAGGGGCAAAAGGTTTCTTTTGCTACCTATATGATGAAAGGAGAGACCAACTTTTGGTGGGAGGAAAACCAGGCTAGGGCTGGGATAGAGAACTTAAAGTGGACATGGATCAAGGAGATTTTCTTCGAGAACTACTTTCCCACGAGTATGCAAGGGAGGATGGAGATGAGGTTTCTCGAGTTGAAACAATGGGAAATGACAGTTCCTCAATATGCTGCCAAGTTCAATGAACTGGCAAGGTTTGCTCCACATCAGGTGGACACGGAGGTGAGGAAGGCGAGGAGGTTCGAGCAGGGCTTGAAACCCTGGCTCTATAGCTGGATATCAATTTTCCAGAGTAATTCCTTTGGAACCATTCTGGAGAAGGAGATAATCGCAGAGGGTGGTAATGAGGCACTTAGCCAATACCATAGAGAGAAGAAGAATAAGGGAAAGGTAGATGGGAGAGTGAAAATCGAAGGAGCCAGTGGAAGTGGCAACGGCCAGAAGAGAAAAGGTTTTAACTCTGAGAATCCCGGAGTAAAACAAAGAGATCCTAAGAAGAGGATGGAGGCGTGCAAGAACTGTGGAAATACTCACTTAGGAGTCTGTCTCAAGGGAAATATAGTATGTTACAACTGTGGATAGAAGGGACACATTTTGCCTAAATGTCCAAGTCCGAAGAAAAACCATGGATGTTTCGTATGTGAATTAACTGATCACATAGCGAAGAATTGCCCAAAGAAGGGGACAGATGGGAATAAGGGCACTAATAGCTGTAAGTTAGCTATTGATGGTCCAGCACATATGAGTAGACCGATGGCCTGCACCTTTAACATAACGGTCCTAGATGCAGTTGCATCAGGGGATGTAGTTACAGGTAATATCCCGATCAACGATATAAATGCTTATGTGTTGTTTGATTCGGGTGCTACTTGTTCTTTCATAGCATGTGATTTTACTAAACGATTAGAATTACTTCCCGAAAGATTTCCTGTACCTTTGAATATCAAGGTAGCCAACGAAGAAATAATCTATGTTGAAAATATTCATAGGAGTTGTTGCGTAGAAATACGGGGTTATAAATTACCGGTAGATTTGTTACCGATAAAGTTAGGAGAATTCGATGTAATTCTTGGGATGGATTTGTTGTTCAACCATGGTACAATTATAGATTGTCAGAAGAAATGTGTAAACATTAGAACGTTGAGACAACCAAATGTAGTGTTTTACGATAATAAATCGTCGGGATGTTCGTGTTGTCCTACTATGACACAAACTAGGAAATTGCTAAGGAAGGGATGTGTAGGTTATTTGTGTCATGTTATTGATGCCCAGAGAGTGGGATAAATGATGGAACAAATACCTATAGTTAAAGAATTCGTGGACGTATTTCCAAGTAAATTATTGGGTCTTCCACCGGATATGGAGATAGAACTCGTAATAGATATTGTGCCAGGAGCGGCACCAGTTTCAAGGGCAGCGTACCGTATGGCGCCAGTGGAGATGAAGGAGTTAATGGTTCAATTACAAGAATTGTTGGATAGAAAGTACATTAAATTGAGTGTTTCGTCGTGGGGAGCACCGATACTATTTGTGAAGAAGAAAGACGGATCGTTGAGACTTTGTATCAACTATCGAGAGTTGAACAAGTTAACGATAAAAAATAAATGCCCATTGCCCAAGATCGATGATCTCTTTGATCAGTTGAAAGGGGCAAAGTATTTTTCTAAGATAGATTTTCGAACGGGGTATCATCAGTTGAAGGTTAGGAAGGAGGATGTACCTAAGATGGCATTCAGGACTCGTTACGGCCATTACGAGTTTCTGGTGATGTCATTTGGGTTGACTAATACACCAGTTGCATTTATGGATATGATGAACAGAGTGTTCAAACAATAGTTGGACAACTTTGTTGTAGTGTTTATCGATGATATTCTAGTCTATTTTAAGACGCCAGAAGATCACGCTGAACACCTAAGATTAGTGTTGGAGACACTAAGGAAGGAGAAGTTATATGCGAAATTCACTAAGTGTGAATTTTGGCTAGAAAGGGTACAATTTTTAGGTCATGCTATTGACCAAGACGGAATTTCAGTAGACCCAGCGAAGGTGGAAGCAGTGATTAATTGGGAACAGCCGAAAACGCAGACTGAGGTGCGGAGTTTCCTAGGGTTAGCGAGATACTATCGAAGATTTATCCAAGAATTTCCCAAGATAACTACTCCATTGACTAACTTGATGAGGAAGACCATGAAGTACGTGTGGACTGAGAAGTGTGAAGACAGTTTCCAAGAACTAAAGAAAAGATTGGGTGAAACACATGTATTATCTTTACCCGATGATACATGAAATTTTGTAGTTTATAGTGATGCTTCGCATAGAGAACTTGGTTGCGTGCTCATATAGCATGGCAAAGTCATTGCGTATGCATCACGGAAGTTGAAGGATTATGAGAAAGTTTATCCTACTCATGATCTGGAACTGGCCGTGGTAGTGTTTGCCTTGAAGATGTGGAGGCATTACTTATTCGGGGAGAAATGTGAGCTATACATGGACCATAAAATTCAAAAATATATCTTCACACAAAAGGATTTAAATATGAGACAAAGGAGATGGTTGGAGTTGATAAAGGATTACGACAGTGATATCCTGTATCACCCATGAAAAGTAAATATAGTGGCCGATGCCTTAAATAGGAAGGGTCGGTAAAAGTTATCTATGTTAACAGCTCAAACTGAGTTAATAACCGAGATGGCTAGAATGGAGTTAGAGGTGAAGTTACCGAGTGAGTAGGATCAGAGATTATTTACAGCGGAGATTCGATCTACCATTGTAGAGAGAGTCAAGGAGGTACAACTCAGAAATGATGAGTGTGACCAAATAAAGAAGCGGCTAGCCGATGAAAAAGAGTTAAAGCACAGTCTTGATAATGAGGGATTATTGAGATTTAAAGGAAGAATTTGGGTTCCAAATGAGACAAAATTGAAGGAGGGAGTGTTACAAGAGGCTCATAGTTCGAGGTACTCGATTCATCCTGGTAGTACTAAGATGTAACAAGACCTTCGACAAAGTTTTTGGTTGCCGAACATGAAGAGAGAAATAGCAGAATATATGAGTAGGTGCTTAACTTGTCAAAAAGTTGAGGCCGAACATCAACGACCTAGTTGCTTGTTACAGTCATTGGAGATTCCGGAATAGAAGTGGGAGCATAACACGATGGACTTTGTGGTGGGACTTACAGTTACTCAGAAGGGGTACGAAGCGATTTGGGTAATAGTGGACCGGTTGACGAAGTCGGCTCACTTTTGCCAATAAGGGTTAAGTATAACTTAAATCAATTAGCTAAACTTAATGTTAAGGAAGTTATTTCTAAACATTGCATACCAGTTTTGATAGTGTCAGATCGTGAACCACGATTCACATCAAACTTTTGGAGGAGTCTGCAAGAGCAGATGGGAACGCAGTTAAAGTTGAGTACGGCTTATCATCCATAAACTGATGGGTAGAGCGAAAGGAAAATTCGGACGCTGGAAGATATGCTAAGATCTTGCGTCATGGATTTCTAAGGTAGTTGGGATGATCATCTACCGTTAGTAGAGTTTTCATATAACAACAGTTATCATGCGAGCATAGACATGCCGCCTTATGAAGCTTTATACGAAAGGAAGTGTCAAATACTATTGTGTTGGGATGAAGTGGGAGAACGCTGAATGCTAGGACCAGAATTGGTGCAGCAGATAGCGGATATAGTCAAGCTAATACGAATGCGTCTGGTAGCGACTCAAGAAAGACAGAAGAAGTATGCGGATGTGCATCGATTAAACAGAGAGTTTGAAGTAGGCTCGTACGTATTTCTAAAGGTATCTCCCTAGAAAGGAAAGATATGCTCTGGAAAGAAGGGAAAGTTAAGTCCAAAGTTTATAGGACCTTTCGAAATATTAAAAAGTGTAGGAGAGGTAACTTACGTGGTAGCATTACCTCCGAATTTAGAAAGAATGCATAATGTATTTCATGTCTCTGTGTTACGTCCTTATAAGCCAGATTATAAGCACGTAATAGAATATGAGCCTATTTATATTGAGAAGGACTTGACGTATGAAGAAATGCCTATTCAAATCATTGATAGAAAAGAGCAAGTTCTGAGGAACAAAGTTATACCTTCGGTAAAGGTGTTATGGAAGAACCACGATGCTAAAGAAGCAACATGGGAACTTGAAGAAAAAATGAGAAAGAATTACCCTCAGTTATTTGTGTAATGTATAGAGAGATTCTGGAGACAGAATTCTTATAAGGGGGGGAGAACGTAATGACCGAGAAAATAGAATTAATTGTAAAATAATTTTATTTGATTAAATAATGAATAAAATTATAATATATGTTATTATATTGGGTAAGCAAGATGAAGGGCATTCTATAACCTAAAAGTGTCATAATATTGCAGTATTTTGGCTACGTGGTAGAATTAAAGAAAAAATAAGAAAGAATTACCCTTAGTTATTTGTGTAATGTATAGAGAGATTCTGGGGACAGAATCCTTATAAGGGGGGAAGAATGTAATGACCGAGAAAATCGGATTAATTGTAAAATAATTTTATTTGATTAAATAATGAATAAAATTATAATATATGTTATTATATTTGGTAACCAAGATGAAGGGCATTCTATAACCTAAAAGTGTCATAATATCGTATTATTTTGGCTACATGGTAGAATTAAAGTGTTTGAATTTTTAAGACAAAAATAAAAGCTTTCCGAGAAATTTTCCAAAAAATACTATTCATCCGTTTTTGCTCGGGAATTATTTTTGAATTTCTGAGAAATGCGTAATGATAGAATAATAAAGGAGGATGGATTATGTAATAATAATTCAGTTTTGACAAACACAATTTTTTGCCTGCGTACTAAGTTTGAGAATGTTAAGAAAAGTAAAGATTGAGTAAATGACGATCGAATAATACATAAGTACTATACGAAGCAATGAATACGAGTATGATACAAAGTATCGTACTGGTATACATGAAAGATAGTATAACGTGTATGACAAAAGATTATACAAACTAGTATACGTAAGGAATACAAGGATTATACGTTGAACGCTTTAATCCTATTGCAATGGACTTATAGGATTTGTGTAGGAATTGGGCAACCCCAAGTAAAAACTTGTTAAGGCCCAAAGACTAATAATATAAGCCCAACGTTAGGCCTAAATTAATAATACCTAAAGCCCAAACCAAGAATCGGACCCGTGGATCAAACTGATGGGTAACCTGGTAAGAAAACCCATGGGCAACCTATGTGGGCCCCATGAGTGACTCGTGGCTGGCCACTTGGTGAGCAAGCAAGAGATAAGTGTTGTGGGGTGCAAGTCTTGAATAGTAAAGAGGTGGAAGTTAAGGAGGTGGGATGGCTTTTTGACCATTATGCCCTAACCTTGTAAATCATATAAATAGAGAGGTGGTTAGTTCATTTGTTTCTTGTTAAATTTCACCAACATCTTAGCTTATATTGAGAGAAAAGTAAGAGCTAAAGTATTGCTAATCCAAGAAGAAAGAAGAAGAACCAAACTAGAACATCATGGGTAAGAAATCTTTAACCATTAATCTTCCTCTCTTCAATTATAGTATGATAGAGAAGTGATGATTAGTGGAGCATGTATGATAAGAAATGATAAGGATGGCTAAATAATGGACTTAAACCTTAATATGCCTTATTGTAAGTGAATCATAATCATAGAAGTTATGAACTAAGGAAGAACATTGAAGAATTGTAATATTGTTGTTGATGGACAAATTAAAAACCATCATGTATAAGATTGAATGAAATATGTTTGGTTAGGATGTTAGAATGTTGGAATAAATTAATTTTGAACGGTGTAGAAATCTCAAGTAACGAAATTATGGCGAAATTTACGAGATTAGACGATAATCGTCGAAATCGTGAAATTCTCGAAATGAAAATCAAAAGTCACTGTTTAACTCGAAAACGTTGGTTTTCGATGGAGAATTGTCTAAGTTTGCATTTTAGAGTTGCGGACTCGAAATTGGTCGAATTCTTACTTAGAACGAGGAAACGAGCTTTGAACATTCACGAACGTTTAACGTGTGCTCAATAATGGACTTAATAGGTGAATTTCGAGTTAACAGATTCGAAAATGTAAGATTTTCTAAAGAAATCGTAGTACACGTGATATGTGAGCTAATGACTTTTGAACGAGCCAATTTGGACTTATAATGAATGAGTTATGAGCTTGGAAAATTCACAGAAGAAAAGAACTGTGAAATTTATCTGAGGCTCAAGGCCGGCACTGCAGTGCGGCCCAAGGAGGTAAAGTCGGCACCGCAGCGCCAGGCCAATCCCTCGCCCACTGTGAAGTGGTGCCACAGCGTGGCCACTAGTACTGTGAGTGGAGTCGCAGCGCCGAAGCCGAATCCCAGATACTGTAAACTCGTGCCATAGCGCGGCCATAATGTAGTACCTTGGCGCCGCAGTGCCGAGACCAAGATATAAGAGTTGTTAACTCACGCCGTAGAGTGCGATCTGTATAGAAAGTCGGCGCCGCAGCGCCAACACTAGGAAGGACACAGTAAAGAATGCTCATGAATGTAAAGAATGTAGAAGTTGGAAAAAGATGAATTGTTAATCTTAATTAAGTTAAAGTAAACTTATAAAGGATGCTTATAACCTTAAGTTAACAAGTAAATGTTAACGAAAACTACTTAAATGTAAATAAAATGTATTACGATAAATCAAAATGAATGATAATCAATCTAAAGAATGATTAGATTGAGAAGAAGGGTAAGATAAATTAGTGACCATACATGATTGTTTCTGACCTAATGTGATATGTTATGTGATCATGTATTGTAAAAACTTTAAAGACTCAAAAGGAAAGTGTAGAAATTGTAAAAGACGCTGAAGGCAAGTATTCTGACTGAAACAACCTAGGTCAAATCCCGAGTCCGGAACAATCTTGGGTCAAATCCTAAGTCCAAATCAAATCAAATCCATCAAAATAAGGCCTCAAACCACTGGCCCAATAGTATCTTCTTGGGTCATCGTAGCCCACCACAGGCTCACCCAAAAGGTCATGACTTGAAGGTACTATTGGTAGTAACTTATTTCCTTATATGCAGACAAATTTTTCCTATATCTTTCGATGTGGGACTGGGGTGTTACAAACTCCCCCACTTAAATTTTTGACGTCCCCGTCAAAACCGATCACACACACGGCCCAAAGATCTTTGCCTCTCTAGCCATTGTGGGATAATACCGACTGGCTTCGTGTCCCCACCTCCGGACCTCCATCTCTCCATTGTGGGATAATACCACCAGCCTTCGTGTCCCCACCTCTGGCAACCCAATCGGATGACCCGACCCGACCTTTCGAGAGTCGGCTTTGATACCATATGAAACAACCCGGGTCAAATCTCGAGTCCAGAACAAATCTCAGGTCAAATCCCAAATCCGAATCGAATCAAATCCATCAAAATAAGGCCTCAAACCACTGGCCCAATAGTATCTTTTTGGGTCATCGTAGCCCACCACAGGCTCACCCAAAAGGTCATGACTTGAAGGTACTATTGGTAGTAACTTATTTCCTTATATGCAGACAAATTTTTCCCCTATCTTTCGATGTGGGACTGGGGTGTTACACTAACCCTTGTCTATATTCTCTTGGACAAGCTTTGTAATTCATATACCTTATGCATGAGTTGACGTACAAATGAAGTCGAAGCCAATTCCTTCAGCTAGACTTAATATTTTTGGTGGATTTCCTTATTGTCTATCAAAATATTGTCAATGTTGTTATCTTTTGCCAAACTATTTTGGTATTGATTTCAAAGAAAGACTGAGTATGATAAACAAATGGTTTGTCGTCAAACGACAGGCACGTGAGGTTGCCAAAACTGAAACGTAAATACGTTTAAAGAAAGTAGTGTTGTAAAACATAGAGTACTATAGGCTGATCACCTAGACGTGCTCGTAAGATATACCAGACTTACGGACTTGGTGTCAGGCTGTCCTTTTCAAATAAAGAATGAAATGCTCAAGGTCTTTGACCGAAATTGATGTTTAACTTATGTTGTTCATTGTTAAATGTTTTAAAGAAAAGAGAAGTGCTATAGTATTTCATAACTATTGATTCAGTTATAGATGATGTACGATTCATATGATTCAAACCTCTTGTTTAAATGAAATTGTCATACTTGTTGAGTTAGTTATGCTCACTCTTGCTTGAATCATATGAATGCAGCTAAAATCAAACGGACTGAAGCATCTAGTAAAGATAAAGGGAAGGCTAAGGTAGACCAATAAGCTGCCTTTATAATAGCATAGGATGAATGTTATTATTATTTGCTATTATGACAAGAACACATGTAATGGTTATAAAGAACCTAGGAATGGTAATATTATTTTGGAATATATATAGACGACATATTCACTCTTTGGAGGCATTTCAATTGAATGTATGTGTGAACTGTAGCATCGTATAGCACCATCTGTTGGGTGCATCACAGGTTCGTAATTTTATTATTACTTAGTTCAATTATGTATAAGTTATAGTTAGCTAGTTAGTAATTTGTATCAATATTGACCTTACGTGCTCAACCTTCATGATGTTATCTTATGTTTATGATTTCATTATGTCTCGGGTACTTTGAAAGCTTTTGGACATGTGTATGATGAGAAGAAGTTGAAAATTCAAAGTCATCTATAGAATAATCCCCCCCACCCCCCGCTGGGACGGGCATCTGCAGTATAAATACCCCCACCGGGGCGGGGGTACGGGAACTTAGACAGTTTTTATTCGGTAGAATAACCAATTCAAACCCACTTCGCCACTTCCTTGTCCCATAACCGAACCTCCCACTCTCACAAACCCATGAATTTGCTACAACCATCTCCATTAACCCACGAATTTAAACACCCATATCCCTCTCTATAAATACAAGCCCTAACTCCATCAATCTCACACCACTTCCTAATCAAATTTTAAATTTTCTTCTCCATAAACCTAGGGCTTGTCTTCAATTGGGTTGCAAGGATTAAGTTTGGGGGAAACTTCAACTTCAGTGCCAATACTGCAAATTCATCATCAACAAAAGGGAAAATATATGGGTAAGCTAGTTGTTTAGTTTGTCATCATACTTTTGCATTCAAGTTTGTCAATTTGGGGGTACTGCGATAGAATTGACTACCATAGCACCTAAAACACCAACCAAGTGACAACGGGGCAAAGGTTCATGGTCTACACCACCTGCACGGGCCTTTGACCGGTGAAAATTTATGTGTGCCAACGCCACTGACAAGTATAATTATCTAGTGCTCAAAGCACTAACTCCTGAGCGGGGCTTGGCACCAGACAATGTTGATGGGAAAATGAGGAGGCAAATATATGAGCAAGGATGAAAATTGTTGACAGACGAACCTGACCCCGTGATATTCATCGTGGTGAAGGAGTTCTATGCAAACACTGAGGATAGGGTCCCGTTCAATGCATTCGTGAGGGGTAAACAGTTTGCTTTTGGTCTAGAGGCTATCAATTATTATTACAACCTGCGAGCACCTGCGGTATGCCAATATGCTCAGTTGCGTGACAGTGGTCCTGATTATGATCAGATTCTAGCAGAGATAACTAAGTTGAGTACGACTTGGGTTAAAGGACGAAAGAGCGGCGTAATCGTCCTCAATAAGGACTTAAGCCGCTATGGCAAGATATGGTATGCATTTTTGTGCGCAAAGCTATTTTTGTCCATGCATACCACTGAAGTGACGAGGGAGAAGGTGCTTCTGTTGTACGCAATTGTCAAGGACTTCAACATTGACATAGGCACTATTATCAGCTTCTCTATACGGCGATGCCTGCGAAGTCCATTTTCCAGTGGCCTGCCACACCCATCCCTCATTTGTGGGTTATACAAGCAGGCTAACATTAGATGGACCGGCGATTAGCCCTCACAGTAGTTTCTTCAACTTTTGGACTCCCGCATGATTGCACGCTACACGGTCTGGCCTGGGGGAGAATCACATCCAAAAGGAGTCCGGTTTATATTTCCACCAGCCTTTGAGGAGGACGACGATGTTGAGGACACCTCTGAAGATGACGAGTTCCAAGCTGACGAAATTACTGGGGAGCAGGAGACTGAGGAGAGTCGATGGACCGGCAGATACATGTTCAGCTCTCAATTTTGCAGCCTTCAGAGACAAATTGATGGGCACAACAAGGACAATAACAGGAAGATGACCCGATTGGCAGTTAGGCAAGACCACATGTGCAATGCCATGAACACGTCCTTCGCCTCATTAAACGCGACCCTCCAAAGTCTAAATCTAGCTGCTCAGTTCTAATACCAGCAGCCTATGCCTATGCCACAATATCCTCCATCAGATTCAGATATGGAGGAGCACCGAATGTATGTGCCACGACCACCACCACTGCCATCGCCGTCATTGCCTCACACTTAGCTGATTACAGGGAAGTCCTCTTATGCCTAATGTTATATTTTTACAATGAGGACATTGTAATTGTTAAGTTTGGGGGAGTTAGTTTAGTTTAGATCGTTATTGCATGTTTAGTTTAGTTTGTTATATTTTTGCATATGTTGTCATGTTTAGGTTTATATTCATTATGTTGCATTCATGTAGTATAATTGCATAATAGTTTGCATAAGTAATGTAGTATTGTAAATAGTTTTGTTTTTATTTAGTTTCTTATATTGTTATTCTCATTCTGTATTGAAAATAAAAATAAAAATTTAAATGGTGTGGCTGCAAAATTGCAAAAATAGTAGTTAGTTTATTATGTTTATGTGCATTTAGACTATCTTGCATGAGTCCAGTTGTTTGATATGTTACAATTTATTTTGGCCAATGATGAGACTGACTTTGAGTAGACAAGTATAGTATTAACTATTAGAGCTTTGATGTGATTTCTTGTTATGAATCGAATCTTTTTCTGTTTGAAACAGGTATAATAAGGTTAGCACAGTAATAACAACTATATTGACTGATTGAGTTTAAATTGACACATAATGGACATCTAAAAGGATAGTGCTAGTTTTAATGAGAGAATGACAAGAATAGGCAGTGATGGCTAAAATTAGACAGGAACCTAAGTTTGGGAAAAATTTGGGGTATATAAGCTATATATATATATATATATATATATATATATATATATATATATATATATATATATATATATATCTGTGTGTGTGTGTGCGTGTGTGTGTGTGAATAAACATTGTGGCTAGTCTAGTTTCGTGGCCTTTGTTACTTGAGTAAGTAAGCCCGAAGAGATTGTCTTTACACCTAGCGCCCTAAGGCCTTAATGGTCTGGGAGTCGTTGGTCGAAAGCTCGTTAAGATAACATTGAAAAGCCTTAGGGAATAAGACATTGCACAGCCATGTGTATAAAATAAATGAATAAAATGGGAAATAAGAGCAAAAAGCCCCCGTAATTGAAAAATAAAGCATAAGTACCCTATTTGGACCCTTGATATTGGTAATTGTTTGAGTTTTGTTGGACCCTTGGGATGATGGATTCGTTTATTATTTCAGTTTTTATTTCATTCATGATGAACTAAGTTACTTATTAGGCGTATAATGGATCTTTATGGTTGAACAATGAATGTGGAGCCTTGATTTCAGTTTAATAATCTATCATTCAGTTTATCTATTATGATTTGTACTTTAATTTATGAATTGTTTGATCACCAATTCTGTGTGGATTTGTATAGACTCGAGAGATGATGTATGAATCTAGACTTAGTCACTTTAGCATGTGTTTTTGAATTCTATATTTTAATGGAATCTTGATGAATGTTGGGGTAGAGATATGCTTAGCATCGCATGTGATCGTGTAGAGAACTTGAATTTAAACCTTATTTGATTTTAATTCACATTGAGATATAGTGAATTAGTTGATTAGGGTGTTTGGCTTAATTCTATCAAATTTGTGGATTTAAGTTAATACGGTATTAGTGCATCGATAGATGGCTAATTCTACATGAGTATTCTTGATTAATAAACTTGGATAGTGAATTAAACCAGAATAAGGTCTAACAATCGGAGTGAGACTTAAAGTGAAGTTGTAAGCCTAATTCTCTAATATTTGTTTGAAGTTACGGGTTTTAAGTTGTGTTGATCAATTGGTATTTTTAGTTTCTTAGTTTTTTTATTTATAATCATTGATTTGGATAGTTTAATAAAATTTGGATTAATAGAAAACTGGTAATTGTTAGGATTGATTTCATACTAATTCTAATATCTTTTTCTCTCCTATTCCAACCGAAAAACTACTAAATTCCATCCTTCAACCTCTCAAACCTAAGATAGCACCAATTCTCATCTCCTAAGCAAAATCAAATTCCCAATCTTCTAATTAAACTCAACAAATCCAAATCTCACACACGGATTGCTTATCTACACTCACCCATCTCATACACAGATTGGATATCTCAAGCATCAAGCATCCAAATTGGTTCATCAATTCCATTGGAACACAATCTATTGACATAAATAAGTAAGGTTGTCAAAGATTTGTCTCTAATTACTTGAAAATTTCTTATTTTGGGATTGATTCAATAAATACATGAAATATTTTTGTTTAAGCATCCATTGAGTTTGTTTTAGCTTAATTGGGTTTGGGTATCTATAAACTGTTGATTGTATTACATTGGAAGGATAATATGCTTTGTTAATTGACAGAATTGGTGCAAAATAAGTTTTGGGGAGAGATTTTCAAAGGTTATTTGTAACAGTGAACTCCAAGTGTTTGATATTATGCTATAAAGAAAACTTTTGGCTTCTTTGGGATTTGAACACTATTTTTGGGCAAGACTTTGACACACACAGGCTTATGGCTCCCAAGAGATAGAGAGGAGAAATTTCAATTTGACAAGAAGCGCTTCCAAAATTATCAAGCATCTGAATGTTACGACAAATGGCTATCTGGAAAATCATTAATACCCAAACATGGATTGCTTCTGGAGGCCCAAGACGAAGAACTTGCATTTATGATCACAAGAAGAAATTGGCTATCTTTCACTGATCAACCTGACCGGCAGTGGTTAGAATTGTAAAAGAATTTTATGCAAATGCTACTGAGGTTGACGAAAACTGTGTTATAGTTCATGGAAGAGAGATGAATATGGGTCGTAAAGCAATCAATGCACATTATAGGTTGTCCAAGATTATGAGCAATGGTTATAAGAAATATATGGAGCGAGAGTTGGATTATAGTGCGGTGATTGCAGCTCTATGTAAACCAAGGACGGAATGGAAATTAATAGATCAACAAGAAGCAACCCACTTTCCTGAATCAAAGCTAAGCCGATATGGAAAATCTTGGCACACTTTCATATGTGCTAAGTTGATGTCATACCGGCATATAAGCGATGTGATCAATCAAAGGGTTACCTTGTTTTTTTGCATTGCGAAGGACAAATCTGTTGATATTGGGGAGGTAATTCATGAATCTATCTTGAAAGGAATTGAACCAGGAACTACGGGTGGTTTGCCTCACCCCTCTTTAATTACAGCATTGTGTCAGCAAGCAGAGGTTCAATGGGATGATAAAGAAGAAGTTCTGATGCCTTTAGCCCCGATTGATCATAAAGCAATGGCTCGATACAAGGTATGGGCTGGGGGAGAATCACATCCGAAAGGGCTGGGTTTCTTTATTGAGCAACCTACTGAGCAGACAGATGAGAAACCTAATGTGGCTGGTAGTTCTATGTCACCACCCAATTTTGCTGAGGATATTCGTCAGGACTTCAGACATCACACCAGAAATATTGATTTGGTGGCTACGCAAATTCAGCAGGGTTTTGACCCGATGAATAGACAACAGTATCAACTTGCTTAGCGGCAAGCGGAAATATATTCATACAATTTGAATTGTAATGCAACATTAATAGAGATGTTTAGCAGAATGAATCCAGCGGTAGCTCCATACCAATTCCCACCACGTACCTCCACCATTGTCTGTGTACCCACCAATTGACTTACCCCATGAGGATGATGCTAATGAAGAAGAAGTAAATGATGCTAACGAGGAATAAAGCCTCGATCTTTTAGGGAAGTCCTCAGTGTTTAAATTCTTAATATTTATACAATGAGGAAATTGCATATGTTAAGTTTAGGGGTGCATTTTGATAGTTGCTTATTTATTTAAGCATTTTAGGGAATGTTGCATGATAGAAGTGCATTTGAGGTTGTGTTTCGCATTTAGTTGCATGAATTAAGTGGTAAATGACATAGTATCTAGTTTTAGCCAATGAAAAGACTTTATTGATGTTTTACTTTAACAGAATTGAAAACTAATGCTAAGTGAAGACTTTGACTGTGAAATTAATTATACTTTTTAGAAAACATTTTATTGACTATTTGCTCAATCTGAATTCAAATCTTTACATAATCTAGCTACTTCTGGTAGAAAATAATGGATAAAATTTGGCAAAGTCAGTAAAGCCTCTATGAAGACAAAGATAAGCAAGAAACTAAGTTTAGGGGGAATCTTAAGGAATTTAAATACTATAAAAAATTAAAAAATTAAAAAAAATAGAAAAAAACTGGTTTAGTTTAACTCTGTGGCTATTGTAACTCAGACAAGTAAGCCCTAGGGGTGTGTCTACACCCAGCGCCCTAAACCCAACTGGTTTGGGAGTCGTTGGTTGAAAGTTTACTAAAAAAGTAACTTTGAAAAGCCTAAGAGAGTTGAGCATTGCACAAGTCAAATAAAAAATAATAATCGCTTGAATCGTGTAGTTTTGTGGCCTTTACTACTCGGGTTATTAGATCCGTAATGGTGTCTGAACACCTAGTACCCTAAAGCCAACTAGTTTGGGAGTCATTGGTTGAAAACTCAATACATGGGTAGCTCTGAAAAGCCTAAGAAAACTAGACATTGTACATGTTTTTGAATTAATAAAGTATGATGTAATAAACCTTATTGATACCCCTTTGCTTAAAATTTGCTTGCGATAGTCTGATTGGATGTATTTACTAATAAAGTTTAGTAAAACTTAACTTTCTTTCTAAGAAGTTAATTATGTGGGTGATTTGAGTTGTGATTGATCAAAATAGTCTATATATATATATATATATAGACACACACACAATATGGATGATGAAAGGTATAATTGATGAAGTGGTTATAGCAGGACATTTGACATTAGCTGGATATTTTGTTTGAATATTGTATATTATCTTTGCGGCCTGGTATTAGATGTTATTGTGAGAGCCCCAAATCCAAGTCCCGAATCACCATGGATCTGGTACAATCATTCTATAACTATTTACGAAAGATATAAACATAATTGTTTATACAATACACTTTACACACTATTCCCCAAAATCGAGTAACCTTAACTTATACACAATTCATAAACTATCTAACACCTAACATTATTATCAAACTATACTATTACAAACTAGCTGCACATTTTATCCCAAGCAGAACTTGGCATTATCCTTTTTTCTTGTATCCGAACGCATTCGCCTTATCTGCAATGTTTATCATGATATAGCAAGGGTGAGCATGAAAGTTACCCAGCAAGTTTAAATATAATTTAAGGATATATCATGATTAAAAGAGTCTGAATAATAGGCTGGCTATAATTCATCAATATAATTGAGAATTAGCATGAACAAACTTTTGACTGAACAAGTATTGAACAAGAACAAATATATCTGGACCAAATGGTAATGAAGGTGATCAGTCTTTCATACCTGACTTATACATGCAATATATACAAAGTACAATTCCACATGGCCATCAGCAATGATTAACCATAAGCATATCTGAATAAAACAACTCTTAGTAGAGTTAAGTAAAACTTGCATGAACCGTTGATTACCGCTATGCAATTTAATAAGCTTTGTCTGAAGACCTATTATTAATAATATGTATTTCTAAGTTAGAATAATATCATCACAGTATTTAAAAAAATAACCTAAACACATAACATATAACCCTATCAGTCTATACCACACATAACACCTAGCCTCAAGTCAAACTATTGTAGTCCGAGTTGAGTTTGGTACTTTGGTACAATTCTAACATCCCGACGGTCTAGTCGGACTTTTCTCGAGTCTAAGTTTAATTAAACTCTGCCTGAACACTTGACAATTATCTTAAATAATTTATTATCAATCAATATATATATATATATATATATATATATATATATATATATATATATATATATATATATATATATATATATATATATATATTATAGACTTGCAATAATTTTCAAATAACAACTACCTTTATTTCACTTAATATTATTAATCTTGATAATATTTAATTCACCTCTTAGTATTATTAGTTCACTAATAATACTTTTATTCGCTTACTAATCTTAATAATATTTCAATACTTTACTAATATCATTAATACTCTTAATAATATTTTAATCATCTAATAATACTTAATTTAATATTATTAATCTTTTAATAATATTTTAATCTAAGATTAATATTTTAATCTAAGATTAATATTTTAATCTAATATTATTAATCATTTAATAATATTTTAATCATTTATTAATGCTTAAATCAAATACTATTAATCATTTAATAATATTTTAATGAAGTTTTAATCTTAATATTTTTATTTACTTAACAATATCATATTCTAATATTATTAAAATCATAATAATATTTTAATAATTTATTAGATTAATAAACAATTTATTCTAATTGTTCACCCTTTATTAAACCTCTTATTTAATATCCATAAAAGGTCATAAATAATATTTTTTATTATAAATTACCAAAATGCCCTAAAACAGTCATAATATTATATATTAGGAGTATTCAAGCATTAAAATCACATTTTTCTTATTTAAGACATTATTTAACTAATTATTTTCTTTTATTCATAACTTAATTATTTTTAAGAAAAATAGTAAACTGATTCCAAAAATTCTCATTTTCGGGATTTGGATAGTATATGAACCCAACAATGATCCCCAAATTTTTCTAGAATTTTAGAAAATGATTTACTAATTTTAAAGTGCCCAAAACACTCGGATCTTGCTTCATTTTTCATAAATCGAGTTTTGCTCAGAAAAATCTAAAATTTTTAGGGTATACTCTGATAACATATATAAACCTACTGTAAAAATTTTGGAATTTTCCAGTGTATACACAGTGAGAAATTCGAGTGTTAATATTTAGGAGTCCTTTACGGAAATAGCCATTACGCACAACCTATAAATCGAAACGCGTCCGTTCTTTTTCCTACACGTAGATAACTTCTTAAGGTAACTGTGTGATTTTTCCCAAATTTTTAAAAGACTTGTAACTGACCGAAACAGCCTCAAGAAAAACGGGAACAGTAGCTATTTTAGGATTTCAAAGCCTCAATATACTATGTGGAATGTTTTGGGGAAAATAGTCCCCATGGCTTCAATACTTGCTATATTTGTATTCTACCACTTGGGTTTACTAGATAATTCATGTATCTAGCACCCCCCCTTCGACGGATCGCAAATCCAAGTTGTAAAACTTGAGTTATACAAGATTTAGTGGAAGAAAAATAAGGGTTTCACCCCTTGGAGAACATATGCTCATTTTCTTGCTCTAAACCTTTGATCTAACACTCAAAATACTTAGTTTCATACATGATAATATGTAGAATTAGGGTATCCTGAGTATTAGTTTATAACCCCAACAAAACTCAAGCTATAATACAAAGTAGAAGAAGAAGATGAAGATTAGGTTATACCGTGATTTAGTGGCAACCTTCCTTGATTTACCAAAGTAAGTAATGAACTTAGAATGCATCAAATAAACTAGCACACCTCTCTCTCACTCTCACAAAAATCGAACTCCCTCTCTTTCTTTTCTATCTTGAATGCTACTAGCTTGGGAGAAAAAAAAATAGAAGAAGAAGAATGAGAGAAAATGAATGTCTAGCAAATGAATGAGTGATATAACTATTATCCCCCATATTTTTATTGTCCCATAGATAAAAAACTACACCTTATCTCTTCAATTAGCCTACTCATTTGATTAAGGATGCTTAATAGATTTGCAACCAATGGGAGATTGACACACATGTACTTGTGTGTAAGATTTCTACTAATGGACATTGATTAGCATAATCTTTTTGCCATAAAAAGGCCTAATTGGCCGGTCCCCCCTTGCCCATTATATCTCCCAATTTGCTTTTATTTTAATACACAAATTTGATTAATCAAAAGTCTAAAATATCCTTAATCAAGTGGGCTAAGTATTGGTTTGCATTTTATTTCATTTGGGCTTCTTCCTTAATTGTTTTGGGCCATGTAATAAACATAGTCTAACAATTTTAATATATGTTACCCAAATTGTTTATTTATGGTTTCCATTCCCAATCTTATGAAATTTAATTACTTATACATGTGACTTTAGCTCATAACCTAATTAGGTTTAAAAGAAATAGGTTTAAAATTATTAGTCACTTGAAATAACAATATTATCCACTTAAGTTAGTATACATATTAAATACTAACATTTCCTTATTACCATAACCCTTAGGTTATTTAATTGTCTCACCTAATGCATAATTAGGTTCCGAAGCTTTCATTTTTTAATGAAATATATAAATGTATATATCCATAACTATAGTATATATGTTTATTGATCCATGCACCACTTCACATATGTTGTCACATATTAAATCACTGTATAATACAAAGTTTTAAATATCAATAATGTACATACATATATAGTGACTTAAAATTCACGGTTATTAACCTTTAGGGTTTTCAAAAATAGAAAATTAATAATTCTAAATTGTAATTAGGATTCTCGAATTAAATTAAACTTTCTCATTCATAAATCAATCTTGCTAATTAGGATTAATTTATCCCAATTTAAATTGCTAATTTAGCAATTAATTCCACAATTTTACATTAGGGTTTTTGACGGAACAATTAAGGTTTAAAAATCTAAAATTAGGGTTTGCTAATTAATTAAGCTTTACCCTAATTAATATTATAATTAATATCGCTTAAGCATTATAATTATCCTTTAAATTCCCATATTAGGGTTTCCAATTTTTGAATTAGGGTTTCAGATTCTCAGAACTGAAATTAGGGTTTCAAAACCGATTTTAGGATTTCTTATCAGTCATTAAGGTTTTCTAACTGAACGTTGCCGTTCTTAATATATACTTAGGGTTTGACACTGATATAATTTATCTGGTTAACCCTTGACCCTTAATCACATTCTGAACACATACATAACCATATACACATAACATATTCACATATACACTTAATCCTGAATAATTCACCTAAATCCTTCATAGAATTTTGAAATCCTCAAAATTCCTTCTCAAAAATATCAAATGCATACACTCATTTTATGTCTAGGTCTATCATTTGACCTTAAATCCATCATTTAAGATTTTTTTTTAAAATTTTCTAAATTATCGGGTTGTCACATTCACCCCTTCTTCTAAGAATTTCGTCCCCGAAATTCACCTTACACCTTACACCAAACAGCTTACACCATTCACACATCATCACATACTACCCAATACACCACTCACAAGTGTAAAAGTTTTCAAATTGTTGAGGGGTCATATAGATCATGAACACATAGTTTTAACGGTATTCATACCGCAAAACTTTACATTACTTGGTAGGTTTACAATCACAAAGAAGGTAAACTATCGATGCTAGTACTTTGGGTGATTAGCCTATCGTACTCTTACGTCATGCATAACGTATTAATCATGTCTAGCAAATATTTACGCTACTAGATTGGATTATTTATCCAAACAACATAGTTCACCTCAATCTTATCATAGGATTCCCCACCAAAATAATTTAGTTCGGGAAATTTCTTTCAATGAACACTTAGAGTTTTCATAAATATTAGTCTAGCTGAATCTAATAGCGTAGACTCATATCAATAATTCAATTCAATCGAATTATTTAGGTGTAGCCAAACCCTGTTGGCTAATTAAACTTTTTGAAAACATTTTCGAGAATGACGTCATGATGTCGTACTGTATTAACAGTCCGTTTGAGGATGTCGTCATTGTATGACTTCGTCATAATACATCATACAATAGTGGAATTACGATTTTAGATCAAATTCACACTAAGAATTTCTGTATTTACAACTCTATCACCTTTTTATCATCTTTGCACCAGGTTACATGGTACATAAGTGATAAATAAAATATATTTTGATATTTCAAATCATTTACGTCTAGCCGAAATAAGTAGCTTAGACTGTACTTTAAACCGTTTCAAAAATGATTACGAGTCTACATTTTTTTTTAAAAGCACATAGTGCGTATTTAGCTTGATGTCAAAATTTCGAAGTCTAGCATAGCTAGGAATTCTGGAAAACTTATGTCTCCACTAATAATCATTTGCTTAACAATCTATCTATTCCTATAATCCTCAATTCTCCATTCACACACAAATATATCCAGTTCGTCAAACCACACTTATGAGTTCATAAACTTGCCACAATCATATGAGTTTAAGAACTTACCCTAGTAAGACCTTTGGCGTCCATTCCCTGAGGGGTTCATAAACATTTCATATAATTATGAGTCAAGAATGTCACATAAGTATGAGTTTTAAGAACTCGTACTTAACCCTATATTCTCTACCTATGACCTATCTATCTGTTATACACATGAGAAAGGAATCACCTTCTTAACATGCATATAGCAAATAGGGCGACACAAACATTTTAATGATTATCAGTGCCAAAAACTAAGTGGTTTTTACACCAAGTACAATTCCACGCCCATACAAGGAATCATACAACTCAGCTGCCGACATGAGTCCTCAATTGAAATCCCCACCTAATCTTAACTCCCTTCTCAATACGAATTTCATTTATTCCGTATTCATAATCATTTTCTGAATCTGTACCAATGCACACAGCGATCTTGCTGTAAACTTTTCAATCATCAAATTGATTCTTCTCCCTGCTATCACCTTATCAGATCATGGGGTGATCTCATCGTATATATTATGATTTATTTCTATGTCTTGATCATTTTGTTTTACGATCTCCTATCCCTGAACTTTTAGTCTTTTTTGACTCGATCTATTCATCACTACTGTTTAACTTTATTATCAGAGTTAGGGAACTCTGTATCTTTATAACTTGTCGAGATTCGTCTTTGAATCTTACCGACCAACTAACTCTATATGAGTTAGATCTTATCCTAATCACTACGGTTATTGGTCTCAGGTATTCCTACCTAAGGTTCATAACCAATAGCTTTGATACCAACTGTGAGAGCCCCAAATCCAAGTCCTGAATCACCACGGATCTGGTACAATCATTCTATAACTATTTGCGGAAGATATAAACATAATTGTTTATACAATACACTTTATATACTATTCTCCAAAATCGAGTAACCTTAACTTATACACAATTCATAAACTATCTAACACCTAACATTATTATCAAACTATACTATTACAAACTAGCTGCACATTTTATCCCAAGCAGAACTTGGCATTATCCTTTTTTTGTGACACCCCCAAATTCAGGTACTTGAAACCCGAACTCGGTGCTTCACGATACCATTTCTATGAGCGGAATATTACTAATAATAATAACAATAATATAGATTATCAAATATAATTTACATATTATCAGAGTTTTCAATCCCAAGTACGAAACCTTTAAACATTCGTTACATTACATGATAATTAATATATATCATCATTAGCCTAATAAAGTCTAGTTATTACAAAAGATAGCATTATCATTCATCCAGCGACCTTCCCTTTCCCTTTGTTCTTGGCAGAGCCTTCAGGTTGTTCACACTTAGCTGAAAACATTTAAATTAAGCAAGGATGAGCATTTGAGTGCCCAGCAAGTAATAGCAACAATAACAGTTAGATGAACGAATTAAATATTTTCTTTGAACAATACTTCTACAACGAATCAACAGTTGTGAACCAAGCTGAACCAATAATAAACAACATACCATTTCAATTTTAAATTTTTGAAACTACGTACTGACTATAAATGAGGATCAGTTGACAGACTATGAACATTATTTTCTATTTTTAAAAAGGTTAAACAGAACTTCATCTGTAAACCGTCATAACTTACGGGCACGGGGGTGATCAGCCTGTTATGGCCTGTATTGATCGATACTACATTTAAGGACGATATTTTCGTCTAGCATATCCGCCTTAGGTGCATAAAAGTTTCCCATATTTGGGATGTTCATACCAGTCTAGAATCCGAACCAAAACAATTCAGTTGGATAACAATAAAGTTCTTATCTTGTTCAACAATAATTTTTAAATTTGTGTCTAGCCGGATCAAATAGCTTAGACAGCTTTTAATTCAACGTATACATACTGGACACCGATAAGTATGTGTCAACATGTGATAGAATATAATGATTATACAAGTGAGGACACTTGTATAACCATGCTTAGAAATTAACGAACAGAATATATATTTTGATCTACAATGACAGAATTAAGGAACTTATACAACAGATTATAATTTAATAACTTACTTATACAGAATCATTGCATAAGTATATACAAAGGTTGAAATATTTGAACAATAAAAAGAATAGTTCAGATATTATCTTACAGATGTCCATTGCATAAGTAAATGCAAAGGGTTAGATACTTGCCTTGTCTGCTGCTTACACAACTTAGATTTATCCTTTATATCAAGCCCTATCATTAAATAGATCATTCGCTCGATTAGAATAATATATCATATCACATAGTACTGCTATTTACAGTCAGCACATAACCTAATCACATTGTCATGTAAGTTTAACAACCATTGAATCACAAATAAACATTTACCAAGTCAATCTATCTAAATCCAGATCAATTTCTGAAATATGTCAGTGTACTGACAACTTTACTGGGTATTTATCGAGTCTAAGACTTTATATAGTAGTTCAATATCCATTTAGATAACTTATATATCAGTTATATTATTTTTCATGACCTTATAATAATTTTTAAACATTTATTATAATTTATCATGAATTTTCAAACATCAGAATCATTATTAAATGATTTAAATATTAAATAATTCTATTATCATTAATATTTAATTAATATTAAACTATTAATGAAACCATTGCCAAAATATTAAAGTTATTCACTATAAAAAAATGGGCCTTTAGCAACTGCTAAAAGTATATGTTTAGCAACGAAATTTGTCCTTCATTGCAGATTGTGTCAGGCTTTCATTTTTTACAACGAAATTCATAAGTTGTAAAATTTCGTTGCTAATTCATTGGCAGAAAAAAATTTCGTTAGAAATTCGTTGCAAAATTTTCGCCCACTTGATTTCCCGTCATCGTGGGCAACGAAAGTTTTTTTGTTGCTAAAAATGGGGCTTTAGCAACGATTTTTCAAGCAACAGATTTATAAGTCGTTGCTAAAAGTGCATGTTTAGCAACAAAACTTGTCCTTCGTTGCATATTGTGTCAGGCTTTCACTTTTTGTAACGAAATTCATAAGTCGTTGCAAAATTTGAAAACAAAATTCGTTAGAAATTCGTTGCAAAATTTCTAACCACTTGATTTCTCCTCATCGTGGGCAACGAAAAAAAATTTGTTGCTATATTTTGTTGCCTAATATGGACCACATTCATTGGCAACAATTTTTATTTTCGTTGCATATCTTATACAACTTTTTACAACGACTATTAAAATGTTGCCTTAAATTAAGATAATCCCAATAAACATATTTTTGTAAGACAATGTTCGTTATTCGGAGAATTATCAAAAAATATTCATATTTAGTATTTAAAAATTATATCCAAATGCAAAACATATTCGAACCTGTGACCTATCATTTGTTACTTTGGTCATTTGACCATTGGAGCAACACAAGTTATCTGTTAATATCTTGCAAAGATTAATATTTATATCAAAACATGAGATTTCTCTCATATATTCATTTCTTCTCCTTCACTACATACCATTAATATAATCTCAAGAAGTTATATACTACAATAATAATAATAATAATAATAATAATAATAATAATAATAATAATAATAATAATAATAATAATAATAATATTATTATTATTATTATTATTATTATTATTATTATTATTATTATTATTATTTTTATTGTTATTGTTATTGTTATTACTATTATATTATTGTTATAATAACAATAATAACAATAATAATAATAGTACTAATAACAATAACAATAATAATAATAATAATAATAATAATAATAATAATAATAATAATAATAATTATTATTATTATTATTATTATTATTATTATTATTATTATTATTATTATTATTATTATTTTTATTATTATTATTATTGTTATTGTTATTGTTATTATCACGCAATTAGTTATGTATATTTATGTATGTACGTAACAGATCTAAAGAAAGGGGATCTGTTTTAATTTTGAGGAAATGATTTGTTCAGTTATAAATACTAATCCTTGCAAAATAATAGTAATTAGGCCCATGTGCTCGGGTGGTCATTGGATCAATATTTTAAACTCCCGTCCACATGTAAAATAAAATAAAATAAAGTTACATAAAAAAACATAAAAAAATATTGATGTTTGTAAACAAGTACAGAAGATTAAAGAAACTAAAAAAAAAAAAAGATTTCAACGTTAGTTAAAGTGATGTTACAACTTACTATTCTTTTTTACAAATTTGCTTTATAAAAAAATTTAAAAAAGTTACAATGCCGGTTAGTTTGGCATTGGATCACATTTTTATCTTTTTCAAATTTCTTTAAAAAAATAAAAGTATTTTTTAAAAAATTAAGATAATTTTTTTAATTCATTTTTAAAAAAAATATATTTTTTAAAAGTGACGTTGGTTGCCTTTCTGATTTTTAGCCAAAAAAATATATCCAAAAATTCAACGCCATTTCAAATGGCGTTCAGTAGTTTTTTCTAAATTAGATGTTAGAGCATTTACTCGCAACGACAGTTGTTGAAGTTTTTATTTTTTAAAAAATATTTGTTTTAAAATAAAATCTTTTTAATACACCAAGGATTGATCCATCAAATTATTATAGTGGGGTTCTATCTATATATTGACTTTATATAAAGACACTACAAGAAATTAGGGATGTAGTGAAGAAAATTTGTGAATAAATTCAGTACTTCACATGAAGAGTTTTCCAGTGAAGGAACAGTGAAGAAAAGAAATTTAGTGACAATATAGTTATTAGCAAAAGAAACATCTTTCGCAATTTAAATTTTTTCCATCACTACAACTCAAATTGTAATGTATTTAATATTTTAAGAGAAATTTTATTCTTAATAAATTTTTTTAAGTAATTTACAATATTAATTGTATTAATTAAAATATTAAGTTAGAATAATTTAAATTTTAAAATATTGTAAATTGACAATAAACAAAATTATAATAATTATGACTTTTTGTGGAGAAAATTATAAATGTTAAAATATTAATTTTTTTTCTACTAAAGACTTATATTTCAGTTTGTTATTATTAATTTATGATATCTTAAAATTTAAATTTAGATTTATGTTTTAAGTTTTTGAAAAAATAATTTTATATATAATATTACTTCTAAAACACTTTTTAAATGTTATCAAACTCTTTTTTTTGGAACAAAGTCCCTAATTTAGGAGTTGTGTGCGTGGTCTGGAAAAAGAGTTAGGCACGAAACAAGACCAATTTGGGTTTCAAATCTATAATTTTTCTTATCTTTTAGGAGTTTTAATCCAAAACTTGAAATATCAAATTCTACTTTGTTGGAACCATAACCGATTTTGATCCAAAAGAGCTTCGATTTCAAACATGGACGCTAATTCGTGGAGCGGCCGTCTATGTTCTGCTTCTAAGCGCTATTAATCCACTCTTCAATCGCGATCTGGTAAGCTTAATTTTGTTAAATCTAGGTTTTTGCAGTCATGTTTATATGTGAATTCGTTTATCCCCAATTTCATCTTTGTCAAACTGTTATAGTACATTAGAAGTTTTCATATGCTCAAGGTCAAACTCATGAAATTAATAAGAACATCCAATCAATTTCATTTATGCAGTAGCATCGGTTAATTTTGTAGTCATGTTTATTTGGGACAACATTCAGTGATTGTGTTTATGAATTAATTGGGTTCGATTATGTTATCGTTTGGGGAAGAAGGTGCGTATACGTGTGTAGAGCACAATTGGATTTTGGGCTGAACCTAAATCATAACCATCTGAATCTCTTTCCTTATTCTTCAATATTGGGTATTTGATTTTCAGTTTTAGCTATTGTATAGGTCTCAACAATTGCAATTAATTGTGTAGTTTCTGAGTTCCAAAATTGCTTTTAGTTGTTTAGGTTGTAATCAGGATGTTAATTGTTTGGGTATTACAATTAGAATGTTTATTTTTCTTAATTAGAATATATGTTACTCATTTAAAAACTCGCTTGTTCTTTCTCCTTCAACGATTATGTTGGCTGGTTGAAAACCGTTGATCAGTACTACATTGGCGCCAAATAATTCCATTCAGGTACTTTTTTCTTCTATATTATTCATATATCTATGTGTGTGTGTGTGAATTAGTTACTTGACTTGTAACGCCCCCAAAATAGGTTCATGCCATCCAACCCATTTTGAGTCGCCAAATACATGGTACAGATAACAACTACAACTTTATTACAACAATTGTCGTGCAAAATACAACAACACATATGCTATGAGTTTGGGTACAAATATATACCAAATGTGACTCATGTCCCAATCGTGGATAGCACCTCACAGTGATACCTTACATAAAGGTATAGTCAAAAACTGTTTTAGAAATTAGAATCTTTGGGAAGTGCTCAAGGAAACCCTCGTACATGGGAGGCCATGCGTCTAGGTTATGATAGATATCATATGCCCACTGAATTATCCTTGGTTGACCCAATAGACCCCAAATAAAAAACGAGAAGATTACTATCATATTCTTCCCAATGGTAAGTCTTCTCTTGACATATCATTATCTCTACTGTCTATAACTGAGAATTATACTTCAAACAAACACCAAGATTATATAGGTAGTGCTCGTAGATATACTCGACAAGTGGATGTGCACAACCATGTCTTATGATGACACGAGGTTGTGTGTCGTTAGACATCTTGTATGATAGTGGCAAAACACCCTTCCAACGTTGGGTTCGCTTCACCCTAGATGATTCACCAAATATAACTACTAAATGAACTTTTCTATACTGCTTCGGGAGAACCTCCATAGCTAGAGACCACCGTTCTATTTTCTTGTTACCCTCGCTCAACCCAGCTACACTCTTATTACCTGAAAGGAATTGTGAAGCAAAAGGGTGAGCACAACTAGCTCAGTAAAGAATATCATGACTAAAGATAATTAAATTATCAATAGCCTTCAACAGAATTAAATCAGAGATTTAGAACATATGGTAGATGATAAATATTTTAACCATAGTTGCAGCGGAATAAGCAATCCATTAGAAGAGTCAAATAGACTACAAAGTCTATTATCTTCTCCATGTTAAAAGTCCACCAACAATGTTTTATCCCTGTAACATCAATCAACAATTCTTGTCCACAATCACATGTATAACTCATAATCATATTTGTAGTTCTAAATTCCTATTCTCATCCAGAACAAGATAATTTTCATCACTTGTCTTTACCTGAAACATCAAAGATCATGGTTATACCAAATCATAGTTCCTGTTCATAATCATACTAATAATTTCATCTTTGCACTACGGGCCAAAGATATTCATCAACAACTCATCTTTGCACTACAGGCCAAAGATATTCATCAACAACTCATATTTGCACTACAAGCCAAATATATTATTATCTCAAAGAAATATATAATCATTTCAGAATTTATATAACCAATAATTATAACCACGTTGATCATTTCACCTTTGCACTTAAGCTAAAGATATTCAATTATAAATTCAATGGTCATGATCATACCAGTCAACAATTCAACTTTGCACTACTGGCCAAAGAGAATCCATAGTCATGATCGTACCAAAAATCTACCCATCTTTACACTCAAGTCAAAGAGAAATATCATCATTAGGGTTATAAAAATGTTATATATGATAATAAAAAAATAATATGATCAACATATAGTTTTAATCTCAAGAATAATATTCATAAATCAAATATAATTTGGTTAGAAAAAGAAACTAATTTTGTCATGAATAGTAACTCGTGAATAGTAACCCATGAATAGTAACTCGTGAATAGTAACTCATGAATAGTAACTCGTGAATACTAACTCGTGAATAATAACTCGTGAATAGTAACTCATGAATAGTAGCTCGTGAATAGTAACTCATGAATAGTAACCCCAACATGAAAAGATAAGAATTTTACAAGAAAAATCCTACCAATATTTCGGTATAATGATATTGAAAGAAATAATATCATTGATAAAAAAATAGCATCCCTTACGACAATATCCCTTACCTCAAAAGAGCAGTACTCCTGACTGGAATAACGCTGAACGAACTTGCACCGTATAGAAACACTCAAGATATCAAAATACTCACAAGAATACACTCGATAATATAGAGAGAGAAATAGAGAGAAAACTTCAGTTTATGGTGTGATTTTCAATTCTAATCTAAGCACCCTATTTATAGAAAAATGCTTAGAACACCAAAGCAGAAAATTGAATATAATAATATTATATTTACAAAATTATCAAGCCTACCTTAGAAGATCTGAATTCAGCCCATTCTTATCACATGTTGAGCCCACTAATTTGCAAAAAACGTTTTTCTTTAAAATAATAATTAAAACTTCCAAAAATCAATTATTTCGGAACTTCAGAACTTTAATAATTCATAATAAATAGCCCTTTTATCAGAAAATTCAAATCTTGAAAGTTTTTATAGAAAATTCAATTCTCTACAACTTTGCAGAAGAAAGTTTTTCCAAATTCCAAACAGAAATTGACCGAAATCCACAAACGGACGATTTTACAGTCTATAATAAATTTTCGGTCAAGAATTGTGTCCACCAACACACAAAACATGTGTTAAACATTTAATCCAACAAAAATACTCTTCCACCTCATTTATTCATATATCTCACATTCATTGTAAAAATATCACCATTAATATATTATTAAAATAATATATTTAAATGAATTATTTTATCAGAAAAAAATAAAATATTAATTTTCAACAATTGTCACATTAAAATTTTTCTCCATCTATATCCACATAAAATTAATATTTTTCTCACCATATAAATTAATAATTAATTATTCACAAATAATATTACAGAATCACATTACTGACAACCAGGCAGTTCCTAGGAAAGATGGGGCTTTCCAATAAGGATCTCTTCCTTACTGGCGCGCAATTAGATGACCAAACCTCTCCTTAGACAGAACTTTCTAGACATTACCAATAATGTTATCTAATAATATTATTCAGATAATATGAATTATTGCTCCGATAATAGAAAATACTGTGTAGTGACAATTATTAAAACAACAGTAATATAAAATATCAACGCAATAATTATTGAATCAATAAAATAAAATACTGAACAGTAATTACTGTAACAATTATTGAGTAATGCCTTCTTACGTAAAAATCAATAATTGGTGCAATACCGTGTGTTACTGTGTAACAACGCGTATTACTGTGTTTTAACCACCGGGTATTCCAACAGTGTTAACGGTAACATCTACGCCGTTATTTATAAACAACTTACTCTTGTCGTTTTCTTCATCCAATTGCTTTCCGTTATGGGGCCCACAAAAGGCTGCGCCGTCGTATGAATATTCCCCGACAGTAAGAATATTCCACGATCAAACGAATATTCCCTGACAACAATGAATATTTTATAATCACTTGTGTATTTCGAAAAAAAATATTCATATATCACCCTTAACTTTAACATTTATCAATTTAACCATTTACTAAATAGTAATTATAAGAAAAATTGAATACTTTTATTTCAAAAAATTTGGGGTCTTACATGACTGGTTATTATTGATTTGTTGAATTAATAATTAGGGTGCTTGTGCTCAGAACGTATTGAATTCTGTAATTTCAACTTTGTTAGATAACAAGAATTGTAAGTTCACCTATGTTGAAATGGCAATATTTCTCTCTCCACATTAACACATTTACTAATGTCTATTTACTTGGAGTAACTTATATTATGATTGCATATTTTTGAAATGCATATGAATAAACACTGTGCATTTCATGGTGGATATGTCACTTTTAGACATTCTTCCAGCGGTGGTGGAGACAGTGGAGACAGCAGAGCCCAACACTTCAGAAAAAAGTCAAAGAGCTTGTCAAATCTCTAGTCAACTACAGTTCATTCCGTTATCTGAAATTTTTAAATATGTGATTCTTTCCTAAACTAATTAGTAATTACCAAGTCTTAGTTACCCAATTTGTTGAAAATTTGACTTTTAATTTTTGCCTGCTGCAGAAACATATCTATTTTCTTGTAACTTATTTTTCCTGTTTCACTTTCCTTTGAAGTAGAAATGGGGGTAGGTGTATGCATGATGAGGAAACACCACATTACATTGATCTGATTAATCAGACAACTTTGGGACATTTGTTTATCAAAGATGAGTTTGACCAGAAACCTATAGTGGGTTGGCAGATTGATCCATTCGGACATTCTGTTGTTCAAGCTTACTTATTTGTATGTATATGAACGAGTTGTGGCCATTAGTATTCTGCAGTTTTTTTCTAATAAAAAAGATGAAGAAATCATTGGTGTGTTAATCGAGGGAGTCAAAAGTAACTGATGATGGACTTTATTTTAGTTCTTCTGTTAGCAAAATTTGAATGGATGTACCTTTCATGTGAATATATAGTTTGACTTCTTGATATTTACAGAGTGAGAAACCCAATGTCAGTGTGTGGTTATGTAGTTTTCTTCCCTCTTACTCAAACATAAAAGCTAGAAAAAATTATAAAGAAGAGTTGGTCAGAATGACAAGATGAGTGAAATGAAAGCTAGAATCCAAAGTTACAATTAATCACAGCACATGGCAAATTACTTTATGATAAGATTATATATTATTTTTACCTTTTTTCCTTGATTTTGTCCTACGAAGAAATATAATATACTTTGGACAAGGTCCCATGTATATTAGTATATATTGTATAGAACATGGTTTTAACTTTTCAATATGCTAATATATTTTTGTAGAAAGAGAAGGTAAACTAAAATCACCCTGGTAACAAAAATTAGAAAGAGCAAAAGGGTTGTTGGTCAGCTGAAAGGTTGAGACAGACAGATGCCAAACCTGTGAATGAGGATGACGCTAATACTTGGTCTTAAATACATACATAGATGCATAAAATTGTTGTATGCAATTTGGTTTCTTCTAGTTGCCAATAAAGCTGAGGAAGATGCCTTTTGTTTTGGGTAATGTCATGTCATTTTTCATCACAAGGGGGCAATGGGCTCTCTATGTATACAAAATATGCTCATAACTTTTTGTGTATCAAGTGAAAAATATTTTATATGACACTCACATGGTGGGATGGCAAATTTTCTGGAATTAGAGCACTCTTTATATATTTACTGCTTAAGAATCTTTGATGGGGCCCTCATTCTTCATCCTTCTGGTTTTTATGCAGGCATGGTCTCTAAATTGATAATGCTTAAAAATTAAAAATAAAGAAAAAATAAAAATTGTGATAATGAAACTATTAAATTGTGAGAGAAAATAATTGTTATTTAGGTGATGATACAACGTTCCAAATTATCACCCTTTATTGTACACAAAACTTGATAGTGTAGGAATTCGTACACAAAACTGGATAGTGTAGTAAAAGATAATTGTGTAGTCATCTTTCTTGTAGTGATTTCAACTTTAGGGACCCTGATTATATTAATCATGATCTTGACAATTGTTATTCATACATGAGATATGATGTTGCCTCTTGTATTCATTTTTTTGTTGCTTCTTCATCTCTTAAGCTATCTTTTATAGCATGTGCTGGGGCATGGGAAACCGCATGAACGTTCAACTATAATCCAGGAATTAGCTGGGAATATAGTTCAAATGAGCCAGCAGAAGTTTGCCTCAAATGTTGTTGAGAAGTGTTTAACTTTTGGTGATCCTAATGAACTTGAACTCCTGGTGCATGAGATGCTTGGTACTACTAATGAAAATGAGCCTCTTCAGGTATGCCAATGCTCCCATTTTCTATTAACAGCTCAACATATGAAATGAATATCTGCGAACAATATATTATATTTGCCTCTATACTTGTAATTACCATTCAAGTTGTTTTGTTTGCCATTATCATTATAGTAATGAAAGTCTAGTTTATCAAAGAAAAAAGCGTTATGGTAAACACACTGAAAAATTTGGTACTTTTTTTTAGCTCACCATGAAATAATATTGCAATAACATGATTGTAGACAACATTATAGGTCTTGTGGACAATAGCCGGAAGTGGAAGCTCCCTCGACATGCACACTAGTATGCGTTGTAGACTAATGCTGCAAGGCTGCTTTTATTAAAATATGTACTCCCACTATCCGGAAGAATGAGTACCATTTTCAATGAAAATTACATAGAAAGCAAAGATATTTTTGGGACGGAGGGAGTATAAATGTAATTCTTATATTGTATGCTCAATGTTGATCTTCGTACTTTTTCTTAATATTGTTGCCAGGACATGGACTGTTAGATGTAATCCTAAGAATGAAGGGATGACTGCGGTCTCTCTCAGTAATCTGTTTCTTTAACTACATAACTGTAGACACTACATAAATTTTTGAAAGTATGGTCTTTAATTTATCTTGGCTTACATATTCTATAGATCTGAGTCAAGGTTCCTTACTGCCTTTGTTTTTATTAAAATAATTTTTTTTACTGCATTACATCTTTTATTCCCAAGTATTCTCCAATGAAGGTTAATCATAGATTTACCATTGTGAACCATCTAATTTACTTTAAAAGTAAACATAATATTGCTTTTTGCACAAGATTATTCAACTATTTTCTATTTTGTACTACTTTTGTAGGTGCTGCTGATGACCTTACAAAATGCACCCCCAGGACTTGAGGGACGAGATTTTCAAAGGTCTGGGCTGATGTTTTAATATTGGCAGAATACCTGAAGAATGAACCATGGTTGAAACTCTTGTGTAAGCTTAAGTATTGTTTTCTATTATAAACATTTCTTTCTTGATTTTTTTTTCATATATGGCACTAGTGTTAACCTCTTGATGGCAAATAGTGTCAACCAAGACAGGCTTTGTAGTTTTCAGTCGTACGAAGTTTGATTGTAAATATGATGAATGATCATTGTATCAGATGAGTTTATTTAATTAATAATATTTTAATTTTTTTATTTCTGTCATAATTTGTTATGGGGTTATTGAGACATAAAATTTTTTTGTTTATAAAATAATTTTGAACAAGTTTTAATATAGCAATAATTTTTTATACATTTAGCAACAAATTTTCGTTGCTAATGACATTAAAAATATAATATTTGGCAACGAAAAATTAACCTAATAACAACGGAGAGGATATTGTTGCTAATACTAACATAAAATACAACATTTTTTATCGTTGCAAATCATATCAACTTTCGTTGCACATATAAAGAAATGGCAACATATAATATCGTTGTTAATCGACGACTTTCGTTGCTATTGAAAAATAACCAGCAACAAACATTTTCGTTGCTGATTCAGCATAATGTCGTTGCCAAATAATATAATCAGCAACGAAAATTGTTGGTAAAAAGTTTACATTCCGCAACGAAAGCAAGCTTAGGCAATAATTTTCATAATTTATTGCAACAAAAAATGTCGTTGCAAAATGGTGTCAATTGCAACGAAAATACATAGTCGTTGCAAAAAAAAAAAGTTCATTTCGTTGCCAATTAACAGGCTTTTACAACGAAATGGGGTTTTTAGCAAAAAATTTTAATTATTCTGCAACAATACATTTTGTTGCTAAAGGATCGATGTCTCCGTACGAAAGCCAAATTTGGTTGCAAAATATATTACTTTTGGCAACGAAAAAAAATGTTCGTTGCGGAACAATTAGCAACGCTTATTGCACAACGAAAAATGCAACGACAGTAAAGTCGTTGCCAAAACCCTTTTGCAACGAAATTTGGCACCTTTAGCAACGAAAATCGTTTGTTGCTGAAGCCCGTTTTTTTTTGTAGTGATTTATAATAACTTAGAATATTTTTAAAGTATTAATATTACCTTTAAATGATTTTTTAAAACATTTAAAATTATTTTTAAATAATTATCATTAATATTAAAGTATTAATGTATTATTTATCAAAATATTAAAAGTCATTAAGTATAACTTAAAATATTTTTAATTCATTTATATCCTTTTTAAATGTTTTTTAAATTAATAAAACTATTTTTAAACTATTTATTTAATACAATTATTAAATAAATTTAATATTATTAATAATAAATTAATAATCATTAATATTACATTATTAATGAAATTATCCTTTAAATATTAAAAGTTATATTTTATAACTTAAAATATTTTTAAATACCTTATTATTATTTAAAATGATTTTTAATATAATAAAATCATTTCTAATTAATTTATTTAATTCATTTATTAAATAACTTAATGATCAATAATATTAATTTATTAATGAAATTTATCACAAAATATTAAAAGTCATTAAAAATAACTTAAAATATTTTCTTATATCATAATATAATTTTAAATGATTTTTCAAGTATTAAAATCATTTTTAACTAATTTATTTAATATTATAATTAAATACCAATAATATTTCAAAAATATTAAATATTTATGAAATATACTTAAAATATATAAAAACTAATTTTTAGAATTTAAAATAAATTTTAATAATTTATTTGGTATTTTTTAATAATTAAAAATTATTTTTTTCTATTTATTTAATTAAAATAATTAATTTTTAGAAATTAAATTAATTAAAATACACTGTCTGTCGCTTAAGACTACCTATACTGACAGAACTGCCACTATAGGTGTTCTTCATGTTCTTCATGAAATCTAGATCTTCATACACAGTTACCGAGTATGCATGTTTGACCCAACACACTAATCAAATCATGATGTTTGAGTGAATGTTTCTGGTCAGATTGTGTAGCACAAATGTAACACTACAAGACCCAACAAGAAACACGATCAAACAACATCACAATCAGAAGATATAAGCCTGCAAAGTGGCTGTCAGACCTATTCTTCATTTCTGGGTTACCTAGAAATGAAGAACAGTTCGTGAGGCCTACTTTGGGCTTCCACAACTTGCTTTACATGAAATAGTTTTGTGATCTAAAGGTCCCAGGTTGTAGCTAGCATGCAAGAGAGTAAATCTATAACATAAAATACAAATAACATGTTCATATATTTTCTGGGTTAACCAGAAAACAGAGAACATGCTCGACTTTCCTGGTTTGACCGTCCACTACAATCACCCAGTTTAATTATTAGGTGATTTTAAGCCATAAACATGTAGTATAACCTACATACTATAACTTAGATACATCAACAGAACCAAAACATACACACACTGACAGATCTGGTCGAATCAAAACGTTGTCAGGCAGTTTCTGGGTTACCCAGAAACGCCCAGTCATGGCCGGTCAACGCCTTTTTACCTTAAATATCTTGCAATCTGGACTCGATATAAGCCTTATTCTTGATCCAGATCCAAGAGAACATAACAGACTACAACTACAAACTTTCAAAACACAAAAATCATTAAAGATCACAGAGATACAAGGCCTAACATTCGTTGTCAGACACCAAAACAAAATTTTTCCAGATTTTGTAGAATCTCAAATTCGAGTAACCCAGATCATCTTTATACACTATATCTAACATGTTTAACACAAAAAAAAAACAACATCTAACATTGGATCAATGGTCAGATTTCAAGCTAGGGTTTTATACCTTTTATGAACGATTTTGATTTCTGACTTCTGATTTGGTTATGGTGTTCGTGGGGCTTTGATTTGGGACTGATATACTAGTAGAATTAGTATGTTAGAGAGAGAGAGGGACTTGATGAAGTGTTGGTGAATAAATGAGCATAATGTACACTTTTTCTCTCTCCAATTCTATATATACAAGTGCTAGATACATGTAATGGCTGATATAGAGACTTGTTGCTGTGAATTTTAAGCACATAGGGTGGTTGGATTTGGTCACCAACTTCGCCTATTGTCAAAACCTATACATTAGCTTCAATAATGCACAAAGGGGCAATTTGATCATTTGTCTAACACATTTAATGGCAATCTTGTAATCCTTGCAAACCCTTAGGGTTTGACCCTTAAGGTTTAACCTTAAGATTTAGCACAAAATAAAATTCTATATTTTTATTTAGGGTTTAAAAATAAAATAAAATAAAAAATTAGTTTCTACAATTTTGAAATTAGGGTTTCCTTAATTAAATTAGTTTTTTAATTACTTTATACAGGAACATTAGGGTTTAATATCACTAATTACAATTAACCTTGCTAATTTAGCAATTAGGGTTTATAATTAGTAATTAAATTTTATAATTACTAATTAGGGTCACCTATTATAGCAATTAGGATTTCAAAATATTAATTTAGGGTTTTCACTTAAGAAATTAGGGTTTCTAATTTCACAATTAGGGTTCCCACCAATTAGAGTTTTCCTAATTAATGTTAATATTTATAATAATTATCATAAACCACAATACACAATTATAAAATAATTTTGTACTCTAATTTGGATCTCAAATTAGGGTTTTGCACAGTAAAACTAGGGTTTAACATAATACATCATAATTGACCAACCCTTGTCAGTATGTATACATACAATACATATTTATAGCACTGAAAAATCAAAATATAATCAATATTATATTATTATTCTCATTCCTTGATAAAAATCCAAAATTAGGGTTTGGATTCCATATCTGATTTATTCTTCAAATACAATCCTATTAATTAAGTTAAAAATAATTAACTCAATTAATCTTACATAAATTCATATGATAAAATAAATATTTTATAATAATTCAAAAAAATCATTTTATATATTATTTAAATAATATATGCTTATATTTTCATGGAAAATAATTAATAAAATATTTCTATTATAAAGTTAATTATTATAAGAATATACTTTATAATAATCAATAATTCCAAAATAAAATTATTTGTAAATATTTATGTAATAAATATATTTTTATTTATCTCATAATTACATATACACATTATCTTGTACAAATCCTCATCTTTTAAAAAAAAAAAATTATACGCAAAATTTCTTATTTATTTATATAGAAAATATCGGGTTGTTACATTCACCCTCCCTTATAAAGATTCCGTCCCCGGAATCACCGTTTTAAAACCTATATATTCTAGGGTACAAAGCATACACAATCATTGTAAGTAGATCTCAATTATAATTTGATCGAACTGATCTTTAACTATTCACATAAAACTTGTCTTTCTGATTAGCGGTAATTTGATTGCTAAAAGAACTCAATTTCCTCCTTCAAAACTTTCTTTATAAAATAGTTTACTATATATATGAAAATCATGTATAATAAAATAAAAGTTATTCGAATAATACATGGAGTTCCATTACCAGCTGCCGCCGTATCCTGGACTGTCATGTTGAAAACCCTTGCAGTAGATTTTGTCGACTTGCTAGATGATGTTGGTCCTGTGATCGCCAAAGTTCCGCCGCCTTTCCCAATGTTCACGCTTTCTGTCTCTTTCCTCCTTTTCGGACAGTCCTTCACCTTATGCTCCTTTGATCCGCACAGAAAATACCCACTTACAGTTCTAGGATTGGGGTAGTTGGGAGAGATATGGCCCTCCTGCCCACACTTAAAACATGTAAATTTACCTTTCAGACATTCTCCCAAATGGTTCTTTCCACAGTTCCCACATTGCACCACCTGCTTCTTCTTTGTACCTTTTTGCTTCACCTGCATACCCCCAAAGTTGCTTCCCTTCCTCTTTTCACTCCTATTCCCATTGTTTGTTTCTACCTTCCCAGCTCCCTCAACCTTACCCTTGTTCTTTCTTTCCTTGTTGTAGAGGCTCATGGCCTCACTCCCATCCTCAGCAATAATAGCTTTCTCCATGAGTGCTACAAATGTAGGGATTTGCAACACTGCCACCTTATTGTAGAGCCAGGGTTTTAATCCCAGCTCAAACCTTCTAGCTTTTCTAGCCTCCGTATCAACTTGATGCGGGGCAAACCTAGCCAACTCATTAAACTTAGCGGTGTATTCTGACACCGTCATATTTTCCTGCTTCAATTCCAAAAATTTTACCTCCATTCTAGCCTGCATACTAGATGAAAAATAGTTTTCGAAAAATAAAGTTTTAAACCCTTCCCAAGCAACTACACCTTCTTCTGCCCTCGCCTGATTCACTTCCCACCAAAAATTTTCCTCACCCTTCATCATGTAGGTGGCAAAAGCGGTCTTTTTCCCCTCAGCTACCCTAACTATAACGAACGCCTTTTCGATTTCCTTAACCCAAGTTTGGGCTTCAACAAAGTCAGTTGTACCTTTGAATTTCGGTGGTCCCACAGCCTTGAAGTCCTTGAAGTTTGCCAAGCGGTTGTCTAGCTGGTTCCCTGTGGCTGGAATTCCTTGTTCATTGCCTGAGTTACCATGTTTACAAATTGCTGCATTGGATCTGGTTGTTGTCCCCCAACGTTATTGACAGATTCTTCTGCCCTTTGATTTCTAGTTTGACGTCTTGGCGGCATTATCTGATTAAATAAAACATAATATAACTTACATTCTAAACCTTATCACATAAGTTTAATATATTAAACTTGTTTCATTACTCAAACATAAGTTCATTTTCATTAAGTCGTAGTTATTTACATAACATAGCCCATATTGATATCTCTTTGTGACCACAAAAGTCGGGATTTACAACCTTAACTTATACAAAAATTGAGAATATTATATTACACAGACATACATATTACAAATATTACATTAAACACACCTACACCACAGGACCTATACTACCTATTCACTACGCCTTTTTCTTGATCTTGGACAACTTTTTGCCTGATGACCTTCTATCCCACAAGTAAAATAGACACATTGCTTTGGATTGGGACAATGAGGAGAGAAATGTCCCTCATGTCCGCAATTGTAGCAAATATTTTTCCCTTTCCTGCATACGCCTTCATGTTTCTTGTCACAATTTGCACACCTTTCTATTCGATTAATTTTTTCTTGGTTGTTATCAGGATTTCCTATATTTCAAAAATCAAAATATAATTAATATTATATTATTATTCTTATTTCTTGATAAAAATTCAAAATTAGGGTTTGAATTCCATATCTGATTTATTCTTCAAATATAATCCTATTAATTAAGTTAAAAATAATTAACTCAATTAATCTTATATAAATTCATATGATAAAATAAATAATTTTATAATAATTCAAAAAAATCATTTCATATATTATTTAAATAATATATGCTTATATTTTCATGGAAAATAATTAATAAAATATTTTTATTATAAAGTTAATTATTATAAGAATATACTTTATAATAATCAATAATTCTAAAATAAAATTATTTGTAAACATTTATGTAATAAATATATTTTTATTTATCCCATAATTACATATACACATTATCTTGTACAAATCCTCATCTTTTTTTAAAAAAAATTATACGCAAAATTTCTTATTTATTTATATAGAAAATATCGGGTTGTGACATTTTTCCTGTATTCGAACGCATTCGCCTTATCTGCAATGTTTATCATGATATAGCAAGGGTGAGCATAAAAGTTGCCCAACAAGTTTAAATACAATTTAAGGATATATCATGATTGAAAGAGTCTGAATAATAGGATGGCTATAATTCATTAATATAATTGAGAATTAGCACGAACAAACTTTTGACTAAACAAGTATTGAGCATGAACAAATATATCTGGACTAACTGGTAATGAAGGTGATCAGCCTTTCATGCCTGACTTATACATGCAATATGTACAGAGTACAATTTTACATGGCAATCAGCAATGATTAACCATAAACATATCTGAATAAAATAACTCTTAGGTGCTGTTTGTTTACATCTGATTGCCTCTTAATGGACTGCCTCTTATTCGCTAAGAGGCATGATGCTGTTTGTTTTGTTTTTTGTTACCTCTGAATGCCTCTTAATCGGTAAGACAGAAAATGAAATCTTAATAATTAAGAGGTACCTCTTAATGAAATTTTTTTGATAATTTTTTATATATAAATATATTCAACAATATTATGCACTCATTTTTATTAAATTGAATATTTAAAATTATTAAATAAAATTTTACCTTTTAAAATGGTAAAATAGTGTCATTAAGAGACAACTTACTTTTTTGTTATCAAACAATTTTTTAGATTCAGACCTCATAACCATTTAGATGATCTAATTTATTAAGACATCATAATCATTCAGATCTTAATTCCCAAATTTATCAAACACAACCTTAGTAGAGTTAAGTAAAACTTACCTGAACCGTTGATTACCGCTATGCAATTTAATAAGCTTTGTCTGAAGACCTATTATTAATAATATGTATTTCTAAGTTAGAATAATATCATTACAGTATTTAAAAAAATAACCTAAACACATAACACATAACCCTATCAGTCTATACCATATATAACACCTAGCCTCAAGTCAAACTATTGCAGTCCAAGTTGAGTTCGGTACAATTCTAACATCCCGACGGTCTAGTCGGACTTTTCTCGAAAGTCTAAGTTTAATTAAACTCTGCCTGAACACTTAACAATTATCTTAAATAATTTATTATTAGTCTATATATATATATATATATATATATATATATATATATATATATATATATATATATATATATATAATCCCTTCAGTTGAGGGATCCCTTAAATAGTGTTATTTGAGGGATAGAGCGCTCAACCGTTGGATCTGTTTTAATGACTTTATGTGGCTGAGATTGTTTTACATCTTTTAACCCGCTTTCTCCGAATAACCTAACACATCCATTAGAACTTATATCATGAATTCATCATTAGAACCCAAATCAAGAATTTAACACAAATTAAAAATAAACCATTAGAACTTATAGCAAGAATTTATCAATGGAACCCAAATTAAGAACTACCCATTAGAACCTATATCTAGAATTCATCATTATAACTGAAATAAAAAATTACCCATTACATGTTTGATTCTCTTACTTCGTGTCTCTTGACTTTTCTTTTCTTTCAACAATAATAAGTCACACGAATTTTTATAAATCCATATTAAATCTAGAGATGTAATCTTAACTCAGATTTAAAAAACCTAATTCAAAAAACCCTCGTACATCTCCAAATTAATGCCCACAACCTAGATTTTGTTAGGGAAAAAAAATTACATGGATACCTTGTAGAAATAGAAATCTTGCAAGTTGAGTTGAAAATTGTGAAAATAGTGGATCATCTCTTCATCTCGAAAGGGTTGGTCTTCTCTTAGGCTTGCACGGGACTCTTCCTCTTTTCCCTTTTGCGTGCCTTAGGTTTTCTCCAGCATTGGATGTGTTGGGTTATTTGGAGAAAATGGGTTAAAAAAGATGTAAAATCTCAGCCACATAAAGTCATTAAAACAGATCCAACGGTTGAGCGCTCTATCCCTCAAATAACACTATTTGAGGGATCCCTCAACTGAAGTGGACTATATATATATATATATATATATATATATATATATATATATATATATATATATATATATATATATATATATATATATATATAGACTTGCAATAATTTTCAGATAACAACTACCTTTAATTCACTCAATAATATTAATCTTGATAATATTTAATTCACCTCTTAGTATTATTAGTTCACTAATAATACTTTTATTCGCTTACTAATCTTAATAATATTTTAATACTTTACTAATATCATTAATCCTCTTAATAATATTTTAATCATCCAATAATACTTAATTTAATATTATTAATCTTTTAATAATATTTTAATCTAAGATTAATATTTTAATCTAAGATTAATATTTTAATCTAATATTATTAATCATTTAATAATACTTTAATCATTTATTAATGCTTAAATCAAATACTATTAATCATTTAACAATATTTTAATAAAATTTTAATCTTAATATTTTTATTTACTTAGTAATATCATATTCTAATATTATTAATATCATAATAATATTTTAATAATTTATTAAATTAATAAACAATTTATTCTAATTGTTCACTCTTTATTAAACCTTTTATTTAATATCCATAAAAGGTCATAAATAATATTTCTTATTATAAATTTCTAAAATGCCCTAAAATAGTCATAATATCATATATTAGGAGTATTCAAGCATTAAAATCACATTTTTCTTATTTAAGACATCATTTAACTAGTTATTTTCTTTTATTCACAACTTAATCATTTTTAGGAAAAATAGCAAACTAATTTCAAAAATTCTCATTTTCTGGATTTGGACAGTATATGAACCCAACAATGATCCCCAAATTTTTCTAGAATTTTAGAAAATGATTTACTAATTTTATAGTGCCCAAAACACTCGGATCTTGCTTCATTTTTCATAAATCGAGTTTTGCTCAGAAAAATCTGAAATTTTCAGAGTATACTCTCATAACATATCCTACTGTAAAAATTTCAGAATTTTCCAGTGTATACACAGTGAGAAATTCGAGTGTTAATATTTAGGAGTCCTTTACGGAAATAGCCATTACGCACAACCTATAAATCGAAACGCACCCGTTCTTTTTCCTACACGTAGACAACTTCTTAAGGTAACTCTGTGATTTTTTCCAGATTTTTAAAAGACTTGCAACTGACCGAAACAGCCTCAAGAAAAATGGGAACAGTAGCTATTTTAGGGTTTCAAAGCCTCAATATACTATGTGAACTGTTTTGGGAAAAACAGTCCTCATAACTTCAATACTTGCTAGATTTGTGTTCTACCACTTGGGTTTACTAGATAACTCATGTATCTAGTACCCTCCCTTCGACGGATCACAAATCCAAGTTGTAAAACATGAGGTATACAAGATTTAGTGGAAGAAAAATAAGGGTTTCACCCCTAGGAGAACATATACTCATTTTCTTGCTCTAAACCTTTGATCTAACACTCAAAATACCAAGTATACTTAGTTTTAGGGTTTCTTATCAGTCATTAGGGTTTTCTAACTGAACGTTGCCGTTCTTAATATATACTTGGGGTTTGACACTGATATAATTTATCTGGTCAATCCTTGACCCTTAACCACATTCTGAACACATACATAACCATATACACAGAACATATTCACATATACACTTAATCCTGAATAATTAACCTAAATCCTTCACAGAATTTTGAAATCCTCAAAATTTCTTCTCAAAAATATCAAACGCATACACTCATTTTCTATCTAGGTCTATCATTTGACCTTAAATCCATCATTTAAGATTTTTTTTAAAAAAAATTCTAAATTCTCGGGTTGTCACAGTTATGCTATGTTATTTGGTCACTTGATTCGTACGCATATAGTTAGGGTGCATATACATTATTGCATTGCTTAGGGACAAACAATTGGTTAAGTTTTGGGGTATTTAATGAGTGGGTTTCATACCTACGAATCTGGTATTGTTAAACTTAATTATTGTTATCTTTGAGTATTTTAGTATCATTTTATTGGTTTTGTATTTATTTATTTCAAGATAGAGCTGGAGGACAAATTGGTCATTTGGAAAAAGAAAAGGATTAAAAATCATTAAAAGTAGAGCTGAGTGACATTTTTGAATATATATGGTCCCAGCCTAGCGCCTCGATTAGGATTTATTATTTATTTTAAGGTTAGGAAGTTAGGAGGCCTATAAATACTTGTTGAAGGGCTCCTAGAAAATCAATTATTTTATCATGGCGACTAGATTTCAGAGATGGAGCTCTAGTGCAACAAAACTTTTAACATCAATGGAGACAGGGAATTGAAGGATGCTTAGCAATGTAAATTTTCCTAAGAGCTTTTCTTCTCTAACTTTTCTTTAATACTTGTATTATCCATAGTTGTTAATGAATATTTGGAAAAGTTTGAATTTAATTGGCTTGATATAAAATTGGTATTTGAAAAATATCAGAATTAATTCCTCATGGGATCGACAACTCTCTTATCATTATCTTACTTGTTATTCATATATACTTGCATGTATTTATTGATTGCTAAATCGACCAACAATAAGTTATATCATTGTTATTTAACGTTATATATAACAACCCGAGAATTTAGATAATTATTAAAATCCTAAAATGGTGGATTAAAGGTTATAAGATGAACCTAGACAGAAAATAAGTGTATGGATTTGACGTTTCTGTGAAGGAATTTTATGGATTTCAAAATTTTTGAAGAAAAACTTGAATGATTTGATAGACTATAAGTGATAGTCTGATAATGAGGTTTATGTTAGTGTATAAGTTCCTAAGAATATGTGTATGTGGTGAATATATTAATATATTTACTTCAGTTAAATAAATTGTGAAGACAATTTATAGAAAATAATAAAAAATAATTGGATATATGGTATTATGTTATATGGTTAATGGTATAATATTTAATATTATACCAAATGATGTAAAGTAAAAATATGAGATGAAATTCAATATGCAAATATGTATATTGGTATCAAAACAATTAGTAAATTAAATTCATATTTGAATAAATGATTAAATATATTAATTTATATATTAAATATATAAATAAATTGTTTGAGAACAATTTATGGAGAGGAGGAGGAAATTAATTTAATTATACAATATAAATTGTATAACTTAAATAAGTTATTTAAATTAAGTAGGAGAATTAAATGACCTAAATAGTTATTGTTATTTAGTGGTCTTAGTATTTATATATATACTAGTGACTTAATCTAAGAGAATTGTGGAGCATGTCATAATTTATTTAATTATTATGTGAGTAAGTGAATATGAATATTATGTGATGGTTTATATTTGTTTATTATATAAACAAATAAAAGAAACTAGTGTAATCCTAATTATATATTAGGAATGAAGGATTGAATAACTTAAGGGTTATGGGATGAGAGAATTATGATATTTAAAATATATACTAATTCTAAGAGATTTATTTATATATCTTAATTAATTAATTTTATAACCTAATTAATGTAAGTCTAATTAGGTTAAGAAATTAAGTGTATTTGGGTAAGAATTTGTACTTAAATTGAGTGCATGGAAACCCTAATTAAATAATTAGGGTAAGATAGAATTTAATGTAATGGACCATATTAATTTTTATGGCCCACATATTTTAGTTAGGAAGTCCAAATATTTTATTTGGAAAGCCAAAGGAATTAAGTGTTAAGCCCAAGTGAGCTCAATTGTTAAGGAACATGTGGGAGAATAATAATATTAAGTATTATATTAAGTCAAGAGATATATCTTTATTATCTGAAGTTTATTAATTTTATAACTTAATTAAAGTAAGTTTAATTTGGTTATAAAATTTAGTGTACATGAGTAATGGCTTAAATTCTAAATGTATGGAATGGATACCTTAATTAAATAATTAGGGATTGATAATATTAAAAGTAATGGACTATAATAATATCATAGCCCAATAATTTATTTAGAGTCCAAAAGAATTAGATTTAATGGACTAAGGAGGTTATAATATTTATACAAGTCCAATTAATTGTTTAATTATGTGACTTGTGGATAAAGTGATTAAGGGCGATTAAATTGTTAATCTAGCCCAATATATTATGTGTGGGACAAGTATTATAATGGTCCAATTATATTTTTTTGGTGGAAGCCCAAATTTATTTTGTTAGTAAGCAAAATAATAAAAATACAAGCCCAATAGAATTTAATTGATAAGTGGCCCAATTTTTTTGACCCACTTAAGGAGGGGCTATCTAGTCATTTGTTAAGTAAATTAACAATTTAAAATAAAATAAGGAGTTGGAAGGATAAGAAGAGATAAGAAAGATAAGAAGGAAAGAGAAAAGAAGAAAGAGAAAGAAAGAAAAGAAAGAAACAGGAAAGAAGAGGAAGAGAAAGAGAGAGAGAAAGTGAAGAAGATCGGCCATGGAAGAGGAGAAGGAGAAGGGGGGGTGGCAGCCCATGAGTGAAAGAATATGAGAGAGAAGAGATCCTCCATGGAAGAAGAAGGAGGAGAAGAAAGATTTTGAGAAAAGGTAAAATCTATACTTGATTTCTAAAACTTTAATTTGTATGTTATTGGTATTTTTATGATGGATCTTTGGAGTTTTAGTTTTATTTGGTTAGGTCCATGAATAAATGTTAGATCTAGAATTTTATTGGTTTGAGTTTTGGATTTACATGAGTTTATATGGAAAGATTTGGAAAAAAGGTAAGAAAATAGAATTTTTCGGCAGGCTTAAATTTAAAAGTGTGATCTAGCTTTTGATTTTTGAAATATATGATGAATATTTGTGATTTATTTTCTTGGGATGCTAGATATATGTATTAAAGATAAAACCTCTTTGGAATCACTCAATTAGGTTGAAAAATGAGCAAGTTATGGAATTTAACCCAAACTACTCAAAGCTAAGAAAAACTGTTAGAATCACTGTTTTGACCAGCTAGTACCAGGCTAATTTTCGGGAGCTTAACATGTCCAAATATGAATTGTGATAGATGAAAATTGTATATCGGAAAGATACGAATCCAACAAAATAGACGGATCGTTAATTGGAGTTATAGATCTCATTTTATTTAAGTTTTACCGAATGACACCAAAACTGTAAAACGCCACCTGTCCAAAAATGAGCTAATTCTGACTTAAAATGACCAAGTTATGATCATTTTAATTTCTATGATTTTCCGACGAAAATCGCTATAACCGGAGTTCTATAACTCCGATGGCCACGAAATTTAAACTGGAGTGTCACATTAACACGTATAAGATTGTGTCAAAAGATGGGAATTTCTGGAGTTGAGCATGATGGGACTAAATTCTTAAGCCACGCACTAAAAATGATTTTTGAAAAATACTAAAGAAAGTTGGAAAATTATGAGAAAATACTTTTTGTGTATGAAATATGTGTATATATGTTTGGGCCAAAGATAGAAAAATAATAAACTGATTTAGTATTTTCGTGAAAATGATATGGGATCCAACTTGCTGGATTAGAAAATCTGATGAATCCAGCTTGCTGGATTGAAAAGAGGCTTACTGAATTGAAGAATTTAGAATCCAGCTTGCTGGATTGATGGATTGGTGAATCCAGGTTTGCTGGATTGCAATCTAGTTGTTAGATTTGAAATCCAGTTAGCTGGATTGCAGTTTAGGTTGTTGGATTTAGAATCCAGGTGGCTGGATTAGTATTTAACTTATTAGATGTTAAAGAATAAATTATGAAATGAAAAAGCGAGTGTTAAATCATAATGGATATGATATAGTGATTAAAGAATTTTCAAAGAATGATTATAATACTGATGTGTTAAGATGTTATCTAATATTTGATTAAGTGTTAGATAATCTATTAATAAAGTAATTGTATTATGATACAAAGTAGAATATGCTAATTGAAAGACCAATCTTATTATTAATGATAGGTCTTACCAAAAGAAGTTAACTTAAACTGCGTAGCAGTAGTCAACGAATCAGGCAAGTTTTCCTTAACTCAAACTTGAGTTGCATGTTCAAAGCATGTTAATGAATAATTGTTGTTGATTATTCACGTCTATATTGATTATTGATTCGCACGTTGTGCATATTGTAAATGTTCATCAGGTATGAAAGGCTGATCACCTTCATTACCATTTGGTTTAGTTAATCTGTTCATGCTTATTATTGACCATTCATTTTTATTGACTTGGTCTTTCAGCTAAGAAAATTTGTTTATGCTCTTTCAAAATGTTTATATTGTTGAAAGTTAGCCAGCTTATTGTTCAATTCTTTCAATCATGATATATCCTCAATTAAACTTATGCTTGCTGGGCAAATTTGATGCTCACCCTTGCTATATCATGATAAAAATTTTCAGATTAAGATGAAAGCTCGAGTAAAGACAGAAAAAAAAGTCAAAGTTCACGATTAAATTATGATACAGTTAGATCTATTAAATTTTCTGACGAAAATAGAATTGTAAACCTTTAAGATATTGAAGGTATGTATTAAGTTAAGGTTGTAGACCTTAGGAATGAGGTGTAAAAGTTTAATGTATAAATAATATATGTTTATATCTTTCGTAATAGTTATAGAAATGATGTACCAGATCTGAGGTAAAAAGTACCGGATTTGGGGGATGTCACATTATATGTTCGAAGAAAAGTATATACGTTGTATTATGGATTGATTATAATATATGTTATTGACTGTAGTTATTGATATATTATTGCATGTATGTATTGTTGGGATAAAGCATGTTACAAGTATAAAAATGGGGTTTAAAAATATGAAAACTGTTAAAAACAAAAAAAATATTTTTAAAAAAATCGTGATATTTTCAACTGAATAAGGTAAAACCGACGGAATTTCCGTCGAAAATAAGGTATATAATTTATTTTAAAAAATCACTATTATTCCTCATTTTCGACGGAAATTCTGTCGGACTTAAGCCTTACCCGAACTACCAGAACGTTCCACGTGTCCACGCTTAGTTTCGACTAAATAATTCCGTCTGAACTAATCCGTCGATTATCGTTTAATTCTGGCGAACAATCTGTTGAAAATACGTCCGTCGACCATATTTTACTTCGACGAAATAAGCTCATTTTCGATAGAATATTCTGTCGAAATTAGGTATTTTTCTTGTAGTGATCCTTTTCATTTAATAGAAATTAATAAATAAATACTCAACTCGTTGCAATTTCGTAATATACAAATACAACTTTTTGCTAATCAATTCACTTGTAATTTCGCTAAATCCAAATAGCACCCTTTTTCATCGCTTAGGAACCAAATATGACCCTAATGTAGATGTTATGTTAAGTAATTTAGTCTCCATTTCAGTTGGGTTAAATAATTCTTCGTAGTAAGATTTTCATGACAGCTAAGAAAGCTTCACTTCTTGGATTTTAAAAGAATTCTTAAGCATGTCTATGAAGGAAATCAAATAGAAGGTATAATTTTAGGAGAGAAATTAAATATATCATACCAAGCATTCTTAACAGCTTAAAAGCACAATGCTAAATTTATTTAATAATCTAAAAATATTCTAAGCAAACCATGATTTTCTAAAGGTTTACCAAACAAAGGTGTAGTAGTAAAAAAGTCAGCTTGAAAACAACCAAGCAAAAAAGTCAGCTTGAAAACAAGCTGTACTCAATTATTTTATTTGTTTGGTCAGCCCACAGATTAATTACTACTCCCCGGCATGTTCCATAAAAACTGACTTAATTTAATTTTTCAACTCAAATTAATTATTTTTAGTATTAAGAATTGAATTATTTATTTAAAAATTTGAACTCATGAACCATTGAAATAACTAATAACTAATAAATTCGATATAATTTTATATAGTTATAATTCCTCCCTTTATATTTGTAATAAATGGTATCAATTTTTTATTTTAAAAATAAATATTTTAATTTAAAAAATCAAATAAAGCCAATTTTGATGGGACAGACGGAAGTATTATAGATTATGCCTATTGATTCTCCCAATAATTGTAGAAAATTGAGAATCAGAAAGTGGGTTCTAGCTAGCTACAAATTAGAGCAAGAAAACTAAAGGCGGAGTTCTGCCTTCTTTTTCTTTCTTCTTTTCTCTCTAAATAAAAAATTTCCCCTATATCTCTCTTTTTGTTTTCTAATAATTTTTCCTTTCTTGTAGAGTTTATTTTTTTTATTGGAGATTTATTTTATACATGATATAACTAATTTTTTTCTCTTTGTAAAATGATTTCATTATCATCTTTTGGTAATTTGCTTTCTCCAGTAGAGAGACTTTTTTCGTTCCTAAGAATTTTTCTGGTACGTGAATGGTTGAAGATAGATTATTTTTGATTTAGGTATGGTGTTATCATGACGGTCGGTTCTTCTTTTGCTTGTATTGAAGAAGTGCTCACATCTGCGCATTCTGTTATTACTTTGGAATAATGACTGTTTTTAGGAGTATATTTGGTGTCCAATAATTGTTGTTGCTGACCCTTTACTTAATTATTTGGCAATATATTTGAAAGGATTACCATTTCAATTCTTTGTAATATAATCTTTTTATCGTTTGTAACAGTTTATAATTTTAATATGTTTCAGTTGATTTGACTGTTTGATAAAAAAACTAAGGAAATTATTGGAAATTATCTCAATACTGCAAAGATGATGATTATTTTTGTTAATAGAAAATTTATTTGCTGTTTAAAACAAAGACTCGTCATAATTGAAATGATCATTCTACGATATCTTATTAAGAGTTATTCTCTCTTTTCTAAATATAAGATTAATTATGGTCTTAATTAGACACGCATAAGAGTATATATGTACCAATTAACTCTGTTGAAACTATCAACCTAAAATCAATTAGTAATAAATTGAGAAATATATGTTGTCTAATATTCCCTCCCTTTGTCCCTTAATATAAATCATTTTATATAAGTGTTTTTGTCTATTAATATATGTCATTTGAAAATTTCAAGTAAGCATTAATTGTTTAGTTTTCAATATTAGTTCAAGTATTAAATATAATTTTGATTTTCTCACTATTTTTTGTACTATAAATAACACTATCTTTTTTTAATACAAATATAATATAGACAATTGATATTATATTTAATGTAATACAATTATTTTTTTAATACTTGTACACAACTCTAAAAAGATTTATATTAAGGAAAGATAGAGTACTAAAAAAAATATGTATTGATATATGTGAGATTTTATACTATATTTTTGTCGATACTAAAGTAATACTAAAATATGTGCCATTAGTCCACATGAATACAGGAAAAACCCTAACTCTGATATGAGTAGAGAACTCTTCAATTATTAATATTGAGTTGTTAAACTTGACCGATTTGAAATTTTAACCTAATACGCCACACGTGGTGACGTTAATAATAAAGATACACTAAAATGTGCAACGCACGGCCAAATGAATGGGGGAAGTAACTTAGACTCCATGTTGAAGCAACCAACATGAGTTAACGACTAGGGTTAAATTTCGATTTCAAAATTAAATTAAAACGTATCAAAATTTAATTCATTATTTCACTAGTATTATATTAATCTATCACAGACTAACTTAAAATATTATAATTGAAAATATTATTAATGCTTGAAAAAATTATATACATATTAAATAAAAAATAGAATTATCCTATATCTTCTGATCCGAAATTGGAACGTTAAATTTAACAACTCAAACTTTAATTTAGTAGAGATGGAAGCAATTAATTGACATGTATGATATCGGGCATGATAATTAATTAAACAGATGTACCATATGATTATAACTTCGTTGAACAAAAAATTAAAACACAAAACCAAGTAGAACTCTTTCAAGGTCTTTATGTGCCTTATCAACGGCTTATACACAGCGCCCGCATGCATGCTTTCTTTTTAAAAGTCAATTTAAATATTTTTAAATTTAAAATTGATATGAATTTATTTAGTTTATAGCAATACAATTATGAATATTATAAATTACTTAAAAAGTATTATTAGTTATAAGATTTATTGATTTTAAAAAAAATATCAATTTTAAATTTTAAAATATTTTAAATTAATTTAAAAAAAAAACAATATTGACCTTATAGTTATAGTTCGGAACGGAGGGAGAATTTTGGATGAATTGATAGTTCTATTTGTTAGGTAACTATCAATATCAAGCATCTTAATGATTTCATTTTATGAATAAACAGCAATCGTCAATGAGAAATTTAATTTCTCATTTCATTAAATATGATATGAAAACCTTTTTACTCTTGTTTGACTTACAAATACCTTGAGAGTACTCATGATGTTCAATATATATATATATATATATATATATATATATATATATATATATATATATATATATATATATATATATATATATATTTGTTATGTATCTTTATAGGGTATACGTCATTTATACTATTGAAAATAAGAAGAAATGATCAGGATTAGAAACTGAAAATCGACGTTCGCGGACAGTAAAAAAATATATATAACATCCGTTACTAATAGTAGCGGACCCAATAAGGATTTGACTTTATCAATAAATATTTAGGGTTAATCAGAATCAGGATAAATGTTTGACTATACTAATAAATGTTTAGGATTTATTAACTAGGGTATAGGGCTTATAAATCTTAAACCCTGATTAATAAATCTTAAACCCTAGTTAATAAACCATAAAATTTAGTTAAATAAACGCTAAATATTTATTAGTAAAACCAAACTTTTATTCTGATTAGCGTCCACTACTATTAAAAGCGGATGACATGTGTTTTTTGAATAATGCTAGAGACATAAACTGTTCTACAAATATTTTACAAACTGTTGATATGACATACTCCACCTCAACATATTGTGTGGGGCCGAAAACTATATTGAAACAATTTGTTGAACAATATGCTGAGGTGGAGTATGTCACATCAGCAGTTTATAAAATATTTATAAAATAATTTGTGGCTGTAGCATCACTCGTATTTTTTTACCGTCCGCTACTATTAGTAGCGGATGTCGATTTTCATCTTTTAATCTTGACTGTTCTTTCTAATTGTTTTCAATGGTATAGATAGTATATGTCATATAAAAATTCATAAGAAATATATGTTATGGATCATTACCTTATATATAGATCGGGTTACCATGAAGTTAACTTCATGGTAAGTTGGTCAATAATTGACTAATACAATGCTGACACACAGAGAGATCACCTCCGTGTTGACAATACTGTATTAATCAATTGACAAAAGTTAATTTCATGCTAATCACTCTTCCTATATATATATATATATATATATATATATATATATATATATATATATATAGAGAGAGAGAGAGAGAGAGAGAGAGAGAGAGAGAGAGAGAGAAGAATGATATGACAGTTTGATAAAGTAATTTCAAATCATTTTTTTAAATGGAAAAATTCTTCTCCTTTTTCGTTTCCCATTTTCAAACTAAGAGGAACAAAAACCTAGGTCTTTATTCCATGCATTTTTAAAGATTGTTAACCACAACTGAACATGTATTTAATATAATGCAAGAGGGCTTTAGGAATTGGAACAAGTCACCTAAAGATTGTTAGCCTCTATCTTTCCTGCCAAGCTTTATATAACTAGCCAGACATACTTACGTGTATAATCACAAAAAAGTATTAAAAATAGTTAAATAAATGTTAATTAACAAGAACCGCTAATTTAATTGATCATGTAAAGAAAAGTTGTCTAGGTCAATCAAATACTAAATGTTAAAATATGTACCGTTTTGAAACCATGTTGAAACATGCAACTAAAAATTAATTGACAGTAGCTGAGACGCCCCTCAAATCGATAGTGAGTTTTCAAATCAAATTTTAACGATGCGAGACATTAACCTAATACTCTAGAATTGCACCATGACAGCAGCATAGAAAGCTTGTACTTATATCGAGTTAATCATATCAACCAAACTAATTATCTTATTTACAATCTATCCATATTAAGTTAATATTTTTATTTTAGTAAAATGAAAACCCCAGCTGAAACTAGAACAAAAGAAATTGAATTATTTTTTGAGTAAATGATTCTTAAATCCAATCACAACAAAGATATATAAGTTTCAATCTGAAATTTCTAAAAATAAACGTGCATGGATGACACTAAATATAGAACATAATGCTGCTATTCTGGGAAATGCCCTACTTACTAAACCCCAGCAAGTTCAGGCCAAATGTTAAAAGAATCTACTGTACATGATCCCTTTTCTTGAGGGTTCCGAGGAGTTTTTTTGACACAAACACACTCACACACACATATATATTAGTAGAGATATTAAATACATATCTTTTATTAGTAAAAGTTCTTACTAATAAAAAGTACACACGAGTGAGCGCAAACATCATCTCTTATGATTTAAATGCCCCTTAATTAATAAGATCACCATAATTCAAGACCATGTCATATTATAATCCTAAATAGAAAAAGTGGTAGCAAAAATTAAAGAGAATGCGCATTTATTAGCTAGCTAGGGTTTCTGCCTGTCACAAGTGACAACCCCTCGGTAAATATTCAATGTTACGATGATAACATGTCATCATGCTAACATAGTATAACGACAATCACATAAAACAAGAAAGAAATGTGTAGCCCATAACGACATCACCCTTGTATTGAATATTTTCTCTCCTCCCTTAACCACACAAATTTACAGCTCAATGTACAATGCCATTATTGCCCCTCCGGCCCCGGATACCTAAACTCCTCCAAACCACCTTTTTGCAGTGTCCCTGGTTGAAGACCATATTTACCCTCATGGTTGGATGCAACAGGAGGGTAAACCAGAGTGCTCATCTCCCCCCAATCCTCACAATTAGTACTACTTGTCCCAATTCTCGTGTCCCCATATAAGAACTCATGTCCATCAAGTCTCTGCGGGTTACTACATAGCATTTCCTCAATCAACTCATCTGGAAAAATACTGATTTTTGCTGCTACGATCTCTACGAGCCAGTTGATCTTTTCGCTGCTTGCCCAAGAGCTTCTTCTTCAGCCTTGTGTTCCAATAGTTCTTTATATCATTATCAGTTCTTCCAGGTAATTGTGCCGCAATAATAGACCACCTATTCATGCAAACATAAGAATTTTTCATATCTTATTTGTGCGATATACTACTTTTTCTATACACGCTTAACTTAGGCGTTCTGATGAGATCTGGTGCATAGTTAATTAAAGGGAAAAATTATTAGATATACAGGATTATCAGAATATATAGAATCATAATTAATTTAATTACCTTCTTCCAATACTTGTGTAGACCACCTCTTCATGCAAACGCAAGAAATTAAATTTCATTTCATATGTATGTCGTAGTACTATTTTTTTTCTACACACGCTTAATTAATTCTGGCGTTCTAATGAGATTCGACAAATTACTACATCGCAGTTAATAATAAGGTAAAAAATTATAGAGCTAGAGGATCATCATTATATATAGAATCATAATTAGTTTAATTAATTACCTGCTTCCAATACTTATATAGAGGCTGCAAATTAAGTTATCTTCTTCCTCTGAAAATCCTCCATGTTTGATATTCGGACGGAGATAATTTAACCATCTAAGGCGGCAACTCTTCCCACATCTCTTAAGGCCTAATTCAGAAACAATAAAATTGGTATATAATATGAGAAACTATTAGTTCAGCCAAACTTTACAATGATCATTACAACTGTAAAATATGAAGAAACTATAGAAGATAAAATTGAAAAAGTACTAGACTAGAAATAAAGAAGATAATTATTGTACCAATTTTTTGAGGCAAAGCTATCCAGTTACCACCGGTGCCATGTTCTTCTATATATGATTTCAGCTTTGCATCTTCTTCAGGTGACCATGGCCCTTTCTTCACATTTGCCTTGTCACAGCAAGGAGCTCTCCCCATGTTTTTTCAGTTTTTTTCTTGTGCTTAAATTTCTTGATCAGATGGGAATTATATGAGATAGAGAGATTGGCAGAGAGATTATTATTATTATTAGCAGTAGTATTAATTAGTATTGTAAGGAAAAAAGGATAAACATGTTTTGTGAAGTAGCCATATGACTTGTAAAAGGGTATGGCATGCATAAAGATGACTTTATGTATATTAAAGTAATATGTGACAGAATAGAAGACCAGGGTTTTTCTTTTTGTCTTTCTCAATCCAGAATCATTAATAATTATATATTGTTAATATTTGAAATGTATGTCCAATAATTCTAATTTAACGTAACATCAGTTGGAACATAAATTGACACTTGCTATTGTAAGTTTACGCGGGACAAAATAAGCGGATTAGATAACAAATAAATTTATGAACAAAGGAATAAGAGATTTACCAAAAACTATAGAGAAATTTTTCTTTAATGCTTAAATTTATATTTATCAAAATCAAAATTATCCTCAATTCAATCTACAAGTCGGGTTTTATAGCTAACAAAACTTTTTTTCCAAATCATAACAGAATTCCTAAAAATATGAAAACAAAAAGTTAAAAGTTAATAAACTTCCTATATTTATGGTAACAATTCCTAACTAATAACAACATCCTATTAATAAAAATATTACCATAAAAGAACTAAATAATAATATTAATAATAACAATAAAGCCAATCCAACCTTCCCTAAGTCATGACGTCATTCCAAAGAGGTTCGCCAATCCGAACATCTGTCTGAAGCCGATCTCCCGACCACGTCAATGACTGTCACGCCTGGGATCCTCCAACTCATGATATTCCAATGCCATCAATGTGTTATTTGACAACTCGGCCTCATTGAACTCACATCCTGCTGCATTGTCATCGAACTTCGCAAAACAGACTCAAGTGTTTCACGTTGAAGACGTCCGAAGTCCTCAAATGACTAGAAATGAGCAACCGAAGTCGGTCACTTTTGATCATTGATTTTTTGCAGAATCTCACAAGGCCCAATTAATCTTCCGATCCTTAAGCTTGTTATATTCTTTAACAGGAAAACGGTCATGAGTCAATTAAAACTTCCCAAACAAAATCACCAACGTAAAAAAGTACCCGACGCTGATGATTGTCAACCCGACCCTTATATATGTTAATATTGTCGAGAATAGTTCACTGAACTTGTTCATGAATATCCTGAAGATGTTCGGCCATTTCACCCGACTTCGGGTGCACACATCCGACTTATGGAATAGGAGTTAAGTCAAGCACCCCAGATGGATTTTGATTGTAGACAACCTCAAAAGGACTCATCCCCTTAGTTTGATTATTAGATCAGTTATATGCAAACTCGGTTTGAGATAGAGCAGCATCCCATTGCTTCGGTTTTGAACTAGACACCTAAGGAGATTCCCCAAACTTCTATTCACCACTTTTATTTGACCATCGGTTTGAGGGTGGTATGCGCTGCTGAAATTCAACTACGTTCCCATTTTTTCTTACAAATTCTTCCAAAAATGACTCATGAATTGGGTATCCCGATCAGAAGTGACTGACTTCCGGACACCATGCAGAGGTACAATTTCATAATAGTAGAGACGGGTGATCTGCTGGGCATCCATTATTTTACGACAAGCTAAAAAATGAGCCATCTTTGAAAATTGATCAACCACAACTAATATAGAATCTGTCGCGCGCTGTGTTTGAGGAAGACCCAACACAAAATACATAATAACATCAACCAATGGAGCTTCAGGAATAGGTAAGGGAGTATATAGTCTTACATTAGTAAGAATTCCCTTGCACCTCTAACATACATAACATCACTGCATGTAGTGAGCTATATCGCTCGATATCTTTAGTTAATAATAGTCAGTCGACACCAAGGCTAATGTTTTATCACGTCCAAAGTGACCCTCGTTGTGGAGTTCACTTATTATCTTCTACCGAAGTGAACAATCCAGAATGCATAGTTGTAACACCCAGAACAGATACCTATTATGAAACATAAAGTCATGTCGCTGACCTTTACGTACTTCTTGAACTACCTTTACGAAAGAAGGATCATCTTCGTACATATCAGTAAAGACTTCAAACCCTACCACTTTGTTACACATAGTGCTAAGGAGTCACGCTCTTCGGCTTAACGTGTCGACAACATGATTCAAACTTTCTGCCTGATGCCGCAAAGTGAAGGTGAATTCCTGTAAGTATGCCACCCATTTAGTATGCCTTTGGTTCACTTGTGTTGGCCATTAATGTACTTCAGGGCTTCATGATCAGGAATGAGGATGAGTTTCAGCTATACAAGGTAGTGACGCTAGTGTTTCAGAGACTGAATGATGGCATAGAACTTTAAGTAATAAGTAGAGCCTTGATAACTTCTCACTGAAGAAAGCTACTGGTCAACCTTCTTGACTGAAAACTGTTGGGTAAAATCTAATTACACACAACACGCAAGTGTACATTGTCAACAAGTAATATAGTAGTGAATAAAGTATCGTTCCCACGAAGACAAATTAGCAAGAATTTTAACTTCACAATTATCAATTTTCAATTAATCCTAATTCTATTAAACTATTCAATTCAATGGTTTAAAATTATAGAAACTAAATTAATAAATAAATAAACTATCACAAAAAAATCACTAATATCAAAATCCAGAATTTCAAACAATTAATGGAGAATTAGACTTATGATTTCACCCTAAGCTTCACTCTGATTTTCAAACCTTTATTCCAACTCAATTTAATATCCCAGTTTATTAATCAAGAACACGAACGTAGTACTAGCCACCTCTTGATGCACTAATACCATATTAACTTAAATCCACAATTAAGATAGAAACAAGTTAAACACCTAAATCAACCAACTCACTATATCTCTATGTGAACTGAAATTAAAGCAGGTTTAAGCTTAAGTTCTCTATCCGATTACATGTGATGTCAAGCATATCTCTACCTTACCAATAATCAAAAATCTGCTATTCACAAAATTCATGACACATGCTATGTTAACTAGGTCTAGAATTGAATATCCTCTCTCGATTCCATTCAAATCCACAAGGAATTGTTGATCACGCAATTCATAAGTTCACGCTCGAATTAACAAAGATAAACTGAAAATATTTTATTGAATTGGAAATCAAAGTTAAAATCATCATTTCACCCAAGGATCCATCACAAGTCTAATAAGCAAATTAGTTTATAACGAATGAATTAAAAACTGAATAATCTGATGAAAACATCCTTCCAATTACAAATAACAGACTAAAGAGAAGAAGAATCATGAACACCCTTCACGTAGCCTAGAATTGTAACCATCACGATAATCTCTTTAAATTACTCCTCCAAAGCTCGCACTTGAATCCTAAAATTTATCTCTGAATTATGCTCCTTTTGTTATGTGAATTGTGTTTTTAACGTAAAATTAATCTCTCCTTCTGTTATGTCCCAAGTCTGCCTTTTGTAGAGTCCAGGTGCCTCAACAAAGTCCCACAAACCAAGTCCCAGCAAAGTTTAAACAGTAGCAGGAGTCTCTAGATTTCGGCACCCCCGCCCCGGCGGGGGTGTACAAGCCTAATAAGGCCCGCCCCGGCGGGCATGGCTACTGCTAAAGAAAAATTTCGACTTCATGCGTTTTTCCACTTTCGCTCCAAAACTCCTTCTTTCTTCACCACTTGCATCCATGACCACCCTACACATAAAATAACATGAAACGAGTGAAAACGAACAGAAAACAAGAAGATAACTACGAATTTAAACTTGAAATGAACATCGATTCATGTATATTAAATCCATTTATCAAAATCCCCCAAACTTAAACCGTGCTAGTCCTCGAACACAAAATAAACTACATGCTATGAAATGCAATGAGATAAAACTAAATTATCCAACAATATTGCAGAAACTAAATTATCCCATCGGCCTTAAAGAAAACAAGCAACTTCACAATATGAATTACCAAAACCAATCCACAATTGCATACTAATTCTCAAATCTTGAACAATTTTCATTGATATAGTGTACGTGTGCGTTTAACATCTATGAAAACTGATACGGACTCCAATTCAACACATAAGTAATTTCTTAGAAGGACTCATATATTACAAACTTAAAAATGTCAAACATAGGCATATTCCAACTAAAACTAAAACTCCGCAATACTGAATTCAAGGGTTCATGCAGGGTACCGATACTTCCTTTATTTCAGTTTTTTTTCACGGGGGCTTTTTGCTCTTTTCCCATTTTATTATTTATTTTTTTTTCTTTTCGGATAGAGAGTGCGTTTTACGCTCTATCTCACGCCTGTGTTTATGAGGAGTGCATTTCATATTTCTTATCGACCCACCACATGACTCAATTTATTTAACTCAATATCTCTTTTTTTTAACATGATGTACCCCACATATACTCCCCCAAACTTAGGTTCTTGCCTAATTTTAGCCTTACTGCCTATCCTTGTCATTTTCTCATTTACTCTAGCATAATCCTTTAGAACCTATTTATGTATCAATTGGAACTGATCGATCAACAAAGATGTTATTAGTGCTAGCCTTTTTATAACAGTTTCAAACAAGTCCAAGAGTCGATTCATAACAGAAATTGTATCACAGTTCTAATAATCAATACTGTATTGGTTAACTTGTTGACAATCTCATCATTGGCCCATAAATAACATAAACTGCAGCACTATTGGGCATATGCAAACACAATATTTAACTAACTTTTTTTTTAACATGAAAAACAAAAATGAAAACAATGCAAAATCAAAAATAAATAACCTAGACTACTATGCAAAAACCTAATCTACTATGCAAATTAGAATGTACCAAAAATAACAAATGCATGCAAATAAGCAATTAAATCACCCAAACTTAAGTAACATAATGCCCTCATTGGATGAAAATAAAATTAAGTGCATGAGGACTTCCCTGCTATTGCCTAAGTTTGGAGAGGTGGTTGATGCTCTTCATCATCAGAATCACTTGAAGGAAATCGAGGCAGTGGTCCGGGTTGTTGATATGGATATTGAGCCGCTGAGTTGAAGCTTTGGAGTGTTGTGTTGAGTGAGGTGAACAATGCGTTCATAGCATCAAACATGTGATCTTGTCGCATCGCCAATCGTCGTATTTCCCGACGTGCTGCCCTGTTGTGCGCAGTCATTTGATTTTGGAACTCAAGAAACTGAGAGCTGGATATTGCCTCAGTCTGTGGTACCTGCTCAGTTCCTTGATCTCTCATAGTTTCATCCTCATCCTCTGAAGTATCTTCAGCTTCAGCCTCGTCCCCCGAAACTGATGGAAAAATAAATCCTAAACCTCTAGGATGCGATTCGCCGCCGGGCCACACTGAATACCGCGCTATCATTCTAGTATCTAAGAGCTGCAGCGGCATCAGAGTGGGTTCATCGTCGGACCAACGAACTCCGGCTTGACAACACAACCCACATATGAGAGATGGGTGTGGCAAGCTGCCAGAAAAGTTGCCCCGTAGACATCGTAGAATAGAAAAACTTATAATGGCCCCTATATCTATGATGAAGTCTTGCACGATGGCATACAGGAGGAGTGCCTTCTCCTTGGTCACGTCCGAGGTGTGTGTGGACGGTAGCAATTTAGCACAGAGGAAGGCATACCAGATTTTATCGTACTGACTGAGGTCCTTGCTGTGAAACACTGTGTCTCCCTTCTAACCCTTTATCCATGTTGTACCTGGCTTAGTCATGTTCTGGATAACCTCCTCAAAGTCAGGGTCGAAATCCCTCATATAGGCATACTGACACTAGCGTGGCACCCTCAGATGATAATATGTATTGATTGCATCAGCACTGAACGGGACCATGCGACCCTGCACAAAGGCATTGAATGGTGCCTTATCCTCGACGTTCGCATAGAACTCCTTGACGACATTCACAGCGGCGACCTCGGGCTCCTCCGTGAATTTTATCCACCCTTGCTGATAAATTTGTTGCATTATCTCACCGTCATGGGCCTCGAGAGCCAACCCCTGCTCCGGTGTAAGAGCCTTGGTAACCATATAATCGTATCGGTCGGCGGCGGCGACACTTCTAAATTTTCGGCGATCATATGTTCGTGTTGGTGGAGCGGATCTTGAACTCTCTCCCCTTTGGCGTTTGGATGTCGGTTGTGAAGCCATTGATTTCTGGATGTTAAAACTTGCTAGCACACACTACCTTCCCTTTACACTTGGTTCACTCAATTTGTCAAACACTTGGTGTGCACAGTTCGTTCTTCCCCCAAAACTTGATTGTTTCTATGGTACTTCAGTTGAGAGAAGATGAAAACTCAATATGAAGGTAACTTACACTCAATTGCTCTATGTGTAGCCCACTTCCTTGATGAAATCGTATTTTTTTTTGAAATGACTATGGGAGGTATGTGGTAGGGTTTATATAGAGGTGAGATAGGGGAGAGGAATTCGTGTGCTTGATGGTGTGGGGTAATGGAATTTATGTGATGAAGTGGGTGCAATTGATTTAGGTAATGGGTAGGAGTAGTTAATAGGAGTTGTCGATCGTGGTGGTGTGTAGGAGAAAGAAAACCGATATAGCAGTAGGAGTGTGTTTGGGGGAAATAAGAAAGAAACGTGCGTAACGGCTAACTTGTCTGCCCAGAATGTGATACCTCCACCCCGGCGGGGGGTACAAGGCTATTTGAGCCCGCCCCGACGGGCATGCCCACTGACTTCAGATTTTTGACTTCAAATGTGGTGATGCAAAATTCTCCTATTTTCCTTATTTTCTTGCCCGTTATTGCTCTTACTCACTTTTGACTCCTCCAGCAACCATAAACATACAAAATGTTAGATTATTGACAACTTGGAGTAGAATTGAGACTTTCAACAAAACTTTTATGCTATAATACCTACCTAATACTTAATAAAAGCTACATTCTAACAATTATAAATAAAACCACAAAAAATAACGAAATATTGGGTTGCCTCTCAATTAGCGCTTGATTTTAAGTCGTTCAGCCTGACTACTCCCTGTTTTACTTTGTATCGACGAGGGTGATGTTGACGACATCCCAGTTTGATTCGCCACCCCAGTAATGCTTTATCCGTTGACCATTGACCTTGAACGTCTCTAATGGATTACGACTGTAGAGTTTAACGGCGCCATGAGGGAATACTCGCTTTATAGTGAATGGTCCCGACCATCTCGACTTAAGCTTTCCTGGGAACAATCGCAGCCGTGAGTTGAACAAGAGGACTGATTGACCCAGCTCGAATGTTCTATGCACAATTTTTTGGTTGTGCCATCTTTTAACCTTTTCTTTGTATAGCTTGGCGTTCTCGTATGCATGAAGTCAGAATTCGTCGAGCTCATTTAGTTGGAGTAGCCTCTTTTCTACTACAGCGGATTGATCGAAGTTCAATTTCTGAATTGCCCAGTAGGCCTTGTGCTGTAACTCCATCGGTAAGTGACATGCTTTCCCATACAGGAGTTGATATGGTGACATCCCGATTGGTGTTTTATGTGCAGTCCGGTAAGCCCATAATGCGTCATCCAATCGAAGTGACCAATCTTTCTGACTCGGATTTACGACCTTTTCCAATATCTTCTTAACTTCTCTGTTTGATACCTCAGTCTGTCCATTTGTTTGAGGGTGATACGCTGTAGCCACCTTGTGGTTAACCCCATACTTAGCCAAAAAAGCTGTAAAAGGCTTATTGCAGAAGTGACTACCTTTGTCACTGATTATTGCTCTTGGCGTGCCAAACCTCGTGAAAATGTTTTTCTGTAGGAATTTGAGGACCACGTTGGCATCGTTGGATGGTAGTGCTGCCGCTTCAACCCATTTCGAGACGTAGTCCACCACGAGTAGAATATACTGATTGTTCAAAGACGAAGGGAATGGCCCCATGAAATCAATGCCCCATACATCAAAGATTTCCACTTCAAGAATTGTTTGTAGGGGCATCTCATTCCGTTTAGAAATATTTCCCACCCTTTGACATCTATCACATATTTTCACAAATTGGTGGGCGTCTTTGAACAATGTCGGCCAATAAAATTTTGCTTGAAGCACTTTTGCCACGGTGCACTCACTCCCATAATGTCCCCCATATGCTGATGAGTGGCATTCCTGCAGTATGTTGTGCACTTAACTGTAGGGGATACACCTTCTAATCAACTTGTCGGCGCACTGTTTGAATAAATACGGCTCGTCCCACATGTCCCACTTCACGTCATGAAGAAATTTCTTTTTCTGTTGTCGTGTAAGATCAGGGGGAAGCATGTTGCTCACCAGATAATTCGCGAAGTCTGCATACTAAGGAAATTCTGCATTTACCCCAAATAGTTGCTCATCCGGGAAGGACTCGTTGATTGTGCATCTATTTTCATCCCTTTTCTCCAGATTTTCCAGCCTTGATAAATGGTCGGCAACTTGATTCTCTGTCCCCTTTCTATCTTTAATTTCTAAGTCAAACTCTTGAAGTAGGAGAATCCATCGAATAAGGCGTGGCTTAACATCTTTTTACGCTATTAGGTACCGAATTGCTGAATGGTCCGTGTAGACTATCACCTTAGTCCCGATCAAGTATGCCCGAAATTTGTTAAACGCGTACACTACTGCAAGCAATTCCTTTTCCGTGGTAGTGTAATTCATTTGAGTCTCTGTGAGTGTTTTGCTTACATAATATATGGCGTGAAACACCTTGTCTTGTCTTTGGCCTAAAACAACCCCAACCGAATAGTCGCTCGCATCACACATAAGCTCGAATGGCATTTTCCAGTCCGGTGCGACTATCATGAGGACTGTAGTTAATTTCTTCTTCAATAATTCAAACGCGGACTTGCATTCCGCAGTAAAATTGAAAGTAGCATCCTTCTCTAAAAGACTACATAGAGGTTTTGCAATCTTAGAGAATTCTTTTATGAACCTCCTGTAGAACCCAGCATGCCCCAGAAAACTTCTAATACCCTTAATTGAGCTCCGCGGAGGCAGTTTCTCGATCGTATCCAGCTTTGCTTTGTCCACCTTCAATCCTTGAGCCGACACCTTATGGCCCAAAATTATGCCTTCTTCAACCATGAAGTGGCATTTTTCCCAATTGAGTATGAGGTTAGTATCCTTACATTGCTGCAATACCATGACCAGATTCCCTATGCAAGTATCAAAGTTGTCTCCATAGACCGAGAAATCATCCATGAAGACTTCAACATTTTTCTCCACCATATCTGAAAAAATAGCCATCATACTCCATTGGAAAGTTAATTGCAGGTGCATTGCATAACCCGAATGACATCCTCTTGAATGCAAATGTGCCGTAAGGGCATGTAAATGTTGTCTTTTCTTGATCCTCAGGAGCGATGGCGATCTGGTTATAGCCCGAGTATCCATCCAATAAATAGTAGTACTCATCTCCCGCTAATCTATCTAACATTTGATCAATAAAGGGTAGCGGAAATTGTTCTTTTCATGTTGCCTTGTTCAATTTTCTATAATCCATGCAAACCCTCCATCCTGTTACTATTCTGGTTGGTATTAATTCATTGTCCTCATTCTGCACCACAGTCATTCCTCCATTTTTCGGTACACACTGGACCAGACTAACCCACTGACTGTCAGAAATCGGGTAGACGATCCTGGCATCCAACCACTTTAAATTTTCCTTCTTCACAACTTCCTTCATAATAGGGTTAAGTCGACGTTGATGCTTAACCGTCGGTCTTGCATCATCTTCCATCAGAATCTTGTGCATGCAAAATGAAGGGCTAATTCCCTTTATATCCGCAATCGTCCAACCAATCGCTGATTTATGATCCCTAAGCACCCTCATCAACTTTTCTTCTTGTAATTCGTTAAGTGCAGCAGAAATAATAACAGGTAAGGAATTTGAATTGCCTAAATACGCATACCTGAGGTGTTTAGGGAGTGGCTTAAGTTCAAACTTTGGTGGCTCCTCTAATGACAGTTTCAGTTTTTCTGCAGCTATCTCCTCAGTGTGCAAAGGTTCAAACGGTGCTCTGAATCGGCTAACTCGTGGCAATAAATCTAACATCTGTAAGAAGTCCACAAATTCGGGGTCATCTTTTTCTTCATCCCCTAGTAAGGTTGTTTCTAACGGATCGTTGACCAAACTCTTTCTCATATCTTCACTGATGATTTGCTCAATTAAATCCATCCGAAAACATTCTTCCTCATCCGTAGGGAATTTCATGGCCTTGAACACATTAAATTTGATTTCTTGATCTTGGACTCTCATAGTAAGTTCTCCTTTTTGCACGTCTATGAGTGTCCTTCCCGTAGCCAAGAAAGGTCTCCCTAAGATAATCGGGATGTTCCCGTCCTCCTCAAAATCCAGAATGATAAAGTTCGCGGGGAATATAAACTTATCCACTTTAACCAGAATATCCTCTACTATGCCTCTTGGATATGTGACTGACCTATCCGCCAACTGTAATAAAATATTCGTAGGCTTTGGAGCGGGCAAACCCAATTCTATGTATACTGATAATGGCTTGAAATTCACACTCGCCCCCAAATCACATAAACATTTGTTAAACGACATTTTCCCGATCGTGCATGGGATAGTAAAACTCCCCGGGTCTTTAAGTTTTGGTGGCAGTTTCTGCTGTAACACCGCACTACACTCCTCTGTTAGTGCCAATGTTTCAAATTCTTTCCATTTCTTTTTCTTCGATAGAATTCCTTTCATGAACTTCGCGTAACTCGGCATTTGCTCTAAGGCCTCTGCGAATGCGATGTTAATATGGAGTTTCTTGAACACTTCTAAAAACTTTGCGAACTGCTTATCAGATTTCTATTTTTGAACCCTCTGCTGAAACAGTGGTGGAGGATAAACAATTGGCTTATCGTTTAACTTTGTTTCATCACCCTTGTTACCTTCGACCACGTTACTGTCATCAACTTTTTCCTCCGGTGTCTCTAAATTTTCTGCAATATTACCCCCGAGATGTTTTTTACTTCTCAACATAACTGCTTGACATTGCTCATGACTACCCTTTGGATTTCTCTCAGTGTCGCTTGGTACCATTCCTTGTGGTCTATTATTCAATGCTAACGCCATCTGTCCTATCTGATTTTCTAAATTCTTCATTGCCATTGCTTGATTTTTCATTGCTGCCTCATTGCTAGTTATGTACTTCGACACCATTTCCTCGAAATCTGATTTGTTTTCTTGATGCTGAACCGGTTGTTGATGACTCTGAAAACCGAGGGGATATGATGGTCGTGGAGCTTGATTTTGCTGGTTATTGCTCCATGAAAAATTTGGGTGGTTTTTATTCCCCTGGTTGTAGGTGTTTTGGTATGTATTCTGCGGAATTCTGTTATAGCTACCTATGAACTGGACGGCTGCTGGATTAATTGCGCACTGATCTGTAGGATGATCACCCGCACACAATTCGCATACTACCGCAACCTGCTGTATTTGAGCCCCTGTCATAGCATCTAACTTCTTGGACAGCGCAGAAATATGTGTTTTAATAGCTGTCACCCCATCTACTTCCAAAATCCCAGCCGCCTTTGCCTATGTCATTCTTGCTGTGGGCCACTGGTAGTTATTTGCCGCCATGGTTTCAATCAAATTGTAGGCTTCCTCGTAACTCTTAGCCATGAATGCTCCACCCGACGCTGAGTCAATACTCGTTCTGACATTCCCATGTAGTCTGTTATAAAAGGTGTTCATTTGCAGCCACTTGGGCAATCCATGATGTGGGTACTTTCTAAGTAATTCCTTGTACCTCTCCCATGCCTCATATAGCGACTCCCCATTTTGCTGCTCAAACATAGTGATGTCATTCCTCATTTTTGCAGTTTTTGCCGGTGGGAAAAATTTGGCAAGGAATTTCTGAGCCGAGTCTTCCCACGTAGTAATCGATCCCGATGACAGAGAATGTAACCAACTCTTTGCCTTGTCCCGTAGAGTGAATGGGAACAAGCAAAGTCTTACTACCTCATCCGACACCCCATTGTACTTGAACGTGTCGCACATTTCCAGAAAACTGATTAAATGCTCGTTCGGATCGTCATTTGCCATTCTCCCAAACTGACATGAATTCTGCATCATCTGAATGGTCCCAGGCTTGATTTCAAAAGTATTCGCAGCTATTGCAGGCCTAATGATACTTGACTGCAGATCAGTCACCTTAGGTGTTGCAAAATCCCTCAACGCTTTCTGGTCTTCGGCAGCCATTGCTTCTTCCTTATCAGAATTTTCGAATTCGTTCTTGGTTTCCTTGATCCACTTACTTAACCTCTGAAATCTTCTTTCAATGTCGTCCTCCAAAGGAAGCAAGTCTGGATTTTTGGATCGTGTTTGCATAAACAAATGTCAAAAACCTAAAATAGGAAGAACAAAAACAAAAACAAAAATATTTAAGTAAAACTGGACTAATTAAACTAATATTGTAAAAATATTAAAATCTAAGCTAAATTGTCCCCGGCAATGGCGCCAAAAACTTGTTGGGTAAAATCTAAATACACATAACACGCAAGTGTACGTGGTCAATAAGTAATATAGTAGTGAATAAAGTATCGTTCCCACGAAGACAAATTAGCAAGAATTTTAACTTCATAATTATCAATTTTCTATTATTCATAATTCTATTAAACTATTCAATTCAATGGTTTAAAATTATAGAAACTAAATTAATAAATAAATAAACTATCACAAAACAATCACTAATATCAAAATCCTGAATTTCAAACAATTAATGGAGAATTAGACTTATGATTTCACGCTAAGCTTCACTCTGATTTTCAAACCTTTATTCCAACTCAATTTAATATCCCAGTTTATTAATCAGGAACACGAACGTAGTACTAGCCACCTCTCGATGCACTAATACCATATTAACTTAAATCCACAATTAAGATAGAAACAAGTTAAATACCTAAATCAACCAACTCACTATATCTCTATGTGAACTGAAATTAAAGCAGGTTTAAGCTTAAGTTCTCTATCCGATTACATGTGATGTCAAGCATATCTCTACCTTAACAATAATAAAAAATCTGCTATTCACAAAATTCATGACACATGCTATGTTAACTAGGTCTAGAATTGAATATCCTCTCTCGATTCCATTCAAATCCACAAGGAATTGTTGATCACGCAATTCATAAGTTCACGCTCGAATTAACAAAGATAAACTGAAAATATTTTATTGAATTGGAAATTAAAGTTATAAAATCATCGTTTCACCCAAGGATCCATCACAAGTCTAGTAAGCAAATTAGTTCATAACTAATGAATTAAAAACTGAATAATCTGATTAAAACATCCTTCTAATTACAAATAACAGACTAAAGAGAAGAAGAATCATGAACACCCTTCACGTAGCCTAGAATTGCAACCGTCACGATAATCTCTTCAAATTACTCCTCCAAAGCTCGCACCTAAATCCTGGAATTTATCTCCGAATTATGCTCCTTCTGTTATGTGAATTGTGTTTTTAACGTAAAATTAAGCTCTCCTTCTGTTATGTTCAAAGTCTGCCTTTTGTAGAGTCCAGGCGCCTCAACAAAGTCCCACAAACCAAGTCCCAGCAAAGTTCAAATAGCAGCAGGAGTCTCCAGATTTTGGCACCCCCGCCCCAGTGGGGGTGTACAAGCCTAATAAGGACCGCCCCGGCGGGCATGGCTACTGCTAAAGAAAAATTACGATTTCATTCATTTTTCCACTTTCGCTCTAAAACTCCTTCTTTCTTCACCACTTGCATCCATGACCACCCTACACATAAAATAACATGAAACGAGTGAAAACGAACATAAAATAAGAAGATAACTACGAATTTAAACTTGAAATGAACATCGATTCGTGTATATTAAATCCACTTATCAAAAACACCACCAATTCCAACTCCTGATTCATCATAATTTAGCTCAAAGACCTTCTCGAAGTCAGGAAGTGCCAGTACTGGTGCTTCGGTCATCTTTCTCTTGACCATCTGAAAGCTGTCCTCGGCCTCCTTGGACCATTGGAATAATTTTGTCTTAAGGCACTCAGTGATAGGTGCAATTAAGGTGCTAAAGTTCTTGATGAAATGACGGTAAAATGACGCCAATCCATGAAAACTTCTGACATCATGTATAGTCTTCGGCATAGGCCATGCCAAGACTGCATCGATCTTAGACTGATCAGCGTGAACACTCTAAGTAGAAAAAATGAAGCTAAGGAAAGTAACTGAGGCTGTGAAATAAGAACTCTTCTTATGATTGATAAACAGATGTTCCTGCTGATAAGTGGATTTTATATCCACGAATCAGGTTCTAGTTTAAGCCTATTCGTTATTGAAACCTTGATTTCATGTTTAGATTTACTTGTATATTGTTGTTTTATGTGTAGGGTGGTTGGTGTGGCAAGTGGATGCAAAAGGGGAGGCATTGGAGCATAATTGGAGCAAGTATGGAGTTTCACCAAAGTCAGAAATTAGAAGGCTAGCCCGCCGGGGCGGGCCTATTTAACCCTTATACCCCCACCGGGGCAGGGGGTCTTCATGTCTGGAAATAGTAGTCTAGCCCGCCGGGGCAGGCATTTCATGAGTATATACCCCCGCCGGGGCGGGGGGTCCCGAATTCTGGCAGTCTTAATTCGATTTCAACACTGTTGGGATGTGGGGTTGAGCACTTGGATAACGTATGGACCCTAAATGACATGGGACTTCGACCAAAACTCGTGTGTTGGCATATATATTGAGTAACGAACAACGAAATCATGATGATGCAAAGCAATTAACAGAGATTAAGGACATAATTGGATAGCGAGCTTTGGAGTGAAGATTTTGAAGAACGATCATATCGATTGCGGATTAAGGCTAAAGTGAAGGGTGTTATGCGTTATTCTTCTCCTTTAGTTTATATTTGTAATTGAAAGGATGTTATCTTTGATTTATTCGGTTATTATTTCTTTCATGATGAACTAATTTCTTTTTAGGCTTAAGACGGATCTTTAAGTGGAACGATGATTATGTAATCTTTGATTTCAATTTAATAAGCTATTATCTGGTTTATCTATATTAATTTGAGCTTGAATTTATGAATTTCCTGATCCACGATTCTTTGTGGACTTGTATGAACTCGAGAGATGAAATACGAGTCTGGACATAGTTAATATAGCATGTGTTCTTGAATTTTGTGAATAAACAGAATCTTAATGAATGTTAGGGTAGAGATATGCTTGACATCGCATGTAATCGGATAAAGAACTTGAACTTAAACCTTCTTTGATTGTAATTCACATAGAAATATAGTGAGTTAGTTGATTAAGGTGTTTAACTTGATTCTATCTTAATTGTGGATTGAAGTTAATACGGTATTAGTACATCGAGAGGTGGCTAGTACTACATATGTGTTCTTGATTAATAAACTGGGATAACGGATTAAACTAGAGTAAAGGTGTAATAATCAGAGTGATGCTTAAAGTGAAGTCGGAAGCCTAATTCTCCATTATTTGTTTGAAAATTTAGTTTTTAGAATTTATTGATTGTTTGGTGATTTTAAGCTTTTTAATACTTTTAGTTACAAACCAGAATTTGATTAGTTTAATAAAATTAGGATTAATAGGAAATTGGTAATTATGAGAGTTAATTTCTTACTAAGTCTCCGAGGGAACGATACTTTACTTATTATTATATTACTTGTTGACCACGTATACTTGCGTGTTGTGCGTAATTAGATTTTACCTAACAAGTTTTTGGCGCCGTTACCGGGGACTTTAGTATAGATTTTAATATTTTGTAATATCAGTTTAATTAGTCCAGTTTTACTTAAACATTTTTGTTTTGTTTTGTTCGTCTTATTTTAGGTTTTTGAAGTTGGTTTATGCAAACTCGATCCAAAAATCCAGAATTGCTTCCTTTTGAGGACGATGGAGTGTTAGAGGTAGATGGAGTGACAGCAATAACAGCGCAGATTTCAACACTCTCTAAGAAGTTTGACGTTTGGTCAGGGGTACAGACATCGCAAGTTGTAGTTATTTGTGAGTTGTGCGCGGGTGAACATCCGACGGATCAATGTGCAATCAACCCAGAGTCAGTACAATTTTTGAGTAGCTACAACATAATTCCCCAGAATACGTACCAGAATGCATATAATCAGGGGAATAGGAATTTGGCATAGAACAATAATTAGAATCAGCAATTCCCACGACCATCGTATCCCTCAGGATTTCAGAATCAATAACAACCAGTTCAACGTCAAGAGAGGAAATAAGATTTAGAGGAGTTGCTATCGAAGTATATAACGAGCAATGAGGTAGCCATGAAAAATCAAGCAATGGCAATGAAATCACAAGAAATAGCCATCAAGAATTTAGAAAATCAGATGGGACAGATAGCTTTTGCGTTGAATAACAGACCTCAAGGAACATTACCAAGTGATACAGAGAAAAATCCGAAAGGTAATCACGAGCAATGTCAGGCAATTATGTTGCGAAGTGGAAAACAGCTTGAGGGTCAGAAAATAGAAAATTCGGTTGCAAAAAAAGTTGAGACAGACAGTGAGAATAAAGTGGTCGAGGACAGACCGGGGGAAGAAAATGAAGTGGAAAAGAACGAACCAGTTGTCTATCCTCCCCCACCTTTTCAGCAAAGAGTATAAAAGTAGAAATTAGACAAGTAGTTTGCAAAATTTTTGGAAGTTTTTAAGAAACTTCAGATTAGCATCCCGTTCAAAGAAGCCCTAAAGCAGATGCCAAGTTATGCGAAATTCATGAAAGGGATTTTGTCCAGGAAAAAGAAGTTGGAAGACTTTGAAATAGTGGCATTAACAGAGGGGTGTAGTGCGGTTTTACAGCGAAAGTTGCCATCGAAGTTGAAAGATTCGGGGAGTTTCACCATTCCATGCACGATTGGGAATATGTTATTCAACAAGTGCTTATGTGATTTGGGGGCAAGTGTGAACTTTATGCCATTATCAGTTTATACAGAATTGGGTTTGCCAACTCCAAAGCCTACGAACATCTCATTACAGTTAGCGGATAGGTCGGTCACGTACCCGAGAGGCATTGTGGAGGACATATTGGTAAAGGTTGACAAGTTTATATTCCCCGCGGATTTTATTATTCTAGATTTTGAGGAAGATAAGAACATCCCAATTATCCTAGGGAGACCTTTCTTGGCTACAGGTAGGACACTCATCGACGTACAAAAAGGAAACCTAACGATGAGGGTCCAAGATCAAGAAGTAAAATTTAATGTTTTCAAGGCCATAAAATTTCCTACGAATGAATAAGATTGTTTCCGGATGGATATCATTGATCAGATAATCAGTGAAGACATGTGCAAGAGTTTGGTTAACGATCTATTGGAAACGACATTATTGGGAGATGAGGAAGCAGATAATTTAGGATTTGTGGACTACTTATAGATGCTAGACTCCTTGCCACGAGTTAGCAGATTTAGAGCACCCTTTGAACCATTGCACACGGATGAAAAAGCCATAACAAGAATAAAACCGTCATTAGAGGAGCCACCTACTCTTGTACTTAAGCCACTCCCTAAACACCTCAGGTATGCATACTTAGGTCATTCTAATTCTTTACCTGTTATTATTTCTGCTGCACTTAACGAATTGCAGGAAGAAAAGTTGCTGAGAGTGCTTAGGGAACACAAATCGGCCATAGGATGGACAATTGTAGATATTAAGGGAATCAGCCCATCCTTTTGCATGCACAAAATTCTGATGGAAGACGATGCAAAACTGACAGTGGAGCAACAGAGACGGCTCAACCCAATCATGAATGAAGTAGTGAAGAAGGAAATCTTGAAATGGTTGGATGCGGGTATCATCTACCTGATTTCAGACAGTAATTAGTGGGTCAGTCCGGTGCAATGTGTATAGAAAAAGGGAGGAATGACCGTAGTTTAGAATGGTGACAATGAGCTAATTCCGACAAGGACAGTGACTGGTTGGAGGGTTTGCATGGACTATAGGAAGTTGAATAAGGCGACCCGCAAAGATCACTTTCATTTTCCCTTTATCGATCAGATGCTGGACAGATTAGCGGGACATGAGTATACTGCTTATTGGATGGATATTCGGGTTATAATCAGATCGTCATTGCTTTTGAAGATCAAGAGAAAACTACTTTCACGTGCCCATACAGCACATTCACATTCAGGAGAATGTCGTTCGGCTTGTGTAATGCACCCGCGACCTTCCAGAGGTGTATGATGGCCATCTTGTCGGACACGGTGGAGAAAAATGTGGAAGCCTTCATGGATGACTTCTCTGTCTATGGGGATGATTTTGATGCATGTTTGGAAAATTTGGTAATGGTCTTGCAAAGATGCACAGACACGAATTTGATCCTTAACTGGGAAAAGAGCCACTTCATGGTTGATGAAGGCATAATTTTGGGGCACAAGGTCTCGGCTCAAGGATTAGAGGTTGATAAAGCGAAGTTGGAAATAATTGAAAAGCTTCGTCCACCGAGTTCAGTTAAGGGAATTAGAAGTTTTCTGGGACATGCTGGGTTCTACAGGAGATTCATAAAGGACTTCTCTAAAATTGCAAAACCTTTGAGCAGTCTTTTAGAGAAGGATTCGATTTTTAAGTTTGATGAGGAGTGTAAATTGTCATTCGAGTTGTTGAAGAAGAAATTTACCACAACTCCCGTAATCGTTGCACCAGATTGGACCATGCCCTTCGAGTTAATGTGTGATGCAAGCTACTATACAGTGGGGGCTATTTTGGGTCAACGCCGAGAGAAGGTATTTCATGCCATATATTATGCAAGTAAGACACTCACGAAAACTCAAATGAACTACACAACTACGGAAAAAGAATTACTTGCAGTGGTGTATGCGTTCGATAAATTTCAGGCATATTTGATCGGGACAAAGGTAATAGTTTATACAGATCACTTGGCTATTCGGTACTTAATTTCGAAAAAAGATGCTAAACCATGCCTTATCAGATGGATTCTCCTTTTACAAGAGTTTGATTTAGAAATTAAGGATAGAAAGAGGACGGATAATCAAGTTGCCGATCATTTGTCAAGGCTGGAAAATCAAGGTAAAAAGGAAGAGGACAAGTGTGTAATCAATGAGTCATTTCTGGATGAGCAACTATTTGGTATAAATACAGAATTTCCATGGTACGCGGACTTCGCGAATTACCTAGTGAGCAACATTCTTCCTCATGATCTTACAAGACAACAGAAAAAGTGTTAGGTTTTGTGAAAATCAAAGTAGCAATCAAATTGCAAAATTAGCGGAAGCATAATAAAATCAGATTTTAAAATTTTTCACAAACCAATTACCCAGATCATCCTTTATGCATATTATTAATTAAAACGAAGAACAAGAAATTATGAAATCATATCCTTGTAGAAACGAGCTTCCTCAAGTACGAGTTCACCTCCTACTTCTCCGCGATCTCCTTGAATCTCCAGGTAGATTCCTTCCTTTGATCAATGTAAGTCACCCAAGTGTATGGCCTCTAGAGGTGATCAACCAAGGAAGAAGAATTTTCAAGAAGAAAGGTGTATTGGCTCAAACCCTAGTTTTTCCTATCTCTATAGAAAAGGGGCGTACTCTCCAACTCTTGAAATTACGTATATCTGATATCTGATATAAGACTCCTCTTATAAAGATATCAGGTAACCCTATTTGTGACGCCCCCAAAATTAGGTATACGTCACCCATCTTGGGTCGCCACTTACATGGTACAGAATACAAATACAACTTACTAATACAACTGTTGTGTATAATACGACAAAACATAAACTGTGAGTTTGAATACAAATATTATCTTCTAGAGAGTATTCATACTCAAAAGGAGTCCTCATTACATTTATTAACACACCATTACATAGAATAGTGAGGAATACTAACTAATACTATCATTCGGACCATCACTCCGTTCCCCGACTTGTCCCAGCTACGTTCTCATTTTCTGAAGAGAACAGTGAAAGAAAGGGTGAGCTCAACTAGCCCAGTAAAAAATATTATGACTAAGATAATGCAGAATAAATTATCATTAGCCTTCAACAATGTTAAACTGATAAAATATAATAGACATCAAGTTTAACTGCAGCGGAACAAGCAATCCATTAAAAGAGTCAAGTAGAAAATAAACTCTACTATCTTTTATGATTTAAAAGGTTTTTCAACACTGTGTTCGCTGGGACTCAGCTTAATAAAATAACCCACATCATCGAATCACCCCTGCACTACGGGCAAGGATATTCGTATATTCATTAATGGTCATGATCATGTCAACAACTGTCCATCAATGCACTACGGGCCAATGAGGACTTTTACCACATCATTTGTAACATTACGGTCATGATTATACCGAATAATCCCTGGTCATAATCATACCAAGTCCATCTATGCACTACAGGCCACAGATGACTTTCAACATTTTATAAACATGAGGATGATGGCAATGATATAAGAATTCAATAAAATAAGTTCAAGAATTAATTTATCCAAGAATTAACAACGTCCAAATTGTCAACATGATACTGCTTTGTGGAGTAAAATTCAAGAATGCTTAGAAGAATATTTTCATGAAAAGATACTGAATGAAACGCAATTATCAAGGATATTCCACCAATTTTATGGAGTATAGAAGTCAAAACTTAACCAACTGAGTATAATAAAGAATGGAATAACAAAAGAAATCACCATGCATGCGATAGATCACACAGACAGGTTATTCCAACAGAATAATAAATAATGGAACCAGGTCCGGCGTAAACGCACAGACAGGATATTTCGATAGAATAATAATAAAGACGGAACCAGGTCCGGTGTAAAACACACAGACAGGATGTTCCAACAGAATAATAATAAAGACGGAATCAGGTCCGGTGTAAAACACACGGACAGGATGTTCCAACAGAATAATAATAAAGACAGAATCAGGTCCGGTGTAAAACACACAGACAGGATGTTCCAACAGAATAATAATAAAAACGGAACCAGGTCCGGTGTAAAACACACAGACATGATGTTCCAACAGAATAATAATAAAAACGGAACCAAGTATAGGGTAGACCGCGTATACAGGTTATTCCAACAGAATAATAAGAAATAGAATAAAAAAATTTCTCTTCATGAATAAGAAAGAATAACACCCCTTACCGTTTTAAAGAAGAGCTGAAATAAGGAAGTAGTTAAGTAGCAGAATACTCTTCTTCTCTCTCTCTATAGTTTCTCTCTCTAGAGTTCAGTGAATTCGTAAGAAATAATGAAGGAATGAGCTGCTATTGATAGAAAAATAGAATGCATAGTAACTAATCCATGAACGGTCCAGATTGATTACTTTAATCTGACGGTCCATATTTAAAGAAAAATCTTTTAAATAAAATATAATATATTTTATTTATAGAATAACTTTAATAAAGTATTCTGTTTTATATAAAAAGATATTTCTGTTTTATTACGTTAATAATACGAATAAAACAAAACGTCATTATCGCTAAATAATTCATATTATTAACTGACAATAATTGAATCAAACTGAGTGACTTCTCACATAAGCATTAATAATCAATACCGTGTGCTACTATGCAACCACACGTATTACTGTACTTTTACTACAGAGTAGTTCAACAGTAACAATGGTAAAACTTCCGTCGTTATTTTTAATAAAATATTTTTGTCGTTTTCTCAATCCGATAATAATTCCGTTGTGGGGTCCACCAATGATTGTGTCGTTGTACGAATATTCTCTGTTAAAACGAATATTCCCCGACCAATCGAATATTATATGATAACTTGGATACTTTACAAAATTTATAAATACTACCCATAACTATTATATCAAATCCACACCATAATATAAAAAAAATTATTTCGAGAAAAATTAAATATTTATTCATAAAATCTGGGGTTTCACAATCTCCCCTCCTTATAGAATTTCGCCCTCGAAATTTACGTACGTACTTGGTATGCCGAACTTGTGAGGATACCTTGACTTCACTTCAAATTCTAACTCTTGAGGTATAACCTTTAAGCATCGAATATGATCCTTCTTATCCAAGATGTTAACACGTATCTCCTCATACGTTAAATCTTTTGCTATCTCGTCCGGTTCTAAATTAATAATGTGGTTCGGGTCGTCCACATATTTACGTAACATCGATACGTAAAAAAAATGTTCTGAACACGCAACATACTTGGCGGTAAAATGAGTCTATAGGCCACAATTCCTACTTCATCGAGAATTTCAAATGGGCCAATTCAATCGAGAGTTGAGATTTCCTCTCTTCGTCGATTCTTGCTTCTAGAATAACGCCCTCTTGAACCTTCTTCTTCACATTTATTAGCTCTGAGTATGTAGCTTGAGCGGCTTTAACTTTATCGATTAAAATCGATTCTAATCATATATTCGTTATCTTCACGTGGGTTCTTATATTCACACTTGTAACCGCATACGATCTTCTACTCAACGCATCAGCTACCACGTTCGCTTTTTCACGATGGTATGGTATGATCATAATCTTTAACAGCTCGAGCCAACGTCTTTGGCGCATGTTACGTTCGCTTTAGTTGAATAAATATTTGAGGGTTTAAGAAATGGGTTTTGTACTGGGGTCAATACAAAATTCGATTTCACGCTCTAGGGGTAAGCTAAGAAGTCTTCAAGAATACGTCAGGAAATTTATTAACAATAGAAATATCATTCAAAACTGTGACTCTCGTCCAAGACTTGGATAACACGTCACATTGATATCTATTAACTTGTCACCGTTATTCACAACGTCCCCTACCGAAAGTCTGGCTTCGGTACATTCCACACAAGAGAGTCAACAACGAAAGGATCGGGGCTCTTTATTTATGGCTTGATATGACAATGATTGACTTTAGTGGTTTGGTTACTTTGAATCCGCATAACAGGGTGGTTAGGAGTATGAAAGCTAACAACCTTACGAGAAGCATGATAAGTAGTGAACCAATCGTTTCAAAAAATCACATCAAAGGCAAGTATTTTCAAAGAGATAAGATCGACAGGTAACGTGAAAGTGTTGATTTGAACAAGATTTATAAATAGTGGAGGTAATGAAGATTTCTCCCAACTGACTTTAAACAGACATATCAAAGTCTAAACATTGAACACAACTAGGTGAAATAAAAGAGTGAGTAGAACCGGTATCTAACACGGTATAGACTTCGCAAGAGTTTATGACTAACATACCCGTGATAATTTTATTCAGGTTCCTCGTCACGAAAAAAAAAACGCTTTCTCTTAAACTACTGGCTTTGGCTTTTCTGGGACGGTCTTTGGTGCCTCCATCCTATCTGAACTTGTCTTCGGTGAACGACAAAATCGGGCTAAGTGACCTTTTCTTCCACAATTATAGCATGCTTTGGATGGCATCGCGCAGTTTGGACTGATGTGTCCCTCCCCTCCGCATTTGAAGCATATGATAGGTGGTCGTTCTCCTTCCTTAACAATGGGTGCTGGTGCTGACGTCTTTCCATCATTGTTGAATTTCCTCTTCTTGAAATGTCCATTCTTATTGTTTTGACCATGATTACCATTGAAGTGGTTATCATTTTTGGCAGGTTGATTCCCTCCATGCTTATTGTCACCGCTTTGATGACTGTTATCACCAGTATTATTATTTTTCTGGCTGCTCTCTTTTGGTTGCGTTGACTCATTATCGCGCTCTACTAATTGAGCCCTATTTACAACATCTGAATACAGACACAGTTTATGAGAAATAAGATATTGACGTATCTCCGGTTTCAAACCTCTTAAAAACATCCGTGTCATTCTCTCTTCATTATACACCAAGTGGGACGCAAATTGGGACAACTCGGCAAACTTGGCTTCGTACTGCGACACGATCATGTTGTTTTGCTCCAACTTGATAAATTTCACCTCCTTCACGTGACGAATACTTTCGGGAAAGTACTTGTCATTGAACAGTTCTTGGAACTTCTCCCAAGACATCTTGAGTGCGTCAGGCTGGGTACGTTTTACAGATTTCCACCAGTAATCTGCCTCTTCACGCAACATAAAGGTGGCAAAGGGAACCTTTGGCTCCTCGGAGCATCCCAAGACATCAAATATCTTGGTGATCTGCTTTAACCACGTCTCCGCCTTAAGTGGTTCTGGCTTTCCCAAAAACTCCGGTGGTCCTAGCTCCTTGAATTGCTTAGCGGTGACAAACCGAGAGTTATTTTGTTGTTGCATGAATTGCATAAAGCCGCTGACCATCCCATCATTCACAATTTCATCGGTGTTATTGTTTCATGAGGATTATTGTCCTCTGGTTGCACATTACCCTGAGCATTGATCGTTGGTGATTCAATGGTCTCATGTGCTTCATTGATTATCTCAACATTTTCGGATGCCATTTGCAAATACTGCAACAAAACAAGGGTTAATTAACATATAACATATTATCCATATACTTTGACCGACCAATTAAATACCAAATAAACTTAGGTAGGTCATACTAGCGAAGGAATTTCCCGTCTCTCCCCTCCTAGTTCTAGTCTCACATCATAGCCAGGGATCACATCCCTAAGCTCTGATACCAACTGTGACGCCCCCAAAATTAGGTATACGTCACCCATCTTGGGTCACCACTTACATGGTACAGAATACAAATACAACTTACTAATACAACTGTCGTGTATAATACAACAAAACATAAACTGTGAGTTTGAATACAAATATTATCTTCTAGAGAGTATTCATACTCAAAAGGAGTCCTCATTACATTTATTAACACACCATTACATAGAATAGTGAGGAATACTAACTAATACTATCATTCAGACTATCACTCCATTCCCCGACTTGCCCCAGCTACGTTCTCATTTTCTGAAGAGAACAGTGAAAGAAAGGGTGAGCTCAACTAGCCCAGTAAGAAATATTATGACTAAGATAATGCAGAATAAATTATCATTAGCCTTCAACAATGTTAAACTGATAAAATATAATATACATCAAGTTTAACTGCAGCGGAACAAGCAATCCATTAAAAGAGTCAAGTAGAAAATAAACTTTACTATCTTTTATGATTTAAAAGGTTTTTCAACACTGTGTTCGCTGGGACTCAGCTTAATAAAATAACCCACATCATCGAATCACCCCTGCACTACGGGCAAGGATATTCGTATATTCATTAATGGTCATGATCATGTCAACAACTGTCCATCAATGCACTACGGGCCAATGAGGACTTTTACCACATCATTTGTAACATTACGGTCATGATTATACCGAATAATCCCTGGTCATAATCATACCAAGTCCATCTATGCACTACAGGCCACAGATGACTTTCAACATTTTCTAAACATGAGGATGATTACAATGATATAAGAATTCAATAAAACAAGTTCAAGAATTAATTTATCCAAGAATTAACAATGTCCAAATTGTCAACATGATACTGCTTTGTGGAGTAAAATTCAAGAATGCTTAGAAGAATATTTTCATGAAAAGATACTGGATGAAACGCAATTATCAAGGATATTCCACAAATTTTATGGAGTATAGAAGTCAAAACTTAACCAACTGAGTATAATAAAGAATGGAATAACAAAAGAAATCACCATGCATGCGATTGATCGCACAGACAGGTTATTCCAACAGAATAATAAATAATGGAACCAGGTCCGGCGTAAACGCACAGACAGGATATTCCGACAGAATAATAATAAAGACGGAACCAGGTCCGGTGTAAAACACACAGACAGGATGTTCCAACAGAATAATAATAAAGACGGAACCAGGTCCGGTGTAAAACACACGGACAGGATGTTCCAACAGAATAATAATAAAGACAGAATCAGGTCCGGTGTAAAACACACAGACAGGATGTTCCAACAGAATAATAATAAAAATGGAACCAGGTCCAGTGTAAAACACACAGACAGGATGTTCCAACAGAATAATAAAAGAATGTCACCAAGTATAGGGTAGACCGCGTATACAGGTTATTCCAACAGAATAATAAGAAATGGAATAACAAAAGTTCTCTTCATGAATAAGAAAGAATAACACCCCTTACCGTTTTAAAGAAGAGCTGAAATAAGGAAGTAGTTAAGTAGCAGAATACTCTTCTTCTCTCTCTCTATAGTTTCTCTCTCTAGAGTTCAGTGAATTCGTAAGAAATAATGAAGGAATGAGCTGCTATTTATAGAAAAATAGAATGCATAGTAACTAATCCATGAACGGTCCAGATTGATTACTTTAATCTGACAGTCCATATTTAAAGAAAAATCTTTTAAATAAAATATAATATATTCTATTTATAGAATAACTTTAATAAAGTATTCTGTTTTATATAAAAAGATGTTTCTGTTTTATTACGTTAATAATACGAATAAAACAAAACGTCATTATCGCTAAATAATTCATATTATTAACTGACAATAATTGAATCAAACTGAGTGACTTCTCACATAAGCATTAATAATCAATACCGTGTGCTACTATGCAACCACACGTATTACTGTACTTTTACTACCGAGTAGTTCAACAGTAACAATGGTAAAACTTCCGTCGTTATTTTTAATAAAATATTTTTGTCGTTTTCTCAATCCGACAATAATTCCGTTGTGGGGTCCACTAATGATTGTGTCGTTGTACGAATATTCTCTGTTAAAACGAATATTCCCCGACCAATCGAATATTATATGACAACTTGGATACTTTACAAAATTTATAAATACTACCCATAACTATTATATCAAATCCACACCATAATATAAAAAAAATTATTTCGAGAAAAATTAAATATTTATTCATAAAATCTGGGGTTTCACACTATTTAATTAAAATAAGGTATTATTTATTTAATTAAACTCTTTTAATTAAATGGGCTCCCTAATCTTATTAGTGATAATTAATTAAACTCCTTTAACTAATTTTTCCTCCTAATCCTATTAGGAATAAATGAGAGTACTTATATTAAATTAATTCCTAAACTCTTTTAGAAATTAAAATAATAATAATTGTAATAATATTAATAAGACTCCTCTTATTAATTTATATTTAATATTTCTAAAATATTAAATAATTAATATTAAGCTATTTAATTTATTCTATCACCATAGATTAAATTAAATATACTTAACATATTATTACGATTATGCCATTAACTTCTTAAATAATTATTCTTCCTTTTATGGTGTGACCCTTTAGGTTCTCCATATTAAACCGGTTGTGAATAAATCAATTAGAACAATTCTAATCTTATTTAAATAAATAAATTAAACGATTAATTTATTTAAATAAATAATATTTATTCTACAATAGGGATAAGCCTCCCTAGCGATCAACGACTTTCCAGATAATATAGATTTCAACATTAATCATAAAAGAACCTTTGAGTTAATAGTTACCGTACAATTCAATCCTTCCACCATACAATGTCCCAATTAAATATAAGACATGGAATTACTATCAAGTCTTATTTTATTTAATTATATGTATTTCGATTCCTAAATGCACAACTCCTAATGAATGCAAATTAGAAACTACTTTCTAATTTTATTCCACCTTGGCCAAGGATTCCTGGGTTGCCATTTATCGAATCACAAAGGACATTTCTCTTCTTTTACTAGAAGTGGTAGATTCTTTATTGATCATTCATTATCTTCATATATAACTTATTACACCAAAGCATACCCTTTGATATACTCTAAGAGTCTTAAGGAATAAGTCAAAGTATAATTCATCATATATAAGATACTATGATGATCTCAAGTCTAAGGATCATTTGTACTACTATCACTACAGGAATTCCTATTGACAGGCAAGTAAAACTCCATTAGGTATTCTTTAGAGAGTCACGTTCAGTGAACTTATTCTCTAATAAGAACCTACATACTTGCTTTAGTGTCTCCACACAAATGATCATGAGATCAATCATCCTCATCCAATGAGCAAGCAACGTACGTACCAATCTATCCGGATTCACTAATCCCCTTTTTAGTAATCCATTGATTGGGAACATTTTAGTTTTAAGCTATCTAAGAATTTAGATCTCATTAGCATGATCTCATCATGATTCTAAAAGCATTGCTTAAAACTATGGGTTTATCACATATTATTAAAATAGCACCATGTAGATAATAAATGCCTTTAATAAATAATTCTTTTATTAATAAACAAATAAGATTGATTACAAAGTATATGCTTTATCATCATACATGATTGACTTGTATGCATACTACTTTCAAAAAGAAGTTTCTTCATGACGTCAAGTGGTATATGTGGGATGAGCCTTACTTATTAAACAGTGCGCCGACAAGATGATTAGAAGGTGTGTGCCCCACAGTGAAGTGAAGAACATACTGTATGAATGTCACTCATCTGCGCGTGGGGGACATTATGGTAGTGAGAGGACATCGGCAAAAGTGCTTCAAGCCGGGTTTTATTGGCCTACGTTATTTAAAGACGGCCACCAATTTGTTAAATGCTGTGATAGATGTCAACGAGTGGGCAACATATCGAAAAGGAATGAGATGCCACTACAAATAATTTTAGAAGTTGAGATTTTCGATGTATGGGGCATAGATTTCATGGGGCCATTCTCTTCCTCATTTACCAATCAGTACATTTTGCTTGCAGTGGACTATGTATCAAAGTGGGTTGAAGCCATAGCACTTCTGACTAATGATGCCAAAGTGGTTCTCAAATTCTTGTAGAGGAATATTTTCACGAGATTTAGCATGCCGAGAGCTATAATAAGTGATGAAGGTAGTCACTTCTGCAACAGATCGTTTACAGCTCTCTTAGCGAAGTATGGGGTCAACAATAAGGTAGCTATAACATATCATTCCCAAACCAGTGGGCAAGCTGAGGTTTCGAACAGGGAGGTGAAGAGAATCTTGGAAAAGGTGGTAAATCCAAATCGAAAGGATTGGTCTCTCAGGTTGGACGATGCACTATGGGCTTACCGGACTGCATATAAAACACTGATTGGTATGTCACCATACCAATTACTATATGGGAAATCTTGTCACCTACCTATCGAGTTACAACATAAAGCCTACTGGGCAATTCAGAAATTAAACTTCGATCAAGCAGCTGCGGGTGAAAAAAGGCTACTCCAGTTAAATGAACACGATGTATTTTGACTTCAATCATACGAGAACTCTAAGTTATACATAGAAAAAGTCAAGAAATGGCACGACAAGAAAATAGTACAGAACGTTCGAGCCAGGGCAATCAGTTCTATTGTTCAACTCAAGATTGACGTTATTCCCAGGCAAACTAAAATCGAGGTGGTCGGGACCATTCACCATCAAAAGAGTTTTCTCACATGGCGCCGTCGAACTCTACAGTGGAAACCCGTTGGAGACTTTCAAAGTCAACGGTCAAAGGCTGAAGCATTATTGGGGTGGCAAATCCAACATGGATGTCATCACAATCACATTATCCGACGTACCATAAATTGGGAGTAGTCAGGCTGAACGACTTAAAATTAAGCGCTAATTGGGAGGCAACACAATCATCTTTTTATTTTTCATATGTTTTAGTCATGTTAGTTAAATTATAGTTTAGATTAAGTAGGATACATTAAGTAGTTAATAAAGTTTATTGTTCTTGATAATATATCTACCATGCTTAAAATGCTCAATCTCTAATCATATTTATGTTTTATGGTTTGCAGGTACTTAATATGCTAATGGTGTGGAATTGTAAGGAAGAAATAAGAAAATCAGAGCCCAGTTGCAATGTGCATGCCCGCTGGGGAGGGCCCCTAATACACTATACCCCCCGCCTGGGCGGGGGTCTCTCCAGTCCGAAGTCAGGGAGCATGCCCACCGGGGCGGGCATCATAAGCTTGTTACCCCCCACCGGGGCGGGGGTCCTGAATCCCAATCGACTTTTTGGCAGTTACATGTGCATAACCTACTTCTCCTTCTTATTCCTCCATTATAACTCAAACTCCCATCCATTATACCCTCTTAACCCACGATTTCAGTAACCGTAACTCCATTACCCTCCTTCATTACAAATCTATTATCCCATTACTCCTTACCACAACCATACACCATCTTTACATAAACACACCCTCTCAACCCAAGTTCACCACATCCTTTCATCTCTATCTTCAAAAGATACGAATTAGGGCTTTCATTGACGTACACATATAACAATTGAGAGTGAGCATCGTATCATCTATTTCCTCCCTTCCTAGCACCATAGTTGAAGCATAAATAATCAAGTTTAGGGGATAGAATAGAGTGCACACCAAGTGTTCGACAGTTTGTGTGAGTGAAATTTGGGGAGAGAATAGTGTGTTAAGGCATTCAGAATTTAATGGCGTCTCAACCCACATCAAAACAACAAAGGGTAAAAATTTTAAGGCCCGCACAACCGACATGGACCGTTGATCACCGTAAATTCAAAAGTGCCGCCGCCGCTGACCGCTATGACTATATGGTGACCAAAGCACTTACACCAGAGCGGGGGATGGCACCGGATCATGTGGATGGGGAGATGATGCAACAAATATATCAAAAAGAGTGGAACAAGTTTACGGAGGAACCCGAGGCAGCCGTTGTCAATGTGGTCAAGGAATTTTATGCAAATGCTGAGGACAAGGCCCCTTTCAACGCGTTCGTGCGGGGTAGATTGGTTCCATTCAGTGCCGATGCAATCAACACTTATTATCAGTTACGAGTGCCGAGACATTGTCAGTATGCTCACTTGCGTGATAAAGATTCAGATTTTAAGGCTATTCTGAAGGACATGACTAAGCCGGGTACAACATGGATCAAGGGTTGGAAAGGAGGCACGGTTTTTCATAGCAAGGATCTCAGTAGGTATGGGAAGATATGATACACATTCTTGTGTGCCAAGCTATTTTCGTCCACACACACATCGGACGTGACCAAAGAAAAGGCACTACTTTTATATGCAATTGTGTAAGATTTCATCATCAACGTCGGGGCCATAATAAGTTTTTCCATTCGTCGATGCTTATAAGGAAATTTTTTAGGCGGCTTGCCATACCCATCACTCATTTGTGGGTTGTGTCGCCAAGAGGGACTTAGATGATCCGATGATGAACCCACCCAGATGCCGCTGCAGCTACTAGATTCCAAAATGATTGTGCGATATTCGGTGTGGACCGGAGGTGACTCACATCCGAGAGGATTAGGCTTTATATTTCCCTCAGCTTCGGAGGATGAAGCTGACGCTGAAGACACCTCGGATGATGCCGAGTTTCAATAGGTTGCGACGATAGGAGAACAAGGAACAGAGGAGGCACCACATTCTGACGCTATATCTAGCCCTCAGTTTCTTGCATTTCAATGCCAAGTAGATGAGCACAACAAGGAAGCACGCTGAGAGATGCGCCGACTCGCAGTGAGGCAAGACCAAATGTTTAAAGCTATGAGTGCGTCCTTCGCTTCTTTGAATGTGACGCTCCAAAGCTTCAATCCAACTGCTCAATTCCCATACCAGTAGCCAGCTCCTATGCCAAGGTTCCCACCAAGTGACTCTGAAGAAGAAGATCAACCACCACCACCTCAGACTTAGGCGATTACAGGGAAGTTCTCACACATTTTATTGCTTTATTCATACAATGAGGAAATTGTAGTTATTAAGTTTGGAGGAGTTAGTTTTTATTTTGCATTTCATGTTGCATGCATAATGTCATTAGTTAGAAATTTAGTGAGGTTTGCATTTGTTAATGCACTTTAGTTTTGAATGTTAGTTAGGATTTGTAATGTTGCATTCAGGTAATCATATAGTTGCATAATAACTCAGGTAATTTTATTATTCTGCATTTTGATATGTAATAAAAAAAAATTTAGTTAGAATTTTGTGTTTTACATATGTCCAACAGTTATTGTAGTAATGTTTATGTTGGCCAATGATGAGATTGGGATTAAGTAAACAAATACAGTACCCAGTATTTGAACTGTGATGTAATTTTGAGTTATGAATTGAATCTTGAGCATGTTTGAAACTGATATAAAAAGGGTAGCACGTTAATAACATCTGTGTTGACTGAGTAGTTTAAATTGATACATTAATAGTTTCTAAAGGATAATGCTAGTGTAAATCATAGAATGATAAAAATAGGAAGTGAAAACAAAGAATTAGGCAAGAACCTAAGTTTGGGGGAATATTTGGGGTATATAAGCTATCTAAAAAAAATGTATGAATAAACACCGTGGTGTGCTTGTCTAGTTTTGTGGCCTTTATTACTTGAGTAAGTAAGCCCGAGGGGATTGTCTTTACACCTAGCGCCCTAAGGTCTTAATGATTTGGGAGTCGTTGGTCGAAAGCTCGTTAAGGTAGCATTGAAAAGCCTAAGGGAATAAGACATTGCGTAGCCATGTGTGTATATATAAAAAACTATTAAAACGGGAAATAAGAGCAAAAAGCCCCGTGTATGGAAAATAAAAGCATAAGTATCCTATGTTGACCCTTGATCTTGGTAAATGTTTGATTTTAGTTAGAACTCGTCTGTTTTTAAATTTTTTGAGTTTATTTTGTATGATTTCTAATAAGAGATTGGTTATGTATTGAATTTGAATTAGAATCAGTTAGCATAGATGTTGATCACACACACACACTATATCAGTAAGGACAATCTAAGATTCGTGGATTGATAAGAAGTTATTGACTAGTTTTAATATGAAGTGTTGTAGTGTTTGTTTGATTTTTCTGAGGCCAAAGGAATAAGTTTTAAGTTTATGATACTGTTGAATTTGTAGTCATTTAGTTAGATACATTAGATCTCATTGCATTGCATATCATGTAGTTTATTTTGTGCTCGAGGACTAGCATGGTTTAAGTTTGGGGGATTTTGATAAGTGAATTTTATATCCACGAATCGGGTTCTAATTTAAGCCTATTCGTTGTTAAAACCTTGATTTCATGTTTAGTTTTACTTGTTTATTGTTGTTTTATGTATAGGGTGGTTGGTGTGGCAAGTGGATGAAAAAGGGGAGGGATTTGAGCATAATTGGAGCAAGTATGGAGTTTCACCCAAGTCAGAAATCAGAAGGCTAGCCTGCCGGGGTGGGTCTATTTAACCCTTATACCCCCACCGGGGCGAGGGATCTTCATGTCTGGAAGCAGTAGTCTAGCCCGTCGGGGCAGGCATTTCATAAGTATATACCCCCGCCGAGGCGGGGGGTACCGAAATCTAGCAGTTCTAATTCGATTTCAACACTACTGGGATGTGGGGTTGAGCACTTGGATAGCGTATGGACTCTAAATGACATGGGACTTCGACTAAAACTCGTGTGTTGGCATATATATCGAGTAACGAATAACAAAATCATGATGATGCAAAGCAATTAACAGAGATTAAGGACAGAATTGGATAGCGAGCTTTAGAGTGAAGATTTTGAAGAACGATCATATTGATTGCGGATTAAGGCTAAAGTGAAGGGTGTTCCACGTTATTCTTCTCCTTTAGTTTATATTTGTAATTGAAAGGATGTTATCTTTGATTTATTTGGTTATTATTTCATTCATGATGAACTAATTTCTTTTTAGGCTTAAGACAGATCTTTAAGTGGAACGATAATTATGTAATCTTTGATTTCAATTTAATAAGCTATTATCCAGTTTATCTATATTAATTTAAGGTTGAATTTATGAATTGCCTGATCAACGATTCTTTGTAGACTTGTATGAACTCGAGAGATGAAATACGAGTCTGGACATAGTTAATATAGCATGTGCTCTTGAATTTTGTGAATGAACAGAATCTTGATGAATGTTAGGGTAGAGATATGCTTGATATCGCATGTAATCGGATAAAGAACTTGAACTTAAACCTTCTTTGATTGTAATTCACATAGAGATATAGTTAGTTAGTTGATTAAAGTGTTTAACTTGATTCTATCTTAATTGTGGATTGAAGTTAATACGGTATTAGTACATCGAGAGGTGGCTAGTACTACATACGTTTTCTTGATCAATAAACTGGGATGGTGAATTAAACTGAAATAAAGGTGTAATAATCAAAGTGATGCTTAAAGTGAAGTCGGAAGCCTAATTCTCCATTATTTGTTTGAAAATTCAGTTTTTAGAATTTATTAATTGTTTGGTGATTTAAGCTTTTTAATACTTTTAGTTACAAATTGGAATATGATTAGTTTAATAAAATTAGGATTAATAGGAAATTGGTAATTGTGAGAGTTAATTCTTACTAAGTCTCTGAGGGAACGATACTTTACTTATTATTATATTACTTGTTGACCACGTATACTTGTGTGTTGTGCGTAATTAGATTTTACCCAACACCTGCCTCATTGTCTTTAAGACAGCTCATAGGTGCTCATGGTGGGACTCCCAGTTCTGACTATGGATTAGAATATCATTGAAGTAGACTACTATATATTTCCCCATGAAAGTTCACAATACCTGGTGCATGAATCTCATAAATGTACTGGGAGCATTGGAAAGATGGAAGGGAGTAACCATCCATTCATATGAACATTCTAAGTTTTGAGCGCCGTCTTCCATTCATCTCCTGGTCTTACCCTTATCTGATGGTACGTATCCACTCTTCATATCAATCTTCGAAAAGACCTTGGCTCTAGATAACCGATCCATCATATCGTCCAAGGAAGGTATCAAAAATTTGTACTTCACCGTAATCTTATTGATTGCTCTACTGTCAATACACATTATCCAAGTTTCATCCTTCTTTGGAACTTACAAAGATAGTACTACACATGGGCTCATACTTTCACGGATATAACCCTTCTCCATTAACTCCACTACCTGCCTTTGTAGCTCTTCAGATTCCCTAGGACTGAGTTTGTACGCTGGTCTGCTCGGTAAACTCGATCCTGGAATAAGATCTATCTATTGTTGAATGTCCCTCATTGGGGGTAATCCAGGAGGTAGCTCTTCGGGCATAAAATCAACAAATTCTGATAGCAATTTTTGCACATTGGCTAGAACTTCTGGGTTTCTATCAGCCGAACTGTTCCCACAAAGGAGTAGAGCGTACATCACACCTTCACGGTCGGCCTCCGTTAAGAATCTAGACATAGACAATAGATTCGAATTTTGGATTGCCCGAGTCGAACTAATTTCTTCCTTACGAGGTGCTAACATAACCTTCTTCCCTTTTATACTAAAGGAGTACGTATTCTTTCGACCATCATGAATGACACTTCGATTATATTGCCATGGTCGTCCCAACAACACATGTCATGCATCCATTGTCACCATATCGTACCAAGCGTTATCAAAGTATTTCTTTCTGATTGAAAAGGATACTAAATATTTTCTGTCAACTGTTACTTCACTTCCTTTATTCAACCATGACAATTTATACGGTTTAGGATGCCGATCCGTCTTCAAATTTAATTTCCGAAGAGCTTTTGCTGACACCACACTCTCGCAACTACCACTATCAATGATCATTTTGTAGACCTTATGATGGACTCCACGACATGCTTACGTGAGGTGGTCGTCGCCCCGATCGTTTTTAGCAAAGTTATAGGATGGATTGTTTGCAGCACCTTAACCCCTCGCCTATATGTAGACGGTAATCTTGGTACAATTGCTCGCGTTTAGAATTATACGTTAAATGGACACCAATGAAACCTTGATCTTTCGCTTATATTGAAGTGGTAATCTCGGTACAATCGACGATTGATGCAGTAGAAGATACCACACAAAACTATGAATTGTTGTATGATAAGTCAAATTGAATCTTAAAGAAAAACTAAGAAAATAACTTAAGAATTCTTCAAAAAAACCAAAAGTAGAGAATAATATCACAAGAATGATAATAATTTGAATAATATTGAATGTGTTATGAATTACATTAATAAGCCCTTTTAATAGTAGTAATTGAAACCCTAGAATCCTCATAAGGAATTACAAGTGTTTTTGGAATCAAAATCTAATATAATATCCAAGTTATAATAGAAATCTAATAATAAATTGGAAATATTGAGTGAGAAACAAATCCATGCTCAAAATCTGACAAAACACATCTGCCTCAAAAAACGCGCTAACAAATTCCAGGGGAGCTCGCCGAGGCGAATACATTTGGCATAGAGGAGCTCGTCGAGGTGAAGTGCGTGCCGGGGTGAAATCGTTTGGCCTGGGGAGCTCTAAGGCGAAAAGATCCAGAGAGCAGCTCGCTGGGGCGAGTCAGAAAGCGCTAGGGTGAACCTGGACAGAGGCGAGCTCGCCGGGGCAAGCTTAATGGACTTAGTGATATTGTTGGGGCGAAGTTCCTATTTTTGGCATAACTGTTGGCTAATTTCTATATACGCTCAACACGCAAGTATACATGGTCAACAAGTAATAAAGTGAAAGTAGAGTATCGTTCCCACGAGAAATTATTAATACAAATTACCAAATATTAACTCTTAACCAAACTAATTTTATTTAAATAATCAATTTAATATTATGAATTAAATTATTTAATTAAACTAATTCTAATTACCAATAATTAAAAATCAGATTACGGAGATTTAAGATTACAACTTCACTTATTGCTTCACTTAAGTTAATACACTTCTTATCAATTATGCTCACTATTCTGAATTGTTAATCAAGAACACATAAGTAAATATGACCATCTCTCAATGCATCATACTCAAATCAACTTAAATCCACAGATGATAGAATTAAGAAGAACACCTTAATTAACTAATTCACTATATCTCTAAGTGAATTACAATTAAAGAGGATTTTAAGCACAAGTTCTCTATCAGATTACATGCAATGTATAGGTATATCTCTATCCTAGACATAAATTATGAATTTCAACACCATGCAGAAAACATAATCACATGCTATTATAATCAGATCTGAATCTATACTTCATCTCTCGAGTTCATATAGATTATCACGGTAATTGTTAGCTAGGCAATTAAGCAATTCATCACAAACCATAATAGACAATCCAAGAATAATCACAATAATTAATAGAGAAGCATACTAAAAATAAACTATGCAATAAGCTCCATTGTTATCTTAAACAAAAGATTTAGTTCATGATTAATGAATTAAAACTAAGAATCCACAATTGAATAAACATTGAAAGATAAAAATAGGAGTAGAGTGAAGAATAAATCTGTTGTCAGCAAATCTCCATCTTCCTCAAGCTCCTGCTCTTGATCTTCAATGGTCTCCAAGTTGCATCAATCCCCAAAACTAATAAGAACTAGGGTTTTGTCCTAATCTACTCTAATCTAATGGAATTCTCCTCTTCTAATCCTGGTGATTCTCCTCCTATTATAAGCCTCTTTATATGTCTTTAAGTCCTCCTGGAAGTCCTTGAATCAATCAGCTCGAACCAATCCTACTCAAACTCAAATTCTGAAAAAAAAACTGCTTTTTCCTCCCGTACCCCCGCCCCAGCGGGGTTTTTTGTACTGATAGGCCCGCCCCGGCGGGGGGTGCTACTATTTTTCGGCTTATGCCCCCGCCCCGGCGGAGTTTTGTATGTATAATGTCCGCCCCCGCGGGGGTCTTTTTTTTGCTGCAGTGTCCTCTGGTAAAATGGCCATAACGTTTGATCCGGGAGGAGTTATGAAACAACTTGGGTCAAATCCCGAGTCCGAAATAAATCTCGGGTCAAATCCCAAGTCTGAATCGAATCAAATCCATCAAAATAAGGCCTCAAACCACTGGCCCAATAGTATCTTCTTGGGTCATCTTAGCCCACCACAGGCTCCCCAAAGGTCATGACTTGAAAGTACTATTGGTAGTAACTTATTTCCTTATATGCAGAAAATTTTTTCCCCTATCTTTCGATGTGGGACTGGGGTGTTACAAACTCCCCCACTTAAATTTCTGACGTCCCCGTCAGAACCGATCACACACATAACCCAAAGATCTTTGCCTCTCTAGCCATTGTGGGATAATACCGGCTGGCTTCGTGTCCCCACCTCCGGTAACCCGATCGGGTAACCCGACCTGAGCTTTCGAGAGTCGGCTTTGATACCATATGAAACAACCAGGGTCAAATCCCGAGTCCAAAATAAATCTCGGGTCAAATCCCAAGTCCGAATCGAATCAAATCCATCAAAATAAGGCCTCAAACCACTGGCCCAATAGTATCTTCTTGGGTCATCTTAGCCCACCACAGGCTCCCAAAAGGTCATGACTTGAAGGTACTATTGGTAGTAACTTATTTCTTTATATGCAGACAAAATTTTCCCCTATCTTTTGATGTGGGACTGGGGCGTTACAAGTTACGAGGCCTGCCACCTATCAAACCGAAGATCTCGACGAGCCCTACAACTTTCATTCTTTGAGAATTGAGAAATAACGGATGGATGAAGGTAGAAATTGGGTTGAATTGACTGCTCTACAAATGGCCACCCAAAATAGTGAAGTTCAACATCTGTTGGTACAAAGGTCATAACTCTTGCATCCGAACTCCGATTGGAATGATTCAAGATGTTTCGAAAAGCTAAGAAGAAGCTCTACAATATAATCCAAGTTCCAAGCCAAGAACATGGAATAAAAATGAAAGGCCAAACGATGTCCGGATTGCTTTTTCTTACATTTTCATACCAATAGTCGCTCACACAGCTCCCAAGCATATAATCTATAAAATGCATGAAAAGTAACTAAGAAACATGAGTTTAAGCAACTATTTCAAGTAACTGATACCGAATAAGTAGGTATAAACCTACTTATCAATGACATTTCCTTTGATCTCCTGGCTTAGTATACTGACATTGTATTGATTTGGAATGCTGATGAGTGGGATTTATACCCGCGAATCGGATCCGTTAATACTTAAGAAGTTACTTGTTTGTCCCGTTTTATATTGCTTTTAGAGTATTTTATTATTATTTTACTTAATATATGTATTGAAGGGGTGTACAGGTCATTTCCAGATTTTAGGGGCAAAATTGTCAGTTTTCTAGCACTGGCGCTGCAACACCTATTCCAGGCTTAAAATTGGTCCCGTAACGCCCTTTCACTGCCAGCTCAGACATTACTCAGCGCTACAACGCTCGAGTTCCTTCACAAACTGGCATTGTAGTGCCACTTATTGACCAGAGTTATTGATCCAGCGCCTCTCGAAGGCTAAATCATGGCGCTGCAGCGCCACCTCCGGAAATGACCTAGAATGGCAGATATATATATATATATATATATATATATATATATATATATATATATATATATATATATAAAGGAGAGTAGAGAGAGAAAATAGACAAACGTCCCATCCAAATCCACGTCAGCTACTCTCTCTTATTACTCCCATTTCAAATTTTAAACCCTTTATCTCTCCCTCTCTCCTTACTCACACAGAGCTGAGAGATAACACGGAGCTTGAAAAACAAAAACAAAACACGTAAAGAGAAACGTGAAGCAGAAGAAGTTGAAGAGAGAGAGAGAAACACGATCTAAGACCTTTTCTTGGCTCTCCTCTTCTGCGGCACCTTCTATCTCTCTCTGTTCTCCTTTTCCGCGGCACCTTCTATCTCTCTCTGTTCTTATCTAAATCTCTTATCCCTCTCAACTCCCCTAAATCTCGATCTCTCATACCCAGCCCTAATTGGGTTCACTTGAAAACACAGAAGCAGAAGAAGTCGAAGATCTAAGACTCCTCTTGCCTCTCCTCTTCCTCGATACCTTATCGACTTCCTACGGACGAGATTTCGATACCCACCCACTAGCCCACTGGTCCAATAATCCTTATCTTGGTATTTCTTCCTCGGCACCTTATCTTGGTTTTTCTTTAATTTCAGTTTGGTTTCTTACAAAATGTATAAAATTGGGTTTATTAGGATTACCTTTATTGGTTTCTTCAATTGTCTGAGGGTTTAGTTTTATTGGGTTTATGGGGTTCTTTATTTGGTTTTTCTTTTTTTAGGGTTCCTTTTGATTGGTTTGATGTTTATAATTGTGTTTCTTGGTTAAATTGATCAGCATTAATTTCGTCTTGGGCTTCCCTTGAGAATATAAGTTTCGATCTCAAAATTCATCTTTAAGTGAGACATTTGACGAGTTCAGTTATAAATTTTAGTTGATATATTGCTATAAATTAAATTTTTTGGCTTATCATTTCGGGGTTCTTTTATTATTCATCTGTTAGTTTTTTAGCTGTTTGTGCCGTTGTTATCAATTGTTATTTTTACCACTCTGTATTGCCTGCTTTTGTTTTTCTAAACTATGTTAGGCTTGAGTTTGTTATCAATCTTTCTTCTTTTTCTGTACAGCTGGTTGGTATAATTAATTGGTTTATGGATTTTGTTCATTCATTTTAACTGCCATCTTTATTTGATGAATACTGCATTTTTCATGACAGTTCTTTGGTTATTTAGCAACATTCCATTCGTAATCTTTTTGCCTTCCATTTAAGTTGTAGTCTCATGCTTACATACAACATAAACTAAGTGCTTCCCCTTAATGCGTCCATATTGTTGACATGGTAATTTCAGCTTCAGAACGTATCCCATCTAATGAGAGCTCAAGGTGCAGTAACTGTTAAATTTAATTTTATATATGGAGGGAGATAGGTGTCACCATCCCTAACCATGAAGTGAAGGGTCTATGATTGTGATTATATGATTGTGAAAATTTTTGGATTCTATGTTTTGGATTCTACATTATTAACACGTTTTTATGCCATAATATATCTATACTATCAATTTATTCATATTGAAGTTATTGAAGTTACTCATATTTATTCATATTGAAGTTATTGTGAAAAATTTATCATGATATTGGGATAAGAGGAGCAAAGTATAGATGTATGATGTATAAAGTCTGTTTCTAGGTACTTTTGAGTCTGCTTTTGGAATTCAATTTTTAAAAAAGTTGACTGGTGAAAATCACAAAATATAGTGAACTTAGGGTTTGAAGATCTGCTCAAGAGCTATTTGAAGAACTATAGAGCTTTTTTAACCATGTATAAGTTGACAATTTTTTTTTTGTGCTAAATATAAGTTGGCAATTTTTTTTATTTTTAACAATTTCTGTTAATGGTGTTAATTCTCACAGTTCTGATGATAATAGTATTTGGCATAGAATCACTAATCACTTACTTCTAACATTTGGTTTATTTGCTTGCGTCATCCAAGGTCATTCATTAATGCAATCTTGTAGATATGTAATCTATTTGTGGATAACACAGAAATTAGTTACTGCAAATCAGATGAAATGCCTCTAACGTGGGAAATAATTGTGGAAGGAGGCACCATAGGTTAGAAGTGTTTATCTGAGAAAAAAAATATAAGAGAGATACAAAATCTTTTTGGCACCAGACAAAATCATAACTTTAATCTTCCGAGTAAATGAGCCAAAATTATATATAATACCTTTATTTCCTGCTTTTAGAATTTTTTGGGTGTTCTCTTTATTTTGTTGCTCCTTTGAACATCATTTACTAATCATTAGGAGTTATTTACTTTTTCTAGCTGCTCCGAAGCACATCAGCAGCTGGTCTTTTGATGAAAAGATTTTCGTGCAGTCACTTTACTAGGTTCTAACTATTCAGTGCCATTTCTTGTTTTGAATCTCCATTGAACACTGACGAGCAGGTTTGCCATCTTACCACAGGTTTTAGCTTCCATCTCTTAAACCAATTCCATCATACTATACATCAAGGATGTTGAGAAGCTTCTTCTCCAATCGCCAAGGCTTTACAACTTGTTTGATAAAATGTTGAAGAAGTTATCGGGATCAGCGTTGCTTCTTGGTTCACATATATTCAAGTCAGATCGTGATTGCAAGGAAATGGATGAGAGCCTAAATAATATGTTTCCTTATACTATCGAGATCAGGCCACTTGAAGATGAGAATCGTCTTGCAGGCTGGAAAGCTCAATTAGAAGAGGACATAAAGACAATTCAGTCTCAGGATAACAAAAATAATATCGCTGAGGACTAGCAGCAAATGGTACTCAGTAATAATAATATACCAGAATGGGAAGCTACTTATATCGTCAAAGAGGTAGACACCAATTATTCTTAAGTTTTGACACGTAAATTTTGTCTTCTGATCCCTACTCTTACAAATTTATGTATACCCTTTTGTCCCTTGTACAGTTTGTCCCATGGATTGAGTTTCTTCCAGGAGGGAAAAAACAGTGGTAAAGACACTCTCAAGCTGGAGACAAATGCTGAATCTTCCAAGGTTTTTTATCTTTTATTTTTACTTTTGAACAGTCTTATTATACTACTACTGACTATTTCCGTGGTGATATGGCTTACTTATGCTTCTTTTTCATCAACCTTAGGAATTTATAGGGGGAATATTTATGGGGTTAAATCCTGAATCGAATTCTGAGCACTCAACAACTGAAAATAAAACTGAGGCAGACAAGTCAGTTTCTTCAGCAAAGAAGGATGGTGAGAATCTTGCTCCACCAAAAGCGATAAGTCCAGTTCTTGTACCTATTCTAACTGAAAAGGTAGAGAATAATGAGGCGGAAAAGAAGAATGTACACTGCTTACATCCTAATGTGTCCAAGTCTTATTGAAATTCTAAACAAAGGTCACATCTCAAATATCACCATTTTCTGTTAGTACTGCCAAAAATGGATTATTTTTTAGCATTTGGTATATAATATATTAGCACTGCTGGTTTCATAAAGTTAGTTTGGTGGATGGATCATGGATCTTAATACTTCTCTAATATTTTGTGTGCACACTCCATTTTAAAAAATAATACCATTCTGATACAAACAACAAGCTTATATGAAACAATGAATTTGAAAAGCGCATAAGGCCAAAGGTGATTCCTGCAAATGAGATTGGAGTGACATTTGCAGATATTGGTTCCTTGGACGAAACTAAAGAATCACTGCAGGAGCTGGTCATGCTTCCTCTTCGAAGACCATACCTGTTCAATGGTGGACTTCTTAAGCCATGTCGAGGCATATTACTCTTTGAGCCTCCTGGTACTGGAAAAATAATGCTCGCAAAGGCCATTGCCAATGAAGCTGGAGCAAGCTTTATAAATGTCTCAATGTCAACCATCACTTCAAAATGGTTTGGGGAAGATGAAAAGAATGTCCGAGCTCTCTTTACACTTGTAGCCAAGGTTTCTCCCACTATCATTTTTGTGGATGAAGTCGATAGCATGCTTGGGCAGCACACAAGAGTTGGTGAGCATGAGGCTATGCGAAAAATTAAGAACGAGTTCATGGCACATTGGGATGGGCTGCTAACAAAACCTGGTGAACGCATCCTTGTTCTTGTTACTACCAACATGCCATTTGACCTTGATGAAGCAATTATTAAGCGGTTTGAGCGAAGGTAAATTTTTTGTATTTGTACCATAATTCCATCAACTATAAAAAAATTCAATGTTTAGAAAAAGCATGAATCATTGCATGTTTATTGTAGTTGTCATTTCCTTATGCTGTCCTCATCAGCTTCAACTTCACCACTAGCTTTCAGATTGTAAATCATCTTGTAAATCACCAGTAGATGAAGATACTTGAAGTAATCTCTTTGACCAGATTTCCTTCCATCAATCTTTCTTCTATCTTACTGATCTTGGAAAGTGATTTCAAGAATGTCTCTTAGATATCTAAGGTTTCTACTGACATTCTGACAATGTCAATGGCAGTTTTAGTTTGTCTTCGTCCTTTTCATAATGTAATATTCCCCTGCTTCATGTTATGAACGTGATGGTAAATTTATGAAAGGCGAAATGGTTCTTTCTTCCTCAACAGATTCTCTTATGAAGTTATTGCAGATCGGGTTCCTGTACCTCCCACTACACGGGTCATATGTGAGAGACATACCATCTCTGTTGTCCCAGTTACGCGTGTCACTATGAAGGATCGCAATCGATCATTCAGTTTCTATATAATTGGTTTTAGCAGAGAGGTATACTTGAAAGGCTACTATCCTGCCAGGTTTTGCTGGGGGCTATGCCCATGCTTAGAATGGTTGAAGTTGTAAGTAAACAAACTCCCATTTCGGGAAGGTGTTTAAGTAGGATCTCTAAATTCTCTTATGCCACTTTGATAATGTAAGCAAGGTCTTTGTTTTGAATACGAGTATTTTAGATAGTGCTCTGTTAATATTTGGCGTTGCTCTCAACCACGGATATTGGGTTTTATGATTTTATTATGATTTTAGGATTGAACCTTTTATGATTTTATTATGGTGCCAATATATGGGTTTTTTTCTTTGTCCTGTTGTATATTTGTCAAATTGATACAAGTATATATTGTCCATCTTTGTGAGTGACAAACTACAATCATTTTTGTGATAATTTTACAATTATTTCAGTTTTTATTTTACAGTTAATAAAAAATTTAATGTCATATTTCATTTGATGATGTCTGTTCTCTTAACTTTTTGCATTTTCCTAAATGACATACTTAGATCTAACATTAGTTCCTTGTAGATTTCCTTTTTGTTGATGATATATCCATTTGTTGCTGTTTCTTTAGCAGGATATCCTCAACTGCTGCTATGGGGATGCTATTTGTGTTTGATATGGTAAGATGGGTAGGATTATGTCCATACAACACCTTATAAAGACTGGCTTACAGGGAAGTGTGATATGCTTTGCTGAACCACCATTCAGTCATAGGTAACCAAGTGCTCCATTACTTGGGGGAATGACTGCACATGCGTATGAGATATTGTTCTAGACATTGATTCATCCTTTCAATGCTGCAATCAGTTTGGGGGTGGTAAGAGGTGCTAAGGTGAAATCTGTTTTTAGATATTTTGAACAAGGTTTGCCAGAAATCACTTGAAAATATAGGATCACTGTCACTTACTATTAAGTTGGGCAACCCATGTAGTTTGTAAATATTTTCAAAGTATAGATGGGACAAGTTTCTTTCTGAGATGGGATGGCTTAGAGTTAGGAGGTGGGAGCTTCTGCTGTATCTATGTGGTGTCATGGTTTTTGAAACTAGGGAGCCCACTAATGAAGTCCATAATAATCTCTCTCCAAGGCTGCTGGGGTAATGGGTCTTGTGCAACATGTTGTTTCTCTATTTTCTGCACGTTTGTATTTTTTGTATTCCGTCTTATGTAAAGTTAACTAATTATACATGGTTATGATGATATTTGGGTATGGAATGATGGTTTTTTTGGTGGTTTGGATATGTATTGATGATTGTAAGTTTTGTAAAGAGGTTTAGAATTTTCTGGATATCTATTTTTAAAGTAAACTCTGCCGAAATTTCTTGAAATTAGTACCGACTAGCTCGATATTTTGGTTGTTGGATATGTATTGATGATTGAGTATGTATGTCTTTAGACAGGTTTAATATTTCGTTACGTCGTGCCTTCAGGCACGGGTTATAGCTAGTATATATATATATATATATATATATATATATATATATATATATATATATATATATATATATATATATATATATATATATATATATCAACCCCTTCTTGTAAATGGGGGGATCTCAGATCAGAACACTCATCTCTCTCTCTCTCTTGATAGCTTAATATAGATTTCTTTCTCTTTTTGATAATCTTTGTACATAAATTAGTTAGATTAGGGATATGAATGGGATTCAAGGGAGCTCAAGAGCAACTTAGCAACAAAGAATGAAGATCATGAATTGATTGGAATTCTTGGAGATTGAAGAATATTTTGACAGAGTTTATTCTTCTCTAGTTTTTTCCATTGATTTTGTAATCTATAAATGTTGTATATATTGTTACTTATGTTTAGCTTAAAAGCTATGAACTAAATATTTACTCTAAGGTTATAATGGAACCCTTTGTTAACTTGAATTGAGTTTCTTTTCTCTTTGGTTGGCACCATATGGATTGGTTAATATATTTGTGCTTAACTGATTAATTGCTAAGGAATTAGTGATTAACTTGGTAATCTATAAGAAATTGGGAAATGGATTGTAGATTTATACCTTGAATATTCGGCTTATGTTTTTGATTTTTCTGCATGATTAGACTGCGTAAATTGTGTGTAGGCTAGAAATATACATGTGCGCCATGTGTGATCTACTTGAGAACCTAAGCTTTAATTCCTTGTCTATGGTTAATTCACATAGGAATGTGTCAAATTACCTAGCTAGGATGTTCTTTTATATTCTATGCCCTTTCGGGTAGATCTAGAGAGGATATGTTTATACAAACCTCGGAAGAGGCGTATGAGTAGTTGTGAGTTCTCGGTCAAAAATCCGTCGTGACCACTAAGACCAAAGAGAGAGTTAGGAATTTTAATGAAACATAGCACGCCTAGTGTTTGACAAAATGCTAGTGTAGGGGTGAAGTTATAATCTTAGCTTGTAGCACCTTAGATACCAGTCATTATCCAGTTACTTGCTTTGATAATTATAATTAAATAGATTAATTAACTATCTTCTATTTAACTATTTAAATAAGAGTGAAGTAATATAAAATCGGTACTAGGTATCTATTAGAAATAATTCTTTGTGGGTTCGACACTCTCTTATTATTATATTACTTGTTGACTGCGTATACTTGCGTGTGTTTATCGGTTGCAAAATCGACCAACAAACGCATCCTTGGACCAAGTTAACAATCTTAGGATCACTCTTAATCACCTTAATCCACTTTATTACTTCATTCTCGACGCACATTGCTTGCACGAAACTTATAAAACCTTCCTTGAAGCGTTTAGCTTGACTTTTTGTCAGAAGTCCAACGTGAACTTACACCAGATCTGATCCATGAACTCCATTTGAATTCAAGCTAGGCATGTCCTCATCATGCCCTCAAATCATCACCTACATCAAATTGATTTAGATCAGAAACATTGAAGGTTGCACTAACATTATACTCACCAAGTAAATCCAATTTGTAAGCATTGTCATTAATATGTTCTAGCACTTGAAATGGACCATCTCCCTTCGGAAGCAATTTTGACCGTTTTTGAGCTAGAAATCTTTCTTTCCTAACCACACCCAATCTCTCGGTTCAAAGATAACTTGACGACGACCCTTGTTGGCTTGTTTAGCATATTACTCCATCATTCTTTTAATGTTGAGTCTCTCATTTTCATGTATCTACTTAACAAATTCAGACTTTTTCTTTCCATCCATGTTAGTAAACTTAGAAACAGGTAATGGCGATAAATCCAATGGAGTTTAGGGATTAAAACCATAAATAATTTTAAATGGTGAAAATTTAGTAGCAGAATAAACAAAACGATTATAAGCAAACTCAACATGTGGAAAACATTTTTCCTAATGACTGATATTCTTTTTAATGGTAGCCTTAATAAGCAGATAAAGTTCTATTTACTACTTTAGTTTGACCATCAATTTGTGGATGACAAGTAGTAGAAAATAACAGTTTAGATCCCAATTTACACGACAAAGTCTTCCAAAAATAGCTTAAGGACTTAGCATCTCTATCAGAAACAATTGTTTTAGGCATACCATGTATTCATATAATTTCCCTAAAGAACAAATCAGCTATATGGCACAACTTGCATTAGCGTTGAATAACAGGCCGTAAGGGACATTGCCTAGTGCTACTGAAAAAAACCCCCAGAGGAAATCATGAGCAGTGTAATGCTATTACGCTTAGGAGTGGTAAGAAATTGGGTTCTAACTTAAATAAGAAAGCAAGTACAGATGATGATTGTGAAAATGAAGGGAATGAATCAGCCAGGAAAACTAAGGAACAAGTTGTGGAAAAATCGAATGAAGATAAACAGAATAAAGTTACACTACCTGTACCTTTTCCTCAATGGTTGGAAAGTCAAAAGTTAAAGGATCAGTTTTCAAGGTTTATGGACATATTCAAGCAGTTGCACATCAACATTCCATTCGCTGAAGCACTTGAGCAGATGCCACATTATGTCAAGTTCATGAAAGAAATACTTTCAAAGAAACGCAGGCTCAAGGAATTCGAAACAGTAGCGTTAACAGAAGAATGCTGTGCAATTCTGCAGAAAAATCTCCCTCTTAAATTAAAAGATCCAGGGAGCTTCATAATTCCGTGTGCGATTGGTAATCAAGTTGTGGGAAGAGCCCTATGTGATCTAGGAGCAAGTATAAACCTCATGTCATTATCCATATACAAAAAGTTAGGTTTAAAGGAAGCAAATCCGATAAATATCAGTCTACAGCTCACAGATAGATCACTAACATATCCATTGGGTATAGTGGAAGATGTGTTGGTAAAAGTGGACACTTTGATCTTTCCAGCTGACTTTGTGGTGTTGGACTTTGAAGAAGATAAAAATATCCCAATCATCTTGGGAAAACCATTCCTTGCAACTGGACGAACGCTGATTGATGTTCCTAATGGAGAATTGATCATGAAAGTATTCGATTAGGTAGTGAAGGTGAAAATGTTCAAGGAAATACCAATCCCTACTAACAAGGAAGAGAGTGATTTGCTTGAGGAACCTACACGTGTCAAACTCAAGGATTGCAGAAAGGTTGGTGGTTTAAAAGCGCTAATTGAGGATAGTAAGTCAACTTCACTCTCAAACATACAGTTGAGCGGGCATGCAATACAACGCTGTTATTTGTGTGCTATAAACAAACAGCATGCAACGAATATCCCAACTGATCCAGGATAACATAGGGAGTAGTCAGGCTGAAAGACTCAAAAACAAGCACTCATTGGGAGGTAACCCAATTTTCATATCAATTACAGTATTTTTATTTTATCTTATTCAATTTGTAGTTTAGTCCGTAATTTTAGCATCGTTTAGTTCAATTTCGGTACAATTTGTAGTTAATTAGTTTCATGATGCTAGATCAAATTCCATGATCTTCTCTTATATTGTTGCTTCTAATGAATTTCAAGTACTATTGATGAAGTTGGACATGCGTACGGGGCAAAGGAACTTAAAAATCAAAGTTGTGCAGAAAATGGACTCCCGCCTCGACGGGCTTTTATAGTGCATTTACCCCCCCACCCCGGCATGGGTACGGGTTTCCTGATTTTTTTAAATAGCTTCTGCACTTGACCTTCCCATTTCTCCACTTCTATCTCCCATAACCGACCTACATTCCTCCATATACCCACGAAATTGCCCCATACATCTCCATTAACCCACGAATTCGACCACTACTCTCATCCTTTATAAATCTAGAACCATAATTCCCCAACTCCACACCATTCTCCATCCAATCCTCTCAATTTCAGATACCAAAAGTTAGGGTTTCACCAAATTTGGATTTGATAGTAATAAGGTAGGGGGAAACTTTAATTGGGGCATCACCTACTGCAACAATATCATCAACAGAGGGGGAAATCAGTGGGTAAGCTACTAGTTTTAGTTGTTCATCACACTTTTGAATTCAAGTTTGTCAATTTGGGTATTCTGGTGGTATGCACACCAATTGTTCGAAGTATTGCCAAAGCCAAGTTTGGGAGATATTGTTGACAGTAATTGATACCAATGGCACCTAAAACTCCATCAAAACACCAAAGGGACAAGGGTTCGGGTTCTTCACCACTGGTCCGAGCCTTTGATAAAAAGAAATTTGTTAGTGCAAACGTCGCAGATAAATATAACTACCTAGTGCCCAAAGCACTAACACCTAAGCGGGGCTTGGCATCGAATTCATTCGATGGTCAGATGCGTAGATAGATACATGAGCAGGGCTGGGAGATGCTCACAGATAATTTTTACCCAGCTATAGTAAACGTGGTGAAGGAATTCTACGCTAATGTAGAGGACAATGCGCTATACATGGCATTCGTGCGGGGTAAACAGGTTCCATTCAATCCTGAAGAAATCAATGAGTACTACAGTCTGTGAGTCCCTGCAATATGCCATTATTTTCAGCTCAGAGATAGCAATCCCAACTATGACCATATTTTGACAGAAATATCTAAACTGGGCACAGTTTGGGTTAAAGGGAGAAAGGGTGGCACGATTTTCATGAGTAAGGACCTCAACTTATATGGAAAGATATGGTATGCATTTCTGTGCGTGAAACTATTCCCTTCGACGCATACTAGTGAGGTGATAAGGGAAAAGGTGCAACTATTATATGCGATTGTGAAGGACTTCGACATCAATATCGGCTCTATCATCAACTTCTCTATCCAATGATGTCTGTACGGGCCATTCTTAGGTGGACTGCCACACCCATCTCTCATATATGGGTTATGCAGGCAATTTGGTGTGCGATGGTCAGGTGATAAGCCTGTGCAATAGCCGCTCTAGCTATTAGACCACAAGATGGTTACTAGATACTCTGTCAGGGATGGAGGGGAGTCGCATCCACGAGGTGTCAGTTTCATATTTCCAGACGCTCCTGAGGAGGAGGAGGTTGAGGACACCTCGGAGGATGAGGAGTTCCGGGCTGATGAGATGCCAGGAAAGGAGGAGACTGTAGGGAGTAGCAGGTTGAGCAAGTATATGTTTAGTACTCAGTTCCACAGTTTTCAGCGACATATTGATGATCGCGACAAAGAAGCCAACAGAAAGATGAAGCGATTGGCGGCCAGGCAGGACCACATGTTCAACACCATGAACATATCCTTTGCCTCCTTGAATGCGGCTCTACAAAGTCTAAATCCAGCCGCGGCCGATCAGTTTCAGTTCCAGATGCCAGAGCCTATACCACAGTACCCTCCTTCAGATTCAGATGTGGAGGAGCACATATTTTTTTATATGACCACCATCACCACTATCACCTCCTGCTTAGCCTATTACAGGGAAGTCCTTTTTCACTTTTACGCTTTATTTTTACAATGAGGACATTGTTTTTGCTATGTTTGGGGGATTCTATTTTGATAAGTATGTTATGTTTGCATATGTTAGTTAGTTTGTTTTCATGTTTAGTTTATATCAGTTATGTTTACATTCATGTAGTTGTAGTTGCATAGTAGTTTACTTTAATAGTTTAATGTAATTAGTTTCTTTTTATGTTATTATCTAAAAAAATATTTAAAAAATTGAAAAATCACAAAAATATTAGTTTAGTTTACTGTTTTATTTCATTTAGTTCATGCATTGCATGTTTCTAGCTGTTAGGTAAGTTAAAGTCTGTTTTGGCCAATAATGAGATTGGAATTGCGTAGACAAGTATAATTTGACTATTAAGACTTTGATGTGATTTCTTGGCATGATTTAGATCTTTATATGTTTGAAACTAATATAATCAGGTTAACACCTTAGAAGTAGCTATGTTGATTGATTAAGTCTAAATCAACACATAGTGGAATTCTTAAGGATAATGCTAGTTTGAATAAAAGGAACTCATGAATAGGCGGAGATGGCTAATATTAGACAAGAACCTAAGTTTTGGGAAAAATTTGGGATATATAAGCTATAAAAAAAGGGAAAAAGAAAAAAAATATGAATAAACACCGTGGTTAGTTTAGTTCTATGGCCTTTGTTACTTGAGTAAGTACGCTCGAGGGGATGTCTCTACACCTAGCGCCCTAAAGCCTTAACGGTTTGGGAGTCGTTGGCACGCTAAGGGGTAGCATTAAAAAGTCTAAGAGAACTAGACATTGCACAACCATGAGAAAAATAAAAAGTGAAAAATGGGAAAAAAGAGAAAAAAGAGCAAAAAGCCCCCCGTGAATAAAAAAATAAAGCATAAGTATCCTATTTTGACCCTTGAATTGGTAACTATTTGACTTTAGTCGGATCTATCCTGTTTTTGGATTTCTCGAGTTTACACTATATGATGCCTTTAAAGAAGCCTATTATGTGTTGTATTTGACTTTATATCAGTTAGCATGGTTGTTGAGCACACAGGCACTATATCAGTTAGAATAATTTAAGATTTGATGATTGACTAGGAAGTTATTGATTTGCCTTGATATGATATACTATCGTGTTTACTTGATTTCTCTGAGGCCGAGTAAATAGACTATGTTCTGTCGTACTGCTGGATTCGTAGGCATATAGTTAGCTTCATTACATTGCATTGCATCTTGTGATTGTTTTCGAGGACTAGCACGATTTAAGTTTGGAGAAATTTGATGAGTATATTTCATACCTATGAATCGAGTTCCAATTTGGACTTAAACAGTGTTAATCTTGTCTATTTCTATATAGTTTTACTTGTTTTTGTTTTGTTTTGTGTTTAGGTTTCATTACGTGTCATTGGTGGCATAATGGTGGAATTGTGGCCAGAAAATAGAAGCAAAAGGTAAAAATCAGCAACTGCAGAAATCTTGACCCCCGCCGGGGCGAGCCCTATAGAGAAGAAAACCCCCGCCTGGGCGGGGGTATACGTGGCAGCCAGAAGACCAAGACCCCGCTGGGGCGGGCATCAATAAGCATAAAACCCCCACCGGGGCGGGGGTACGCGGATCAGAAGGAGAGTTTTGCTAGGTTTGGAATTCTACAGCGGCATGGATAGATGGTATTTGGCTTCAATTAGGAAAGGTTTCGGCACGTTTTCTGTTAGTTTTTACATGACTTATGCTGGTATTATACATCACAACAGAGACTTGAATTTTAGAACAATCAATCAATTAGCAATTTGGAGCCCTAATTTCAGAGAAGACATTGGAGGAGCAGAGTAATGAGTCAGGATCACGAAGATTGCAGATTTGAGGGACGATAAGGGTGGTTTTTTACTATTCTTTCTCTTTCAATTCAAATTTTGTAATTGTGATGATGAATTCTTTATTTTATTCAGTTTTTAATTCGTTGATGGTGAACTAAATTACTAATTAGGCTTGCAATGGATCTTTAGTGTTGATCAATGATTGTCATGCTTTAATTTCAGTTTAATAAAACTATCAATTCAGTTCATCTATTGTGATTTATCCTTAATTTATGAATTGTTTGATCACCAATTTTATGTGGATTTGTATGGACTCGAGAGATGATGTATGAATCTAGACCTAATCACAATAGCATGTGTTCTTGAATTATGAGTTTTGATGGAATCTTGATGAATGTTTAGGATAGAGATATACCTAACATCGCATGTAATCGAATAAAGAACTTGGAATTTAAACCTTATTTGATTTTAATTCACATAGAGATATAGTGAATTAGTTAATTAGGGTGTTTGACTTAATTCTATCAAATTCTGGATTTAGGTTAATACGGTGTTAGTGCATCGAGAGATGGCTAATTCTACTTGAGTATTCTTGATTAATGAACTGTGATAATAAATTAAACTGGAAAAAGGTGTGATAATCAGAGTGAAATTGTAAGCTTAATTCTCCATTATCTGATTGAAATTATGGTTATTAGTTGTGTTGACTTGTTTTGATTTTCAGTATTAGTTTTTCATTATTTGTCATAATTAATTCTAATAGTTTAATAAAATTGAAATAATATAAAACAGGTAATTGTCAGATTAAAATTCATACTTGTCTATGTGAGAACGATACTCTTCTTATCATTATATTACTTGTTGACCACGTACACTAGCGTGTTGAGCGTATTTAGAATTTACCCAACAATCTATCACAAATTCGCTCAAAATCTCGTTTCATGTGAGGCCAATAAAAATGTTCTTTCAAAACGACCAAGGTTTTATCAACACAATGTGTCCCATTAAACCACCTATATGTGATTCCCTTACCAATAACTCACGTAAAGAACAAGCAGGTATACACAATTTATTCTCACGAAACAAAAATCCATGAATTTTGAAATATTTACCTACAACATTCTTTTCACAAGTTTTAAACTCTTCATCGAAATCAAGGTCATTAGCATATATATATATATATATATATATATATATATATATATATATATAAGCATGTAAACGCACCGGATATAAAATCCAAGCTCATCGGACAAAGTCCAACAACAGTTAATATATATATTAAAGAAGTAAATGCACCGAATGTAAAATTCAAGCTCATCGAACAAAGTTCGACACACAATTCATATATATATATATATATATATATATAAGTATTTAAATGCACCAGACGTATGTCTAGGCTCATCGAACAAAGTTTGACACACAGTTCATATATATAAGTATATATATAAGAAAGCCATTAAACGCTCCAAACCGAAGTCTAGGCTCAATCGAGACATAACTCGATAATGTTAGTCCACACACACACACACACACACACACACACACACACACACACACATATATATATATATATATATACAAATTGAAATGAAACCAGGGACCGAAGTCCGGGTATACACACGCAACACGACTCTCAATGTAAAGAACTGTGTGTACAAAGATGAAGAGAAAGGCTTTAAAGCGTGTAAAAAGGCTTACAGTGGGCTGCCAAAGAAGACTTCAATAACTTGAAATGGATGAACACTAGGCTTTCGCGGGTAAAAAGTAGCTATATATGAGCTTACAAGTGTTTAAAATGAGAAAGCACTCAGTTTGGGGTGTGTTCAGAGCAAATTGGACAGGGCTTCCTCGCCTTTTTCTCTTCCAAAATGGCCACCCTAAGCCCTTTATTTATAGAGGGTGGACCGTAGGTGTACCAGAGGCTGCCCGGGGTGCCCCGGGATTCGCGGGTCCCACCATCTCGAAGTACGTGCATACATGCAACGTGATATCCGCTCGAACTTTTAGAATTACAATCCGGGCATCCGACTGAGGTATATAGGACCTATTTTGGACCACCATTGTCGAGAGTTAAGCAATGACATGGGATTAGAGGTTGTACAAAGTTATGAAGATGGGACGATGCCCTCCGGTCTTCAGCTTCAAATTCTATCCGTTATCCTGCGTAATAGTCACTCGGGATTGGTCTTTCATGATTCTTGTGGGACATTGTTGTGTAGAAATGTTTATTTGAAATGTTGAGACGGCGTGATGTGGTGTCAAGGTGGCAAGATAACGACTTTTCTCCTCACCGGGGTTATCTCTGGTTTGGACTGATAAAGTAGATGTTGCTCAGGGTTATCGCTGAGATTGGACTGCTGCCAGTGTTGAAGGTCCTCAGTGTCATCTCTGAGGTGTGCCTGTCCTCCTGGTGCTATTACTAGGTCTTGTACTGAGTGCCTCGGTGTAAGCACAGAGGTTGAAGCTGATTGCATTTGAAATAAGCATTTTTGGGGTTATCTCGGGAACTGCAACTGCCTTCCTTGGGGTTATCTCCAAGGTTAAAATCTACTATTCCCATTGCTAGGACTGAGACTGAACATCTTGAGGTTATCTTCGGGATGAATCGGTCTTCTCCGGTGTGTGTTTCGATATTGGATCTGCACGCCTCGGGGTTATCGCTGAGGTTAGAATTATTACTCTCGGTGTGTGTTCTGGGGTTGAAACTGAGCTTCTGGTAGTATCCAGACTGGGTGTTAGCTGTCTTCCAGGGTTATGTCTGAAAGACGAATCTGCCTTCCTGCAATGTTAGTAACAGGTGTGCAAAAAATTTTGAGTGTCTACAAATGCCTCTCTTTATCATATTCATGCAATGCAATGGCATGGATTGTATAAAGAATCCTAGACACTTGAAATGCAATAAGATAAATATAATGCAATATGGAGCAATATGATGCAAGTGTATGATGCATATAAATTGCTTTCCAACATGCCGGGGATGATTGCCGGCTCCCTGGTTCTTCTACCGGTGATGTTGATGATGGCAAGATTGGAGGTGTGATCCAAACCTATCAGGATGTTAACTTTGGGGCTATCACCAAAGTCCTTAATCCTGGATACAGACTTTACTCCAAAGATGTGCCTCTCGTATACAAGAGATCTGTGGGGATAAAACTTTGTCTGTTTGAGGATGTGTATAACATATTCCATCATCAATCCTCCTTGATGGTGTTGATCTTCCTGGTTTGTATCGTCAGGACATATCAATGTTCTGTTGGATTTACTGCCAACAGTAGATATTGTCAGGGCTGCCCGACCTTCGTTGACGTGTGAACCAATGGTTGACAACGCGTTATCACCCCCGACGAGGATCCTTTGATCCTCTGTTCATGTGTATATCAACAGATGAACTCCCTACTGGGGATAAATGCCAAGGCTGCTTGGACTTTGTTGATGTGTGTATCAACTGATGTAATCATCGGATGGCTTCTGATGCAACGTTGGGTTCACTTGCCAACGGCTGAACTGACGTCAAGGTTGCTTGACCTTCGCTGACATGTGTATCAACAGAAAATATGCGTTATAGCCTCCGTCGAGGACATGCTTAGGAGATTGCGTTGTGACCCCCGCCGGGGATCTCCTTTCAGATTACGTTGTAATCCCCACCGGGGATCTCCTTTGAGATTGCATTGTAACCCTCGCCGGGGATCTCCTTTGAGATTGCGATGTAACCCCTGCTGGGGATCTCTTTTGAGATTGCGTTGTAATCCCCGCCGGGGAACTGTTTGCAAAGATTAGGGTGATAACCCTGTATTGATGGCATGGTACCTCTGTACGGTATTGCTGAATGTGGTATGCAACGACTTGGATCATCGGTATAGTAAAACCCTATGTTCGGGCGAATACCAACGTATGAAAAAAAACCATAGTCGAGTCCAGAAAAACCAGGGTTTTCAGGCTATTCTGCTTAATCGCGTAGCGGTTTTATCCCTGATTTGGCTTTTTCAGCTTACACGAACTCCTTTGCAACTCGAACTGGACCGAGCCAGAGGGGTTGGACCCACGTAAGGGTGCTGCAGGTACACCTGTTACAGTCGCAGATGGACCTGCGGCCAACCGTGGACATAAAAGTCCTGCAGGTTGCTTTCATAAGTCATTCTCAGGTTGCGCCGCGAAAGAAATCTGAGAGCTCTTCCTCAGATCTATTGAGTTCGGATGTCTTTCTGCAAATTCTGTCACCGTACAAGTGTTCTACACTGTCCTGGTAACGTATGCATGTACTTTTTTCCAGTTTTTATCCGTTGGAAAATGACTTATCATATGAAATGCATCTAAACACATAGTAGTGATTATGCATGATCAAATGACTTGATAAAAAATATTTAACATAGTAAATGTTAGTATTAAACCATGCTGAACATAATGATGTGAAAAAATTTAACTTTTGAGACAGTCAAATTGTCACCTTTTTCTGCTATTTCTTATCCTATTTGAGGACAAATGAGCATAGGTGAAAAAGCAAAGTAATCCTGGTAATTAGGCCACCCTTATGGATTGATGACTTTGATTTTTGGATGCAAATGGGATTTATGTGACTGTGGGAAGGTATGTTACAGAATGGCCACCTAGTCATGCCTATGTGCACGTGGATAGTCCTATTTATAGAGGAAACTATGGCAAAAATTTTCAAAATGTAGGCATAGAGTAGTCATGTATTTTTAACTCTATTGTAGATGTACATTAAAATAATGCATGCATGCATATAGTCATTAAATGCATTTTGAAAAGCTCTAGGTTAGAAAATACCACACCCTTTCTGAGGTAATTTGGAGACTTGTTGTCCAGATATTGTGGACTCGGATCAGCCGAGTAGTTCTCGTAGGATCGCTTCTGGTGTACGGAGGAGGGCTTCTGAAGTGCCTCGACCCCATTCTGTTAGACAGCCTTGTCGATTGGTAGAGGCGGTGATTCATCTATTCTGGGTTGATGTACCAGACGTCGAGGACGAGGAGGAGGATGTTCCTATTACAGACCCCATTCCTGCTACACATGTTTCCCGTAGGGACCTCCCGAGTATTCAGGTGGTAAACCCAGAGCTTTTGGGTGATTTGAGCAGACATTCCTCGATGTATTTGCACACCAACGAGGTATAGCGTTAGATCTTAATCTTCCTTCTTTCCTATTTGATGAGGAGTAAATGATTCTGATGTCGATCTGCATCTTGTAGGTTCCCAGCTTCACACAGCCTCGAGGGAACTAGTTCAGCATTCACTCCATGTACCATGCACTTCATCTTGACTGTAGAGCGATTGTGCATGACTGGGGATTTGGAGCATTCTTTTCCATCCTTCCCCACCGTTGTCCCTGGGGTTACCTCAGGGCATTGTCTGAGCGCTGGTTTCACCAGACCCAGTCTCTCCATTTATTGGACTGTGAGGTGATGATCACAGATAGTACTGTAGTGAGGTCCCTTACCACTGACATGCTTGCAGAGATGAACACTTACATTGATGAGCATATGGTCACCATGCAGATGGCTGCAAATCTGTTGGGTCGTGTGGATATCCTCGTACAGGAGACCATAGCTTTGCCTCCTTCTTCGGAGAGGGATGCCATGTTGGGCTTCTTAGCTCGTATATACTCCGATTTGTAGATGGACTTGTATTTTCCTGCACAGACTAACTTAGCCATTTTGTCATGTACAGTTTACATTGTGTATATCAAAAAACATTATATATAGCAGGGAAATATATTTTTGATCACTTCCCTTTTAGATATGCTCTGATACTTGCTTAATATTTGCCTGCTTCTTCAGGGCTTATGATTTTGATGTATTCTGAATTCCTCATTGCTGGATGGACATTGAATTGTCTTTGGATAGTTTAGAATGGATCATGGATCTGTGTGTATCCCTACCATCTTTGGTGTCTTGGGACTGGTTTCTGTATGGAAATGGGCAGAGGAGTGTTGCTTTCCTCTCTGAGATTGACCACATCACAGATGGTCGCCAGTACTCCTATTTAGGAGGAGCCTAGTTAATTCCAACTCTTATGGATTGGTATTGCTCTTTGAGGAACAACTGCAGCTTAGATGGTCACCGAATCTCTTATTTGCGAGGAGAGGTTGGGTAATTCCTTCCCTTTGGTTTGAAGCCAATGAAATGTGGTGTATTAAAGTTTAATCCCAGTACCATTGATAAGTATTTGTATTTTGGTAGGGGGTTAGATCGAACCATGAATGGCTACCTACGTACTCCTATTGAAGAGGAGATCAGGTCTCCGTAGTTCGAACCTGGTGTAAGAGGTTCAATGCTGTATGTGGCAAAAATGGTGTAGAAGCTTTATTGATGAAGAAGGTCATAGAAGTGTTTTTGTGGTTTTTGTTTTTTTGTAGAAAAAGGGTAGAAATATTTTTGTTGTTTTTGTTTATTGTGACCAGGCCATATAGAATATGGTTACCTACGTACTCCCATGTATCAAGGAGATCAGGTCGACGTAGTTCGCCCTTCAGGGCGAGTTGAAAAGCGTGATCCCATGTGCAGGATAAACTGCGGAGAAGAAACATTAATCCCATGTACAGGTAAAACTGTGGGGAAGAAAGTTTAATCCCATGTGCAAGACAGACTGCGGGGAAGAGAAAGTTTGATCCTAGGTTGAGGATAAACTGCATGTGTGAAAAGTTTGATCCCATATTTGGGTTAACAAACTGTAAACGCGAGAGGTTCAATCCCTAGTGGGATGACCAAAGTTGTAAGAGCGCAGTGAAGCTAGGCTGTTGGCTTGAAGAGTACATTTCCCTGAGGGGCAAAGTGTGGAAAAAAGTTGTATGTAATGAAGGGTTGAAGAACCGGAATGACTAGTGATCTGATGATCTAATACTAGGATGCTTGCTTGATAGTAACTTTAGACATAATACCGTTTCACGGTGTCCGAGTTGATAAGCTGTGGATATTCATTGCCGCCCATTTCCTGCAATTAGGGATGAAAATCGGTCCGAGTAGTTCGGTACCCGATTCGAAATAGACCCAGAAATTTGATCCGGGACTCGGATTCGATAGATATTCGAGTCGAATATGGGCTAAGCTCATTTTTGGGGTTATTATACTGAACTCGAATATGAGCACACTACCTTTCAATCATTTTAGGGTTCGAGATTTCCTCTTTCGTCTGATACATACTCGATCCATACTCGATAATCCCTACTCATTTCAGGTTCAGTTATACTCGATCCTTAATATCTGATAAGGGAGTAGAAAAGCCATTGTTCGTTACGCGTTTGGTTGTCTACGACTCTACCCTTTGTTTCTTTCATCTCTTCAGACTTCAAAGTTTGGACTTTCGCTTCGTTTACAGAGAAATCTAGTCTCGAGGGCGGAGGGGGTGAGATTTGAGGTTGAAAACTGAAAACAGAAATCTAGTCGCTTTGTTATGTGTAAGTCAGTTCTTTCATATTTTCTTCTTTTAATCTTTTCTTTCACTTAAGTAATCTATATATATGTATAGCTTTAATATTTTTTATCCAGCCATGACCCAATCCCCCAATTTCTCGTCTCCTCTGATCCAAAAATCAAACTCAAATTAATTCTGTTATACCAAAAATCCCCAATCATTAAAATTAGAACCCTAATTTATAGCTTTCAAGTTTCAATTTGATCTTATTCAATTCAATGGAACACTTTGAGGCTTCAGGTATATACATTTCTATCTAATTTTAGTTTCTTAACACTATTTGGATTTGATTTTGATTTTTAAATTGCATATGCTACGGAACACGTTCTGAAACTTGGGTTTGAATCATATCTTTATGTTTGTAATGCCTTAGTTCATATGTTATATATTCTCATCTTTATCTTGTTATTCTTCTTCCACACCGAGTGTTTGGTTTAATTTTTAAGAGAGAAAAACTCAATTTTCTCACAGTTGTGCAAATAGTTATTGGAAAAGTATTCTGCAGTTCTAACAAGTATTTTCTAACCATTAAAGAGTGGTTTTGATGAAGTACATATAACTAACTTTGTTTTCTAATCCTATGGTTCTAACATCCTTTCCTTTTAGAGTTCTAGCATTAATGTAAACCACTTCATTGGATAAAAAAAGTATTGTTTTAGCATAATCTAGATGGTGAAAAAACAAACTATTATGTGTGTAGTTGTAGATCTGTTTCTTAGGAGTTGGCAGAAGGTTATTATTTGCTAGATTCTATGAAGGATAGTAGCCAAACTGGTTGGTTTTTTCACAAGATACAGAAAGTCTATATTCAGGATGGCCCTGTTTTAGAACTTCGCATTCATTCAAACCTTGACTCAATTCACTGTTCCAAGTTTGCCAGATTTAATAATTTGTCAATTGTTGAACAGTCTTGTTGCGGAAATATTTTGTTCGACGGGCTTATATAATGTAATAGATCCTACTTTTCTCAATTGATGGTCAGAAATAGTTTCTTATTAGTGTGGATGATATCTCCTCATTGCATTTTGTACTGATTTCCCAAGATTCTACAACTATATAAACTTGTCTTAGTTGATCTGGAATTCTGGATGACGAGCAGGTATTTGTTTGAAACCCTAACATCAGATCATCTCAGGTATTCAATGGAAAATATGCTCCAACATCTTACATGATTATAACAAATTATTGGTGATAAAAATTGAACTTGGAAAAGCTTTTGAAGTTTGCTGTCCAAATTCTTTTCAGTTTTTTTAAGGCTCTCAAGATTTGAATATATATGATCTGTTTATATGCGTAGACGTCCTGTATTAGTGTATGCACGTTTTACTTCTCAGATAATGAGTGGCTTGATCAACTGTTCTGTTCACTTTGAGGGTTTAACCCAAACCAAATTCTTTTCAATTTTTTATGGCTCTCAAGATTTGAATATATATGATCTGTTTATATACGTAGACGTCCTGTATTAGTTTATGAATGTTTTACTTCTCAGATAATGAGTGGCTTGATCAACTGTTCTGTTCACTTTGATGGTTTAACCCAAACCAGTGGCTTGATAATGAGTGGGTTTTACTTCTGATATTTTTTTATTTATTTGTTTGAGGTAACAATGAGATCATAAGTTTGATTGAAGACCCATCTGGACCATCTCAAGTGCCGAATACTCAAACTAAAAAGTAACCTCAACTTATTGGTGATTCTCAGCCAAAAAATGCTACTGAGGTTGAAGTTAAAGCTTAGTATGGTAAAAAAAGAAAAAAAAAGACCTCAAAAGCCTTGGACGAGTTTGCTGTTGTGACATTAAAAGATGGACCTAAGAAGGTTGAGTGCAAGCATTGCCATTCAAGGCTTGCTCTTCAAAATTCGGGTTCTACCAGTCATTGAATAGGCACATGAACTCTTGCTCTATTCGGCTGGCTTTAATTTCTGGCTCCGAAAAACCCAAGCAGCAGGTATTATCTTATCCTACTTTAGAAGTTGAAGGTAAAACTGGTAACTTGAATTTCTTCAAGTATGATAAAGAAAATTAAGGGAGCTTTTTGCTAAGATGATATGTGTGCATGAATACCCTTTTCGTATGATTGAGCATGCATTTTTCATACTATTTTTGAAAACTTTGAATACAAGATTTGATCCCATTTCTAGGGTGACAGTAAGGACTGATTGCATGCAGCTTTATGGTTTAGAGAAGAAAAAAATTAAGGCTCTGTTTGATGGTATTAGTAGGATAGGTTTAACTTCTGATGTATGGACTTCTAATCAAACTATTGGTTATATGTCTCTCACTGCTCATTTTTTGGATTCGGATTGTAACTTGCATTAAAAGGTTATCAATTTTTGTACCATGGAACCTCCACACACTGGTCTTATGATTTCTGATTCTATTTTGCATTGTATAACTGAGTGGGGAATTGAAAATAAAATATCGACTGTGACTCTTGATAATGCATCTGTAAATGATTCTGCTATAAGACATCTTAGGGATAATTTTACATTGAAAGGTGCCTTTATTTTAGTGGTAAAATATTTCATGTTAGATGTTGTGCCCACATTCTTAACTTGTTGGTGCAAGATGGTTTGGGGATTATCCAAAATATTATTCAAAATGTTCGTGAGACTGTCAAGTACTTGAAAATGTCTCCATCTCGTCTTCATAAATTTGGTGAGATTGTGAAAAATTTGCAATTACCGTCTTCAAAAAGATTGATCTTAGATGTCCCCACTAGGTGGAACTCCACATATGCCATGTTAGAGTCTGCTTTGCAATTCAAGGATGTGTTCCCATTGTACAAAGAGAGAGACCTTCAATTATAACTCTTTGCCTAGTAAGGAAGATTAGGACAAGGCTGAGAGGGTTATTAAATTTTTAGAAGTGTTTAATGAAGCAACAAATGTGTTTTCTGGCTGTGAATATCCTACTTCCAATTTATTTTTACCTGAGATTTGGAAAATCAAGGAGCTGTTGAATGACACTATTGTTGATGATTGTGAATATATGAAAGGAATGGCTTACAAGATGAAAGAGAAGTTTGATAAATATTGGGGACAATGCAACTTACTGATGGCTATTGCATCTATCTTAGATTCAAGATATAAGATGCAATTAGTTATATTTTGTTTCTCAAAGATGTATGTCAGTGAGTTTGAAGCAAAGAGGAACTTAACACTTGTTCAAAATGCTTTGCAAGAACTATTTGACGAATATGTGTCACTTTACAATGTAGAACAAGTGGTTAATAGTCAATGTGAAACTTCAATTGCTAAACCAATGGTTTCTGTTGGTGGATCTAAGAGTAAGACCAAGAGTAGAGCAGAGTTTGACAGTTGGGCTCAAAACATGGACATTGCATCCCCATATTTGAAGTCTGATTTGGAAATTTACTTAGAAGAAGGGATATTGGTTTGTAATGCTGATGATAATTTTGATGCTTTAAAATGGTGGAAGACAAACACTTTAAAATTCAAGGTTTTTTCTAGGATGGCAAGAGATATATTGTCCATACCTGTGACTACTGTGGCCTCCGAATCAACATTTTGTGCTGGGGGAAGGGTTCTTAACCAGTTCAGGAGTTCTTTAAAGCCCGACACGGTTCAGGCTTTGATTTGCATAGGTTATTGGTTGCGAGCTGAATATAAGATTAAGAAAAGCATGATTGTAAGTATTAATTTATTTAATTGTTTTTACATAAATAAACACATGCAAATAATATCATGGATTAATATTAGTTGTTCGACAGTGTAGGCTGATGAAGATTCAATGCAGGAGGTGAGCTTGGAGACCTAAGTGCTGATGCAATGAAGAAATTCTGAGTATATTGCTGATATTGTGATGCATTGTTGTTTACATTTTAGTTTTTAAATTGAACTATTGAACTGTTTACTTTGTTTAGTATTGAACTGTTGAACTTGGACCGTTAGACTTTGGTTATTTTGTTTGGAACTTTGGATTTTCTTTTGAGCATTTTGGAATTTGGTTTATGAAATGGTGTCAAACTATTAGCTTTAGTGCTTGAGATTGGAATTTGGAGTTTAAATATTTGACTTGTAGCCTTGAGTTGATAACGCACAACTAGTTTGGTGTAAAGTCTGAAAAAAGATAAGTTTCTTATCTTTTTTATTTTGACATTTTCTTTTATTTTTTACTAGTTAGTTTTTTACTTGTTTCTAACCATATTCTATATTTGCAGGATTTAAGCTTGGACTTTAGGCCTTGGATAATTGATAATTGATTTGCAGAGCTTTGCCTTCTTTCTTGAACTTCAATATTAGTATAGTGGAGGTAACAACATATAGATAGTCATAGATATGTATGTAGATTATTGTTATTTTTCCTGATGCTTGATTTGGCTGATGCTAGTTTTCTGGAAGGGTGACTTACAATGGCCATGGCATGCAAGAGTTTGTGCCCAGGCTGCCTATATCAGCCAACATGATCTGCATATAGGAGAAATGACTATGAGAAACCTTGGCTTTCTCTGCAAGATGCCAGGGGGTTGGATCACGCTACGATTAGTTAAAATATCCTTTTGTTTCATCATTCTTTTGCAATAAGTTTAGGATGTTGACTATTGATTTGCTTTAAAGTCATTTAGAATTAATTTTTGTATAAGAATGACCTGGTGGAACCCTATTTCTTCATTATATAAGTTTCAATGTTGTTCCTATAATTCAGGCTACCGCAACAGCAGGTCAAGAGGCTAGCGTGGTCACATATTATGTTCTAAAGGTATTAGAATTTACCATATAGCCTTTTTTGATCGCATTTTGACAGGGTAACGTAACAATGTATAAATTGATCCTTCCCACTTTGTTGCAGATTTTGGGACTTGTTACAACAGGTTAAAGAAACTCTATTTATTACCATCAAGCAAGTACATGTTTATGTCTAATTTATATAGGATAATAATTAATTCTAGTATGACACCAGAAAACAGGCAATGATGGTATAAACCTTCTGGACCACTAATTATCTCGACAGCCGGTTGTTAGAGCGTTGTCAAAGTCTATGATATTCGTGATGGGGAGCATATCATGAAGTGGGAGGTGCAGAAGCCTGTGTTGGCAATGGACTATTCAAGCCCTTTGCAGTGGAGAAACAGGGGAAAAGTGGTTGTAGCAGAGGCAAAAAATATTTCTCTATGGGATGTGAACTCTCTCAATCCTCAACCCTTGTTGTCCATTTCTTCATCCTGTAGGAAAATTTCTGCGCTTCATGTGAATAATACAGATACTGAAATGGCTGGAGGAGTTCGACAAAGGTAACAATTCTCTTTGATACCCTATGTTCTTCAATGATTATCTGGTTTACTTATCTCTTGCCTTTTGTTGAAGTCTTTTGTTCTAGCATAGTTTTGATATTTAACAGGATACTACTATGGATTTCTTTTGATAATTTATGTAAAAGTTTAATATGACTTAACAATATGTGATATTAATATTATCATATTCCTTTCCTGGTCAGTGATTCTCTTGTTTACATTGAATGTGTTCTATCTTTCTTTTTAGCAAGAAGTGATCTATGTTCATTTTCTGATTAAATAAAATTATGTCTTGTTCAAATCTAAGTACCATTCTGGTGGAATAAAAATTTGGTGCAGGTAACATCAAAGAAAGATCAGAAACAGAACTGGCTACACAAAGATGAGCCTTACAAATTTATTACAGCTAGAGAATGTGAAGCCTTGTCCAAAGGAGATGAAATGTGATGTTGAGGTCGGATTCATTCATTTTATGTTATTTCTAATTCTTTGTTCTATATGCATACATATGTTAATCTCCTTTCAGCATTCATTTGTTGTTCTTTATAAATTATTTGTAAGTTGATTTTACCAACTTTTCTCAATATCTGAAATTTGTTTCTCGCTTATTACTCTTGGGATCCATCAGGTTTGCAAAAGGAAGATTTTGTTTGTACTGACCAAACTCAAAGAAAGATATACAGAAGTTTTTAAAGAAAGATACAAAGAGTTAAATGAGGAGTTGTGATATCCTATTTTGTGAGCGTTTGTAATTATATTTAGAAACAAATGTAGATTTTGCCATCGTTTGAACACATGTATTTTTATATAAAAACAAAATTTAAGTTTTTTTAAGTTTTCATTTTATGTCTCATTTTGGTGTGATCCATCTGAGACTCGAGCTCGAATAGAAAGGCTCGCGAATTACTCATTGCGAAAACGAGTCGAGTAACTCCGAGTCGAGTAGTATCAAGTAATTTATCGAGTCGAACTTGAGCAATCTTGAAAATTATCAGTTCGAATTCGAGTCGAACCTGAACACAAATTTTTTGATCCGAGTCGAGCTTGAGCATTATGGTGTTCGGATCGACTCGGGATCATTTTCACCCGTACCTACAATCTAAGAGCATCTCCTGTCAATACCTCCTTGATAATAAATGGGCCTTCCTAGTTAGGAGCGAATTTTCCCTTAGACTGATCTTGGTTGTCGAGGATCTTCTTCAAAACCAAGTCATGTTGTTTAAACTGCCGTAGCCGAACTTTTCTGTTGTAGGATCTGGCGATCCTTTGTTGATATAACTGACCATGGAAGATAGTCGCGGTTCGCCTTTCATCTATCAGAGACAATTGGTGATACCTGTCTTGTACCCATTGGTCTTCATCCAGCTGAGCATCCATCAACACTCTGAGGGATTCCATTTCTACTTCTATGGGGAGCACTACTTCCATCCCATAGGTTAATGCGCAGGGGATTGCCCCAGTTGAAGTGCGCATTGATGTTCTGTAGGCTAACAGAGTAAGAGGTAATAAGTCAGGCCATCCTTTGTGGTTGGCGGACATCTTTTTCATAATCTTCTTGATGTTTTTGTTAGCCGCTTCAACAACACCATTCATCTTTGGACGGTAGATGACGGAGTTAAGATGTTTGATGTGGAATTTACTGCATAACTCCTCCATCATTTTGTTGTTGAGGTTTTTAGCATTGTCTGATACAATCACCTCTAGTTATCCATATCGATAAATGACATTGTTTCGGATGAAAGCAATGATGACTTCTTTGGTAACCCTGGGGAAGGAGGCTGCTTCTACCCACTTGGTAAAGTAGTCGATCATGGTGAAGATAAAGCGATGTCCATTACTAGCTTTGGGCTAGAAGGGCCAAGGTGAACTCATATTGTGGAGCTCCCGTGGAGGGGCGTGGATAGCATTCCCATGAATTTGGCATTGATAACATCTCCTAACGCGGTCATTGCAGTCAGTCTTGAGAGGTAGCCAGTAATGTCCTGTCTTGAGGATCTTCTTAACAAGGAGGGGGAAACTCATGTGTGGGCCACATACTCCACCATGGACCTCATCCATGAGTCTCTGAGCTTAATCCTTATCTAGGCATCTGAGGAGACCTAGTCCTGCATCTCTCTTGTAGAGTGCATATCCGCTCATGTAAAATTTCATAGCAAGTCAATGAATTCGCCTTTGGTTAATCAGGCTCGCCTCAACGGGTGTAGATCCATCTCGCAAGTACTCCTTGATATGCTGGTACCAAGGCTGTTGGATGGGAGGTAGCTCATCCGATACTTCTCCAACATAATTCCCATAGGCTGGTGCCTTTTGCAGGACAAATGTGACGCTTGGCATGTGTTCCTTGTCAGGTATGTGTATCAAGGAGGCCAACGTTGCTAATGCATCTACGAAGTCATTCCTATTACGAGGAATGTGTAAAAAGGAGATTTCTTCGAACTCCGAAGCCATCTATAAAACTTGCCGATGGTAAGGCAGCAAACGTAGCTCTTTGGTTTGATAGATTCCCGTGGATTGTTTAACTACCAACTCTGAATCCCCAAAGACAGTTAACCGTCTGATACCCATTGAACGGGCAAGTTTTAGCCCCATGATACAGCCATCATACTCAGCTGTATTGTTGGTGCTGATAAACTGTAATTTAATGGCGACGGGATACTGCTCCCCCGTTTCGGATACCAGAACTGCTCCAACTCCAGAACCTTTCATATTAATAGCTCCATCAAAATATATGTTCCACGTGTTACGTGCATCGTACTGATGGTGTTGCTGAATTGCCATTACCCCTTTATCAAGGAAGTATGTTTCCAAGGGTTTGAAGTCCCCTGAAGGTGCGGCGGCCAGTTGATCCGCAATTTCCTGACCTTTAATAGACTTTTGCATCACGTAAACAATATCAAATTGTTACAGAATCAACTGCCATCTGGACAGTCGACAATTCAGTATGGGTTTACTGAACACATACTTGAGAGGATCCACACGGGATATGAGATGGGTTGTGTGTCCATGAAGGTAATGTTGTAACCTCATGGCGGCCCATGCTAAAGCATAACAAGTCTTCTCAATTAGAGTGTACTTGTGTTCACTGCTGCTGAATCTTTTACTGAGGTAATAGATAGCTCGTTCTCGGTCTCTATCGTCTTTCTGACCCAGCATGCAACCCATGGCATTATCACTTATGGATAGGTACATGAACAGGGGAACATCATCCCTTGGTGGTACCAAAATAGGAGCTTTGACTAGCTGCTCTTTGATGGTAAGGAAGGCTTTCTGGCACTCATCATTCCATTTCATGGAGGAGTTCTTCCTTAACAGCTTGAAGATAGGCTCACAGGTTGCTGTGAGTTGAGAAATGAACCTACTAATGAAGTTGACTCTTCCCAAAAATCCCGTATTTCCTTCTCCATCTGAGGAATGGGCATTTCCGTAATGGCCTGGAATTTGGTGGGGTCCAGCTCGATCCCTTTATGGCTGACTAGAAATCCTAGCAACTTGCCTAGTTTAACGCCAAAGACGCACTTGGATGGATTCAACTCCAAGTTGTACTTATGCAACCAGTTGAAAAGTTTTTTGAGATGGTCTAAGTGGTTATCCTCCTTTGGGGACTTGACAATGATGTCATCCACGTAGATTTCTATCTCTTTGAGCATTAAATCATGGAAAAGAGCCATCATAGCTCTCTGATAAGTAGCTCCGGCATTGATGAGGCCGAATGACAACCGTTTGCATCAAAAGGTTCCCCAAGGCGTGATGAAAGTAGTTTTCTCACGATCCTCCTCAGCAACCATGATTTGATGGTACCCCGCAAAGTAATAAGCGAAGGAGTACATGTTGTATTGAGCAGTATTGTCAATGAGAATGTGGATAAAAGGCACAAGAAAGCTGTCCTTAAGGCATGTTTTGTTCAGATCCTGATAATCCACACAGACTCGCACCTTTCCTCCAGGCTTAGGCACGGGCACGATGTTGGATATCCATTCAGGATATGTGGACACCATGATAATACCAGCTTGAAATTGTTTCACAATTTGTTCTTTCACCTTTAAACTCCACACAGGTTTCAATTGCCTGAGTTTTTGCTTGACTGGCTTGAATCCCTCTTTGATGGGAAGGCGATGAAGAATAATGTCAGTGGACAAACCCACCATGTCTTTATGAGACCATGCAAACACATCCTGGAATTAGGTTAGTAGTGTAAGCATGTCATTCCTCTAGTTTGGGATAAGGTCTGAACTAATCTGGATTAACTTAGGGTTTTCTAAAGTTTCAAGATTGAAGGAGGTGGTTTGATTAAGGTTGGGTTTAGGTTTGTCTTAGACCCATTCTTTGATCTTTGGAGGCACCTCAATGTCCTCTTGTATTTCCAGCAAGTATGAGTCTAACTTTTCATCAAAGTGACAATCCTCGTGGAGAAGAGGCATCTTATCAGCAAGTACATGCACATCTAAGTTCAGAGTCCTGAAACAAAATATGCTTTCACTTAATATATATGAAACTGTTTAATCATACAAAGTGTTAGCATATACGGACAAAACAACTGCTAATACTGTACAGAAAAGTAAGCAGTTATGATATCTACAGGGCAGAAAGAATTCCTACCCATTTTACCCTTGTCGACCAATGCAAGGAGTGCTGTTCCAATTGGGAAGGGCAAAGTCCCGGGGGACTGCAATAATAGAGAGGCTGTCATCGTCCTCCTTCTCCCGAATGATGACCTTTACGTCTGGGCAATCGTCGTCTGGGGTATATCTGTTAGTATGTTCATCATGAATAATGATGCGTACACCTGACATCATTCTGACGATGTCTTGTTTAATTCTCCATTCCTCTTCTTCCATATTGGGATCTGGAACAAAGACTTTCTACTCCTTTACCGGTATCAGCTTAGGAAATAACATAGCCATTACATTGGCTGGCACCTTTATCGGAGCTTGTGAGGACTCTGGATGTACAGGTGGAGATAATAGCCGTGTGGCCGAAGTGGAAGGAATCTGCTTATGCTTATGTGGATTCCTGGAACTGGTATTGGAAGCATAGCCTAGTCCGGCTGTCTCAGTTTGACTGGACACTTGGATAGGGTGCTTATTACCCTGATGAGTTTTTCCCAATCCTTGTCCAGGATGGTGTCCCAATAACATCATTTCTTGAGTAGCTGCCATCACTTCGGCAGAAATCTTGGGTATGGGAAATGGTGTCCCAATGGCATGATATTAAGGGTTGCTTACTTCCAAAGTGTGGAAACTGACCGGCTCAACATCGAAATTGAAACTAATGAACGGTATATCACCTTGTTGAGGGCATTCTGGCTCAGCGTTGACTGTGACTAGGCTATTGTTAATAATGTATTTAAGTTGCTGATGAAGAGTGGAGGGGACTGCCCCAGCCATATGAATCCACGGTCTCCCCAGAAGTAGGTTGTATCTTGTATCTATTTTGAGCACGTGAAAAGATACGCAAAATGTATGGGGACTAATCTCAATTGGCAGCTCAATCTCTCCGACTGAATTTCGACGGGATCCATCAAAAGCTTTGATGATCGTATGGCTACTTCGGATTCGGTTGAGATTGACGTTCATCTTCAACAGCGTAGCGTAAGGACATATATTCAAAGACGAACCTCCGTCTACTAAGACTCCAGCTAACATGTATCCGGAGGACAAAACCGCAATGTACAATGGCTTACAATGACCAGTTCCTTTGGGCGGTATGTCATTGTCAGTGAAAGAGATCACATTGTTGTTGAAAATGTGATCAACCAGATGTTGAAATTTTTCCACATCCACTGATTTTGGTAGGTAGGCTTCTCCAAAACCTTTAGTAGAATCTTCCTATGATCTTCGGAAGTTAAGACCAAGTCAAATATTGAAATTTAATGTGGAGCTTCTCTTAAGCTTAAAACCATCTTGGCTTCATTATGACCCATAGCAGAGAGGAATTTTTCAGTCTTCTCTATGGGAATTTTCCCCTTTGATTTAACAGCAGGCTTCATCACCTGTTGGAGAAGATACAGTGGATTCTCCTTCGACACTGCAGCAGTTGTATGACATGTGGATCCTTCAGCTTCTCCATAATTCCAGGGAACTTTCTGTAAGCTGACAATAGGATATTGTGGTCTGAATGGCAACATGATGGGCTCTAGAGCAACCACTTTCAAAGGATTGTTAACTACCTTAAGTTGAATTATGAGTGGTTTAATAGTCTCATCAGCCTCAGAGGATATAACTGCTACCAGTCTCTTCCATTTGGCGGGACAAGTATTTTCACTCTCAAATAGTACAATATCATTATCTGCCAGTTGCAGGACACCACTATCGATTAAGTTCTGAATAAGTTGGCGGAGTGCCCAACATTCTTCCGTGCTGTGATCGCGAGAATGGGAGTGATACTGACATATTCCATCAGGATTGAACCGTCCTGAACGGGGATTGATTGGAGATAGGAGGGAAGTAATTCTTCCTTCATTGATTAACACCTGAAGTATTTCCTCCATAGGTTGGCCCAGGTAGGTGAATTCCCTTCTATTGGCAAAATCCCGACGGGCTTTGGCAGTCGCTCTCTTCGTCACTTTGTCCTCCAATGTTTCATATTTTGAAGGTGACGATGGAGTATTCATAATCAATGGGAGGAGACTAGCATGCTCCTGGCTGACTAATTGGCGTGTGACTTGATGCTGATAGGTCACAAGTTCGGCCAATTGCTCAATTTGCTTACATAGAGCTTTCATCTTTCGTTCCATCGTAAACTGGAACTTTGCATAATCTCATTTGTCAACATCGTCTTTGATGATCGGGGATGCTTCGCAGTTAAAATTAGAACTTTGTGTAGTACTCCAATTAATCATGTTGACCTCTTCCTCTTTGTGGGGAGGAAGAGGGTTGTCTAGCACATGAGGTTGATCTGGTTTGGTGACCACAATCTCACCATTGTCTATCAAATCTTGGATCTTGTGCTTCACGACCCAACAATCTTAAGTATCATGTCTAGGTGCCCCGACATGATAAGCACATTTCTGAGCAGCATTAAAACCCTGTCCATTAGGGCTGGCTGGTGGTAGAAGATGTGTGATTTTCTTCTGCGTGGTCAGAAGAGTGAGAATATTCTCGAGCGAGTCCCCTAAGGGTGTGAACACTCGAGGGCGTTTGACTTCTCCACCTTTTGGTATTGGAGGGTTTGAAGACTGTGCTTGAAAGGGAGTATAATTTCTCCTCTAGATAGGCATGTTCTGATTGCCCTTTTGACCCTGTAGTATCAGGGAAACATCCTCTTCTTTATTTTTATGGACCCTTCGGGGGTTGTTTCCATAATTTCCTGATTGGATGTGCTCAACAACAGCTTTAAGGGCACAGAGGTCTTGAATCTTTCCTAACTTCAATCCCATTTAAGCCATTTCTCCATGTTTGATCATTTCAGAAAATGGCTTACCGATGCCAGCTAAGACTCTCTCATAGAAAGGAGCTTCTTATATATCGATAAATGTCATGACCATCTCTGACTCGGTCATAGAAGGAGTTATTTGAGCAGCAAGGCGCCTCCACCTTTGAGCATATTCTCTAATAGACTCATTGGACTGTTTGTTGACTTTGGTAATCTGGTACCGGTCAGGAGCCATTTGAGATTGGAAGCTGTATTGTGTGAGGAAGGCGTGAGCTAGCTCTTCCAAACTATGGATCTTTGAGCTGTCTAATTTGGTATACCACGAACGGGCTTCTCCAGTCAGACTCTTTTGGAACAGCTGCATTCTGAGCTTCTCATCCTCTACATAAGATCCAAGTTCTCCAATGAACACCTTCAAATGTGTGTAAGGATCTCCTAACCCATCATACTTTTTGAAGTCAGAAGTTTTGAACTTTTCTAGATAATGAACACCATGGAATATACAAAGGTCGGCATATGAAACACTCCCGTGTGCTCCAATTCCTTTGATAGCGCGAAGGGTTTCTTCCATTTGAAGAACTTTCTTTCTAATGTAATCGGTGTCTGGATCTCTTGTGAGATGGGCGGGATCATGACTTTTGTTGGTTGTATACAACTGCAGTTTAGGTACTGTAATGGCTTTATCAGAACCTTGAGTTCCCCCTTGTGTGGAGGATTCAACATGTATGGGTATCTTTGGACCCTGAGTAGATTGATGTGGTTCTTTAAGCAGAACAGCCAAATCTGTAATTTGTTTACTTAATCCGTCAAATTCTTCACGAGAAACTGGATTAGACTTGTCAGATGCAGACATGATTGGCTGTAGGCCTGCGGCCTTTTTGGACTTTGACTGGGTAATAGGTCTTAATGCTTCCCTGCTATAAAACTGGCATAGTTTAGTTTTATGGATATTGTAAATGTTAACATGCTATGTGATGTGTCCGTTTTAGGAATTATGTCCTACAAAACGGATGTTAGCTGTTCGTGAAACAGGATAGCATGTTAATTTGTATATGCACATATTTCTTCATATTTCTCATTACATGGAGACGAATATGGAATATAAATTACAAGTAATTGACTTTACGAGTAATTTGAAATGAGAAAGCATGAAGAGCCTTTCCTCCGCGTTTGGCTTATCAGAGGCTGACCTATCTTAGGTTACTCTGACGGCTTTTCGGCATGAAGGCTCCCAAATCATCGCAATTTACTCAACGGGAAGTTAATCCGGTCTTTCAACTGGAGCGAATTGGGTGGTGCCTTTCTTGAGCCTCGTTGGAATTAGTCTTCCTACTAGTCCAGTAATCAAACACCAACAGGATAGCCTCCTGGTGGAGGAACCACACAACATACATTCACATACAACATGTCTCACCATTTATGAAAATGATGACATGTGTGAAGCACTAATATCATAGGCAGATATAGTGTGAAACATTAATCGCAGTAAAAGTATGCATTCGTACACATTCATCATAAATGTAAATGCAACATCCACACACAAGCATATAACAGTTTTGAAAAGCTTGTAATAGCTGCTTAAGTCCTCTTATTGGAATCCCCAGCAGAGTTGCCACCTGTCGACGTCGGGATTTTTATTTGTCCCTTTTCGTTACCTATTTTTTTGTGTTCTCATTTTAGGTGAGATTTGTTTGAAAAAACAAGTGAAAAAGGTCTGACATGTATAATGTCGATGATTGGACTATAAGAGTCGCCAGTTGGTTTTTTAACTGGTTGTACCAACACAACCGAGAAAAGGTTTGCACATTGACCCATTGATGTGACACTGCTAAACGGGTCTATGAAACCGAGATTCATTTAGGGTCTGGGGACTTGCTTATGCGGAGGGAAGGTGTTAGGCACCCCCCGACTTCCGTGTTGCCACGGTGACCGCCACTTTTCAATAAACTATTATATAAATATGTGTGTGTGTGTGGGTCAATGTGCTATTATTTGGAAGTAGTGCTATGTCTCGTTTGCACCTATATACATAGGGTTTGAATTTGTATAAAAATTCAATTTTAACAAGATATAGCAATGATGTTTTAGAAAGAGGTTTTTCAAACTCTTTGCTCAATAGTAATTGAGGTCTTTGATACTTTCATTTTATTAAATGTTCGGCTTGATTACTTTTATTTTCGAGATGCGAAGCATCTTCGAGAAAACAATGTACAAAGCAGTACTGAACTCCCCATGGGTATGAAAACCATCTGAGGAAATCCAAACACCATGAATAACTTACAAGCTACTTACAGCTGAAAATGTCCATCACGGAAACTGAATCTAGACTCAGTAGACTGAATTTGTGACCACATGATTCCTAGGCTCACATGATGCCGCAGTTAATATAAACGCAGTAAGCAGATATATATAAAAGCTATAAATATATATATATATATATATATATATATATATATATATATATATATATATATATATATATATATATATATATATAGACATGATCAACCACCACGAAGCACCTCTATGGGGGATCAGAAATGAAAATAAAGCTGTAAAAGCGACCAACCGCCACGGAGGACACTTCAGGTGGGACGTAATATACAGAAAGCAGTAAAAACAGTCAACCACCACAAAGTAAACTCCAGGTGGGACGAAATATAAATATACACAAAGTAAACTCCAGGTGGGACAAAGTGTAAATATATATATAAAAGCGTGTAAACACACCGGATATAAAATTTAGGCTCATCGGATAAAGTCCAACAACAGTTAATATATATAAGTATATATATATTAAAGCAGTAAACGCACCGGATGTAAAATCCAGGCTCATCGAACAAAGTTCGACACAGAGTTCATATATATATATATATATATATATATATATATATATATATATATATATATATATATATATATAAGCATTTTAACGCACCAGACATAAGTCTAGGCTCATCGAACAAAGTTCGACACACAGTTCATATATATAAGTATATATATAAGAAAGCCATTAAACGCTTCAGACCGAAGTCTAGGCTCAATCGAGACATAACTCGATAATGTTAGTCCATATATATATATATATATATATATATATATATATATATATATATACAAACTGAAACAAAACTACAGACCGAAGTTCGAGCATACAAACGCAACACGACTCTCAATGTAAAGAATAGTGTGTGCAAATATGAAGAGAAAGGCTTTAAAGCGTGTAAGAAGGTTTACAGTGGACTGCCAAAGAAGACTTCAATAACTTGAAATGGATGAACACTCTGCTCCCGCCGGTAAAAAGTAGCTATATATGAGCTTACAAGTGTTTAAAATGAGAAAGTACTTAGTTTGGGGTGTGTACAGAACAAATTGGACAGGGCTTTTTCGCCTTTTTCTCTTCCAAAATGGCCACCCCAAGCCCTCTATTTATAGAGGGTGCCTGCGGCTGGGCCACAGGTGTACTAGAGGCTGCCCGGGGTGCCCCGGGCTTCGCGGGTCCCACCGTCAGTACGTGCACGCATGCAACGTGATGTCCGCTCGAACTTTCAGAATTACAATTCGGGCATCCGACTGAGGTATATAGGACCTATCTCGGACTGCCGTTGTCGAGAATTACACAATGAAATGGGATTAAAGGTTGTATGAAGTCATGAAGATGGGACGATGCCCTCCGATCTTTAGCTTCAAATTCTATCCGTTATCCTGCGTAATAGTCACTCGAGATTGGTCTTCCTTGATTCTTGTGGGACATTGTTGTGTAGAAATGTATGTTTGAAATATGAAGACGGCGTGATGTGGCGTCAAGGTGGCAAGATGACGACTTTGCCCCTCACCGGGGTTATCTCCGATTTGGGCTAATAAAGTAGACGTTGCTTAGGGTTATCACTGAGATTGGACTGCTGCTAGTGTTGAAGGTACTCAGTGTCATCTCTGAGGCATGCCTGTCCTCCTGGTGTTATTACCAGGTCTTTTACTGAGTGCCTCGGTGTAAGCGCCGAGGTTGAAGCTGATTGCATTTGAAACAAGCATTTCCGGGGTTATCTCTGGAACTGCAACTGCCTTCCTTGGGGATATCTCCAAGGTTGGAATATGCTATTCCTAGTGCTGGGACTGAGACTGAACATCTCGGGGTTATCTCCTAGATGAATCGGTCTTCTCCGATGTATGTTCAGGTATTGGATCTGCACGGCTTGGGGTTATCACCGAGGTTGGAATTGTTACTCCCGGTGTGTGTTCCGAGGTTGAAACTGAGCTTCCGGTAGTATTCAGACTGGATGTGAGCTGTCTTCCAGGGTTATGTCTGAAAGACGAATCTGCCTTCCTGCAATGTTAGTAACATGTGTGCAGAAAATTTTGAGTGTCTACATTTAGTTCTTAAAAATAATACCCATGAATATCTAGAGAAATCATCTACTATTGCAAGTGCAAAAACCTTACCATTTATACTAGGATGTCTTTCTGTTCCAAATAGATCAAGATGAAGTAGTTGTAAAGGAAAAGAAGTTGATACCATGTTCTTTGCAGTAAACGATGTTTTTACTTGTTTCTCGAGTTGACAAGGAACACAAATTTCCTTCTTTTCTTACTTTATTTTTGGCAACCCTTTGACAATATTCTTTGAGGATAATTTCTTGATTAAATTCATGTGAACATTACCCATCCTCTTGTGCCACAAATTAGCCTCATCTTGCATAGATGCAAGACATAATTCTTCATCCTGTTGCTCAAAATCAATAGTATATATATTACATTCTCTTTGTGCAACTAGAGTAACATTGTTAGTACCATGAGATATAGTGCATTTTTCTTTATCAAAACTAACTTGATGGCCGTTATCCATTAATTCACTGATACTAATAAGATTAAATTCAAGTCCACCAACAAGACGTACATTATCAATATTTACCTTACCATTTTCTATTTTGCCTTTTCCGATTATTTCGAACCTTTTTTCGATTATTTCGCAGGTTCGATTATCTCCAAATGTAACTGTACCCTTTTTCTTCTTGATTTTTAGCTCCACGAACTTTGATTTGTCACCAGTCATGTGACGTGAGCATCCACTATCAAGAATCTATTTTTGAGATGGAACCCTTGCCTTGAGACATACCTGTCTAGAAAAAATAATTCATCCTTTTGGTACCCACATCTTTTTGGGTCCTTTAATGTTAGTTGTACGTAAATCATCCTTTTTAACCCATACATTTTTAATCTTATTTTTCTTAAAGCAGTTTATGTCCAAATGACCTTTAATGCCACAATTTCTACATGTTGTGAAAGGAGAGCAATAATTTAATCTAAAACGTGATTTTGATTTTAGCATTTTCATATTACCCTTTTTATGCATAGAATTATAACCAATTCCTTGTCTTTCAAAACTCAGTCATTGTTTACCCAATATGACATTTAAATTTTCTTCACCTTGAACGAATTTAGCAAGAGATGATTTTAGTGAATCTATTTCTTTTTGATGTTCATTATTAGGAAATGTTTTAACATGTGATTTATCACTAAATGCATCAATACAAACATCTCTCATTTTTAGTTCATATGTCAATTTTTGGACTTCATTATTCAAAAAAATTACTTTTTTGAAAAGTATTTTGTTATAATTATCTAAATAATCTATCTTAGCAATCAAAACCTTTTCTTCTTTACATGTAGATTCCTTTTCAATATCTTTCTTTTCATCTATTAAAAAATCAACCTCACTCATTAATGTATTTACCAACTCTTTCAAATAAGCATGCTTTCTTTTAATTTTTCATTTTCTTATTTCAAAGAATAAAACTCAAAACTAAATACCTCGTTTGAATCACCTTCTATTCCCATGAAGCATACTTGAGCTATTTCATCCTTGGCATAAACCTCAACTTCGGTCTCTTTTTCATCACTCCAAGTGACAAGTGCCTTGTTTCTTTTATTATCCTTGAAGCCTATTTTTCCTTTGTTCTTTAGTTGAGAGCAATCCTTCTTGAAGTGCCCTGGGCGTCCACATTCAAAACATGTCTCCTTGGTTTGCTTTCCTTTAGCTTTATTTGAGTTGAAGATATTTTTTCGTTTATTCTTCCTTTGTAGTAGTCCTTTGAGTCTTCTTAAAATCATGGCTATCTCTTCATCAGAATCATCATCAAGCTCTTCTTCATTTTCTGCATTAAGAGCTAAAACCTTTCTTCGAGGAGTTTCCTCCTCATCATCATATCTCTTTAACTGATGTTCATATTCCTCAAGTTCACCAAAAAGAGTTAGTGTATCCATAGTAGAAATAGTAGAGGAATCTTGAAGAGTAGTAATTTTAGAAGCAAACCTCTTGGGCATAGTCCGAAGTAACTTACGGTTAATCTCACTTTGTGGAATGGATTTGTCCAGTAGCTTTAGGGAGATCAAAAGAACAAGGAACCTTGCTTGAGCCATCTTTATAGTTTCATCTTTCCCTCCCGAGTTTGAACATTTCATAATCGTGCATGAGTATGCTTAGTTTAACTTCTCGAACCTTCGATGTTCCTTTATGGCTCACCACTAGAGTGTCCTAAATTTCCTTAGTTGTGTTGCATGATGAAACCTTATCAATCTCGGATTGAACCATGCCACTAAGTAGTGCGTTCATAGCCCTTGAATCATATGAGACCATGTAGGTTTCGGTTGAATCCATTTCTAGCAGAGTTTTTGGTGTTCCATCATCTCTTCATGGAATAACTGGTCCGTTCTCTACAACCCACCATTCCCAAGGATCTCTTTTAAGGTAGATCCTTATTCGAAATTTCCAGAAGTTGTAATTTTCCGTTCCATATAGCAAAGGAGGTCTATTGGTTGATTGACCTTCTTGATCGTTGTTCCCGAATTGTGCCATGTCAGAATCTTTCCCTACAAGTCACCATTAAGACCAAGTAAGTAGAGCCAAGCTCTGATACCAAATGAAATTCAGATAAGGCACACTTAAAAGGGGGGGGGGTTGAATAACTGTGAGAATAAACTATGACCAATTTTTAAACTTTAAGCTAAACTATCGAATATAGCCTGCTATATTGATGAATGCAGCTTGCCGAATAAATATAGCCTACTGAATTGATTATTTGATTTTATGAAAATATTTTGCTGAAGTTATAATTCAAAGAAAAATACTTGGTGTTTAAATTTTAATTATCAAACCAATTAACAAGCTTTTGTGAGTAACAAAAGTAAAGCAAGAAATAAAATCAACAACAAGATTTTTTACGTGGTTCAACTATTACCCTCTATAATAATAGCCTAGTCCACGTCCAACACCAACTAGTATTGGAGACTCACTTTTATTTCTTTAAAATTGACCCTTGTTACAAAACAGATTCTATCAAATTTGAATTACAATAATTCACTTGAGCACACTTGCTCCTTGTGCACCAATGCACCCTTTAAGCACCTATGCTTCCTTGAACCTGTTTGTAAACAATCCTTAATCCACCTGGATTAAATTCTTTTTAGATAACATTATGTCTAAAAAAATAAGATTACAAATATAGAGGTTTAAAGCAAATAAGCAATTTAACAATGCAAGGCCCAACTAATGAATGCAATGATTAAATAGTAAAAGAGAGAGATATCACCAATATTAAGCTCAAAAATAAGCTGAGAGTAATCTGAATATGAATAGTACAGCAGCTCAGAAATTTGCACCAGGAATATTTTAATAGCTCTTCAAGTATATAAGTGCAAAAAATATTAATTCAATTGTTGTGTATTTCATTGGTATCACAGTTCTTCTTTTATAGCCCAAACAATATATTGTCGTTGCTTCAATAAAGTTCCGTTGAATATAAAAATATTTACGTTGAAACTAAACTGATAATCAATCTAAGATATCTTCAGTCATTACAATTATTTATATGGACTCTTTCAAAGTTGATCTAGTAAGAAACATATTTATATAAGACATATTTTTCGCATGGACTCTTCAACTTCCTATATTAATTATGACTGTCAAAAAAATTTACCGCCACTTATAAATATATATCATTTTCGAAGTACAAGAAACAACACAGATTATCACAGTCATGAATATAGAAGTGTTAGTTCTGTAATATATGCAAAAATTGGCACCAGGAATATTTTAATAGCTCTTCAAGTATATAAGTGCAAAAAATATTAATTTAAGTGTTGTGTATTTCACTGGTATCACAGTTCTTTTTTTATAGCCCAAACAATATATTACCGTTGCTTCAATAAAGTTCCGTGGAATATAAAAATATTTGCATTGAAACAAAACTGATAATCAATCTAAGATATCTTCAGTTGTAACAAATATTTATATGGACTCTTTCAAAGTTGATCTAGTAAGAAACATATTTATATAAGACATATTTTTCGCATGGACTCTTCAACTTCCTATATTAATTATGACTTTTAAAAAAATTTGCCGCCTCTTATCAATATATATCATTTCCGAACTACAAGCAACAACAAAGAATATCACAGTCATGAATATAGAAGTGTTAGTTCCGTAATATATGCAAAAAGCTAACTTAGAGATGTCAAATACTTTTTAGTGTAATCATTATCTTATATTCCCAAGATTCATGCAATTAAACCTACCAACAGATGATGATCTTATCTCTACCGCCACAAGCTTTTATGTTTCCAACAAATCTAATTTATGAATTCTTCTTACACACGTGTTATACATATTTTATAACATTAGAACTCTCTTATAACACATGGCATTATAATTCATTAAACCGGACAATAATTTTACGCAAGCATATATAAATACTACCTATCTAAAATCAGTCATGTAATAATAGTTAGCAATATATAAAATTCTTAGGCATGCACAAAATGTTAATCTCATTTTAATGATCACATAACATGTCCTAGAGCCTTATATTGAAAAATTAAGTATTTGCAATGACCTTACATATTTTTCTTAAGACTCAAATCTTCAAAGTCTTTAGACAACAATCCTTTCATCAACTTTCTGAAAATTCATAACAAACAAATTAGTCCATAATATCAAGTCATCATCAAAATAAAAAGGTTAGAATATTAACAAGTCAACATTCTCCCCCTTTTTGATGATGACAACACCAAAAATTATAACTCCCCCTAAATTCATGCATAGTTAAAATTTCACAAAATATAACCTGCAAGATTGTTGGCTATAACATATATTAGATAACACGAAATATAGCAGTTATAATATCTAATACAGGCTCCAGCCAAATTATTTTAATCAACCCATCAAAAAACAGAATCTTAACAAACTTAAACATATATTGGTGCCAACCAAATCATTTTTAACACAAAACTAATAATTCCAAAATCCAAAATACGTCTTGACAACAACCACATCACAGCAACAACAGCACCAGCACAACAATATTATCTCCCCCTTTGTCATCACCAAAAAGATCATCAGATATCAATATCGTCAACTTGAATCACAGGTAGAGGACGAGTAGTGAAATAAGGACGACAGAGAAGATGATGAATCTTTTCTTCCATAGAAAAGTCATGAGCAAACCTAGGAGGACGAGGAATAATAGTCTCATTGGGTAGAGGCAGGTCAATAAAATCTCCAATGTACTCGGCCATCCAATTACATCGAGGCCATTCAGGGACTAGAGAGTGCATCCTGTCAAAGTGTAGTTTTCTACCAAGGTCATTCATACGAGAAGACATAAAATCAGCAAATTCTCCAATTTGGTAACTCACAAACTTCAGTTCTTGACTTAACTGACAAGAATTTCTATTGATCTTCCTGTGAAGAGACTTAACCATAACCATTGTGTGCAACTCAAATCCGGCCTGTAAATCAATAAATTCGTCTTTAATTTGAGAAAAACATTTGTTCAAATCATTTGCCCGAATAGGCAGTTTTTCTTTTTCTAAAACCAAAAGCATTTGTTTTACATCAAGAATATCAGAACGCATATGCTCTTGATTTTGGAGGATTTGAGTCAACATATCGACTACTGCTGGAGAGGAGACTGATGAAATAGGAAGTGTAGAAGAAGTAGGATTATCAGATAGTAAATCAGAAGAAATAGAACTTGGTGGAGTAGGAATAGGATCAGGAACGATTTGAACAAACGAGCCATCAACAAAAGAGATATGGGATTGTTTTAAATTAGCATAATCAATGAATTCATTGTGAGACACCACAATTTCATCATCAAGGTAGATTTTGAAATGCTGAAACATTTTTGTCAAAAACAAACCATAGGGCAAACACTTTTTAACTTGTCGAATACAACTCATCATGTGGGATAACATCATAAGAGAAAAATTAAAACTGACACCTTTTAAAAGCATTGCAACAACCACCAAATCTTGGTAAGTAAAATCTGCTCCACCACCTACTCGTGGAAACAGGTTATAACAAAATAGTTTGTGCAAAACACATGCAAGTGGACATACATCAACAGTTTTGGGGGTAAATAGAGTTGTTAGAGATAAATCGTTCATCACAGTTTGGAGTTGTTCAAGAGGAGGAAAGGGTATATTTGCAGCACCCTTAAGAGTAAATTGACAAGGACCAGATGAAGAAATATTAAAAATACTTCTAGAATCGACTACTGTTAAAAACAAAGACTTTCCCTTCACAAAGGACGTATAACAATCCCCATTACACTCTAAATTTGTGTAAAACTATTGTACCAAACGGGGATATGCCCTAGTGGGGGGAAAGAGCATTGCAGAAATACCACAAGAAGTGAAAAGTTTTTCCAAAGAAGAATTTTTGAAATAAAACAGATCCAGAATTTTTTCATTAACAAACTGTTTAGTAGCAATAGAGGTTTTGAAGCGGGCTTCAAAACTCTGACCTCGAAAGAAATTGTTTGGCAAATCTGAAGTAACAGAGAAAGGGCTTACCAGATTAGATGGCGAGTTTGGTTGAGAAGGATGAGGCTTCGAACTAGGAGATTGTGGGGATTTCTTTAGGAAAGATAAGCTTGAATCAAACCCATCGAAATAGTCGGAAGAAACATGAACAGATGTCTGGCGAGGTTGTCTTTTGGACTTCTTCGGTGATCACATAGAATAAGGAGATCGTGGATGATTTCCTTTTTTGATGGAGATGCCAGATGAATGTTTGTTGGCCTAAGTCTTCATTATCGTTGTCGAAAGTAGAGTGTTTGAGGAACAGTGACGAAGTATCAGTGAAGAAATATCAAAATGTGTATGAAAGGAGGAGGCGCTCTGTGTTTAATAGGGAAGTGTTGGACGCTGAAAGGACTCCTTGAAACAATAAAATCTCTCAGCTTCTGTCTGTTTAAATTTCGAAACCTATAATGATATCTACCGTAAATTATGCCTAGTACATACGTCTCCCTTAGTCTCCACTTATGAACAGATAATGTTTATCAACAAAATACATTTCAAATAATAACAAGCAGATATACTGTAAATATGAGATATTTTATGCATGAACTATTTTAGTATGTGATCATATTATACCATGCACATTCCAAGTTCTCTTCTTAACATGCAGAACCTTTCTTCACTTAAGGGTTTAGTAAAAATGTCAACTAATTATTTTTCTGTTGGAATAAAAGTTAATTTAATTAAACCTTTTGAAACATTATCCCTTAGAAAATAATGTCTTACTTCTATGTGTTTTGTACGTGAGTGTAACATAGGATTTTTAGAGATATCTATAGCACTAGAATTATCACAGTATATGGGCACATTATCACATAAATATCAAAGTCACATAGACTTTGTTTTAACCATAAAATTTGAGAGCAACAACTCCCTCCAGCTAGATATTCACGTCTGTGGTTGATAAAGTAACTTAAGTTTGTTTTTTACTATACCACGTAACAAAACTCTGACCTAAAAATGTACAAGCACCACTGTTACTTTTTCTATCAATTTGGCATCCTGCATAGTCAGCATCTGAATAACCCATTAGATCAAAATGATTGCAAATTGGATAAAATAATCCCAAATTGATTGTACCACTTAAATATTTAAAAATCTTTTTAACAGCTTGTAAATGAGATTCTTTAGGTTTTGCTTGAAAATATGCACATAAACAAACAGTATACATAATATCTGGTCTAGATGCGGTTAAATATATTAAACATCCAATCATACCTCTATATTTAGTTACCTTTTTCGTCAGATGTAAGCTTTATTGAAGTGCTCATTGGTGTAGCCTTTGAATTTGATCCTTCAAAACCAAACATTTTGAGAAGCTCTTTTGTATATTTGGTTTGATGGATATACATACCTTCCTTTGTTTTCTTGATTTGGAGTCCCAAAAAGTAATTAAGTTCTCCCATTAAACTAATATCGAACTCTTTGTGCATGCACTTAGAAAACCACTCACAAAGAAAATTATTAGTAGCACCAAAAATTATATCATGTACATATATTTGTATAATAATATCTTTATTTTCATGCCTAATAAATAATGTAGAATCAATTTTTCCTCTAATAAAACTATTTGAAAGTAAATACTTACTCAACCTTTTGTACCAAGCCCTTGGAGCTTGTTTTAGCCCATAGAGAGCTTTCTTTAGCTCGTAGACATGATTTGGATACCTCTCATGTTCAAATCTAGGAGGTTGTTTTACATATACCTCTTCATTGATGTATCCGTTGAGAAAGGCGCTCTTTACATCCATTTGATAGAGTGTGAACTTCTTATAACATGCAAATGCTAACAAGATGCGGATGGACTCTAGTCTGGCGACTGGGGCGTAAGTTTCTTCATAGTCTATCCCTTCTTGTTGATTGTACTAGCCTTGCTTTGGTACGAGTGATAGTACCGTGCTCATCAAGCTTGTTCTTGAATACCCACTTTGTTCCAATGATAGAAACATCTTTAGGAGGAGGCATAAGTTCCCAGACTTGGAATCGTTCAAATGGCTGAAGTTCTTCCTGTATTGCCATTCGTCAGCTTTCATCTAGGATAGCTTCCTTAGCATTCTTTGGCTCAACTTGTGATAGGAATGCAGAAAAAGAACATTGATTTTGCTATCCTCTCCTTGTAGTGATTCCTTTATTTATATCTCAAATGATGTTTTCTAGTGAATGGTTCTTGAGATATCTCGCAGTCTTTGGTATTTATACATCATGTATTACCTCTTCCTGTTGAGGAAAATCTACTTCAAGCTCTTGTGTTGTTTCTTGTTCTACTTCTTGTGAGTTTTCCAATTCAGCTTGTTGGATTTGTCCATTTGGCTTGCTTAATAGATTCTTTCGATTAGCTGGATTCACCTAGATCTCCAAATTTCCTACATCCTCATCTCTTTATTTTGGAAGATCATTGTGAGTTTCCTTAAAAGTAATATGAACAGATTCTTCAACACACAGCTTGTTAATATAAAATACACGATATGCTTTACTATTCTGTGAATACCCAATGAAAATTACTTCATAAGATTTAGCATCAAATTTTTCTAGGTTATCACTAGTATTTTGAATAAAACATTTAGATCCAAAAACTTTGAAATAACTTATATTAGGAATCTTATTATTTAACAGTTCATAAAGAGTCTTCAAAATGATTGGACGAATAAGTACTCTATTCAAAACATAACAAGAAGTGTTTACAGCTTTGGCCCAAAACTTTTTAGGAAGTTTACTTTCTTATAATAAAGTTCTAGCTGTTTCTTATAATGTCCTATTCTTTCTTTCTACAACTCCATTTTGTTGAGGGGTTCTAAGGGCTAAAAATTTATGACTGATTCCTTTTTGATCACAAAATATTATAAAGTCTTTATGATCACTTCTTCTCTTTACAAGTTTGAGACTATATTTTATTTCCAAGTTTCTTATTAATTTCTCAAATTCCTTAAATGTTTCATCTTTAGTTCTTAAAAATAATACCCATGTATATCTAGAGAAATCATCTACTATTACAAATGCATAAAACTTACCATTTACACTAGGATGTCTTTCTGGTCCAAATAGATCAAGATGAAGTAGTTGTAAAGGAGAAGAAATTGATACTATGTTCTTTGCAATAAACGATGTTGTTACTTGTTTTTCGAGTTGACAAGGAACACAAATGTCCTACTTTTCATACTTCATTTTTGGCAACCCTTTGACAAGATTCTTTGAGGATAATTTCTTAATTAAATCCATGTGAACATGTCCCATCCTCTTGTGCCATAAATTAGCCTCATCTTGCATAGTTGCAAGACATAATTCTTCATCCTATTGCTCAAAATCAATAGTATATATATTTCCTTCTCTTTGTGTAACTAGAGTAACATTGTTAGTACCATGAGAAATAGTGCATTTTTCTTTATCAAAACTAACTTGATGACCATTATCCATTAATTGACTGATACTATTTAGATTAAATTTAAGTCCACTAACAAGATGTACATTATCAATATTTACCTTACCATTTCTTATTTTACATTTTCTAATTATTTCGCAGGTTCGATTATCTCCAAATATAACTGTACCATTTTTCTTCTTGATTTTTAGCTCCACGAACTTTGATTTGTCACCAGTCATGTGACGTGAGCATCCACTATCAAGAATCTATTTTTAGATGGAACCCTTGCCTTGAGACATACCTGTCAAGAAAAAATAATTCATCCTTTTGGTACCCATATCTTTTTGGGTCCTTTAATGTTAGTTGCACGTAAATCATCCTTTTTAACCCATACCTTTTTAATCTTATTTTTCTTAAAGCAGTTTATGTCCAAATGACCTTTAATGCCATAATTTCTACATGTTGTGAAAGGAGAGCAATAATTTAATCTAAAACGTGATTTTGATTTTAGCATTTTCATATTGCCCTTTTTATGCATAAAATTATAACCAATTCCTTGTCTTTCAAACTCGGTCATTGTTTACCCAATATGACATTTAAATTTTCTTCATCTTGAACGAATTTAGCAAGAGATGATTTTAGTGAATCTATTTCTTTTTGAAGTTCGTTATTAGGAAAGGTTTTAACAGGTGATTTATCACTAAATGCATCAATACAGACATCTCTCATTTTTAGTTCATTTGTCAATTTTTAGACTCCATTATTCAAAAAATTTATCTTATTGAAAAGTATTTTGTTATAATTATCTAAATAATCTATCTTAGCAATCAAAACCTTTTCTTCTTTACATGTAGATTCCTTTTCAATATCCTTCTTTTCATCTATTAAAAAATTAACCTCACTCATTATTGTATTTACCAAGTCTTTCAAATAAGCATTCTTTTTTTTTTCATTTTCTTGTTTCAAAGAATAAAACTTAAAATTAGATACCTCGTTTGATTCACCTTCTATACCCATGAAGCATACTTGAGCTATTTCATCCTTGGCATCAACCTCAACTTCGGTCTCTTCTTCATCACTCCAAGTGACAAGTGCCTTGTTTCTTTTATTATCCTTGAAGCCTATTTTTCCTTTGTTCTTCAGTTGAAAGCAGTCCTTCTTGAAGTGCCCTGGACGTCCACATTCAAAACATGTCTCCTTGGTTTGCTTTCCTTTGGCTTTATTTGAGTTGAAGATATTTTTTGGTTTATTCTTTCTTTGTAGTAGTCCTTTTACTCTTCTTGACATCATGGCTATCTCTTCATCAGAATCATCATCAAGCTCTTCTTCATTTTCTGCATTAAGAGCTAAAACCTTTCTTCGAGGAGTTTCCTCATAATCATATCTCTTTAACTGATGTTCATATTCCTCAAGTTCACCAAAAGGAGTTAGTGTATCCATAGTAGAAATAGTAAAGGAATCTTGAAGAGTAGTAATTTTAGATGCAAACCTCTTGGGCATAGCCTGAAGTAACTTACGGTTAATCTCACTTTATGGAATGGATTTGTCTAGTAGCTTTAAGGAGTTCAAAAGAATAAGGAACCTTGCTTGAGCCATCTTTATAGTTTCATCTTTCTTGAGTTTGAAAATTTCATATTCATGAGCATGCTTAGTTTAACTTCTCGAACCTTCGATGTTCCTTCATGGCTCACCACTAGAGCGTCCCAAATTTCTTTAGCTGTGTTGCATGAGGAAACTTTATCAATCTCGGATTGAACCATGCCACTAAGTAGTGTGTTTGAGACAGTCCCAAATCTGGGTCCCAAATCACCGCAGATCTGGTACAATCATTCTACAACTATTGCGGAAGATATAAACATAAATTGTTTATACAATACATTACACACTATTCCCAAGGTCTAATAACCTTAACTTATACACAATTCATAAACTATCTAACATATAATGTTATTATCATACTATACTATTACATTTTAGCTGCACATATTATCCCAAGTTGAACTTGGCTTTATCCTTTTCCTGTATCCAAACATATTCTCCTTATTTGCAATGTTAATAATGATATAGCAAGGGTGAGCAATAAGTTTTCCTAGCAAGTTTAAGTTCAATAAATTAAGGATATATCTTTATTGAAAGAATTGAACAAAAGCTGGCTACAGTTCTACAACATAATCGCGAACTAGCATGAACAAATTTTACATACTGAACGAACATTTAATATGAACATATATATATTTGAACCGAATGGTAATGAAGGTGATCAGCTTTTGTGAGAGCCCCAAATCCAGGTCCCGAATCACCATGGATCTGGTACAATCATTCTATAACTATTTGCGGAAGATACAAACATAAATTGTTTATACAATACACTTTACACACTATTTCCCCAAAATTGAGTAACCTTAACTTATACACAATTCATAAACTATCTAACACCTAACATTATTATCAAACTATACTATTACAAACTAGCTGCACAATTTATCCCAAGCAGAACTTGGCATTATTGTGACACCCCCAAATCCGGTACTTCAATTTCCACATGATTTGGTGTTCACTATACAAAAATCATATGTCTATCTATCCATAATAACTATAATCCATATAAAAGATAGAAATAAATCCTTACAACATCTGAATAATAAATACAATCCCAGGTCATACTAACCTTAAATATCTGTGCGGAAACATAAACAAATAATAAGTCTTAAACAACATCGAGTCTTAACAATAATATTCTTAAAATTTAGTAACATGTCTTCATCACTTAATAGCTTTGCCCTTGCCTTTGCTAGAAGAAGGCTCGTCGGTTCTTTCGTTCATAACTGCAATGTTATTATTACGCAAGAGTGAGCATGATTGCCCACAAGTATAAAAAAAAAATTAATTAACAATATAATAACATGCGAGTGAATCGAAGAATTGTGAAATGAAGTTCAACTTTTGAAACAAAAATGATTACCAAGAGGGTCATAAGACCTTGAATTATGTCCTAGGTTATCAAGGATTATACTTGAAACATTTAACAGTTATAAGACTATGGACTCTTCTTCTCATACTTAGGGGGATCAGCCCTTAGTACCATACTATACACAATATCTTAACACTAACGCTTAAGTAATCCCTTTACAGGGTTATTCATCTCAGTTTGACGTTAGAGTCTGCACCAAAGGAAGTTTGGTTTGAATAATTCAATAAGGGTTCTGAAATTTAGAACGTTCATCAACTATGGACTAGTCGACTCGATAAGAATTCGTTAGTCTAACAAGGTTCACAATAAATGGTATTTAAATTGAATAACAATCTCAAGAGATATACAATAGAACAAGTATTGTATAACGGATTCATACTTCAAAAAGATAATTAATCTCTAATATAACAAATCAAACTTGATTTAAAAATGACAAGATTTGCTTGAAGTAATTTACAAACTTGAATAATGATAACAAGTAGGGTTAGGATACTTGCCTCATGCGTAGATTACACGTTAATTAAACACGTTCCTTGAATTTAATCCTACATATCATTTCCATTCACAATACCAGTCAATTGTAACTTACTAAACATCACACGATTATTCTTTATCTAACTCGAATTCAGGACTATACTTAGTCATATTACCATACTTGTTTCCACATAATATTACACTATACGAACAACAAGCTAAGTATATAATCAACAATTCAATCATCATGTAATTGTCTTTTTGACTTGGTAAAAAAAAACTCACTTTAATATCTCATTATATATATATATATTCATTAGATTAGGTTACTAACACATTTCTATACTTGATCATTGAAAAAAAAATGTATTTTCTTGACATTCTGCTAAGTGGCGCTGCGACGCCACTTTTGTACTGGCTTTTAGCGCTGCGGCGCCGTGGCGCTGCGGCCTGATACTTGGCGCTGTGGCGCGGTGATGTTGCGGCGCAAGGAATGAACTGGAGGTTGGCACCGCGGCGCGAAACCCCAGATTCTGAATTTCCAGTTCGCGAAGAACACAGAATTCAGCGACATTAACATATCTTTAACACTAATTTCACCAAATTAAACATACCCACATTTTAATCCATTAAAACACATAATCAGGGAATTAAAACATAAAAATTTCCACTGTTCTTGATGTTCTTGAAGTATTGAACATAAATTCCTAAAATTCAACGCCGCAGATTCGTTATAAAGCTAAATCCGTTCATTTAAAGTTTGGTCTCTTCGTATTAACATGCATAATAAAATAAGGGTGTAAAATATACGAAAACATTTATGTTTGACATACGAAAATCACGTATAAGGCCATATGGCCATAACCCAAACTCTGTAATTTTGTAGAAATTATATACTACGTATTTTCATGAAATTGATGTTATGGTTTACAAACTAAATATAATAAATTACGATTTGATATGCCATAAGACAAACAAAATCCATAATCGTTACTCCTATCCCAATTACAGAGGCTTTACAGTATGAATGAAAGCCAATTATATAAAAACTTAAATACTTAAAAAAAATAGGATTTGGAAAAGAAGAGATTACCCTGTCGAGTGTAAAAAGATGATCAATGATGATGCTTTCACATGTAATTGACCTATTATGCACTCACAATCTTTTATCAATCTCACAATTCCTCTCTGAACTCTAAATTTTACTCTGCTTATTCTCTAGACTTAGGAATAAAAATGAAAGAAAAGGAGACGTCTTATTCAATGAACTGACGCGTTGTGGTCAGTTATCCAATCATGGGTAACTGACCCCAACTCCCAATAAGGCCTTGTTTGGCTAGAAAGAAAAGGTTTTCAAATCATTTAATTTAATAAAGCTTTATCATATTGTTTAATTCATGTCACACTCCTTTATAAAAATAAATTTAATATTTTATTTAATTTATTTTAAATAAAATATACTAAATTCTCATAAATTCACATAGTCGCATAAATAATTTTCTCATTAATAAATAATGTCAAATTATTAAATCTCTAATTAATTATTATATTAATTAAAATAACATGGCTTATTAAATATTTCTTTTAATATTATAAGCTCACATAATCACGTACTTCGAATAATAAAATTCTCCACATTAATTTAATAAATGTAACATATATAATTAAATTAATCTACCATAACTGTATCAATTAATTATTTAATCCAATAATTAAATCATCAGAAATATTTATTTAATTCAATAAATATCAGAAATTAATTACAAAAATCTCGTTCGTCACATCTTTCCCCCCTTAAAAGGATTCTGTCCCCAGAATCACGACTCAATAAATTAGATCCGTTACATTCTCCCCCCTTACAAAGATTCTGTCCCCAGAATCGCAGACACAATTTAAACACATAACTCAGAGAAATCTTTCATCATTTTATCTAAATATATATTTTATATTTCATACTACATTCCTTACAAATTCTAGGTTTCATTTCATAACTTTCACTTGAACGCAATTATATTTGAGTATTATATTCTTAACCCATTCATTTCCTTTTCTAAGGATCGCTATCATAAACACTCGGGATATTACATTCACCCTTCTTCTAAGAATTTCGTCCTCGAAATTTTATTTATTAATCTTTATACATTCAATCTATCAAAGTAGATTTTACGTCACTACTTCATTCATTCATTGGTTTCTATAACCACTTTCTTTTCACAAATATCATTCTACAATTATTAAACTTTTCTATTAAAAGTTTCACATTACTCTTTGATAACTCACATCCTTCTCACTTCAAAATTTATTTTCTCATTTATTCAACACATTCATCATTTAGTGTCATATTCTACGACTTACTTCTTTCTAAGGAATACTTTCCTTTTTCAATTCCATCTTGCAGAATAACAAGAATCATCAACAATTGTTCAATAATTGAGAAGTAGTATGAATAACTCAGGAATTTAAAAGATTTCAAATCATGCTGAGGGTCACAAGACCATGAACTCTATTCACTAGGTTTAATAGTGCTTCACCCCCGGTTCTTCACACTTTAAACCCTATTTGGCAGAATGTTTATCAATCACAAAGACTGAAAACACCCTCCGCAAGTACTTTAGGTGATCAACCTATTGTACATGTATTGTATACAAATATTTCAGCGCAAAGTATAAAACTAAGCGCAACCCCTAATAATAGGGTTGTTCATCTCAGCTTTTCAACATCTGAATCCGCACCAAAACAATTTGGTTTGGTATAACTTCTCAAGAAACTCTTAAATTTCATGAACATCTTTTAATATTTGTCTAGGTGAATCAAATAGCATAGACCTCTACAATAATTCGGACATCAACCAAAAAATACATATACATACATACATATGTATTCTCATATCTTAAAGAAATCTCAAAAATCTTTTTATGACATCATGATACTGCACTGTATTTACAGTCCGTTAAAGATTTCATCATTTGGTGATTTTATCATACTACATCATACCATAGTGGGCTGACAATCCTTAGATCACATCCAACACTAAGTAATACTGCATTGATGACTCCATCGTTTTTATCATCTTTGCATCAGGTTACATGATGCATTAATGATGTAAAATACATTTTGATATATTGCATATCATTTTTGTCTAGCCGAAGCAATTAGCATAGACATACGAATAACGGTATTGTTGTTAAAACTCATTAGTTCCATCATTTGATCCAATGTTTTTCAAGAAAATAAAAGTGTAAACATCAGCACGAAGTCAATAAATTTCGAAACTCTAGCATAACTAGTAGATTTAGAATACCTATGCTTCCACCATTAACTCCACTTTCTATAATGATCCATTGCTTAATAGGTCTATCTATTCCTATTATCCTCAATACTCCATTTACATTTATATATACCTAGTTCGTCAAACTTACCACACGTTATGAGTTCAAGAACTTGCCACAATCATATGAGTTTAAGAACTTATCCTAGTCAGACCATAGGCGTCCATTCGCCGAGGGGTTCAAAAACATACCATATAATTATGAGTCACGAACATACCATAATTATGAGTTTTAAGAACTCGCACTTAACCTTATAATATTATCTAACTATACTCTACCTATCTGTTATACACATGAGAGAAGAATCACCTTCTCAACAGGCATATAGCAAATAGCTCGACACAAACATTCCAATGATTATCAATGTGATAAACTGAGTGCAAGCACAAAACCCTCGCCCATACAAAGATTTATGCAACTCAGCCATCACATGAGTCCTCAATTGAAATCTTACCTAACTCTATCTTACTCTTAACTTGCTCTTTGCTCGATACGAATTCCTCGTATCACATTATCTATAACTCCTCATGAGTTATCTCGTACTTTTTCATAATACACCATCTTCATAGCATCAAGCTATAATCATTTAAACATTACAAACCATCTTCCTTTTATAAATTAAACAGATCACATCGTGATCTTATTCTATAATCATCTCATTTATAAAAAAAATTCTTAACTCGTGATCTTGGCTTTTGGAGTTAGGAAACTCCTATTTCTTATCTTTATATCTCCTAGATTCTTCTTTGAATCTTCTTATTTATATAACAATTCTTACTTTCAGAATTTTCAACTTCATTTACATCGCTTCAAATTTCACTCAAGTTACACAATTTCATCACACGTGTCCATTTTCTACACTTGGTACACATCGAGTCTCTAACAGTTTCAATATGGTACGCTGAGTGGTTTCCCACAAACAACCAACAAACTAGGTTCCGAGTTGCTAGTTCGTATATACCTCCGCTCTATGAAGGAATCGTTTAGCCCAGATACCATACATTAACTATTAAAGAGTACAATTGCACCATACTTAAAATATAAATTTCTATTCTTAACTTCTTTATCATTCTCTTTTTATAGACACTGTCTATTTATCATCACCTTACATCCTTATTATTGGAGTTGGGTAACCCCACATTCATATTCCTTATAACTCTTGCGAGATTCTTCTTTGAATCCTCTTTCGCATGTTTTAAATAATTATTGATCAAACTCTATTTGAGCTTATTCGTTCATTATCTTCACCAAATCCGGTACTTCAATTTCCACATGATTTGGTGTTCACTATACAAAAATCATATGTCTATCTATCCATAATAATTGTAAACCATATAAAAGATAGAAATAAATCCTTACAATATCTGAATAATAAATACAATCCCAGGTCATACTAACCTTAAATATCTGTGCGGAAACATAAACAAATAATAAGTCTTAAACAACATCGAGTCTTAACAATAACATTCTTAAAATTTAATAACACGTCTTCATCACTTAATAGCTTTGCCCTTGCCTTTACTAGAAGAAGGCTCGTCGGTTCTTTCGTTCATAACTGCAATATTATTATTACGCAAGAGTGAGCACGATTGCCCACAAGTATAAAAAAAATGAATTAACAATATAATAACATGCGAGTGAATCGAAGAATTTTGAAATGAAGTTCAACTTTTGAACCAAAAATGATTACCAAGAGGGTCATAAGACCTTGAATTATGTCCTAGGTTATCAAGGATTATACTTGAAACATTTAATAGTTATAAGACTATGGACTCTTCTTCTCATACTTAGGGGAATCAGCCCTTAGTACCATACTATACACAATATCTTAACACTAACGCTTAAGTAATCCCTTTACAGGGTTATTCATCTCAGTTTGACGTTAGAGTCCGCACCAAAGGAAGTTTGGTTTGGATAATTCAATAAGGGTTCTGAAATTTAGAACGTTCATCAACTATGGACTAGTCGAACCGATAAGAATTCGTTAGTCTAACAAGGTTCACAATAAATGATACTTAAATTGAATAACAATCTCAAGAGATATACAACAGAACAAGTATTGTATAACGGATTCATACTTCGAAAAGATAATTAATCTTTAATATAACAAATCAAACTTGATTTAAAAATGACAAGATTTGCTTGAAGTAATTTACAAACTTGAATAATGATAACAAGTAGGGTTAGGATACTTGCCTCATGCGTAGATTACACGTTAATTAAACACGTTCCTTGAATTTAATCCTACATATCATTTCCATTCACAATAACAGTCAATTATAACTTACTAAACATCACACGATTATTCTTTATCTAACTCGAATTCAGGACTATACTTAGTCATATTACCATACTTGTTTCCACATAATATTACACTATACGAACAACAAGCTAAGTATATAATCAACAATTCAATCATCATGTAATTGTCTTTTTGACTTGGTAAAAAAAAACTCACTTTAATATCTCATTATATATATTCATTAGATTAGGTTACTAACACATTTCTATACTTGATCATTGAAAAAAAAATGCATTTTCTGGACATTCTGCTAAGTGGCGCTGCGGCGCCACTTTTGTACTGGCTTTTGGCGCTGTGGCGCTGCGGCGCCGTGGCGCTGCGGCCTGATACTTGGCGCTGCGGCGCGGTGATGCTGCGGCGCAAGGAATGAACTGGAGGTTGGCACAGCGGCGCGAAACCCCAGATTCTGAATTTCCAGTTCGTGAAGAACACATAATTCAGCAACATTAACACATCTTTAATACTAATTTCACCAAATTAAACATACCCACATGTTATAATTCATATATAATCATTACCCAACAATTATAAACTAATTTTAATCCATTAAAACACATAATTAGTGAATTAAAACATAAAAATTTCCACTGTTCTTGATGTTCTTGAAGTATTGTACATAAATTCCTAAAATTCAACGCCACGGATTCGTTATAAAGCTAAATCTATTCATTTAAAGTTTGGTCTCTTCGTATTAACATGCATAATAAAATAAGAGTTTAAAATTTACGAAAACATTTATGTTTGACATACTAAAATCACGTATAAGGCCATATGGCCATAACCCAAACTCTGTAATTTTGTAGAAATTATATACTACGTATTTTCATGAAATTGATGTTATGGTTTACAAACTAAATATAATAAAATACGATTTGATATGCCATAACACAAACAAAACCCATAATCGTTACTCCTATCCCATTTACAGAGGCCTTACAGTATGAATGAAAGCCAATTATATAAAAACTTAAATACGTAAAAAAATAGGATTTGGAAAGGAAGAGATTACCCTGTAGAGTGTAAAAAGATGATCAATGATGATGCTTTCACATGTAATTGATCTATTATACACTCACAATCTTTTATCAATCTCACAATTCCTCTCTGAACTCTAAATTATACTCTGCTTATTCTCTAGACTTAGGAATAAAAATGAAAGAAAAGGAGACGTCTTATTCAATGAACTGACGCGTTGTGGTCAGTTATCCAATCATGGGTAACTGACCCCAACTCCCAATAAGGCCTTGTTTGGCTAGAAAGAAAAGGTTTTCAAATCATTTAATTTAATAAAACTTTATCATTTAGTTTAATTCATGTCACACTCCTTTATAAAAATAAATTCAATATTTTATTTAATTTATTTCAAATAAAATATACTAAATTCTCATAAATTCACATAGTCACATAAATAATTTTCTCATTAATAAATAATGTCAAATTATTAAATCTCTAATTAATTATTACATTAATTAAAATAACATGGCTTATTAAATATTTCTTTTAATACTATAAGCTCACATAATCACATACTTCGAATAATAAAATTCCCCACATTAATTTAATAAATGTAACATATATAATTAAATTAATCTACCATAACTGTATTAATTAATTATTTAATCCAATAATTAAATCATCAAAAATATTTATTTAATTCAATAAATATTAGAAATTAATTACAAAAATCTCGTTCGTCACAATTATCCTTTTTCCTGTATCCGAACACATTCGCCTTATCTGCAATGTTTATCATGATATAGCAAGGGTGAGCATGAAAGTTTCCCTGCAAGTTTAAATACAATTTAAGGATATATCATGATTGAAAGAGTCTGAATAATTGGCTGGCTATAATTCATCAATATAATTGAGAACTAGCACGAACAAACTTTTGACTGAACAAATATTAAACATAAACAAATATATCTGGACCAACTGGTAATGAAGGTGATTAGCCTTTCATACCTGACTTATACATGCAATATGTACAGAGTACAATTCCAAATGTCAATCAGCAACGATTAACCATAAGCATATCTGAATAAAACAACTCTTAGTAGAGTTAAGTAAAACTTGCCTGAACCGTTGATTACCGCTATGCAATTTAATAAGTTTTGTATGAAGACCTATTATTAGTAATATGTATTTCTAAGTTAAAATAATATCATCACAATATTTTAAAAAATAACCTAAACACATAACCCTATCAGTCTATACAACACATAACACCTAGCCTCAAGTCAAACTATTGCAGTCCGAGATGAGTTCGGTACAATTCTAACATCCCGACGGTCTAGTCAGACTTTTTTCGAGTCTAAGTTTAATTAAATTCTACCTGAACACTTCACAATTATCTTAAATAATTTATTATCGGTCAATATATATATATATATATATATATATTTAGACTTGCAATAATTTTCAGATAACAACTACCTTTAATTCACTTAATATTATTAATCTTGATAATATTTAATTCACCTCTTAGTATTATTAGTTCACTAGTAATACTTTTATTCGCTTACTAATCTTAATAATATTTTAATACTTTACTAATATTATTAATCCTCTTAATAATATTTTAATCATCTAATAATACATAATTTAATATTATTAATCTTTTAATAATATTTTAATCTAAGATTAATATTTTAATCTAATATTATTAATCATTTAATAATACTTTAATCATATATTAATGCTTAAATCAAATATTATTAACCATTTAATAATATTTTAATGAAGTCTTAATCTTAATATTTTTATTTACTTAACAATATCATATTCTAATATTATTAATATCATAATAATATTTTAATAATTTATTAGATTAATAAACAATTTATTCTAATTGTTCACCCTTTATTAAGCATCTTATTTAATATTCATAAAAGGTCATAAATAATATTTCTTATTATAAATTACCAGAATGCCCTAAAATAGTCATAATATTATATATTAGGAGTACTCAAGCATTAAACTCACATTTTTCTTATATAAGACAGCATTTAACTAATTATTTTTTTTATTCATAACTTAATCATTTTTAGGAAAAATAGCAAACTGATTCCAAAAATTATCATTTTCTGGATTTGGACAGTATATGACCCAACAATGATCTCCAAATTTTTTTAGAATTTTAGAAAATGATTTACTAATTTTAAAGTGCCCAAAACACTCGAATTTTGCTTCATTTTTCATAAATCGTGTTTTGCTCAGAAAATTCTGAAATTTTCAGGGTATACTCTCATAATATATGTAAACCTACTGTAAAAATTTCAGAATTGTCCAGTGTATATATAGTGAGAAATTCGAGTGTTAATATTTAAGAGTTCTTTATGGAAATAGCCATTACACACAACCTATAAATTGAAACGCGTCCGTTCTTTTTCCTACATGTAGATGACTTCTTAAGGTACCTTTGTAATTTTTCTCAGATTTTTAAAAGATATGAAACTGACCGAAACAGCCTCAAGAAAAACGGGAACAGTAGCTATTTTAGGGTTTCTAAGCCTTAATATACTATGTGGACTGTTTTGGGGAAAATAGTCCCCATGCCTTCAATACTTGCTAGATTTGTGTTCTACCACTTGGATTTACTAGATAACTCATGCATCTAGCACCCCCCCCCTTCGACGGATCACAAATCCAAGTTATAAAACTTGAGTTATACAAGATTTAGTGGAAGAAAAACAAGGGTTTCACCCATTGGAGAACATATGCTCATTTTCTTGCTCTAAACTTTTGATCTAACACTCAAAATACTTAGTTCCATACATGATAATATGTAGAACTAGGGTATCTTGATTATTAGTTCATAACCACAACAAAACTCAAGCTATAATACAAAGTAGAAGAAGAAGATGAAGATTAGGTTATACCTTGATTTAGGGGCAACCTTCCTTGATTTACCAAAGTAATCAATGAACTTAGGATGCATTAACTAAACTAGCACACCTCTCTCACTCTCACAAAAACCGAACTCTCTCTCTTTCTTTTATCTCTTGAATACTCCTAGCTTGGGACAAAAAATAGAAGAAGAAGAATGAGAGAAAATGAATGTCTAGCAAATGAATGAGTGATATAACTATTATCCCCCATATTTTTATTGTCCCATGGATAAAAGACTACACCTTATCTCTTCAATTAGCCTAATCATGTGATTAAGGATGCTTAACAGATTTGAAACCAATGGGAGATTGACACACATGTACTTATGTGTAAGATTTCTACTAATGGACATTGATTAGCATAATCGTCTTGCCATAAAAAGGCCTAATTGGCCGGTCCCCCCTTGCCCATTATATCTCCCAATTTGCTTTTATTTTAAAACACAAATTTGATTAATCAAAAGTCTAAAATACCCTTAATCAAGTGGGCTAAGTATTGGTTTGCATTTTATTTCCTTTGGGCTTCTTCCTTAATTGTTTTGGGCCATGTAATAAGCATAGTCTAACAATTTTAATATATGTTACCCAAATTGTTTATTTAGGGTTTCCATTCCCAATCTTATGAAATTTAATTACTTATACATGTGACTTTAGCTCATAACCTAATTAAGTTTACAAGAAATAGGTTTAAAATTATTAGTCACTTGAAATAACAAGATTATCCTCTTAAGTTAGTATACATATTAAATATTAACATTTTCTTATTAGCATAACCCTTAGGTTATTTAATTGTCTCACCCAATGCATAATTAGGTTACGAAGCTTTCATTTATTAATGAAATTTATAAATGTATATATCCATAACTATAGTATATATGTTTATTGATCCATACACCACTTTACATATGTTGTCACATATTAAATAATTGTATAACACAAAGTTTTAAATATCAATTATATACATACATATATAGTGACTTAAAATTCACGTTTATTAACCCTTAGGGTTTTCAAAAATAGAAAATTAATATTTCTAAATTATAATTAGGATTCTCAAATTAAATTAAACTTTCCCTTTCATAAATCAATCTTGTTAATTAGGAATATTTTATCCCAATTTAAATTGTCAATTGAGCAATTAAGTCCACAATTTTATATTAGGGTTTCTGACGTTAGGGTTTAAAAATCTGAAATTAGGGCTTGTTAATTAATTAAACTTTATCCTAATTAATATTATAATTAATATCACTTAAGAATTTTAATTATCCTTTAAATTCCTAGATTAGGGTTTCCAATTTATAAATTAGGGTTTCGGATTCCCGAAACTAAAATTAGGGTTTCAAAACCGATTTTAGGGTTTCTTATCAGTCATTAGGGTTTTCTAACTAAACGTTGTCGTTCTTAATATATACCTGGGGTTTGACACTGATATAATTTATCTGGTCAACCCTTGACCCTTAACCACATTCTGAACACATACAAAACCATATACACAGAACATATTCATATATATACTTAATCCTGAATAATTCACCTAAATCCTTCACAGAATTTTGAAATCCTCAAAATTCCTTCTCAAAAATATCAAACGCATACACTCATTTTCTGTCTAGGTCTATCATTTGAACTTAAATCCATCATTGAAGATTTTTAAAATCTTCTAAATTCTCGGGTTGTCACATTCACCCATTCTTCTAAGAATTTCGTCCCCGAAATTCATCTTACACCTTACACCAAACAGCTTACACCATTCACACATTATCACATGCTACCCAATACACCACTCACAAGAGTAAAAGTTTTCAAATTGCTGAGGGGTCATATTGACCATTAACACATAGTTTTAACGGTATTCATACCGCAAAACTTTACATTACTTGGTAGGTTTACAATCACAAAGAAGGTAAACTACCGTTACTAGTATTTTAGGTGATTAGCCTATCATACTCTTATGTCATGCATAACGTATTAATCATGTCTATCGAATATTTACGCTACTAGATTGGATTATTTATCCAAACAACATAGTTCACCTCAGTCTTATTATAGGATTCCGCACCAAAATAATTTGGTTCGGAAAATTTCTTTCAATGAACACTTAGAGTTTTCATAAACATTAGTCTAGCTGAATCTAATAGCATAGACTCATATCAATAATTCAATTCAATCGAATTATTTAAGTGTAGCCGAACCCCGTTGGCAAATTAAACTTTTTGAAAACATTTTCGAGAATGACATCATGATGTCGTACTATATTAACAGTCCGTTTGAGGATGCCGTCATTGTATGACTACATCATAACACATCATACAATAGTGGAATAACGATTTTAGATCAAATTCACACTAAGTATTCCTGTATTTACAACTCCATCACCTTTTTATCATCTTTGCACCAGGTTACATGGTACATAAGTGATAAATAAAATATATTTTGATATTTCAAATCATTTGCATCTAGCCGAAATAAGTAGCATAGACTGTACTTTAAACCGTTTCAAAAATGATTACGAGTCTACATTTTTTATTTTTATTTTAAAAGCACATAATGCGTATTTAGTTTGATGTCAAAATTTTGAAGTCTAGCATAGCTAGGAATTCTGGAAAACTTATGTCTCCAATAATAATCATTTTCTTAACAATCTATCTATTCTTATAATCCTAAATTCTCCATTCACACACAACTATACCCAGTTCGTCAAACCACACTTATGAGTTCATAAACTTGCCACAATAATATGAGTTTAAGAACTTACCCTAGTCAGACCTTTGGCGTCCATTCACTGAGGGTTCATAAACATTTCATATAACTATGAGTCAAGAATGTCACATAAGCATGAGTTTTAAGAACTCGTACTTAGCCCTATATTTTCTACCTATGACCTATCTATCTATTATACAAATGAGAAAGGAATCACCCTCTTAACATGCATATAACAAATAGCGCGACACAAACATTTCAATGATTATCAGTGCCATAAACTAAGTGGTTTTTACACCAAGTACAATTCCCCGCCCATACAAGGAATCATACAACTCAGCTGCCGACATGAGTCCTTAATTGAAATCCCCACCTAATCTTAACTCCCTTCTCAATACGAATTTCATTTAATCCGTATTCATAATCCTTTTCTGAATCTGTACCAATTCACACAACAATCTTGCTGTAAACTTTTCAATCATCAGATTGATTCTCCTCCCTACTATCACCTTATCAGATCATGGGGTGATCTCATTGTATATATTACGATTTATTTCTATGTCTTGATCGGTTTGTTTTACGATCTCCTATCCCTGAACTTTTTGTCTTTTTGACTCGATCTATTCATCACTACTGTTTAACTTTATTATCAGAGTTAGGGAACTCTGTATCTTTATAACTCGCTGAGATTAGTCTTTAAATCTTACCGAGCAAGTAACTTTATATGAGTTAGATCTTATCCTAATCACTGCGGTTATTGGTCTCAGGTATTCCTACCTAAGGTTCATAACCAACAGTTTTGATACCAACTGTGAGAGCCCCAAATCCAGGTCCCGAATCACCACGGATCTGGTACAATCATTCTATAACTATTTGCGGAAGATATAAACATAAATTATTTATACAATACATTTTACACACTATTTCCCCAAAATATTGTAACCTTAACTTATACACAATTCATAAACTATCTAATACCTAACATTATTATCAAACTATACTATTACAAACTAGCTGCACATTTTATCCCAAGCAGAACTTGGCATTATCCTTTTTCCTGTATCCGAACGCATTCGCCTTATCTGTAATGTTTATTATGATATAGCAAGGGTGAGCATGAAAGTTGCCCAGCAAGTTTAAATACAATTTAAGGATATATCATGATTGAAAGAGTCTGAATAATATGCTGGCTATAATACATCAATATAATTAAGAACTAGCACGACCAAACTTTTGACTGAACAAGTATTAAACTTGAACAAATATATCTGGACCAACTAGTAATGAAGGTGATCAGCCTTTCATACCTGACTTATACATGCAATATGTACAGAGTACAATTCCACATGTCAATCAGCAATGATTAACCATAAGCATATCTGAATAAAACAACTCTTAGTAGAAATAAGTAAAACTTGCCTTAACCGTTGATTACCGCTATGCAATTTAATAAGCTTTGTCTGAAGACCTATTATTAATAATATGTATTTCTAAGTTAGAATAATATCATCACAGTATTTAAAAAAATAACTTAAACACATAACACATAGCCCTATCAGTCTATACAACACATAACACCTAGCCTCAAGTCAAACTATTGCAGTCCGAGATGAGTTCGGTACAATTCTAACATCCCGACGGTCTAGTCGGACTTTTTTCGAGTCTAAGTTTAATTAAATTCTACCTGAACACTTAACAATTATCTTAAATAATTTATTATCGGTCAATATATATATATATATATATATATATATATATATATATATATTTAGACTTGCAATAATTTTTAGATAAAAACTACCTTTAATTCACTTAATATTATTAATCTTGATAATATTTAATTCGCATCTTAGTATTATTAGTTCACTAATAATACTTTTATTCGCTTACTAATCTTAATAATATTTCAATACTTTACTAATATTATTAATCCTCTTAATAATATTTTAATCATCCAATAATACATAATTTAATATTATTAATCTTTTAATAATATTTTAATCTAAGATTAATATTTTAATCTAATATTATTAATCATTTAATAATACTTTAATCATTTATTAATGCTTAAATCAAATACTATTAACCATTTAATAATATTTTAATGAAGTCTTAATCTTAATATTTTTATTTACTTAACAATATCATATTCTAATATTATTAATATCATAATAATATTTTAATAATTTATTAGATTAATAAACAATTTATTCTATTAGTTCACCCTTTATTAAACCTCTTATTTAATATCCATAAAATGTCATAAATAATATTTCGTATTATAAATTACCAAAATGCCCTAAAATAGTCATAATATTATATATTAGGAGTATTCAAGCATTAAAATCACATTTTTCTTATTTAAGACATCATTTAACTAATTATTTTCTTTTATTCATAACTTAATCATTTTTAGGAAAAATAGCAAACTAATTTCAAAAATTCTCATTTTCTGAATTTGGACAGTATATGACCCAACAATGATCCCCAAATTTTTCTAGATTGAAAATGATTTACTAATTTTAAAGTGCCCAAAACACTCGGATCTTGTTTTATTTTTCATAAATCGAGTTTTGCTCAGAAAAATCTGAAATTTTCAGGGTATACTCTCGTAATAAATATAAACCTACGGTAAAAATTTCAAAAAAATCTGAAATTCCGTTCTTTTTTCTACACGTAGATAACTTCTTAAGGTACTTCTATGATTTTTCCCAGATTTTTAAAAGACTTGCAACTAACCGAAACAGCCTCAAGAAAAATGAGAACAGTAGCCCTTTTAGGGTTTCAAAGCCTTAATATAATATGTGGACTGTTTTGGAGAAAATAGTCCCCATGGCTTCAATACTTGCTAGATTTGTGTTCTACCACTTGGGTTTACTAGATAACTCATGTATCTAGCACCCCCTTCGACGGATCACAAATCTAAGTTGTAAAACTTGAGTTATACAAGATTTAGTGGAAGAAAAACAAGGGTTTCACCCATTGGAGAATATATGCTTATTTTCTTGCTCTAAACTTTTGATCTAACACTCAAAATACTTAGTTCCATACATGATAATATGTAGAACTACGGTATCTTGAGTATTAGTTCCTAACCCCAACAAAACTCAAGCTATAATACAAAGTAGAAGAAGAAGATGAAGATTATGTTATACCTTGATTTAGTGGCAACCTTCCTTGATTTACCAAAATAAGTAATGAACTTAGGATGCATCAAATAAACTAGCACACCTCTCTCACTCTCACAGAAACCGAACTCTTTCTCTTTCTTTTCTCTCTTGAATACTACTAGCTTGGGACAAAAAATAGAAGAAGAAGAATGAGAGAAAATGAATGCCTAGCAAATGAATGAGTGATATAACTATTATCCCCCATATTTTTATTGTCCCATGAATAAAAGACTACACCTTATCTCTTCAATTAGCCTAATCATGTGATTAAGGATGCTTAATAGATTTGCAACCAATGGGAGATTGACACACATGTACTTGTGTGTAAGATTTCTACTAATGGACATTGATTAGCATAATCTTCTTGCCATAAAAAGGCCTAATTGGCCGGTCCCCCCTTGCCCATTATATCTCCCAATTTTCTTTTATTTTAAAACATAAATTTGATTAATCAAAAGTCTAAAATACCCTTAATCAAGTGGACTAAGTATTGGTTTGTATTTTATTTCCTTTGGGTTTCTTCCTTAATTATTTTGGGCCATGTATTAAACATAGTCTAACAATTTTAATATATGTTACCCAAATTATTTATTTAGGGTTTCTATTCCCAATCTTATGAAATTTAATTACTTATACATGTGACTTTAGCTCATAACCTAATTAGGTTTACAAGAAATAGGTTTAAAATTATCAGTCACTTGAAATAACAAGATTATCCAGTTAAATTAGTATACATATTAAATACTAACCTTTCCTTATTACCATAACCCTTAGGTTATTTAATTATCTCACCTAATGCATAATTAGGTTACGAAGCTTTTATTTTTTAATAAAATTTATAAATGTATATATCCATAACTATAATATATATGTTTATTGATCCATGCACCACTTCACATATGTTGTCACATATTAAATCACTGTATAACACAAAGTTTTAAATATCAATAATGTACATACATATATAGTGACTTAAAATTCACGGTTATTAACCCTTAGGGTTTTCAAAAATAGAAATTTAATATTTCTAAATTGTAATTAGGATTCTCCAATTAAATTAAACTTTTCCATTCATAAATCAATATTGTAATTAGGATTATTTTATCCCAATTTAAATTGTTAATTTAGTAATTAAGTCCACAATTTTATATTAGGGTTTCTGACGGAACAATTAGGGTTTAAAAATCTAAAATTATGGTTTGCTAATTAATTATGCTTTACCCTAATTAATATTATAATTAATATCACTTAAGCATTTTAATTATCCTTTAAATTCCCAGATTAGGGTTTCTAATTTCTGAATTAGGGTTTTGAATTCCCGAAACTAAAATTAGGATTTCAGAATCGGTTTTAGGATTTCTTATCAGTCATTAGGGTTTTCTAATTGAACGTTACCGTTCTTAATATATGCATGGGGTTTGACACTGATATAATTTATCTGGTCAACCCTTGACCCTTAACCACATTCTGAACACATACATAACTATATACACAGAACATATTCACATATACACTTAATCCTGAATAATTTATCTAAATCCTTCACAGAATTTTGAAATCCTCAAAATTCCTTCTCAAAAATATCAAACGCATACACTCATTTTCTGTCTAGGTCTATCATTGACCTTAAATTCATCATTTAAGATTTTTAAAAATTTTCTAAATTATCGAGTTATCACAGCTTTTCATACCTGATGAATATATGTAGTATGCACAGAGTGCGATTTAATAATTCTTAGACATGGCAATCAGAAATAATTAATCACAAGTATAATTAAATAATACAACTCGAGGTCGAGTTAAGAAAAACTTGCACAATAAGTGAGTATAAGAAACTTGCATGTTCCGTTGATTATCGTTACGCATTTTAGTAAGCTTTGCCTGAAGACCTATTATTAATAATATTAATTTTCAAGTATTAGAATAATATCATCATAATATTTAACATAACCTAAACACATTATCATATAACACTATCAGTCTATAACACACATAAGACCTAACCTCAAGTCAAACTTTTATAGTCCGAGTCGAGTTCGGTACAATTCTAATATCCCGACGGCTTAGTCGGATAAATATCGAGTTTAAGTTCATTTAAACTCTGTCTAAACAGTTAACAATTAACTTAGATAATTTTATTATCAGCCAAAGTAATTTTCATAAGCTCATAAAAATTTTTAGATAATTATTACCATTTATCATGAATTTTCAATCATTAATATCGTATTTATCTAATTTAAATACCACAATATTCCATTATCATTAATATTTATTTAATATCAAATATTAATGAAATACTTAACATAATATTATAATATATTTATAATATCTCAAAGTATTTTTAATACCTTAAAATTATATTTATATGATTTTTAAATAATTAAATTAATTATTCGATACTTGCCATTAATATTAAATATTAATATTTTTTATAACTTAAAATATTTTTATAACACATAAATAATTTTTATATGATTTTTAAATCATTAATTCTATTTTTCTATAATTTATTTAATATATTTATTAAATAAATTAGTCACCATTAATATTAATTTATTAATGAAATTTATCACAAAATATTAAAAATAACTTAAAATATTTTTTTATACCATAATATAATTTTTTATGTATTAAAATTATTTTTAAATAATTTATTTAATATTATAATTAAATAAATTAAGTACCATTATTATTCCAAAAATATTAAATATTTATGAAATATATTAAAAATTATAAAAAACTCATTTTCAGACTTTAAAATAATTTTTAGGAATTTATTTTGTATTTTTAATAATTAAAAACCATTCAATACTAAATATTTAATAAAAATAATTAATTTTCGAAATTAAATGTCGGTAAAGGACCCTATAGCGACGAAACTGTCACTATAGGTGTTCTTGAGCTATTCTTGGCCAAATCCATAAACTCATGTCAGTGAACAAGGTGGTAAGTTTGGCCGGCTCTAAATCATGGATCCTGAGGTATCTGGGTTCGATTAGGTGTTCAGATTATAGTATTAAAGCAGTGCTACAACCCTAAACAAACATCATGGCCATTCTATATCAAAGCAGAAAGATCTGGGCTCTCCAAAATCTTGTCAGGCATGTTCTTCATTTTTTGGGTTACCTAGAAATGAAGAACAACCAAGGTACCTACTTCGCAGCTCTAAATCATAGCTTTCTGGACTCGGTTTGTGTGATCTAGTGGTTCAAACATGTAGTAGAGATGTTAGTGTACAATTATATAACCTTAAATCATCATAACAACAACAAATGTAAGAGATCTAGACCGGTCTAAGTACTAGTCAGGAAACGCCTATAAAGATTTTTGGGTTACCCAGAATCTTCATCCGGCCAGTTGGTCAACGATTGTTTGACCACGGGTATCTATGATTCTGTTATAGATATAAGTGATATGAAGGCATGATCATGTAGCCTATATGCCAGACAACAACATCAAAATAATAACTTGGCCATAATCTCAAACACATGCAAGATCCGAGGCTCAGAAAACCTTATCAGATAAGATCTGGGTTTCTGGGTTGCCCAGAAACCCGTTCTCGTGTTCGGTCAACGCCGTTTGACTGATCATATCTAACGATCTAGACATGATCTGACCCTGTTTCTAGTTCTAGAGCAAAGCCTACATGGCATACTACACATCCAAAACATAAAACACACTAAACATCTAACACAGAAGAATCTAGAGGCCCTGACATTAGGCTGTCAGGCCTTATTTTTCCAATTTTCCAGATTTAAGAAATCTTCAATTTCGAGCACTTTGATGTTATGGATCTGGGATTTAACAACCTAGATCACTAAATGACACCTTAATACATAACTTTAAACAATAAACAACAACATCTAACATCAGATCATAAAATTTTCAAGATTAGGGTTTATACCACTTTGATGCTCCATTTTTGATTATGATCCTACTGATTTGATCTTGGCTTGCTAAGTACTGATTATGGTTCATCTTATCTCTCTCTCACTCTAAATTTCAAAAATTGAGGAGAGAGAAGTTCTTGGAGAAAATGAGAAATAAAGTAGACATTTTCTCCCTCTTAATCTAATTATTTGATACAAATGCAATGTACATGGCTGATCCAAGGGGAAAGATGGCTGGTATTTGACACATGGCTAGGACTAGGGTAGTTCACCAACTAAAGATATAGCAAGATTTACAAGTTACTTATTAAAGAAATGAAAAAGGGCATTTTGGTCATTTTCATTCTAATTTTAAAGGTATACATGATAATTGTCCAAACCCTTAGGGTTTAAGGTTTAACCCTTAAATTTTTGCACTTTAATTTCTAAGATTTCCAAATTTTGGTTTTCAAAATAGAAAATTAGTATTTCTAAATTATAATTAGGATTCTTTAATTATATTAAAATTTGCTAATAGTAAGTTCAAGCTTGCTAATTTGGATTAATATTTCCTATTTAAAATTTGCTAAATTAGTAATTAGGTCCATAATTGTACATTAGGGTTTATAATTTATAAATTAGGATTTCTAATAATTAGGGTTTCTAATTATTAGAATTTTTAATTAATCAATAGGCTTATCCCTAATTAGATTTGTGATTAATACACAAAAACCTTATACATAGCATGAAAATCTCCAAATTAGGGTTTTCAACTTCTGAATTAGGGTTTCGGATTTTCGGAACTGAAATTTTGGTTTCTAGAACTGGTTTTAGGGTTTCTTATAAATCTTAAGAATTTTCTAGCTGAACGTTGACGTTCTTAATAAAATATTAGGGTTTGCCACTGATATATAGCTTATCTAGTCAACCCTAGGCCCTTAACCACATATTGTACACATATAATACCATATACACAGAACATATTCACTTATACACATAATCCTGAATAATTCACCATAAAAAATTTTAAATCCACAAAATTCCTTCTCGGAAATCTCAAATCCATTCCCTTATTTTCTGTCTAAGTTTATTATTTAATCTTAATTCAATATTTTAAGATTTTATAAATATCCAAATTCTCGGGTTGTCACGGTGTTCATAGCCCTTGAATCATATGAGACCATGTAGGTTTTGGTTGAATCCATTTCTAGCAAAGTTTTTGGTGTCCCATCATCTCTTCGTGGAATAACTGGTCCGTTCTCTACAACCCACCATTCCCAAGGATCACTTTTAAGGTAGATCCTCGTTCGGAATTTCCAGAAGTTGTAATTTTTCGTTCCATATAGCAAATGAGGTCTATTGTTTGATTGACCTTCTTGATTGTTGTTCCCGAACTGTGCCATGTCAGAATCTTTCCTTACAAGTCACCTTTAAGACCAAGTAAGTAGAGCCAAGCTTTGATACCAAATGAAATTCAGATAAGGCACACTTAGAAGGGGGGTTGAATAAGTGTGGGAATAAACTATGACCAATTTTTAAACTTTAAGCTAAACTATCTAATATAGCCTACTATATTGATGAATGCAGCTTGCTAAATGAATATGGCCTACCGAATTGATTATTTGATTTTATGAAAATATCTTGCTGAAGTTATAATTCAAAGAAAAATACTTGGTGTTTAAATTTTAATTATCAAACCAATTAACAAGTTTTTGTCAGTAACTAAAGTAAAGCAAGAAATAAAATCAACACTTACGTGATTCAGCTATTACCCTCTATAATAATAGCCTAGTTCACGTCCAACACCAACTAGTATTGGAGACTCACTTTTATTTCTTTAAAATTGACCCTTGTTACAGAACAAATTCTATCAAATTTGAATTACAATAATTCACTTAAGCACACTTGCACCTTGTGCACCAATGCACCCTTTAAGCATCTATGCTTCCTTGAACCTGTTTGTAAACAATCATTAATCCACCTGGACTAAATTCCTTTTAAACAACACTATGTCTAAAAAAATAAGATTACAAATATAGAGGTCTAATGACCAAAGCAAATAAGTAATTTAACAATGCAAGGCCCAACTAATAAATGCAATGATCAAATAGTAAAAGAGTGAGATATCACCAATATTAAGCTCAAAAAATAAGCTGTGAGTAATCTGAATATGAATAGCACAGCAGCTCAAAAATTGGCACCAGGAATATTTTAATAGCTCTTCAAGTATATAAGTGCAAAAAATATTAATTCAAGTGTTGTGTATTTCACTGGTATCACAGTTCTTCTTTTATAGCCCAAACAATATATTGTCGTTGCTTCAATAAAGTTCCGTTGAATATAAAAATATTTACGTTGAAACTAAACTGATAATCAATCTAAGATATCTTCAGTCGTAACAAATATTTATATGGACTCTTTCAAAGTTGATATAGTAAGAAACATATTTATATAAGACATATTTTTCGCATGGACTCTTCAACTTCCTATATTAATTATGACTGTCAAAAAAATTTACCGCCACTTATAAATATATATCATTTTCGAAGTACAAGAAACAACACGGATTATCACAGTCATGAATATAGAAGTGTTAGTTCTGTAATATATGCAAAAAGCTAACTTAGAGATTTCAAATACTTTTCAGTATAATCATTATCTTATATTCCCAAGATTCATGCAATTAAACCTACCAACAGATGATGATCTTATCTCTACCGCCACAAGCTTTTATGTTTCCAACAAATCTAATTTATGAATTCTTCTTACACACGTGTTATACATATTTTATAACATTAGAACACTCTTATAACACATGGCAATATAATTCATTAAACCGGACAATAATTTTACGCAAGCATATATAAATACTACCCATCTAAAATCAGTCATGTAATAATAGTTAGCAATATATAAAATTCTTAGGCATGCACAAAATGTTAATCTCATTTTAATGAACACATAACATGTCCTAGAGTCTTGTATTGAAAAATTAAGTATTTGCAATGACCTTACATATTTTTCTTAAGACTCAAATCTTCAAAGTCTTTAGACAACAATCCTTTCATCAACTTTCTGAAAATTCATAACAAACAAATTAGTCCATAATATCAAGTCATCATCAAAACAAAAAGGTTAGAATATTAACAAGTCAACATTCTCCCCCTTTTTGATAATGACAACACCAAAAATTATAACTCCCCCTGAATTCATGCATAGTTAAAATTTCACAAAATATAACCTGCAAGATTGTTGGCTATAACACATATTAGATAACACGAAATATAGCAGTTATAATATCTAATACTGGCTCTAGCCAAATTTGTAAGACCCCAACTTTTTAATGAATAAAATTGAATTTTTTCTATTTATTATTGCGAATAATAAGGTGTTAATTTGATATAATACTTTAGTTATGGGTGAAATGTGCAAAATTTTTAAAATAAGCAAGTGGTTATAAAATAATCATTGTTGTCAGGGAATATTCGTTTGGTCGTGAAATATTCGTACGACGGCGCAGCTATTTGTGGGCCCCATAACGGAAAACGGTCGGATGAAGATAACGATAAAAATTGAGTTTTTATAAATAACGGCATAGTTGTTATCATTAACACTGTTGGAATACCCGGTGGTTAAAAACAGTAATACGCGTGGTTGCACAGTAGCACGCGGATTGCAAAATATTTTTAAATTATTGATTCTTACGAAAGAAGACACTACTCAATAATTGTTACAGTAATTACTGTTTAATATTTTATTTTATTGATTCAATAATTGCTGCGTTGATATTTTATATTATTGTTGTTTCAATAATTATCACTGCACAGTATTTCCCATTATCAGATCAATAATTTATATTATTTGAATAATATTAATAGATAGCATTATTGGTAATGTCTAGAAAGTTCTGTCCAATGAGAGGTTTGGTCACCTAATTGCGCGCCAGTAAGGAGAAATTCTTATTGGAAGGCCCCCTCTTTCCTGGGAACTGCCTGGTTGTCATTATTGTGATTCTGTAATATTATTTATGAATAATTAATTATTGATTTATATGATAAGAAAATATTTATTTGATACGGATATAAATGATGGGTTTATTTATGTGGTTATAAATAATAGAATTAATGTTGAGGTGTTTTATCAGTATTTTGTCGGATTGGAGGTATTAAAAGAGCAAATCGGTGTTCTTAAAGCTCTACTGCGTGAGTTATAATTTTAATCCGACCGTTGAATCATTGTGATTTTTGGATATGTTATACATATATGAGTTAAGTATATGTCCACAAATTTTGAACCGTTAAAAATGAACGTATGATTTGCTATGAATTTTAAAAGGTGTTAAAAGTCATCCATTTGTGGGTTTCAGATATTTTCTGTTTGGAATTTGGAAAAAATCAAAACTACAAAGTTGTAGAGAATTCAATTTCGTGTGGAATGGACATAAAATTCGTATTTTTCTGATAAACGGGCTATTTTCTATGAATTACTGAAGTTTCGAAAAATAAAATAATTTTTATTAAATTATGGGTGGGACCCACTTTTTGGTTGGTGTTCAATGCACATGAGGGCTGCTGATTTTGGTTCAAAGGAGGCTGCCTAATTGTTCAAAAGAGCTGGCGTAGGAACTTAGAAAAGAAAAAAAATAATATTCTATTATTTTAGTTTCCTTTGGCGTTCTAGTATTTTCCTATAAATAGAGGGCTAAGTTAGAATTGAAAATCACAACAGGAACAAGTTTTCTTTCTCTCTATATTGTCGAATATATTTTAGTGAGTATTTAGATACTTTGAGAGTTTTTATTCAGTGCAAGTTTCCTTCGGCTTTTCATCCGATATTCTAGTCAGAAATACTGCTGTTTTGAGGTAAGGGATTTTAAGGGTCATTATGTTTTTCAGTTCGTACTTCTTCCGACCTTAAGAAAATTCTGGAAAAATTTAAAATGATAATTTGATGAGTTTTCTAGATTGTGTCCAAAAATGACGATTTTTGGATGTATAGATTAAGAGTTATGAATTTTATGAGAAAAGACTATTTTAAAAGTAACCGCTTATAACTCCTTGTGGTTAACTCCAAAATTAGTGAAATTTTTATTGGGAGTACATGTATATGATAGAAGTATACTCTGTAAATTTTGAAATTTTTGGATAAAAGTACAATTTTTGATAAATATCTAAATATTCGACTGTTTTGGCCATATGAAAAATAGTAAATGATTTTTAAAAATTCTGAGAAAAATATATGTTTAATATGGAACTATATTATACTAAATCTCATAAAAGAAAATTTGTTTGTACTAATCTGGTATTTTTCATGAAAATGGACTAGTTATGAGTAAATAAATTAAATATGTTATGTGAAGTAAGAAAATTAGAAAATAGGATTTTATGGCTGGAGAATCCTATATGAGGTATATGCAGATTTTTGATGAGAGTTTTGGTTATTGGTGATGAAATCTTATGAGTTTGGAATTTTAGGATGATTAAATGTATTATTTAGTAAAGTGTAAACAATTAAAATAAATTATTTATAAATTTAAGAAATGTTATTTCAATATCATTATACCGAAATATTGGTATGGATTTTATTGTGAAATTTCTACCTTTTTGTGTCGAGTTTACTATTTATGAGTTACTATTTACGAAGTTACTATTCATGGGTTACTATTCACGAGTTACTATTCATGACAAAATTGGTTTCTTTTTCTAACCAAATTATAGTTGATTTATGAATATTACTCTTGAGATTAAATCTAGATGTTTTGATTATATTGATTTTACTATTATATATAACATTTTTATAACCCTAATGATGATATTTCTATTTGACTTGAGTGTAAAGATGGGTAGATTTTTGGTATGATCATGACTATGGGTTCCCTTTGGCCAGTAGTACAAAGTTAAATTGTTGACTGGTATGATCATGACCACTGAATTTATAATTGAATATCTTTAGCTTAAGTGCAAATGTGAAATGATCAACATGATTATGATTATTGTTTATATAAATTCTGAAATGATTATATATTTCTTCGAGATATTAATATATTTGGCCTGTAGTGCAAATATGAACTGTTGATGAATATATTTAGTGCAAATATGAACTGTTGATGAATATATTTGGCCTGTAGTGCAAATATGAACTGTTGAGAAATATCTTTGCCCTGTAGTGCAAAGATGAATTGTTGATGAATATCTTTGGCCCGTAGTGCAAAGATGACCTGTTGTTGAATATCTTTGGCCTGTAGTGCAAAGATGGTCTGTTGATGAATATCTATGGCCGTAGTGCAAAGATGAAATTGTTAGTATGATTATAAACAGGAACTGTGATTTGGTATAACCATGATCTTTGATGTTTCAGATAAAGACATGTGATGAAAATTATCTTCGTCCTGGATGTGAAGAGGAATTTAGAATTACAATTATGATTATGAGTTATTCATATAATTGTGAAAAGGAACTGATGATTAATGTTACTGGGATAAAACATTGTTGGTGGACTTTTAATGTGGAGAAGATAATAGACTTTATGGTCTATTTGACTCTTCTAATGGATTGCTCGTTCCGCTGCAACTATGGTTGAAATTTTTTATCATCTACCATATGTTCTAAATCTCTGATTTAATTCTGTTGAAGGCTATTGATAATTTTTTATCTTTAGTCATGATATTCTTTACTGGGCTAGTTGTGCTCACCCTTCTGTTTCATAATTCCTTTCAGGTAATAAAGAGTGTAGCTGGGTCGAGCGGGGGTAACAGGGAAATAGAACGGTGGTCATCATTTAGTAGTTATATTTGGTGAATCAAATAGGGTGAGGCGAACCCAACGTTGGAAGGGTGTTTTGTCACTATCGTACAAGATGTCTAATGACATACAACCTGGTGTCATCATAAGACACGGTTGTGCACATCCACTTGCTGAGTATATCTATGAGCACTACCTATATAATCTTGGTGTTTGTTTGAAGTATAATTCTCAATTAGAGACAGTGGAGATAATGAGATGTCAAGAAAAGACCTACCATTGGAAAGAATATGATAGTAATATTCTCGTTGTTCTTTGGGGTCTATTGGGTCAACCAAGGATAATTCTGTGAACATATGATATCTATAATAACCTAGATGAATGGCCTCCCATGTACGAATGTTTTCTTTTGCACTTCCCACATATTTTAATTTCTAAAATAGTTTTTGACTATACCTTTATGTAAGATGCCATGGTGACGTGCTACCCAAGTTGGCGTCAAGAGTCATAGTTGATATATATATTTGTATCAGAACTCACAACACATGAGTTGTTGTATTTTGCACGACAATTATTGTAATAAAGTTGTAGTTATTTTCTGTACCATGTATTTGGCGACTCAGAATGGGTTGGATGGAATGGACCTGTTTTGGGGTTGTCATAAAATGTTTTTAAACAACCCATCAAAAACAGAATCTTAACAAACTTAAACACATATTGGTGCCAACCAAATCATTTTTAAAACAAAAGTAATAATTCAAAAATCCAAAATACGTCTTCACAGCAACCATATCACAGCAACAACAGCACTAGCACAACAATATTGTCTCCCCCTTTATCATCACCAAAAAGATCATCAAATATCAATATCGTCAATGTGAATCACAAGTAGATGACGAGTAGTGAAATAAGGACGATGGCGAAGACGATGAATCTTTTCTTCCATAGAAAAGTCATGAGCAAACCTAGGAGGATGAGGAATAAAAGTCTCATTGGGTAGAGGTAGGTTAAGAAAATCTCTAATGTACTCGGCCATCCAATTACATCGAGGCCATTCAGGGACTAGAGAGTGCATCCTGTCAAAGTGTAGTGTTCTACTAACGTCATTCATACGATGAGACATAAAATCAGCAAATTCTCCAATTTGGTAACTCACAAACTTCAGTTCTTGACTTAATTGACAAGAATTTCTATTGATCTTCCTGTGAAGAGACTCAACCATAGCCATTGTTTGTAACTCAAATCCGGCTTGTAAATTAATAAATTCGTCTTCAATTTGAGAAAAACATTTGCTCAAATCATTTGCCCGAATAGGCAGTTTTCCTTTTTCTAAAACCAAAAGCCTTTGTTTTACATCAAGAATATCAGAACGCATAAGCTCTAGATTTTTGAGGATTTGAGTAAACATATCGACTACTGCAGGAGAGGAGACTGATGAAGTAAGAAGTGTAGAAGAAGTAGGATTATCAGATAGTAAATTAGAAGAAATAGAACTCGGTGGAGTAGGAATAGGATCAGGAACGATTCGAACAAACGAGCCATCAACAAAAGAGATATTGGATTGTTTTAAATTAGAATAATCAATGAATTCATTGTGAGACACCACAATTTCATCATCAAGGTAGATTTTGAAATGCTGAAACATTTTTGTCAAAAACAAACCATAGGGCAGACACTTTTTAACTTGTCGAATACAACTCATCTTGTGGGATAACATCATAAAAGAAAAATTAAAGCTGACACCTTTTAAAAGCATTGCAACAACCACCAAATCTTGGTAAGTAAAATCTGCTCCACCACCTACTTATGGAAACAAATTATAATGAAGTAGTTTATGCAAAACACATACAAGTGGACATACATCAACAGTTTTGGGGGTAAAAAGAGTTGTCAGAGATAAATCATTCATCACAGTTTGGAGTTGTTCAAGAGGAGGAAAGGGTATATTTGCAGCACCCTTCAGAGTAAATGGACAAAGAACATAAGAAGAAATATTAAAAATACTTCTAAAATCGACTACAGTGAAAAACAGAGACTTTCCCTTCGCAAAGGACATATAACAATCCCCATTACACTCTAAATTTATGTAAAATTGTTGTACCAAACGAGGATATTCCCTAGTGGGGGGAAAGAGCATAGCAGAAATACCACAAGAAGTGAAAAGTTTTTCCAAAGAATTTTTTTTGAAATAAAACAGATCCAAAATTTTTTCATAAACAAACTATTTAGTAGCAATAGAGGTTTTGAAGCGGGCTTCAAAAGTCTGACCTCGAAAGAAATTGTCTGGTAAATCTGAAGTAACAGAGAAAGGGTTTACCAGATTAGATGGCGAGTCTGGTTGAGAAGGAGGAGGCTTCAAACCAGGAAATTATGGGGATTTCTTTAGGAAAGAGAAGCTTGAATCAGACCCATCGGAATCGTTAGAAGAAATATGAACAGATGTCTGGCAAGGTTGTCTTTTGGACTTCTTCGGTGATTGCATAAAATAAGGAGATCGTGGATGATTTTTTGTATCATCTTAATCCCTCACCTATATGTATACGGTACTCATGGTATAATTGTTCGCTTTCAAAAATATGCGTTGAATGGATACCAATGACAACTTGACCCTTGTTTATATTGAAGCGATAATCTCGGTACAATCAATGGTTGATGCGGTAGAAGAAGCCACACACAACTATGAATTGTTGTATGATAAGTCAAATTTAATCTCAAAGAAAAACTAAGAAAATAACTTAGGAATTCTTCAAAGAACCAAAAGTAGAGAATAATCTCACAAGAATGATAAGAATGTGAATGATATTGAATGGATTATGAATTACATCAATAAGCCCTTTTAACAGTAGTAATTGAAACCCTAGAATCCCCATAAGGAATTACAAGTATTTTTGGAATCAAAATCTAATCTAATATCCTAGTTCTAATAGAAATCTAATAATAAATTGGAAATATTTAGTTTAGGAAACAAATCCACGCTTAAAATCTGACAAAACACTTCTACCTCAGATAAAGCATCAACAAATTCTTGGGGAGCTCGCCGGGGTGAATTCATTTGGCCTGGAGGAGCTCGTCGGGGCGAAGAGCACGCCAGTGTGAAGTCGTTTGGCCTTGGGAGCTCGTCGAGGTAAAAAGAACCATAGAGCAGCTCGTTGGGGCGTGTTCAGAAAGTGCTGGGGCGCACCTAGACAAAGACGAGCTCGTCGGGGCGAATTCCCTATTTTTGGCATGACATTTCCTTTGATCTCCTGGCTTGGTATACTGACTTTGGCTTGATCTAGAATGCATCCTTGGACCAAGTTAACAAACTCAGGATCACTCTCAATTGATAAGTGGGTTTTATACCCACGAATCTGCTCCTAATTTAAGCTTAATCAGTGTTAATTCTATGATTTTATGTTTTAGTTTTACTTGTTTAGTGTTATTTTGTGTTTAAGATTGGTGGAGTGGCAATTGGACAAAAAGGGTGGAGTTTTGGCAAATCTTGGCAACTTTGGAGCTTAAAGGGAGCAACTTACAGCAACATAGCAAGTTGGGGCTTGCTCTTTTTGGCCTAACACCCAAGCTGGGGTTTGGGGTTTGATTAAACTTACAGCAATCTAGCAAGCCGGGGCTTGCTATTATAAAGGCAGTACCCAAGCCGGTGCTTGGGTACGGGGGCAGAGTGGTTTCCTAGTTGGTTTCTAATGCTGCAAACGTGGAGCTTAAGTGATGACGATGGTTTGGGACTCATATTGGCATGGAATTGTAATCAGAATACATGTCTAAGCATATAATTAACAACAAACAACAAGATTGAAGGATACACAAGCAATTTTACATCTATTGAAGCTAATTGAGAGCAAGAGCTTTGGAGGAAGATTTTGAAGTGGATTTCACAACAATTGCAGATTAAGGCTAGAAAGAAGGGTGGTTCTGGATTTATTCTTTTTCTTTAGTTTTATATTTGTAATTAGAAGGATGTTATCTTTAATTACTTCAGTTTTTATTTCATTGATGATTAACTAAACTACTTTTTATGCTTATAATGGATCGTTAGGTGGAATAATGGTTATGTAATTTTGATTTTCAGTTTAATGAGCTATTCCTCAGTTTATCTATATTAATTTATTTTTGAATTTATGAATTGCCTGATCAACAATTCTTTGTGGACTTGTATGAATTTGAGAGATGAATTACGAGTCTAGACTTAGTTAATATAGCATGTGTTCTTGAATTCTGTGAATGAATGGAATCTTGATGAATGTTAGGGTAGAGATATGCTTAACATCACATGTAATCGAATAGAGAGCTTGAACTTAAGCCTTCTTTGATTGTAATTCACATAGAGATATAGTGAGTTAGTTAATTAAGGTGTTTAACTTAATTCTATCTAAATTGTGGATTTAAGTTAATACGGTGTTAGTGCATCGAGAGGTGGCCAATTCTACTTTCGTGTTCTTGATTAATAAACTGGGATAGTAAATTAAACTGGAATAAAGGATAATAATCAGAGTGAAGGTTAGGGTGAAATTGTAAGCCTAATTCTCCAATACTTGTTTGAAATTTTAGTTTTTAAGATTTGTGATTGTTTTGTGATCGTAGTATTTTTAATAATTTAGTTTTTACAATTATAATTCTTAATTTGGTTAGTTTAATAAAATTGGGATTAATAGGAAGCTTGTAATTGTGAGGGTTAATTTCTTACTAAATTCTCTATGGGAACGATACTCTATTTACTATTATATTACTTGTTGACCACGTATACTTGCGTGTTGTGCGTAATTAGATTTTACCCAGCAAGTTTTGGCGCCGTTGCCGGGGAACTTAGTATAGATTTTAATATTTTGCGATATCAGTTTAATTAGTCCAGTTTTACTTAAACATTTTTATTTTTTTGTTTTGTTCGTCTTATTTCAGATTTTTGAAGTTGGTTTATGCAAACTCGATCCAAAAATCTAGACTTGCTTCCTTTTGAGGACGACATTGAGAGACGCTTTCAAAGGCTAAGTAAGTGGATCAAGGAGACAAGGGAAGACTTCGAAAGCTCTGAAGAAGAAGAAGCAATGGCTGCCGAAGACTAGAAAGCATTGAGGGACTTTGCTATACCCAAAGTGACTGAGCTGCAGTCGAGTATTACCAGGCCTGCTATAGCTGCGAACACATTTGAGATCAAGCCTGGGACTATTCAGATGATCCAAAATTCAGTTCAGTTTGGGGGACTAGCGAATGATGATCCTAATGAACATTCGATCATATTTTTGGAGATATGTGACACTTTCAAATACAATGGGGTGTCGGATGACGCAGTCAGACTTCGCTTGTTCCCATTCACTCTGCTGGACAAGGCGAAGGGTTGGTTACACTCTCTATCGTCGGGTTCAATAACTACTTGGGATGACCTGGCTCAAAAGTTCCTAGCTAAATTTTTCCTGCCAGCGAAGACTGCAAATATGAGAAATGAGATTACTATGTTTGAACAGCAACATAGGGATTCATTGTACGAGGCATGAGAGAGATATAAAGAGTTGCTTAGAAAATGCCCACATCACGGATTGCCTAAGTGGTTGCAGATGAACACATTTTACAATGGATTACATAGGAATCTCAAGACCAGTATTGATGCAGCATCGGGTGGAGCTTTTATGGCAAAGAATTATGAGGAGGCGTATCAATTGATAGAGACAATGACAGCTAACAATTATCAGTGGCCCACAGCAAGAATGACACAACCTATGGTAGCTGGAGTGTTAGAGGTAGATGGAGTGACGGCAATAACAGCACAGATTTCAGCGCTCGCTAAGTAGTTCGATGCTTGGTCAGGGGTACAGACACAGTAAGTTGCAGTTACTTGTGAATTATGCGTGGGTGAACATCCTACAGATCAATGTGCAATCAACCCAGTATTAGTACAATTTATGGGTAGCTACAACAGAATTTCACAGAATACGTACCATAATACATATAATCCTTGGAATAGGAATCATCCTAACTTTTCGTGGAGTACTAATCAGCATCAGCAAGCTCCACGACCATCTTATCCCCCAGGATTTCAGAATCAACAACAACAACCAGCTCAACATCAAGAGAGGAAATCAGATTTAGAGGAGTTGTTGTCAAATTATATAACAAGCAACGAGGCAGCAATGAAAAACAAAGCAATGGCCATGAAATCGCAAGAGATAGCCAACAAGAATTTGGAAAGTTAGATGGGACAAATTGCTTTAGCATTGAACAATAGACCACAAGGGACTCTGCCAAGTGACACCAAAAGAAATCTGAAGGGAAATCACAAACAGTGTCAGGCAATCACTTTAAGAAGTGGAAAATATCTAGATGGGAAAAGTGTAGAAAATTCAGTTAGAACGAATGACAAAGCTGATGAGAACAAAGTGGTTGAAGAAAAAGAGGGTGAGGAAAAGTAAGTTGAACAAACAAAGTTAGATGACAGACCAGTTGTTTATCCTCCACCACCGTTTCAGCAGAGAGTCTAAAAGCAGAAATTAGATAAGCAATTTGCAAAATTTTTGAAAGTGTTTAAGAAACTTTAGATTAACATCCCTTTTGCAGAAACCCTAGAGCAGATGCCAAGTTACGCGAAATTTATGAAGGGTATTCTGTCTAGGAAAAAGAAGTTGAAAGATTTTGAAACTGTGGCATTAACCTAGGAGTGTAGTTTAGTTTTACAGTGAAAGTTGTCACCAAAGTTGAAAGATCTAGGGAGTTTAACCACTCCGTGCACGATTGGGAACATGGCGTTCAACAAGTGTTTATGTGATTTGGGAGCAAGTGTAAACCTTATGCCATTATCAATTTATACAGAATTAGGTCTACCAGCTTTAAAGCCCACGAACATCTCATTGCAGTTGGCGGATAGGTCAGTAACGTTCTCGAGAGGCATTATGGAAGACATTTTGGTCAAGGTTGACAAATTTATATTCCCTGCGGATTTCATAATTCTGGATTTTGAGGAAGATAAGAACATCCCAATTATCTTAGGGAGACCTTTCTTGGCTACGGGTAGGACACTCATCGACGTACAAAAAGGTGAACTAACTATGAGGGTCCAAGATCAAGAAGTAAAGTTCAATGTTTTTAAGGCCATGAAATTTCCCATGGATGAAGAGGAGTGTTTCAGGATGGATGCCATTGATCAAATAATCAGCGAAGACATGGTTAAAAGTTTGGCTAATGATCCTTTGGAATCAACATTATTGGGAGATGAAGATTTAGATGATTCAGAATTTTTGGATTACTTGCAAATGCTGGATTCCTTGCCACGAGTTAGCATATTTAAAGCACCCTTTGAACCATTGCACGCGGAGGAAAGAGCCACATCAAGGATGAAACCTTCATTGGAGGAGCCACCTACTCTTGAACTTAAGCAACTCCCTAAACACCTCAGGTATGCATATTTAGGAAATTCTAATTCTTTACCTGTTATTATTTCTGTTGCACTTAACGAATTGTAGGAAGAAAAGTTGCTGAGAGTGCTTAGAGAACACAAATCGGCCATAGGATGGACAATTGCAGATATCAAGGGAATTAGCCCATCCTTTTGCATGCACAAAATTCTGATGGAAGAAGATGCAAAGCCGAAAGTGGAGCAACAGAGACGGCTTAACCCAATCATGAAAGAAGTAGTGAAGAAAGAAATCCTGAAATGGTTGGACGCGGGTATCATCTATCAAATTTTCGACAGTAAGTGGGTTAGTCCGGTTCCATGTGTGCCAAAAAAGGGAGGAATGACAGTGGTACAAAATGATGACAATGAGCTAATTCCGATAAGGACAGTGACTGGTTGGAGGGTTTGCATGGACTACATGAAGTTAGATAAGGCGACCCACAAAGATCACTTTCCTTTGCCTTTTATCGATCAGATGTTGGATAGATTAGCGGGACACGAGTACTACTGCTTATTGGATGGGTATTCGGGATATAATCAGATAGTCATTGCGCCTGAAGATCAAGAGAAGACTACTTTCACATGCCCATACAGCACATTCGTATTTAGGATAATGTCATTCGGCTTGTGTAATGCACCTGCTACCTTCCAACGGTGTATGATGGCTATCTTCTCAGACATGGTGGAGAAAAATGTGGAAGTCTTCATGGATGACTTTTCTGTCTATAGGGATGATTTTGATGCTTGTCTAGAGAATTTGGTGATGATTTTACAGAGATGCACAGACACGAATTTGGTACTTAACTTGGAAAAGTGCCATTTTATGGTTGAAGAAGGAATAATTTTGGGGCACAAGGTCTCGGCGAAAGGATTAGAGGTTGATAAAGCGAAGCTGGAAACGACTAAAAAGCTTTCACCACCAACTTCAGTTAAGGGAATCCGCAGTTTTTTGGGACATGCCGGGTTCTACAGAAGATTTATAAAAGACTTCTCTAAAATTGCAAAACCATTGTGCAGTCTTTTAGAGAAGAATTCAAATTTTAAGTTTGATGAGGATTGTAAGTTGGCATTGTTTTTAGAAATTAAAATCTTTGGAAAACGCTCAAGGAAACCTTCGTACATGGAAGGCCATGCATCTAAGTTATGATAGATATCATATGACTCGAGAATTATCCTTGGTTGACCCAATAGACCCCAAAGAAAAATGAGAAGATTACTATCATGTTTTTTCAATGGTGAGTCTTCTCTTGATATATAATTATCTCCATTGTCATCAATTGAGAATTATATTTCAACTAAAGTCTATGATTATATAGGTAGTGCTCATAGATATAATCAGCAAGTACATGTGCACAACCCTATCTTATCATAACACGAAGTCGTAGGTCATTAGACATCTTGTATGATAGTGACAAAATACCCTTCCAAAGTTGGGTTCACCTCACCTGTTTTAGGGAAACCTCAATAGCTATCATCCACCGTTCTATTTCCCTGTTACCCCCCGCTCGATCCAGCTAAACTCTTATTACCTGAAAGGAATTGTGAAACAAAAGGGTGATCACAACTAGCCTAGTAAAGAACATCAGAACTAAAGATAATTAAATTATCAATAGTCTTCATCAGTAATGAATTAGAGATTTAAATCATATGGTAGAGGATAAAACTTGTCAACCATAGTTGCAGTGGAACGAGCAATCCATTAGAAGAGTCAAATAGACCATAAAGTCTATTATCTTCTCCATGTTAAAAGTCCACCAACAATGTTTTAACCCTTTAACATCAATCAACAGTTCCTGTCCACAATCATGTGGATAACTCATAATCATAATTGTAGTTCAAAATTCCTCTTCTCATCCAAGACGAAGATAATTTTCATCACCTATCTTTACCTGAAACATCAAAGATCATGGTTATACCAAATCACAGTTCCTGTTCATAATCATATTAATAAATTTATCTTTGTACTGCGGGCCAAAGATATTCATTAACAGCTCATCTTTGCACTACAGTCCAAAGATATTTAACAACAGGTCATCTTTGCACTACATGCTAAAGATATTCAACAACAGGTCATCTTTGCACTACATGCCCAAGATATTCATCAACAATTCATATTTGCACTACATGCCAAAGATATTTAATAGCAGGTCATCTTTGCCCTACGGGCCAAAGATATTAATATCTCAAAAAAATATATAATCATTTCAGGATTTATATAAACAATAATTATAACCATGTTAATCAATTCACCTTTGCACTTAAGCTAAAAGTATGAAATTATAAATTCAATGGTCATGATCATACCAGTCAACAATTCATCTTTGCACTACTGGCCAAAGAGAACCTATAGTCACGATCATACCAATAATCTACCCATCATTACACTCAAGTGAAAGAGAAATTTCAACACCAAGGTTATAAAAATGTTATATATGATAACAAAAATAATATAGTCAAAACATGGATTTAATTTCAAGAGTAAGATTCATAAATCAACGATAATTTGGTTAGAAAAAGAAACTAATTTTGTCGTGAATAGTACTCCGTATTCATAAATAGTACCGTATACGTGAATAGTGCCGTATACGTGAATAGTAACCCATGAATAGTACTCATAAAAGGAAAATACAAAAGAAAACGATATTCCATGATGAGTACAAAAGAAATGATATCTCATACGAGTATAAAAGAATATACGAAACTACAAATAGATTTTCACCTGCCATGCGGTAATCCACGTAGACAGATTATTTTCACAATTGAATAAAGAATGAATACGAAGGGTTATTCACCAGGCATGCGATAGTCCGCGTAGACAGGTTATTCCCATTGAATAATAAAGAATGGAATAGCAAAAGGATCTCACCATGCATGCGGTAGTCCACATAGACAGGATATTCTAACAAAATAATAAAGAATGGAATAACAAAAGATTTCACCATGTATGCGGTAGTCCGCGTAGACAGGTTATTCCAACAGAATAATAAAGAATGGAATAACAACCCTTACGAATATTGAAAGAAAATAACTCTCTTCATAAATACGAAAGAAATAATACCCCTTACGAATATAACAAATAATATCCCTTACGAATATTGAACGAAGATAATATTTCTTACGAATACGAAAAATAATATCGTAAGTGAATATGAAATAAATAACACCCCTTACGAATACAAAATAAATAACATCCATTTCCTTAATAAAAATTTAGAGACTGCATTAGTGTAATAGCAGAATACTCTTCGTCTTTCTCTCTATAGTTTCTCTCTCTAGAGTTGCAGTAAATTCGTAAGAAATAATGAATGAATGAGCTTCTATTTATAGGAAAAAGGACTGAATAGTAACTAATTCATGAACGGCTCAGATTAATTTACTTCTAAACGGACGGTCCATATTGATTTACTATTAAAACTTAAAGCAACGGTCCATACTGATTTACTATTAAAACTTTAAACCAACGATCCATATTGATTTACTATTATAACTTTCCACCAGCGGTCCATATTGATTTACTATTATATGTTCAACCAACGATCCATATTGATTTACTATTATAACTTCAACCAACGATTTGAAAAATTAGCACATCTCCTCATGGAATAATAAGTCAAACTTATAACAAACACCCCATAACAAACTCCTCTATTTATATCAAAAATTGAATAAATAATTACCACAATTCATTTATCTTTAATAAACACATTTTTAATATATTAACAATTATTTATCATTAATATTATTACTCACAATATTTAACAACCAGATCATTCCCAGGAAAGAGGGGGTTTTTCAATAAGGATTTCTCCATATTGGTGCGTAATTAGGTGACCAAACCTCTCCTCGACAGAACTTTTTAGACATCGTCAATATTGTAAATAGTAATATGAATAACTTTGTCGTCTAAATTATTAATTTAGTAATATAAAATATTATGCAAATGATGTTGTGACAATAATTGAATCAAATAACGTGAGATACTATGTAGCAATAATTGAGTATAATTGAGTGACTTCTCACGTAAGCATCAATAATCAATATCGTGTGCTACTATGCAACCACGCGTATTATTGTTCTTTTACTACCAAGTAGTTCAACAGTTTAAAAATATTTCAGTCGTTTTCTAACTACAATAGTACCTCCGTTGTGGGGTCCACCAATGATTGTGCCGTCGTACGAATATTTTCTGTTAAAACGAATATTCTCCGACCAATCCAATATTCCCCGACACAACGAATATTTTATATCAACTTGCTTACTTTGCAAAATTTTCAAATGTCACCCTTAAATTTAACACTTTATCAATTTAACCATTAAATAGAATAATAACTATAAAAAAATTGAATACTTTCATTTCATAAAATTTGGGGTCTTACATGAGCAATATCCTTCCACCAGATCTTACACGACAGCAGAAAAAGAAATTCCTACATGACGTCAAGTGGTACATGTGGGATGAGCCATACCTATTCAAACAGTGCGGCGATAAGATGATTAGAAGGTGTGTACCTTACAACGAAGTGAAGAACATATTGCACAAATGTCACTCATCTGCATATGGGAGACATTATGGAAGTGAGAGAACAGCAGCAAAAGTTCTTCAAGCAGGCTTTTATTGGCCTACATTATTTAAGGACGCCCGCCAGTTTCTTAAAAGTTGTGATAAATGTCAAAGGGTGGGCAACATATCGAAAAGGAATGAGATGCCACTACATACTATCTTGGAAGTTAAATTTTTTGACGTTTGGGAAATTGATTTTATGGGGCCATTTCCATCATCGTTCAGTAATCAGTATATCTTGCTTGCGATTGACTATGTATCAAAATGGGTTGAAGTCGTGGCACTCCCCACTAACGATGCCAAAGTGGTATCATAAGTTCTTGTAAAAGAATATTTTTACAAGATTTGGCACGCCTAGAGCTATAATAAGTGATGAGGGTAGTCACTTCTTTAACAAATCGTTCACAGCTCTTCTATAAAAATATGGGGTCAACCATAAGGTAGCTACAACATATCATCCCCAAACAAGTGGGCAAGTTGAGGTTTCAAACAGGGAGGTAAAGAGAATTTTGGAGAAGGTAGTGAATCTGAATCCAAAAGACTGGTCTCTCAGATTGGTTGATGCACTATGGGCCTACAGAACTGCTTACAAGACACCAATTGGGATGTCACCATATCAGTTACTATACGGGAAAGCTTGTCACCTACCTGTCGAGTTACAACATAAGGACTACTGGGCAATTCAAAAACTCAATTTTGATCAAGCAGCTGCGGGTGAAAAGAGGCTACTTCAGTTAAATGAACTCGATAAATTTCGACTTCAAGCTTACGAGAATTCTAAGTTATACAAAGAAAAAGTCAAGAAATGGCACGACAAGAAAATAATGCAAAGAACGTTCGAGCCGGGGCAATCAGTCCTATTGTTCAACTCAAGGTTGAGGTTGTTCCCAGGAAAGCTAAAATCAAGGTGGTCGGGTCTATTCACCATCAAAAGAGTTTGCTCACATGGCGCCATTGAACTCTATAGTAGAAACCCATTGGAGACTTTCAAGGTCAACGGTTGAAGCATTATTTGGGTGGCGAGTCCAATTGAGACGTCATTGCAATCACACTTGCCGACGCGCCATAAACAGGGAGTAGTCGGGCTGAACGACTTAAAATCAAGCGCTAATTGGGAGGTAACCCAATGTTACTTTTAATTCTTTGTAATTTTATCCATGCTAGTTAGATGGTAGTTCAGAATAATATTTAGTCTAGAATAAATTCATGTTAATTCATTAAATAGTATTTAAAATATATTTAATTTTCAGATAATCTTACCCTTCATGCTTAAAATTGATCAATATCTACTTATAGGTACTTTTTAATGTTGTTTAGGAACTTAAGAAGCTAATGGATGCACTAAGGATGCAAGGAAGAGGAAAAATATAGTGCACTAGCAGGTCACTAGCAAGCCGGGGCTTGCCATTTTTAGCATAATACCCAAGCCGGGGCTTGGGGTCAAGAATCACTAGCAGGCCACTAGCAAGCCGGAGCTTGCCCTTCAAGGAGTAATACCCAAGCCGGGGCTTGGGGGTCCAAAATTTGAAAAGGTGGTTACAGCAATTACATTGTTCAGACATGATCTCCCAATCTTCTTGCACTTCAACTTCCTACAATCCTACTCCTTCACAACATAAACCCACGAACTTGCACATTAATTTCCATCTTCCCACTACAATCAAACACTTACCCACTACTTCAACCTAGTCACCCACTATTCCATACATAACCTTCTCTCTATAAAACCACCCCTTCACCACACAATTTAATAACCTCAATTCACGCCAATTTAGAAGTTCGAGGTTAGGGTTTGAGGGAATCTCTACAACCAACTTGGAAATATACTGAAAGTAAGTAGTTTTTTTTCTAATTCCTCAATTTCTATCACCATAGTTCGAGCCAAATGACCAAGTTTATGGGAGTTTCAAGTCTCGCACACCAAGTGTTCGGCAAATTGCTTAAGTGAAGTTTAGGGGAAATTTTTGTTAAAGCTCATCAATTCCAAATCAATGGCACCAAAATCGGCATCAAAGAGGCAACGAGGAGAGAGTTATGGGGCCACACCACCAAAACGAACCTTTGATAGGCAAAAATTTATAAGTGCCGTCGCCGCCAACTGTTACGACTATATGGTGATAAAAGCACTCACACCGGAGCAGGGGTTGACACCTGAGCATGTCGACGGCGAAATAATGTAACAAATATATATTAGAAAGGTTAGAATAAGTTTACGGAAGAGCCCGAGGTCGCAGTTGTGAATGTGGTCAAAGAATTCTACACTAGCGTCGATGATAAGGCCCCCTTCAATGCATTTGTATGGGGTAGGTTAGTTCCTTTCAGTGTCGATGCCATCAACACATACTATCAATTACGAGTGCCAAGACATTGCTAGTACGCTCACTTACATGACATTGATCCAGATTATGAGGCTATTATAAAGGAAATGACAAAGCTGGGTGCCGTATAGACCAAGTCACAACTGTCTTTCGTAGTAAGGATCTCAGCCGGTATAGGAAGATATGGTGAGCGTTTTTGTGCACCAAGCTACTTCCATCCACACATACGTCAGATGTGCCCAAGGAGAAGGCAGTACTGTTGTATGCCATTATACAAGATTTCATCATCGACATAGGGGCTATAATCAACTTTTCAATTCAAAGATGCCTTCGAGGACAATTCTCTGGTGGCTTGCCACACCCATCATTCATTTGTGGGTTGTGTAGACAGGCGGGAGTGCGATGATCTGATGATGAGATAACCCAGATATCGCTTCATACACTAGACTTGAGAATGATTGTGCGATATTCGATGCGGCCCGGAGGCGATCGCACCCTAGAGGAGTAGGATTTGCATTTCCCTCAGCCTCGGAGGATGAGGCTGACGCTGAGGACTCCTTGGATGACGATGAGTTTCAGGGGGATGCGACAATGGGAGAGCAAGAAATGGAGACGGCACCACAGCCTGGAGTCATATCTAGCCCTCAGTTTCTCAACCTTTAATGACAAGTGGATGAGTACAACAAGGAGGCACGAAGAGAAATGCAGAGACTAGCAGCGAGGCAGGACCACATGTTTGAGGCCATGAATCTATCTTTCGCCTCATTAAACGCGACGCTCCAGAGCTTCAATCCCAATGCACAATTTCCATACCAGCAGCCAGGCCCAATGCCAAGGTTCCCACCCAGTGATTCTGATGAAGAACAACAGACTCCACCACCCCAGACTTAGGCGATTACAGGGAAGTCCTCATATATTTATTGCTTTATCTATACAATGAGGGCATTGTAATTTTCAAGTTTGGGGGATTTAGTTTCATGTTTGCATAATTAGTTTCATTAGCTAGGTTTGCATATGTTAGTTCATTGTTTAGTTTTAGGATTATTAAATGTTGCATTCATTTAATCATGTAGTTGCATAGTAGCTTAGGACTATAAATAGTTTTTATTTATTTTACAATCATGTTATGTTTACCACACACACATACACACACACACACACACACACACACACACATATATATATATATATATATATATATATATATATATATAAATCTTAAAAAATAAAAAAATTTGTAAGTATTGTGTTATTTTGCATATGTCCAGCAGTTGTTGTAGTTCATTTTATTTTGGTCAATGATGATATTGGGATTAAGTAAACAAGTACAATACTGATTATTAGAACATTGATGTAGTTTCTATTATGAATTGGATGTTGTGCTTGTTTGAAACTGGTATTAAAAGGGTAGCACGTTAATAACACATATGTTGACTGATTAGTTCAAATTGATACATAAGGAGTTTCTAAAGGATAATGCTAGTGTATATAAGAGAATGACAAGGATAGGCAGTGAAGACAAAGAATTAGGCAAGAACCTATGTTTGGGGGAAAATATGGGGTATATAAGCTTTATTATAAAAAATGAAAAAAAAAATATATATCGTGGCTAGTCTTGTTTTGGGGCCTTTGTTACTTGAGCAAATACGCCCGAGGGAGTGTCTCTATACCTAGCGCCCTAAGGTCTTATATGGTCTGGGAGTTGTTGGTTGAAAGCTCGCTAAGGGGCAGCACTGTTAGCCTAATGCAATGAGACATTGCCCAGTCATGAAAAATAAACAAAAAGAATAAAACGGGAATTAAGTGCAAAAAGGCCCCGTGAAAAAAAATAAATAAAAATAAAGCATTAGTACCTTATGTGAACCCTTGATATTGGTTACTGTTTGATTTTAGTTGGAACTTGTCTATTTTTGAAACTTTGGAGTTTACTCTGTATGATTCCTTATAAGAGATTGGTTATGTATTAATTTTGAATTTGTATCAGTTAGCATGAATGTTGATCACACACACACTATACCAGTGATAACGGTTTAAGATTCGAGGATTGATAACGAATTATTGAATGGTTTTTATATGAAGTGTTGTAGTGTTTGCTTGATTTCTCTAAGGCCGGAGGAATAATTTTGATTCTATGATATTGCTGGATTCGTAGGCATTTAGATTGGATGCATTACATATCATTGCATTGCATTATATAACATGTTAGTTTTGTTTTGTGCTCGAGGACTATCACGGTTTAAGTTTGGAGGATTTTGATAAGTGGGTTTTATACCCACGAATCTGCTCCTAATTCTAGCTTAATCGATGCTAATTCTATGATTTTATGTTTTGTTTTTACTTGTTTAGTGTTATTTTGTGTTTTGGATTGGTGGAGTGGCAATTGGACAGAAAGGGTGGAGTTTTGGCAAATCTTGGCAACATTGGAGCTTAAAGGGAGCAACTTACAGTAGCATAGCAAGCTGGGGCTTGCTCTTTTTGGCCTAACACCCAAGCCGAGGCTTGAGGTCTTGATTAAACTTACAGTAGCCTAGCAAGCTGGGGCTTTCTATTATAAAGGCAGTACCTGTAACAATCCAGAATTTTAATTATAATTTTAAATATTTATTGAATTATATTAATATTTAATGGATGTGTTTATCATTGAATAAAAATTAATTGATTTGATTAATTATTTGTTAAATAAATAGTTAAGGAAATTAGTTATTATGAGATAGTATTCTAATTTAATTTAATAATTAAGTTAGAGAGTTTATAATGATTAAATGAATTATTATAATGATATGTTAATTTGAATTGTGATTAAAATGATGTGTTAGTTGATTAAATAAAATTAAAGTACTTTTAATTTAGTTTGTCAAACAAGGTTTAAATATATTAAGTCTTTAATTTTAAATAGTTCTGCCAAACGGAGCCTTTTGACTTTTGGTTTTCTTTTGAATTTTTGAATTATATTAATATAAATTAAATAAATAAAATATATTTAATCTATACGTTATCTTCTGTAACTGATAATAATTAGTAGGCTTATTATTGCCATATCAGTTTTTATTTTGACACATACTTTTATCAGTTAGTTTTGTTTACGCTTCAGTTAATTGCTAAGTCTAAGAAAAGAGTTTTCAGAGAGAAATTTTGAGAGAGAAAGGGGGTTCTGAAATTCCAAAACGATTCTCAGTGGTTAGCAAGTAGTTTCAAAGCAACAAAAGGTATGTTATATAATCTTAACATATATGTTTTATGGTATAATTCCTTAGTCTCTATGTTCTTGAAATTCACTATGTTTTATAGTATAATTTCTGTATTTCATATTCTTATAGTTGGTTATGAAATTATGAAGTTGTAATAGTATGACTATCCTAAACATATACATATAGGTGATTGTATGATGAGCATATATAAGTATGTGATTGTGTCAATTACGTCAAAAAGAAGGAAAATGGTTTTGACAGTAAAAATATATGCATGAAAATGTCTTGTAAGATAACAAAATCAATATATGTTAATTGTGAAATTGTGAAATTGAACTGTGATTATGTTAATTGGGTATGAAATAAACAGAACGTGGTTCAAAGGAATCAAATTGGTATTACATGTTCACTATGTTAAACAACTGTCAATAATGGAGTTTTAGGTTTTAAAACAGTACTTTCAAGGATTTAGTTTTCTTAAATTGTTGTTTAAGTTGTGCTAAATTGGTATATGTATGCTTGATAATATCCATGTGTGATTTACATAAGTTATATGTATGAATTTAGCTGCTAGAAACTTTTAATCAAATTGAAATTGGTCTTCGTGCTCGGTTCTGTAAGTTTCGGCGCCTCAGCACCAAAGTCAGAGCCGCAGACCAGCAACCCGTGTCGCAGCGCCGAAGTCAACGCCACATCGCCAACTTCGTACCGCAGCGCCGCTGCCTGGCATAGTTCTCGCGCCGCAGCGCCGGACCCGAGCCGCAGGGCGGCCCACAGTGTAAACTGTGGCGCCGCGGCGTCGGTTTGCAGTAGGTCTAAGAATGACTTTTGTTTTTCACAAAAGTTTGTAATTGTTGATGTAATGCAATATGATAATTGTTAAACATGTAATTTTGTTATTGAGGTGTTATAGTACTATGAATGAGCATATAATTAACACTTAACGACCATTGTTATTATTTTATTGGTATAATTTGGTTATGTGATTGAAAATCAAACCATACGTGATGTAAAGATATAGAGTGTTGGCAATGACTGATTATGTCATGATGACATGTATATAGGATAATTGTGATTCAGATTACTTTGGTTTAGCCTACAAGCAAGGCAAATTTCCTTACCCTATCTCGATTATAATTACGCAAGTTTTCTAACTCTACATTTTCGTTGAGTAAATTACTTTCATTGAGCAAGCATTGTTTCTAATTCGATTGCAATTACGCAAGTTATCTAACTCAATATCGAGTTGTTATTTTTCAAGCACGTTAGTGGATAGTTATTGTTGATTATTCCACATCTAAAATTATTATTGAATATTCGCATTATTTTTATGTTGAGCAAGTTATTCTTGTCTTTAACTTGTTATTTAGCATGCAAGCTTATATATCCTGATATATTAATGTTGAATAAGTTTTATCGTTCAAACTACTATTTGTTATGCACGCTTAGAAATAAATTCTAAATAACCTTGGCTTAACATTGTTCAAGCAATGTTAAAGCATGATCTTAAATTTACAATGTCGATTCAGTTATGATTATTCCATAGCAGAACGTTATTATCTTTTATTCAACTAATCCTTAGTTGATGACCGTTGAATTCTAAATTACCTTGAAATGTATCCAAACCAAACTTACTTTGGGGCGGACTTATACTCTAAATACTGAGATGAACAACCCTATTATTAGGGGTTTACGCTTAGCGTTGAAATGTTTGTGCACAATACATTGTACGAAGGGCTGATCCCCATAAGTACGAGGAGTCCTTATAGTCTTATGACTGTTAAAGTTTTAGTTAAAAGATTACTTATAACTGTGGACAAGGTTCGTGGTCATAAGACCCTCAGTTGTATTTCATAGTTTTCATTAATAGAACATAGTGTTCAGTTCTATTGAGCCTATTATTTGGCAAGTGTTGTAAAGTTTTATTCATTATCATTTCAAGTGAGCCTTGTTTGCTCACTCTTGCTTATATAAACATTACAGCTAAAGTTGAGAAGATTGACGGACCTAGCACGAGTAAAGGAAAGGTAAAGATGAACAAGTATTGAAGGGTTGTAATCATGTTGACATTTTATTATCAGACTTTATTTTAATGATTGTAATGAAGTTATTTAATTTTTCGCATTTGAATGATTGTATTTAAATGTTAGATAACCTGGGAGATTTTTATTAATGTAATCCTTTAATGGGAAGGTTTATTATTAAATTTTATTATGATTGTGTAGTTAGATATGAATGCTTTTATTAAAGTGAACACCAAATCCTGAGGGAATGAAGTACTCGGATTTGGGGGTGTCGCAAGTTAGTATCAAAGCTTTAGGTTATGAACCTTAGGTGGGGGGAAAATGTGACACCCCCAAATCCCGGTACTTCATTACCTCAAGATTTGGTGTTCACGTAATCAAAACATTCATTTCTAACTACCCAATCATAATAGAATTGAATAATAAAAGAAAACCTGCCCATACAGGATTAAACTTAAATAAAAGAAATCTCCCAGGTTATCCAACCTTTAACAACAATCATTCAAATGCGGAAAATTAAAGAACTTCATTACCTTCCTTAAATCAAATTCTGAAAGTAAACTATCAAAACTATTACAAGTCTTCAGTATTTATTCATCTTTCCTTTTCCCTTACTGGTGCTAGGTACGTCACCCGTTTCAACTTTAGCTGTAAGAAATTTTACAGGCAAGAGTGAGCAAACAAGGCCCACTTGAAATAACAATAAGTAAATCTTTAAACTTTCACATCAATTGCCAATATTAGGCTCAATAGAACTTAACAATATATTCTATTAACTTTCTAAAAATTATAACATTCACTGAGGGTCTAATGACCACGAATAATGTCCACAGTTATAAGTAATCTTTCAACTTTAACTTTAACAGTCATAAGACTATAAGGACTCCACGTACTTAGGGGGATCAACCCTTCATACAATGTATTGTGCACAACCATTTCAACGCTAAGCGTAAACCTCTATTAAAAGAGTTGTTCATCTCAGTATTTAGAATACAAGTCCGCACCAAAGTAAGTTTGGTTTGGATAAGCTTTCAAGGTAATTTGGAGTTCAACAGACATCAACTAAGGATTAGTTGAATACAAGATAATAACACTATGTTATTGAATGGTCATACTGAATAAATATTTTGTTCTAAGTTCATGCTTTAGGAATAATCTAATAGCATAACAATTAAATAATTTATCATACTTTGCTTTGAACAACGTTAAGCTAAGGTTACATTTTAGAATTTAATATCAAGCATGCACAACAAATAATAACTTGAACGATAAACTAAAGGTACTTGCATGCTAATATAACTAGTTTAGAGTTAAGAAAACTTGCACAATTATAAAAGTAGAGTTAGAGAACTTGCATAAGTATAACATAACAGTGAAAAGTAACCTTGCTGAATAATAAAGTGGCAAAGGTTAGGGAACTTGCCTCATGCGTAGGTTAAACAATTACTATTCATGTTCACCCCAAGTCCTACACATACCATATGCATTGATAATACACATTAGTTACACTAACATTACCTTTATGAGTTCCTTTATTACTCTTAGTATAGCTACTAACTAAGTTTAAGTTTAAACAACATCACATCTTTCATGAACATTACTTTTTAGCTTTATTACAACTACTTAAATGATCATGCCATTGCACCACGTGTACATTAACAACTTAATACAACATCCTAATACATGTCCAACATGTTATCATTAAGTTATACTAATACCCAAAGGGTTGCACTTGCATTCGTGCATCCCGACGCCCTCCGATTGGCTCCAAATACACAATAGTCCTAAAGATGGACATTTTGACTACTGTTACAGACCTCAAATTAAAAAACATAAAGAATAAAAGTTGTAGGTCTACTCGTCCTATTTCCGAATCATCTTGAATTACCTCAACCGGAGTTCGTATGAAAAAGTTATGGCCATTTTACTACAGGAGGTCAAAACTGCCCAACTAGGACACTTTTCCGGCGCCGGGGCGCGGAACAGTGGCCTGGGGCGCGAGCTACGGCACTGGGGCGCGAGCTACAGCACTGGGGCGTGAGCTACTGGCCCATTTTGGCGTTGGGGCGCGAAACTTGGCGCTAGGGCGCGAAATTTGGCGCTGGGGCGTGAATTTTGACGCTGGGGCGCCGAAACTCACAGAACCAACCCCGAAAGACAGAGCAAAGCTACTGTCTAATTTATTTTTAACAACCAATGGCATCTAACACATATATAACTTCATAAAAATTACACATAAAAGTTAACAATCATCCATATACCAATTACCAACCACTAATTAACAATATCGTAGGCTAATTCTTTGAAACACTGTTATTAGATCAAAACTCCATGGTTGACAAATAAAAAAAATACAGTGAACTGAAATTCTACTGTTATCAATCAAATTTGATTCCTTTGAAATACAAGTATGCCAACATATAAATCAATTCACATGTGTAGTTCAATTTCTCAGTATTAGTTCACAATTTGCATAATCACATACCAATTTTGTTATTTTGCAAATATACGATTCATACATGTTTTTCACTGTGAAAACCAATTTCTTAGTTACGTAATTTAGCATACCATCATATTTATATATTAAACATACAATTATATATAAATACTGACAATTGAATAACGGTTTATATATAAACACGTAATTACCTAACCAATTATACTAACATAGCTTTTACATAAATTTTGGTAAAACTCTTATACACAGTGAAAACCCAGAAAACAAAGACTACCAAGTTCATAGGAAAATGGCTTAAAACATATCTACGTACATACATTAAGGTTTTAGGAACCTACCTTTTTGTTGCTCTAGAAAACTTGTCAATCAAAACTTATTTTGGACAATCTTGCACTTGTCTTCTTCTCAAACTCTCTGACCTTTTCCTTTCTCTTTTCTTACTTCTCTCAATAATAGACTAGGTACTAACAATGAGCGTAAACCAAAACTGATATACGTAGAATAAAACTGATATGACAATAATAAGCCTACTTATTATTATCAGTTACCAAACATATAACATATAATCTTATAAATATATATTTTATTTATATACTTGTTTTATTTATTTTATTAATAATTTAAAAATCAAAAGAAATCTAAAAGCCATAGGCTTTGTTTGGCAACCATTAAAAATTAAATGATTAATATACTTACACCTTGTTTGGCAAAAACTAAATTAAAATTACTTTAATTTATTTTAATAACTCTTTATAACATAGTTATTTGTTACACTTTATTTAATAATAATTTATTAAATAAATAACTTAATCACATAATTCAATCCACATAACACATTAATTATTTAACAAAAAATAATTAACTAATCACATTAATTATTTAGCAAATAAATAATTAACTAAATAAACTCAATCAAATTGAACAATTACTTATTCAATAATAAACATATCCAATAAATATTTATATAAATTAATAAATATTTATAACTTACATTTAAAAAAATATGGAATGTTACAGAAAAGCCTTAGGAAGTACCCTTTGAAAAGATAGTGGTGATAAACTCTTATCGAGTTTTAAGGAAGAAGTAATAAAATACTTATGTGCTTATGTGATTACAACTTATGTGCTCGTGAGTGTCGAGTAGTAATGATTAGTAATTAAAAACTTAAAATTTTTTGTTGTCATGATGGTTAATGTCGGAGAATCCAGTCAGGCTAGGGAGGAAGGACCTCAGATGCCTAGAGAGGAGGAGTCTCGTGACATTCAGGTGGTTTGGGAACAACTACTTCCACGGGAGTCAGCCCTGTTGGTCACAGTGGTTGAAGATGAGGATGATGATGTGGAAACGGATGAGGAGGATCCCGTTGAGCTACCACAGTCGAATGATGATGACGAGGACGAGGAGGAAGAGATTCCACTGAACTCGATAGCTGCTCGTATGTACGATGAAGTTTACGACCGCAATGTGGAACTTTAGGATACCGTCGAGGAGTTACAAGAGATAGTAGCTGAACAACAGACTTCGATAGCACAGAAGGACGATGAGATCCATGATCGAGATGAACGACTGACTAATGTCGAAGAGAAGCTGGTACACACTATAGGAGAGAATGGACAACTGATCAAAGAGATCACAGAACTGAAGAACAAGCTACAGGAAGAATCTACTAAGAGGGCAAGAGCCGAAGATGAATACGAGGAAGCTTTTCAACGAGCTGAGATAGCAGCGAGAGATACACAAGCAAAGAGGATGAAGATGGAGGACATGAATAACGTATTCAACAACGAGATTAATCGAGCTCAAGATCGGGTCATGGGTTATCTGATTCTATTCGAGACTCTGCTATCGTACGTGTTAGATCGCAGAACAATGTTCCAGATTATGGAGGAAGAGCGTCATAAGGCTACGCAGTATCTTAGTAGGACATCGTAGGGAGTGTACCTGATATGCGATTAATAAAATATTAAATAATATGTAAATCCCAAGTGTGTGATGTAACCTATGGGATATGATGATGATGTTGTCCTGAACCTTTTGTAGTTCAGGAAAGTAATGTAAATAGCTGTGATGCTATTGTTCTTATGTTTTTCAAAAAGATTATGAATAAATAAAAGTTATTATTTTATTTTATTCAAAGTGTTATGTGTTATGTGATGATTTCTTTTATGAGATGTAAGTTAATTAGATAATACTTAAAAGAAATTGAGTAATAATCTAATGAGTGTATTTTAATAGAAAATGCCTCCAAGACGTCAACCCCGACAGAGAACCACTGAGGGAACTAACAATAACGATGCTAAAGCTAACCCAGTTCAACAGCTAGTGACATTACTGATAGGAGCGTTGCAGAATTAACCGCAGAATCAAGGTACAACTTTTAAGGAGTTCAAGGCGGTTGGACCACCAAAATTTCATGGGTCCATGAATCCAGTGAAGGCACAGACTGGATCATGGAGATAGAGAAAGTATTTGATGTTGCGAGAGTATGAGAGGATCATAAGACTGCTTTTGCAACATTTATGTTGAAAGTAGAGGCTAGTTATTGGTGGCAGGCTAAAAAAACTCTAGAAGGACAAGGGGCTATGACTTGGGATAGGTTTAAGGAGATATTCCTTGAGACTTATTTCCCAAAAAGTTCAAAGAGTCAGCTAGAGATGCAGTTTTTAGAACTGAAGCAGGGAACGATGACGGTATCTGAGTATGCCGCAAAATTCAACGAGTTGGAGAGGTTTGCGCTATATCAAGTCAGCTCAGACGAACGCAAGGTGAAGAGGTTTGAACAGGGACTGAAGTCCTGGTTGTACAGTAGGGTCTCCCTGTTCTAGCTGAAGACATTCGCGGCAGTAATGGAGAAGGAAATTCTCGCCGAAGGAGGAGGTGAGGTGGTAACAAAGTTCAATCAGGAGCAGAAAAAAGAAGAAGAAGGAAGTGGAGATTAAGAATGGAGGTGGTAGTAGTGGAAACGACAACAACAATCTGAAGAGAAAATGGAGTGGAAATATGGACGCTGGAAATCAACAGGGTAACCAGCAAAATAAGATGTTCGAAGCATGTGCTACATGCGAAAAGTTTCACAAGGGTGTGTGCTTAATGGAGAAACGTGCAAGCTTTAACTGTGGTCAGGAGGGTCACATCGCCCCAAATTACACTCAACCAAAGAAGAACGTTTGCTTCACGTGTGGGTCCAAGGATCATTGTGCTCGTGAGTGCCCTAAGAAAAAGGCTGGAGAGACTGCAGGAAGTAAGGGAGGTAGCAGTAGAGGTACATTGGCCATTACTAGACCAACGGCATCAAACAAACCCACAGCCAGAACCTTCAACATGATTGTGCAAGATTTTGTGCAATCAAAGGATGTGGTGTCAGGTATTATCCCAATCAATGATATTGATGGTTATGTATTATTTGATTTGGGTGCTACTGCTCATTTATATCTGATGACTTTGCTAAGAGGTTAGGATTGCCTAGTGAAGAATTGAATTTCCCTTTAAACATAGAAATTATGAATAAGGAAGTAATTCCTGTTAGGTTCATATACAAGAACTGTAGGGACAATATTAAGGGAAATACCATGATGGTAGATTTAATTCCGATTAGACTTGGAGAGTTTGATGTTATTTTGGGAATGGATTGGCTATTTAATTATGGAATGATAATTGATTGCCAAAAGAAATGTGTAAACCTTATGACTCCGTCAAAGGTAGTTTTCTATGGTAGTAAATCGTTATGCAGGCCAAGAAGTTGTTGAGTCAATGCTGTATGGGTTATTTAGCTTACATAGTCGATACTCAGAAGAAGGGTGTGAAGCTGGAAGAGATACCAGTGGTTAGGGAATCCGTAAATGTGTTTCTAGAAGATTTACCAGGACTTCTGCCTGACAGAGAGATTGAGTTCGTGATCGATTTAGCACTAGGAACATCACCGATATCGAAGGCCCCGTACAGAATGGCTCCGGTAGAGATGAAGAAACTGATGGTACAACTACAAGAACTGTTAGACAAGAAGTATATTCAACTAAGCGTATCACCGTGGGGAGCGCCGGTGTTATTCGTGAAGAAGAAGGATGGATCAATGCGTCTTTGCATTGATTATAGGAAATTAAATAAGGTCACTATTAAGAATAAATATCTGTTGCCAAGAATAGATGACTTGTTTTATCAATTGAAGGGTGCTAAATACTTCTCAAAAATAGATTTGAGAAGTGGGTATCACCAATTGAAGGTAAGAAAGGAGGATATACCTAGAATGGCATTTGGAACTCGGTATGGACATTACAAGTTTCTGGTGATGTCTTTTGGTTTGACTAATGCCCCTACTGCATTCATGGATTTGATGAACAGGGTGTTTAAACCATTCTTAGAGAAGTTCGTAGTGGTAATTATCGACGACATTCTGGTGTATTCCAAAACTCAAGAAGAACACGTGGAACATTTACGTTTGACGTTGGAGACACTAAGAAAGGAAAAGTTGTACGCGAAATTCTCTAAGTGTGAATTTTGGTTAGATCGTGTACAATTTTTGGGTCATGTGATTGACAAAGATGGGATTTCAGTTGATCCATCAAAAGTTGAAGCCGTAATCAATTGGGAGCAAGCAAGAACACCATCACAGGTGAGGAGTTTCTTGGGACTGGCCGGTTATTATAGAAGATTTATTCAAGATTTCTCCAAGATTGCCACTCCATTAACAAATTTAACAAGGAAAGCTGTAAAATTTGTTTGGAAAGAGAAATGTGAAGAAAGTTTTCAAGATTTGAAGAAGAAGTTAAGTATGGCACCTGTGTTGTCATTACCACATAGTACAAGAATTTTTGTGGTGTATAGTGATGCCTCACATAAAGGATTAGGTTGTGTCCTTATGCAGAATGACAAAGTTACTGCATATGCATCAAGGCAACTGAATGATTATGAGAAGGGGTATCCGACTCATGATTTAGAGTTGGCAGCTATAGTATTTGCTCTGAAGATATGGAGGCACTATCTCTATGGAGAGAAATGTGAGATATATACAGGCCATAATAGTCTGAAGTATATTTTCACTCAAAAGGACATTAACATGCGACAAAGAAGATGGATGGAATTGATATAAGATTACGATTGTGAGATCTTTTATCATCCAGGCAAAGCGAATGTAGCTGCAGATGCCTTAAGCAGGAAAGGTCGAGAAAAGTTGATGTTGATAACCACTCAGTAGGAGCTTATTTTACCAATGACAAAGCTGGAGTTAGAAATAAAATTTCCACAGGAATCCGATGAACGACTACTCCAGATAGAATTTGTTCCAACTTTAGTGGATAAAGTGAATAATGCTCAACTGCAAGATAAAGAATGTGGGAAAATCAAAGAGAAGGTGGTTGAGAGTCGTGACGCAAAATATAAGATCGATACCGAAGGGTTACTGAGATTTGAGGGAAGAATCTGGGTTTCAGTAGTACCAGATCTTAAAGAAAAAATCTTGATCGAAGCTCATAATTCAAGATACTCGATTCATCCGGAAATTATGAAGATGTATCCAGATTTACGACGTCATAAACATGAAAAGAGATGTCGCAGAATGAGTCGTGAAATGCTTTATATGTCAAAGAGTCAAAGACAAGCATCAAAGACCAAGCGGATTACTTCAACCGTTGGAAATACCGGAATGGAAGTGGGAACACATCACAAAGGATTTTGTGGTGGGTCTTCCAACGACTCAGAGAGGACGTGATGCGATTTGGGTGATAGTGAATAGACTGATAAAATCAGAACACTTTTTGCCAATAAAGATTAGGTTTAATTTTGATCAGTTGGCAAGATTGTACGTTAAAGAGATCATTTCGAGACATGGAGTTCTAGTGTCAATTGTGTCGGATAGAGATCCACGATTCACGTTAAACTTTTGAAAAAGACTACAAGAATGTATGGGAACACAATTAAGAATGAGTACGGCTTATCATCCGCAAACAGATGGCCAAATCGAACGAACAATCCAGACATTGGAAGATATGCTAAGAGCATACATCATGGATTTCAATGGGAGTTGGGAAGAACATTTACCATTGGTTGAGTTTGCCTATAACAACAGTTACCACGCGAGCAACGACATGCCGCCTTACAAAGCATTATACGGCAGAAAGTGCAGAACTCCACTGTGCTGGGATGAAGTCGGTGAACGCAACTATTAGGACCAGAACTGGTACGACAAACTACTGAGGTTGTCAAACTCATCAGGACAAGATTGGTAGCTGCTTAAGACAGATAGAAGAAGTATGTTGATCAACACAAACAAGATCGTGCATTCGACATAGGAAATTATGTATTCCTAAAAGGTTCTCCTTGGAAGGGAAAAATTCATTTCGGTAAAAAGGGAAAGCTAAGCCCGAGGTTTATTGGACCCTTCGAAGTGTTGCGAAGAGTTGGAGAAGTGGCTTACGAGGTAGCTCTACCTCCAGAGTTGGAAAACATTCACAATAATTTTCATGTTTCGGTGTTACAACCGTATAAACCCGATTACAAGCACGTGATCGAGTACGAACCGTTGCAGTTCGATAAAGACTTGTCCTATGAAGAGGTTCCTATCCAGATAGTCGACATGAAAGAACAAGTGCTCAGGAATAAGGTAATACCTTCTATGAAGATGATTTGGAGAAACCACAATGCTGAAGAAGCTACGTGAGAACTCGAAGATAAAATGATGAAAGATTACCCTGAGTTATTTGTTTAATCCGAGTCTTCGATTTTGGGGATAGAATCTTTTTAAGTAGGGAAGATTGTGACAAATAATTTTTTTGAATTGTGATTATGGGGACAGAATCCTTGCAAGGAGGGAATGATGTAACAATCTAGAATTTTAATTATAATTTTAAATATTTATTGAATTATATAAATATTTAATGAATGTGTTTATCATTGAATAAATATTAATTGATTTGATTAATTATTTGTTAAATAAATAATTAAGGAAATTAGTTATTATGAGATAGTATTCTAATTTAATTTTATAATTAAGTTAGAGAGTTTATAATGATTAAATGAATTATTATAATGATATGTTAATTTGAATTGTGATTTAAATGATGTGTTAGTTGATTAAATAAAATTAAAGTACTTTTAATTTAGTTTGCCAAACAAGGCTTAAATATATTAAGTCTTTAATTTTAAATAGTTCTGCCAAATGGAGCCTTATGACTTTTGGTTTTCTTTTGAATTTTTGAATTATAATAATATAAATAAATAAAATATATTTAATCTATACGTTATCTTCTGTAACTGATAATAATTAGTAGGCTTATTATTGCCATATCAGTTTTTATTTTGACGCATACTTTTATCAGTTAGTTTTGTTTACGCTTCAGTTAATTGTTAAGTCTAAGAAAAGAGTTTTTAGAGAGAAATTTTGAGAGAGAAAGGGTTCTGAAATTCCAAAATGATTCTCAGTGGTTAGCAAGTAGTTTCAAAGCAACAAAAGGTATGTTATATAATCTTAACATATATGTTTTATGGTATAATTCCTTAGTCTCTGTGTTCTTGAAATTCACTGTGTTTTATAGTATAATTTCTGTAATTCATATTCTTATAGTTGGTTATGAAATTATGAAGTTGTAATAGTATGACTATCCTAAACATATACATATAGGTGATTGTATGATGAGCATATATAAGTATGTGATTGTGTCAATTGTGTCGCTCAGTTTGATTCAATTATTGTCAATTAATAATATGAATTATTTAGCGATAATGAAGTTTTGTTTTATTCATATTATTAACGTAATAAAATAGAAACATCTTTTTATATAAAACAGAATACTTTATTAAAGTTATTTTATAAATAGAATATATTATATTTTATTTAAAAGATTTTTCTTTAAATATGGACCGTCAGATTAAAGTAAATCAATCTGGACCGTTCATGGATTAGTTACTATGCATTCTATTTTTCTATAAATAGAAGCTCATTCCTTCATTATTTCTTACGAAATCACTGAAACTCTAGAGATAGAAAGAAGAAAAGTGTTCTGCTACTTTACTACTTCTATATCAAGTACTCTTCTTTCTAAGGTAAGGGATAGTAAGGGATATTATTTGTTGTACTCATAAAGGGTATTCTTTCTTTCTTATTCATGAAGAGAACTTCTGTTATTCCATTATTTATTATTTTGTTGGAATGACTTGTATATGCGGTCTACCCTATACTTGGTGACACTCTTCTATTATTTTGTTGGAATATCATGTTTGTGTGTTTTACACCGGACCTGGTTTCGTCTTTAATATTATTCTATTGGAACATCCTGTCTGTGTGTTTTACACCGGTCCTAGTTCCATCTTTATTATTATTCTATTAGAATATCATGTTTGTGCGTTTTACGTCGGACCTGGTTCCGTCTTAATTATTCTGTTGGAATATCCTGTCTGTGCGTTTTACACCGGACCTGGTTCCGTTATTTAGTATTCTGTTGGAATAACCTGTCTATGCGAAGTACCGCATGCATGTTGATTTTTGTTGTTATTCCATTCTTAATTATTCTGTTGGAACATCCTGTCGGTGCGAATTTCGCCTGACCTGGTTCCGTTATTATTATTCTGTTGGAATAACCTGTCTATGCGAAGTACCGCATGCATGGTGATTTCTTTTGTTATTCCATTCTTTATTATACTCAGTTGGTTAAAACTTTAACTTCTATACTCCATGAAATTAATGGAATATTCTTGATATTTGCGCTTCATCCAGTATATTTTCATGGAAATATTCTTCTGAGCATTCTTAAATTTTACTCTACAAAGCAGTATCATGTTGACAATTTGGACGTTATCAGTTCCTAGATAAATTAATTCTTGAACTTGTTTTATTGAATTCTTATATCATTGTCATCATCCTCATGTTTATATTTTGTTGAAAGTCATCTGTGGCCTGTAATGCATAGATGGACTTGGTATGATTTATGACCAGGGATTATTCGGTATAATCATAACCGTAATATTACAAATGATGTGGAAAAAGTCCTCATTGGCCCGTAATGCATTGATGGACAGTTTTTGGTATGATTATGGCTATGGATTCTCTTTGGCCGTAGTGCAGAGATGAATTATTTTATGGCATGATCAGGACCGTTGATGAAAATATGATTATCTTTAGCCGTAGTGCGTGGATAATTCATGGTCGTCATACTAAAGAATATCCTTGGCCGTAGTGCAGTGGTGATTCGATGATGTGGATTATTTATTAAGCTGAGTCTCAGCGATAAAAGTCATGAAAAGCCTTTTAAATCATAAAAGATAGTAGATTTTATTCTCTACTTGACTCTTTTAATGGATTGCTTGATCCGCTGCAGTTAAACTTGATGTCTATTGTATTTTATTAGTTTAACATTGTTGAAGACTAATGATAATTTTTTTGCATTATCTTAGTCATAATATTTCTTACTGAGCTAGTTGAGCTCACCTTTTCTTTCACTGTTCTATTCAAGAAATGAGAATATAGTTGGGACGAGTTGAAAAACGGAGTGATGGACCAGATGATAGCATTAGTAGTCCTCACTATTCTAATTAATAGTCTGATATTAATTGTATTGAGGACTCTTTTTGAGTATGGATACTCTCTAGAAGACAATATTTGTATTCAAACTCACAGTTTATGTTTTTGTCGTATTGTACACGACAGTTGTATTATTAAGTTGTATTTCAATTCTGTATCATGTATCTGGCGACTCAAGATGGGTGATGTATACCTAATTTTGGGGGCGTAACAGTTGGTATCAGAGCTTAGGGATATGATCCCCGGCTAAGATGTGAGACTAGAACTAGGAGGGGAGAGACGGGGAATTCCTTCGCTAGTATGACCTACCTAAGTTAACTTGTTATTTAATTGGTCGGTCAGAGTATAGGGATGATATGTGATATGTTAATTAACCCTTGTTTTGTTGCAGTATTTGATAATGGCATCCGAAAATGTTGAGATAAGCAATGGAGCAAAATAATATGACCATGTAGCAGTACGAGGCTAAGTTTGCGGAGTTATCCCAGTTTTCATCCCATTTGGTCGATAATGAGGAGCGAATGACGCGAATGTTTCTAAGAGGTTTGAAACCCGATATACGTCAATATCTCATTTCTCATAAACATTGTTTATATTCAGATGTTGTGAATAGGGCTCAATTATTGGAGCGAGATAATGAGTTAGCACAACCAAAAGGTAACGACCAACAACACGATAATAATCATACCGGTGGCAACGACCATCGGAACAACGATAACCATCGTGGTAGAAATTATCATGACCAAGTTAATAGAAGTGGAAATTTCAAGAAGAGAATGTCATTTAGCTCGATTTTGTCGTGTAGTGCGGTCAAGTCCAGCTAGGATAGTGATGGCAAAGGATGTCCCAGACAAGCCAAACCCGATAGTTTAAGTGAGAGCGTTTATTGAGGAACCCGAACGAGGTTATTACGGGTAAGTTAATCATAAACTCTTGCGAAGGCTATACTTTATACGATACCGGTTCTACCCATTCTTTTATCTCTCTTGCTTGCGTTCAACATTTAAATTTAACTCCGGAGAAGTTAGACTTTGACTTATTGGTTAAAACTTCGTTAGTAGAAACATTCGTTACCTCCACTATTTATAAATATTGTTCAAATCAACACTTTCATGTTACTTGTCGATCTTATCTCTTTGAAAATACTTGCCTTTGATGTGATTTAATAAAACGATTAGTTAACTACTCATCATGTTTTTCGTAAGGTTGTTAGCTTTCATACTCCTAACCAACCTGTTATGCGAATTCAAAGTAACCAAACCACTAAAGTCAATCATTGTCATATCAAGCCATAAGTAAAGAGCCCCGATTCTTTCGTTGTTGACTTTCTTGTGTGGGATGCACCGAAGCTAGACTTTCCGTAGGAGACGTTGTGAATGACGATGACAAGTTGATAGGTATCAATGTGACGTGTTATTCAAGTCTTGGATGAGAGTCACAGTTTTGAATGATATTTCTATTGTTAATAAATTTCCTGATGTATTCTTGAAGACTTCTTGGCCTACCCTAGAGCGTGCAATCGAATTTTGTATTGACCCTAGTACAAAACCCATTTCTTAAACCCTCAAATATTTCTTCAACTAAAACGAACGTATTATGCGCCAAATACGTTGGCTCGAGCTGCTGAAGATTACGATCATACCATTCAATATCATCGTGGAAGTGCGAACGTGGTAGCTGACGCGTTGAGTAGAAGATCGTATGCGAGTGAGATATTGTCAACGCAAAGACCCATTTCGTATAACTTACAAATGATGAAGATAGAGTTAAAGACTCTAGGGACCCACGTGAAAATAACGAATATACGATTAGAATCGACTATAATTGATAAAGTTAAAGCCGCTTAAGCTACATACTCAGAGCTGATGAATGTGAAGAAGAAAGTTCAAGAGGGCATTATTCTAGAAGCAAGAATCGATGAAGAGAGGGAATCTCAACCCTCGATTTAATTGACCCATTTGAAATCCTCGATCGAGTAGGAACTGTGGCTTATAGACTCGTTTTACCGTCAAGTATGTCGCGTGTTCATAACATTTTTAACGTATTGATGTTACGTAAATATGTGGACGACCCGAACCACATTATTGATTTAGAACCGGACGAGATAGCGGATAATTTAACGTATAAAGGTGTACCTGTTAAAATCTTGGAATGTATTCAACACTCAAAGGTTATACTTCAAGAGTTAGAATCTGACGAAGTGTCCTCATCTGTTTGGCATACCAGGTACGTACGTAAATTTCGAGGGCAAAATTTCATAAGGAGAGGAGATTGTGAAACCCCAGATTTTATGAATAAAGATTTAATTTTTTCGAAATATTTTTTAAAATATTATGGTGTGAATTTGAGATAATGTTATAGTTGTGAGTAGTATTTATAAATTTTACAAAGTAAACAAGTGGTTATATAATATTCGATTGGTCGGGGAATATAATTTTTATCGGGGAATATTCGTACGACGGCACAATTATTGGTGGACCCCACAACGAAATTATTGTCGGATTGAGAAAACGACAAAAATATTTTATGAAAATAACGGCGGAAGTTTTACCGTTGATACTGTTAAACTACTCGGTAGTAAAAGTACAGTAATACGTGTGGTTGCATAGTAGCACACGGTATTGATTATTAATGCTTTGTGAGAAGTCGCTCAGTTTGATTCAATTATTATCAATTAATAATATGAATTATTTAGCAATAATGAAGTTTTGTTTTATTCGTATTATTAACGTAATAAAATAGAAATATCTTTTTATATAAAATAGAATACTTTATTAAAGCTATTCTATAAATAGAATATATTATATTTTATTTAAAAGATTTTTCTTTAAATAAGGACCGTCAGATTAAAGTAAATCAATTTAGACCGTTCATAGATTAGTTACTATGCATTCTATTTTTCTATAAATAGAAGCTCATTCCTTCATTATTTCTTACGAATTCACTAAAACTCTAGAGAGAGAAACTATAGATAGAAAGAAGAAAAGTGTTCTGCTACTTCACTACTTCTATATCCAGTACTCTTCTTTCTAAGGTAAGTGATAGTAAGGGATATTATTTGTTGTACTCATAAAGGGTATTCTTTCTTTCTTATTCATGAAGAGAACTTCTGTTATTCTATTATTTATTATTATGTTGGAATAACCTGTATACGCGGCCTACCCTCTACTTGGTGACATTCTTCTATTATTCTGCTGGAACATCATGTCTGTGTATTTTACACCAGACTTGGTTCCGTCTTTATTATTTTTCTGTTGGAACATCCTATCTATGTGTTTTACACCGGACCTGGTTCAGTCTTTATTATTATTCTATTGGAACATCCTGTCTGTGCGTTTTACGCTGGACCTGGTTCTGTCTGAATTATTCTGTTGGAATATCCTGTCTGTGAGTTTTACGTCAGACCTGGTTACGTTATTTAGTATTCTGTTGGAATAACTTGTCTATGCGAAGTACCGCATGCATGGTGATTTTTGTTGTTATTCTATTCTTAATTATTCTGTTGGAACATCCTGTCGGTGCGAATTTCACCTGACCTGGTTCCGTTATTATTATTCTGTTGGAATAACCTGTCTATGCGAAGTACCGCATGCATGGTGATTTCTTTTGTTATTCCATTCTTTATTATACTCAGTTGGTTAAAAACTTTGACTTCTATTCTTCTGAGCATTTTTAAATTTTACTCTACAAAGCAGTATCATGTTAACAATTTGGACGTTATCAGTTCCTAGATAAATTAATTCTTGAACTTGTTTTATTGAATTATTATATCATTGTCATCATCCTCATATTTATATTTTGTTGAAAGTCATCTGTGGCCTGTAGTGCATAGATGAACTTGGTATAATTATAACCAGGGTTATTCGGTATAATCATAACTGTAATGTTACAAATGATGTGGAAAAAGTCCTCATTGGTCCGTAGTGCATTGATGGACAGTTTTTGGCATGATTATGGCTATGGATTCTCTTTGGCCGTAGTGCAGAGATGAATTATTTTATGGCATGATCAGGACCATTGATGAAAACATGATTATCTTTAGTCGTAGTGCATGGATAATTCGTGGTCGTGATACTAAAGAATATCCTTGGCCGTAGTGTAGGGGTGATTAGATGATGTGGATTATTTATTAAGTTGAGTCTCAGCGATAAAAGTCATGAAAGCCTTTTAAATCATAAAAGATAGTAGATTTTATTCTCTACTTGACTCTTTTAACGGATTTCTTGATCCGCTGCAGTGAAACTTGATGTCTATTGTATTTTATCAGTTAGTACATGAGGTTTTACACTGTATAATGATGCGTCACACAAAGGACTAGGTTGCGTGTTGATGCAGAATGGTAAAGTCATTACGTTCGCATCACGACAGTTAAAGGACTATGAAAAGGGATACCCTACCCATGATCTGGAATTGGCTGCGGTAGTGTTTACCTTTAAGATTTAGAGACATTATCTCTATGGAGAAAAGTGTGAGATATACCCAGATTACAAGAGTCTAAAATATATCTTCACACAAAAAGAGATGAATATGAGGTAGTTGAGATGGTTAGAATTGATCAAGGATTAAGATTGTGATATTCTATATCTTTCAGGAAAGGCTAATGTAGTAGCAGATGCTTTAAGCAGAAAAAGTAGATAGAAAATGTTTGTATTGACAGAGCAAGAAGAATTAGTATGAGAAAAGGAGAAAATGGAGTTGGAGGTGAAAAATTTGAGGAATTCAGATAAAATAATAGAAATGGAAGAAAGTTCGACCTTATTAAACAAGGTGAAGGAGGCACAAGAAAATGATGAATAATGTGGTAACATCAAGAAATGGCTAGCTGAAGGTGAGGAATTAAAGTATACGATAGATGGTACTGGATTGCTGAGGTTTAAAGAACGCATTTGGGTACCTTCAGTAACAGAGTTAAGAGAGGAAATTTTGCAAGAGACTCATAGTACGAGATACTCGATACACCCAGGAAGCACAAAGATGTATCTGTTAGGTTTGTAAGATTCATGGATGCAATCAAATTACATAAAGTAAGCAAAAATATGGTAAAATAGAGTTTCAAAATTTTACAAACCATATACCCCGATCATCCTTTATGCACAATTATTAATTAAACGAAAAGATGAAGAACAAGAATTATACCCTTGAAGATTCGAGCTTCCTCAGGTACTAGTACACCTCCAAATCCTTTTTGCGTTCAACTTGAATCCACCGAGTTTGATTCCTTCCTTTGATCAACATTAGCTACCCAAGTGTTTGGCCTCTAGAGGTGATCTACTAAGGAAGAAGAAATATTTAAGAAGATGGGTGTTTGGCAAAACCCTAGTTTTTCTATCTATATAAAAAATACGTACTCTCCCAACTCTTGAAATTGTTATTCACGTGTCTTGTGAAAACATCAAGCACCCTCACCCATAATAAGACTCCTCTTATTTATAGATGTAGGCAACCCTCCTTAACTATTAAGGAATTGGGTTTTATTTTAATTAATTAAACTCTTTTAATTAATTAAGTTTTCAATCTTATTAGGAATAATTAATTAAACTTTTTTAATTAATTAGCCTCCTAATCCTATTAGGAATATATGAGAGTACATTTATTAATAATAATAATAATAATAATAATAATAATAATAATAATAATAATAATAATAATAAGACTCCTCTTATTAATTTATATTTAATATTTCTAAAATATTAAATAATAAATATTAAGCTATTTAATTTATTCTATCACTATAGATTAAATTAAATACACTTAACTTATTATTACGATTATGTCATTTGCTTCTTAAATAAATATTTTTCCTTTTACGGTGTGACCGTTTAGCTTCTCCATATTAAATCGGTTGTGAATAAATCAATTAGAACAATTCTAATCTTATTTAAATAAATTAATTAATTTAATAATTTATTTAAATAAATAACATTTATTCTACAATAAGGATAAGTCTCCTTAGCGATCAACGACTTTCTAGATAATATAGATTTCAACATTAATCATAAAAGAATATTTGAGTAAATAGTTACCGTACAATTAAATTCTTTCACCATACAATATCCCAATTAAATATAAAACATGTGTTAGTTCCTAGAGGCACAATAGTTATCTAGAAGGGGGGGGGGGGTTGGATAGATATTTTAAAATTCTTTTACAAAATACTTGTTAGTTTAGATAATGATTTAAACACAACGGAATTTAAGATTTGTTTGTTTTTCCTTTAAGATATAACGAGTTAATAGAAGTGAAGCAGTTATGGTAGTTATAATAGGAATATAAGAGATATAGCGTTTTATGTGGTTCAGAGCACTTAAAGCTCCTAGTTCACTCTTCTACTCCTCGAGTAGGAAATCCTCTAAGAATATCTTTACAATCTCCAAATCTAACAGATTCCTTCAAGACCAGCAGTCTTAGAACTTCTTAGTTCACTTTTAAACTCTTCAAGTCCAACAGACTTGGTACATCTCAGTTCACTTAGAACTCTTCAAGTCCTTCTGACTTGGAACTTCTTACTTCACTTGATAGTAGTTGAGTTCTTGAATAGTGCTACTCAGTTGCTGTCAAGCTTGTGTTATAAAAGAAGTGAGTAGCTAAGCTAGCTTTCTTTTTCAGATCGTAGAGTTGAGCGTTGTGTGTTCTTCAACGTTTTTGTTTAGTGCTTGCTTGTCTTCTTTCATCTGCTGATGTTTTGTATATATGATGCCTTTGAAATATATCCGTTGAAGACATCAGTAGAAGCATTAAATGCATTTGACATTTCTGAGCTTTCATTGAGACTTTTTGCACAACTTCTGATTAGCAGTCTGGCCCACTGACACAGCAGACTGATGTCTCACCTAACACCTGAAAAGGTATTTTCTGCTAACCCATAGTACTTTCCTTAGCTTCTTCAATACCTTTCTTTGTTATATACTAAGGGTGACTATTGTGTTATTGGGACTCCCGAGAACTTCAACGTTTATAATCTATTATTTATTTGTTGAGATTTATTCTTAAACAAATGGGCAAAGTTCGATGCTTCTGATACAGTCAGATGATGCTCTACGATTCTGATCGTGGTGTCCTCCCACCTTGGTGATCCGATACTAGCAAATGAGAACACTACAATTTCTCTTAAGTATTGGCACACTACGTTCTTCACTTTCTTGACTTGCAGACTCTATGCTTCTGAGAGCACACTACGATCTCTAAGTTGGCTTGGCAAGCGTTTGGACCACTCTACGATCCCAGGGGAGGCCCTCCAAAGCAGATACACTACGATTCTTGATGCTCTACGATTTTGCCTTGGCTTCTGTAGTTTTTTGATCAGCTTGATAGACTACGATTTCGTTGAAGCCTATGTATTACATCTCAAGATAGATCAACCTAACAGCTTTGATCTTTTTATCTATACATTCATTTACAGAATGATAAACATTGAAAGCTTAGATCAACCTAACAAATTTGATCTACCACTAAGTCCTTGTACATATATTCCTTGAAGGACTTTACATATAATCATGAATATTTACTTTTAGCATCAAATTTAAATATGCAATCTCCAAACAATCTCCTCCTATTTGATATTGACATAACCAAGGAGATTCGTGTAATGATTATCAATTTGTAGATGTAGTTGCTAGAAGGTAAATATGACTTAGTATTTCAGTGAGCAACTGAAATCTCTAGAGAATAAGCATGAATTTATTAATGTTTGTAAAGACAAATATTACAATTAAGCTTAGTTACATCAATAAGAATTGAGTTTTAACTTATCTATATTTCTTTTGCCTTTTGTTCCTTGGAGGATTGGCATAATCTTCAACTCTCCTTCTCCTGCTAGCTTCGTCTCTCCATGCTATATCTTCCAGTTCGCTTTGACTTAGCCGTTTTAAATGATCATGTATGTTCATGAATGCAGTATCTCCAATTGGCATGCACAGGCCTGTGGTGGTTACACCTTGTGAGCTGGGAGGTGGATCTTGACTTCTTAGTGGTTATGCCATGATAATTTACTGCTGTTCAGGTCGTGGAGTCTGATGGCGAGGCTGTCTTGTAAGAGGGCTCCTTGAAGATTTAGCGAGGAATTTGCCTTTGCCTCTTCCCTTGCCTTTCTCTCCTTCTCTTTTATTCTCACCCTTTATGTAAGCATCAAGGGTTCGAATATCATCAGATAGTCGAGTCATGCCTTGTACGAGCTAGTGGAGCTGATTCTGAGAGTGAGCAATGTCTTCACGATTTTCTTTGATCAGATAATCAGCTCGAGATTCTCTCTTTTGTAGAATTGTCAAGACAATTTCTATTTGTTGCATTTGGCCCATGGAAAATGCTTGGAATTCTTTTATTAATGTTTGTAAACTCATAAGACTTTCCATTATAAGTTTATTATGAGATTCCTAAGTATTCTATAGAACAAGAAATGCTTCCCTATGTTTCTTGGCAGCTTGAAAGTGGATTTGATCCCTTTTATTGATACTCTGAATCATCTCATTTATGATCTCCCTGAGCTTCTTTGTAAGCTCAGTACTTATGTTGCTAGGGAGGGTGTTGGCAGCATCGATCAAGTGAGTTAGCCTTAGGTGAACAAGGTCTGAGTGAACTTCACGATCTTCTTGTATATCCGTGGTCACCTTTTTAGATGCATTAGACAACTCCATTTTGGTAGGAAGGTCTGATATGAGCTCAAAGAGTTGTTGATTATTTTGAGGAGAGCCTTTTGTGTATTGATCTTGCATATTGTAGAGAGAAAGATCAAGATTAAAATAATTATTTATTGATGAGGAAGGGATATCTAATGGAGAAGCAGGTGTGTGAGGTTAAGTCTCAAGAGGAGGCGACTCTACGATTTGAGCAGGTGACTCTGCGGTTGGATTTGGATCACTAATCGCAGAGTGAGAGATGATAGGAGACTGGATCAATACAAAATTAGGCACATTTGTTTCATCAGTTATAGAATGTTGGGATTTTGTAACTGGAAATTGATTGAGTGGATGAAGTATCACTTCCAACCATCTTGGTAACCCGTAGAATTGATTGAAGGTTGATGGTGGACAATGACTAACCCTGAAAGAGATGGGAATAGTTTGTAACTCATGCCCATTTTTTGAAGAGGGGCTGTTGGTGATCAGCTTTTGGGCAAAAGTGAGGTTGCCTGGGAATCCATGGACTAGCACCGAGATTGTTGGATAGGCTTTGAAGGTCCAGAACATGTGATCACAGGAGTTGAGGATTTGGGCTCTGTGAAAGGACATCATAGGTGGATAGGAGAACAGTTTATTATAGTTAGCTCTCCTATATCCATCTCAGTCCACTACAATGATCTCAACTTCGTCATCCTCTTCTTCTTCTCTGTCTTCATTTGAAGTTTCCATTACATCAATTATCTCCACTTGACTTCTTTGCTCTTCTGCTCTCTCATCCTCTATAGCTTCAATCCTTTCCATTTCTACAGTTTCTGAAGCTAGAATCTCTCGAGGGACTGAGGAAGTTTCATGATGGTCTCTTGGAAATTCCTCTTCAGCTGTGGCCTTTTCTGATATAGGGACTTCGTGAGGCTCCCCCTCAACTCGATCATCCATTAGAATTTCAAACAGCTCCCCTCAGCTAGAGCATTCTCTAGTGTAAGAACTTCGGGAAGCTCCCCCTCAACTTGAGTTGTATTCTCCTTACTAGCTTCGGGTAGCCTTTTCTCAGCTTTGGGTTGCTCTTTCTCAACAGCTATCCTTATATCTTCCTCCTTTAACACTCCTTCATTAACAAGGATGTACTTCTTGACTAGTTTTCTCTTTAACTTCCTAGGCTGAGCCACAGCCTAAGTACTTTCTTCAGCTTCAGCTCTGAAAGGTTGATCAGGCTGAAAAACTATTGCAGCATCCTCTTCTGGGATGGTGCCAAGTCTAGACTCTACGATCAGTGGTGACTCTAAGATCGAAGAGAACGAAGACTTCTTTAATTTATGGCTGCTTTTTCCTTTCTTAAGCAGCTGAGAGATGGTAGCTCTGTCTTCTTCTTCCTCAGACTGATGTTCTTTCCTCTTCAAATTCTTCAGAGTTTCAATGCCTGAACTCTCTTGAGGTGCATCAGTAGTTGAACTTTAAGGCTCCTCTATTGTGTGAGCCTTCATCTTCCTCTTTCCCTTGCTTTTTCTGACCAAAGTAATGGGTTTCTCTTTATTGATTTCTTCTTCATCATCAATTTCCTTTACAACTGACATATTTCCTGGCAGCCCAGACTCCTTCACTTCACTCGTTCTTCCACTGGATTTAGACATCATCCTGACATTTTCTGTTGGATTTCGTTTCCAATTTTCAAATAGCTGCTGGGTCATCCTTCTGTTGGGATTGATGAATTATCCTTTATTATCCCTAATTTTTTCACCCAGTACTGAGTACAGGATGATGCTTATAAATCGTCCGTAAAGCATCTTTCCAGAGCTCTTTGATTTCTTCGAACTGAGAATCCACTTCCCAATCCAGTCGATGAGTAGGGCTCCATAGTTGAGTTGAACCTCGAAGCAGATTGCTGTCATGAGCTTAAGTTGCACTTCATTCACAGAGTTATGGCCAGAGCTCTTACATCATATGCATTTCCCAACAATGTCAGCCAAAAACTCATACCTTTGGGGAAACTCTTTCTTCTTGTACCCCTTGATGGTCTGAAACTTTTTATGATGCATCTTCTTCAGTCCTTCATGGAAGTCGATGACCTCCATAGATGGAAGTCCTTTCGATTTGAAACTTAGGGCTAGGTTTATATCTTCATCTTTAAGTTTGATTTCCTCGCCCTTGACCCTTGTGGTTATAACATCGTTCTCAAAAGCTCCATTTCTGTAGAACTCTTTTACCAGCTTTGGGTAGATCCATGTGCTGGTGCCCAAAGCTTCTTCAAGACCAATTTCTTTAATAGAGATAGAATCTTGTGGAATTGAGGGTTAGCTGTCTTGAATTTGTCAAAGCAGAGTCTGTAACCAGTGATAACATTTGAAGCTGCCATTGATTTCTTTGCACTAAGATTGGTTGAGCGTTTTTTGAAGGTTAGGGCTTCTGCTGGTAGAATGAGAGAGAGAGAAATAAGTTTTTTGAACTTTTAATTTCAAAAAGATATTTTCAAACTGTACTTGTAACTTCCCTCCTCTCGATCTGCTTAGTGGAGCATATGTCAAGTCCTACTTGGCTCCACGATTTTAACTGATGTGGAATATACTAATTTGCCCTTAGCTCCTCCTGAGCTAATGTATCTTTTGGGAGGACTACAATCGTCGAGGTAGCATTACGTTCAGTGAGGTTGCAGTTCGATCGTTGAGATAGTCATTACGATCGTTGAGTTTGTACTACGATCATTGAGTTTGTATTATTATCGTTGAGTTCACTGTTGAATCTGCTCTACGAACTTTATCTGCCCTGGTCCTTGTGATGAATTTTGACTTGGCATTCCTTCCAAGTCAAGGTAGCTCAGAAAGGGCCAATCTCTTAGAATAAACTAAGGATTAGGTTTGTCTCTGAGGCGCTTGATAGAGGGATTGCTTTGATTTGTTGGAGATGTTGTCATCACATGATGCTTCTTTGTCATGTCGAGGAAGCTCTACGATCGTGGTCCTTCATGTCAAGGCAGCTCTACGATCGTGGACTATCTCTATGATTTTGAACATAGCCTTTATATCTGCATGGTTAACATAAACTAGAGCATAGATGATATGGTTGAAGATTTAGCATGCCTAACTCACTTATCAATTTATTAAATCTGGATTCATCTAGAGGCTTTGTAAAGACATCAACAAGTTAATTTTCAGTAGGGATATATTGTAAAGATATGGTTCCATTTTGAACATTATCCCTAATAAAATGATATCTTATTTCTATATGCCTAGTCCTAGAATGCATGACAGGATTGTGTGTTATTGCTATGGCATTTGTGTTATCACAATGAACAGGTATAAATTTGAAATCAAACACATAGTCTGCTAGCTGATTTTTCACCATAATATTTGAGCACAACACCTACCAGCAGTAATGTATTCAGCTTCTACTGTTGATGTAGAAATTGAGTTTTGCTTCTTGCTAAACCAGGATACAAGTCCGTTTCCTAGTAGCTGACAGGTGCCACCGGTACTTTTTCTATCTATTTTGCAACCTGCAAAATCAGCATCTGTATATCCTGTTAGTTCAAAGGAGTACTCCTTGGGATACCAAAGTCATAAGTGAGGTGTATCCCTGAGATACCTGAAAATCCTTTCTACAATAATTAAGTGTGATTCCTTAGGATTAGCTTAAAATTTAGCACATATGCATATTGTAAACATTATGACTGGTCTACTGGCAGTTAGATATAAAAGAGAGCTTATCATACCTCTGTATTGAGTTATTTCAATACTTTTACCTTTTTCATCTTTGTTAATCTTGGTTGCTGGAGCAATTGGTGTTTTCATAGGAGAGGCTAATTATATGCCATACTTTTTAAGTAAGTCTTTAATGTACTTATCTTGGTTTATGAAGATTCCTTCATCAATATGTTTTACTTGCAATCCGAGAAAGAAATTCAGCTCATCCATCATGCTCATTTCAAACTTGTTCTGCATAAGCTTGGCAAATCTCTTACACAGTTTTTCATCAGTAGAGCCAAAGATAATGTCATCAATATATATTTGAACTAATAAGACTTTGCCTTTATGCTTTCTATGAAATAATGTGGTATCTACTCTACCTCTAGTGAAACCATTTTCAATAAGACAGTTAGTTAGTGTTTCATACCATGCTCTAGGTGCTTGTTTAAGATAATATAAGGCTTTGTCTAATCTATAGACATAATTAGAGAGAGTTAGATTGATGAAACCTGGAAGTTGCTCCACATATGCTTCTTTTTGAAGTTCACCATTCAGGAATGCACTTTTAATACCCATTTTAAAGACTTTGAATTTCATGTGGGCAACAAAGGCAATAAATATTCTGATGGCTTCTAATCTGGCAACAGGTGCAAAGGTATCGTCGTAGTCATTATCTTCTTCTTGAGAGTAACCTTTGGCCACTAGTCTTTCTTTATTCCTTATTATTACTCCATCTTCATCCATCTAATTTCTGAAGACCCACTTGCTGCCAATAACTGGATGGTTTCTTGGTCTGAAAACTAATCTCCATACTTTGCTTCTTTCAAACTTGTTTAGTTCTTCTTGTGTGGCTTCTATCCAACTGGAGTATTCCATAGCATCTTCTATCTTCTTGGGTTCTATTTGTGACAGAAAGCTTATATAGAAACACTCATTCTGGGTGGCAGCTCTTGTCTTGACTCTTACATTTGGATCTCCAATGATTAAGTCTTGAGTGTAATCTTTTGCCCATCTATTTCCTGTTGGAACATATGTCATGATGCCTTCTTGTCTGAGACCTTCAAGATCAATTTCTACTTCTTGATGTGGAGGTTTGTTGTCTTGCGTAGTTCTCTCTACGATCTCCTCTCCTTGCTTGACGACTTCATTTTCTGGGACTACGATCGTGGTGTTGAGCTCGACGACCTCATTTGTAGTGTTTGAATTTTCGTTCGCAGTGTCTTGAGACACTGTTTTGTCCAAGTTTATTTCATCGAAGATGATGTGAATCGAGACTTCAACACTCAGTGTCTTCTTGTTGAACACTCTATAAGCCTTACTGTCTGTGGCATATCCGAGAAAGATTCCTTCGTCTGACTTAGGTTGGAACTTTATCAGATACTATTTCCCATTATTGAGAATGTAGCATGCACAACCGAATACATGACAGTAGTTGACACTTAACTTTCTTCCTTTCCACAGTTCGTAGGGAGTCTTCTTTATCGTAGAGTGTATGAGCGATCAGTTCTGAGTGTAGCATGCAGTGTTGACAGCTTCTGCCCAGAACTATTTAGGTAGATGGGCTGCTGCTAGTAGAGTTTTTCCAGCCTCTATTAACGTTTTGTTCTTTCTCTCAGCTACTCCATTTTGTTAAGGAATTCATGGAGCTGAGAAGTTTTGACTAATGCCATTGTCTGTACAAAACTGGTCCATCTCAGAGAAGTCAAATTCTCTACCATGGTCACTCCTTATAGCCTTAATTTTCTCCCCTTTCTCGTCCATCACTAGTCGGAACATCTTGATTAGTTGGGAGCTTGTTTCATCTTTTGAGCTTGTTAAAGTGTAATCTACTCATGAGGCAAGTTTCCTAACCCTACTTGTCATTATTGTTCAAGTTTATTATTTACCTCGAGTAAATTATCCTTACTATTATTCAAGTTCAAATGTTATATTAAAGATTGATTATCTTTTCAAAGCATGATTCAGTTATACAATAATTGTCATATTGTATATTTTTTTGAGATTATTATTCAAATTGAATATCATTATTGTTAAACCTTATTAGACTAGTGAACCCTTAATGATTCAACTAGTCCATAGTTGATGAGCGTTCTAAATTTCAGAACCCTTGATGAATTATCCAAACCAAACTTTCTTTGGTGCGGACTCGAATGTCAAACTGAGATGAACAACCCTGTATAGGGGATTATTTACGCTTTAGCGTTGAGATATTGTGCACAGTATGGTACTAAGGGTTGATCCCCCTAAGTACGAGAAAAAAGTCCATAGTCTTATGACTGTTAAAGATTTCAAGTACAACCCTTGATAACCTAGGACATAGTTCAAGGTCTTATGACTCTTAGAAATCTTTTGATTCTTGTTATTCATTCTTGATTCAAAAGTTGAGCTTTATTTCAGATATCTTTGATTCATTCACATGTTATTATACTGTTATTTCATTATTATACTTGTGGGCAATTGTGCTCACTCTTGCTTAATAATAACATTGCAGTTAAGAACGAAAGAACTGATGAACCTTCCATTAGTAAAGGCAAGGGAAAAGTTGGCAAGTGATGAAGACTAGTTGTTTATATGTTGATGTATTTGTTTAGGACTTAAGTTAAAGATGTTATTTAAGACTTATTTGTTTATGATTCCACACAGATGTTTAAGGTTAGTTTAACCTAGGATTGTATTATTATTCAGATGTTGTAACCCTTTAAAAGGAGGATTTTATTTCTATTTATTGCATCGTTTGCATTTATTATGGGTAGATAGATAGATGATATTTGTACAGTGAACACCAAGTCCCATGGAATCGAAGTACCAGGATTTGGGGGTGTCACAAGTTGGTATCAAAGTTGTAGGTTATGAACCTTAGGTGGGGGAACAACCTTAGGTAATAGCCTTATAGAAAGAAGATAGTAATGGAAAACTCTTATCGAGTTCTAAGAAATGAATTTTTTTTGTAATTCATTGAAGATAATAAAATACATTATGTGTTTATGTGTTAAAGTTTGCGTTAGATGATACGACTTAGTAACTAAAACTTAAAATTTTGTTGTCAGGATGTCGAATGTTGGAGAAGCTAGTCAAGTTGGGGAGGAAGAACCCCGATTACCTATAGTACCTACAGAGGAGGAACCCCAAGACATACATGTCGTTAGGGAGCAGCTGGTACAGAGGGAGTCATCTCCATTGATCACCGTTGAGGAGCATGAGCCCGAGACTGATCCTGAGAAGGATCCTAAGGAGGAATTTGATGAGGAAGAGGAAGAAGAGGAGTTACCACGGTACACCGTTGATGCTGAGATGTATGACACGATATACGACCGTAACGTTGAGTTACAGGACAAGGTTCAGGAATTGACCGAGCGAGCGACTGTTCAGCAGTCTACTCTAGAGGAGAAGGAGATTTTGACTCTTCACTCATGATTGGGAAATGTAGAATGGGATTTGGTCCATGAGAAGGGTCAAACCGAGAATAAGACCGAGGAGAAGAAGAATGGGTAAGAGAATCACGTCGAGCTGATCGTGCAGAAGATGATAGTCGTGCAAAGAAGGCGAAGATTGGAGAGACATACTCTATACTTAACAAAGCAATGAATGAGATCCAAGATCGAGTTTTGAGGTACCCCATCCAGTTCGAAGGACTTCCATTGTATATGATGGATCGCAGGACGATGTATCGCATCTTAGAAGAGGAGCGTAGCATGGTTATTCAGTACCTTGACCGACATTGTTATGATTCGTTTAATTATGTGAAGAACTTAATTAGTTTTTTTTAGATGTAAATTTTGACGTGTTTATGAACGAAAGATTATTTTAATGTTTTAAATCCTGTGGATTCTTTATTCCAGGATAGTTGATGTAATAGCAATGATGCTATAGTTTGATGTTAAAACTTTTGATTTGAATGAAAATATATAAAATTATTTGAGATGATGTGTTAAATGAGTATGTTAAATTGTTGAGTAATGCCTTAACTATTTAGAGAAATAAATAAAGTTCTAATAAGCGTGTATTTAATAGAAAAATGTCGCCAAGGAGAAGACAACAGCGTCAACCGGCTCAGGAAGAGTCTACCAATAATAACAATAATGCCAATGCTAATCCCGTTCCGCAGTTGGTGAACTTACTGACTGGAGCCATGAATAATCAACCTCAAACTCCACCCAATACTACATTTAAAGATTTCAAGGAGGTGGGACCGCCAGAGTTCAAAGGTTCCATGAACCCAATCGAGGCTCAAACGTGGGTTATGAAAATGGAGAAAGTTTTTGATGTTGCTAGGGTTAGAGGAGATCAAAAGACCGCTTTTGCAACGTTTATGTTGAAGTCTGAGGCTAGCTACTGGTGGCAAGCAAACAAAGTACGAGGAGGTGAAGGTGTAATTACGTGGGAGAGATTTAAAGAGATGTTCTTCGAAATGTATTTCCCGACCAGTTCACAGAACCAGATGGAAGTTCAATTTTTGGAATTGAAGCAAGGAAATATGAGCGTACCTGACTATGCGGCTAAATTCAACGAGTTGGCAAGGTTCGCCCCATACCAAGTACACACTGACGAGAGAAAGGCCAGAAGATTCGAACAAGGACTAAAGACTTGGGTATATAGTAAGGTATCAATGTTTCAGCTAAACACGTTTGCTGGAGTACTGGAAAAGGCCATCCTTGCTGAAGGAGGAAGCAATGCGGTGACCAAGTACAATCAAGAGCAGAAGAAGAAGAAGAGTGAGAATGAAGGTAATAACAGGACTGATGGAAGTAGCACTGGGGGTAGTCATAATTAGAAGAGAAAGTGGACGGATAACTCATCATCGGGAAATCAACAAAGTAATCAGAAGGAACGAATCGAGGCATGCCCGACTTGCAGAAAAGCTCATCTGGGAGTTTGCATGAAAGGGAAGCGAGTGTGCTACAATTGTGGTCAGGAAGGCCACATAGCACCAAACTGTCCAAATCCAAAGAAGGGTGCTTGTTTTAACTGTGGTTCGAAAGATCATCTAGCAAGAGACTGCTCTAAGAAGGGATTAGGAGGAGCAGTATCAGGAGGTAATCGTGAAAATAACAGTGGAAATGCCTTAACCATCATCGGACCACCTACAACAAACCGACCGACCGCCAGAACTTTCAATATGTCGGTGCAGGATGCAATTCAGTCTCGCGATGTGGTGTCAGGTATCATTCCGATCAATGAAATTAACGCTTATGTTTTATTTGATTCGGGTGCTACTTGTTCCTTTATATCCGAAAACTTTGCTAATAGTTTAGAATTGCTTATGGATGAGTTGGAATATCCCATGAATATAGAAATTGCGAATAGAGAGATAATTCCTGTTAAGTACATGTTTAAGAACTGTAGGGTGAATATTAAGGGTAATATCATGAACGTAGATCTTATCCCTATTCGACTTGGAGAATTTGACGTTATTTTGGGTATGGATTGGTTATCCAATTATGGGGCGGTAATTGGCTGCCAGAAGAAGCGTATTAACCTTATGACTCCGTCAAATATTGTGTTTTATGGTAGCAAGTCGCCTAGACAAGCGAGTTGTCTGACGATGATGCAGGCCAGGAGGTTGTTAAGACAAGGTTGTGTAGGATATCTACCTTACGTAGTCGACAGTCGAAAAGAGAATCTGAAGGTAGAAGAGATACCGATTGTGAGGGACTTCGTCGACGTATTTCCAAACGATTTGCCAGGACTTCCACCAAATAGAGAGGTACATTTCGTGATCGATTTGGCGCCCGGAACCCCTCCAATATCGAAGGCACCATACAGAATGGCACCAGTAGAGATGAAAGAATTAATGGTACAATTACAAGAATTGCTGGAAAAAAAAGTACATTCAACCGAGCGTATCGCTGTAGGGAGCGCCGGTGTTGTTTGTGAAAAAGAAGGACGGATCGATGCGGCTCTGCATTGACTACAGAGAACTGAACAAGGTCACGATTAAGAATAGATATCCATTACCAAGAATTGACGATCTGTTTGATCAATTAAAGGGAGCAAGATACTTTTCCAAGATAGACTTGAGGAGTGGTTATCACCAAATGAAGGTGAGGCCAGAGGATGTACCGAAGACAGCCATCAGAACGCGATACGGTCACTACGAATTTTTAGTAATGTCGTTTGGTCTAACGAATGCTCCTGCAGCATTTATGGGACTAATGAATGGTGTGTTCAAGTCGTTTTTAGACAAATTCGTGGTGATATTTATAGATGACATTCCGGTACATTCTAAAACCAAAGAAGAACACGAAGAACATTTGAGATTAACGTTGGAAGTATTGAGAAGGGAGAAGTTGTATGCTAAAATTTTGAAATGCAAATTCTGGATCGAGCGAGTACAATTTTTTGGTCACGTGGTCGATAAAAATGGAATTTCGGTAGATTCATCTAAAGTCGAAGCCGTGATTAACTGGGATCAGCCGAGAACGCCGTCAGAAGTAAGAAGTTTTCTTAGATTGGCGGGATATTATAGAAGATTCATTCAAGATTTTTCCAAGATCGCAACTCCGTTAACGAATTTAACTCGAAAAGATGTGAAATTTGTTTGGACGGAGAAGTGTGAGGAGAGCTTTCAAGAATTAAAGAAGAGGTTGAGTACGACACCTGTGTTATCTCTTCCAGATGATACATACAATTTTGTTATTTTTAGTGATGCGTCGCATAAAGGAATTGGTTGTGTGCTGATGTAAAATGGTAAAGTCATTGCGTATGCATCACGACAATTGAAGGATTACGAGAAGGGGTATCCGACCCATGATTTGGAGTTAGCTGCAGTTGTATTTGCTTTAAAATTTTGGAGGCACTATCTCTACGGGGAGAAGTGTGAAATATATATGGACCACAAGAGTCTGAAATATATTTTCACACAGAATGACTTAAATATGCGTCAGAGAAGATGGTTGGAATTAATCAAGGATTACGACTGTGAGATTTTATACCATCCAGGTAAGGCGAATGTGGTTGCCGATGCCTTAAGTAGAAAGGGTCATGAGAAATTGATGATGTTAACTGCTCAGGAAGAGCTAATTGTGGAAATGGAGAAACTGAAATTGGAAGTGAAGTTTCCAATGGAGATTGATGAGAAGCTATTTCAGATGCAATCTGGTACAACTCTACTAGATAAAGTGAAGGAGGCTCAGCTTCAGGATGATGAATGGAAAAATGTGACAAAGAAGATATCTGAAGGAACCGAACAGAGATTTAAGATGGATAAGGAAGGAATACTGAGATTTGAGAGTAGAATTTGGGTACCGCTAGTACAAGAGATTAAGGAAGATATTTTAAGCGAGGCTCATAGTTCAGATATTCGATTCACCCTGGTAGTACAAAGATGTACCAAGATCTTAGACAATATTTCTGGTGGCCGAATTTGAAGCGTGATGTTGCAGAAGGTGTTGCCAAGTGTCTGACCTGTCAGAAAGTGAAAGCGAAACATCAGAAACCAAGTGGATTGCTTCAACCGTTGGAAATCCCAGAATGGAAATGGGAACATATTAAAATGGACTTCGTTGTTAGCCTTCCGACGACTCAGAAAGGCTACGACGCAGTATGGGTTATCGTTGACCGACTGACGAAATCTGCACACTTCCTACCGATCAAAATAAGATTCAACTTAGATCATTTGGCCAGGCTATACGTAAAAGAGATTGTTTCGAGGCACGGAGTTCTGGTATCAATTGTTTCAGATAGGGATCCGCACTTCACATCAAATTTCTAGAAACGTCTTCAGGAATGCATGGGTACGCAATTGTGAATGAGTACAGCTTACCGTCCTCAAACAGACGGACAAAGTGAGAGAACGATTCAGACATTAGAAGATATGCTAAGAGCCTATGTGATGGACTTTAAAGGAAATTGGGTTGATTACCTACCATTAGTAGAGTTCGGCTACAACAACAGTTACCACGCTAGTATAGGCATGCCGCCTTACGAAGCGTTATACGGCAGAAAGTGCAGAACTCCGTTTTATTGGGATGAAGTTGGTGAAAGACAATTGCTAGGGCCAAAATTGGTACAGCAGACGACAGAAATAGTCAAAGTAATCCGAGCACGACTGGTAGCGGCTCAAGATCGACAGAAGAAATACGCTGATCCACATCGTAAAACTATCGAGTTTGAATTTGGTAGTTATGTTTTCTTGAAGGTCTCTCCCTGGAAAGGGAAGATCATGTTCGGAAAGAAAGGGAAATTGAGCTCAAGATTGATTGGACCCTTTGAAGTACTGAGAAGAATCGGAGAAGTTACGTACGAGGTAGCCTTACCTCCAGCACTTGAGAATGTCCACAACGTCTTCCATGTTTCTGTATTACGACCATACAAAGCCGATTACAAGCATGTAATTGAATACGAACCCCTGCATTTTGAGAAAGACTTATCTTACGAAGAAATTCCTGTCCAAATTGTCGACCGAAAAGAACAAGTTCTCAGAAATAAAGTTATACCTTCTGTTAAGGTAATTTGGAGGAACCATAATGCTGAAGAAGCTACGTGAGAACTCGAAGAGAATATGATGAAGAATTATCCTCATTTATTTACTTAAATTATGAGTAAGCGATTCTGGGGACAAAATCTTTGTAAGGGGGGGAGAATGTAATGGGTCGAAATTATTGAGTCGTGATTCTGGGGACAGAATCCTTTTAAGGGGGAAAAGATGTGACAAACGAGAATTTTGTAATTTAAATTTAATATTTATTGAATTAAATAAATATTTTTTTTCGATGATTTAATTATTGGATTAAATAATTATTTGATGCAAATGTGGTAAATTAATTTAATTATATGGGTTACATTTATTAAATTAGTGTAGAGAATAATTATTATTCGAAGTATGTCATTATGCGAGCTTATTGTATTAAAAGAAATATTTAATAAGCCTAATGTTATTTAAATTAATTTAATTATTAATTAGAGAATTATTAATTTGACATTATTTATTTATGAGAAGTTATTATATTTTATTTATATTAAATAAGATATATGAATTATTGTGCAATTGGGTGTGACATTTATTAAACTATATGATATAGCTTTATTAAATTAAATAGTTTTTAAAACCTATTCTAACTAGCCAAACATGGTACTAAAGGGAGTTGGGGCCAGTTAACTCATAACTGGGTAACTGACCACCAACGCGCGTCAGAATTTTCCTTTTTTATCAATACGACGTTCTTTATTTCTTTCTTATTATTTCTAAGTCTGAAAACAGAGAAGGAGAGTATTTGTGAGTCAGAGAGAATTTAGAGAAAATTCAGAGAAGTTGTGGAAGGAGAACTCTGTGATTGAAGTAGTATCTGAAAAAGGAATTATTATCTTTACTCATCTCCTCTAGATTATACTCTGGATAATTTCTCCCAATCCCAATTTCTCCTTTTACGTATTTAAGTTTTTATACAAATGGTTTTCAAGTACTGTAAAGTTTTATGATGGGAATTTGTAAGGCTTATGTGATTATATGGGTTAAGATGTTATCAAATCGTGTTTAATTATATATATTATGTAAACCATATCATCAGTATCATAAAACATGTCGTTATACGATGACTTATTATTTCAAAATATACAGAGTTTGGGTTTTGGCCATATGGCCTTATATGTGATTTTAGTATGTCAAACATAAAGGTTTTCGTAAAATTTACACCCTTATATTATTATGCATGTCGATATGAAGAGACCAAAGTTTAAATAAACAGATTCGGTGTTATAACGAATCCGTAGTGACAATTTTCATGTTTTATTTTAAAAACCTCCAAGAACATTAAAGTCAGTGAAATTCACATGCTTTAAATCCGTTATTAAGTGTTTAATTTGGTTAAAATCACTTTATAAATGTTGGATATTGTTTATGCATAAATTATAACATGTGGGTATGTGCAAATTGGTGAAATTAGTGTTTAAAAAGTGTTGATTTCGTTGAATTTTGTGTTCGTCGCGAACTGAAAATTCAGAGTTTGGGGTTTCACGCCACGGCGCCAACTCCCAGTTCTCGCGCCGCAGTGCCAAGTACCAGGCCGCAGCGCCAAGACTCAATACAAAAGTGGCACCGCAGCACCACTTAGCAGAATGTCCATAAAATATTTTTTTTTAGCATTCAAGTATGGAAAGGTGTTAGCAACTTAGTGTAATGATTATAAAAATTTATTAGGCATATTATGAGATGTTAAATTAAATTCTTAGCACATCCATAACATAATTGCTTGTGGATCGAATTAATGAATGTATAATTAGCTTGTTATTCATGAGGTATAAATTATGTGACAAAGTGGTAAATTAACCAAGTATAGTCAATAATCAATGTAGACAAAGAGAATGAGTTTATGATGATTAGTTAAGTTATAATTAACTGATATTGTGGATGTGAATGGTATGTAGGATTAAATTCAAAGAACGTGCTTAGTTAAAGTGTAATCTACGCACGAGGCAAGTTTCCTAACCCTACTTGTCATTATTATTCAAGTTTATTATTTACCTCGAGTAAATTATCATTACTATTATTCAAGTTCAAATGTTATATTAAAGATTGATTATCTTTTCAAAGCATGATTCAGTTATACAATAATTGTCCTATTGTATATTTTTTTGAGATTATTATTCAAATTTAATATCATTATTGTTAAACATTATTAGACTAGTGAACCTTTAATGATTCAACTAGTCCATAGTTGATGAGCGTTCTAAATTTCAGAACCCTTGATGAATTATCCAAACCAAACTTCCTTTGGTGCGGACTCGAATGTCAAACTGAGATGAACAACCCTGTATAAGGGATTATTTACGCTTTAGCGTTGAGATATTGTGCACAGTATGGTACTAAGGGCTGATCCCCCTAAGTACGAGAAGAAGGTCCATAGTCTTATGACTATTAAAGGTTTCAAGTATAACCCTTGATAACCTAGGACATAGTTCAAGGTCTTATAACTCTCAGAAATCTTTTGATTCTTGTTATTCATTCTTGATTCAAAAGTTGAGCTTTATTTCAGATGTCTTTGATTCATTCGTATGTTATTATACTGTTATTTCATTATTATACTTGTGGGCAATTGTGCTCACTCTTGCTCAATAATAACATTGCAGTTAAGAACGAAAAAACTGATGAACCTTCCATTAGTAAAGGCAAGGGCAAAGTTGGCAAGTGATGAAGACTAGTTGTTTATATGTTGATGTATTTGTTTAAGGCTTAAATTAAAGATGTTATTTAAGACTTATTTGTTTATGATTCCGCACAGATGTTTAAGGTTAGTTTAATCTGGGATTGTATTATTATTCAGATGTTGTAACCATTTCAAGGGAGGATTTTATTTCTATTTATTGCATGGTTTGCATTTATTATGGGTAGATAGGTAGATGATATGTGTACCGTGAACACCAAGTCCTGTGGAATCGAAGTACCCAGATTTGGGGGTGTCACAAGCTTTCTAGGAATGTAGGGCCCATTCTAAATAGTTTTAAATAGATCTTCAGCTATTGAATCCATGTAGGCTTGCATATGAACTTTCCAGTTGGCGAATTTATCTTTGTTGCACATTGGTGGATTGCTGCCTCCTCCAGTCTTTGTTTCGCTTATCAGATGTGCCATTGGATCTACTTAAGCTTTGTAGGCTATTTGATAAAACCTGTTTCGATACCAATTGTTAGTTCCCAGAGGCACAATAGTTGTAATACCCGACAATTTCCACATCATATTAAATATGTTAATGGAAATAAATATGTATTTGAATATAAATGATTTTTGTATTACGAGATGAGTTAACGCAATTATATTAAATAATTGAATAATTGAGAATATGTGGAGTTTGTGATGAACTCGTTGAAAGCCTTGTCTGGCACGGTGATGGGAAATATTAATTGTAATATTAATCAACGAAGGAATTATCAAGTGAACAATTAAGTAATATTAATTGTTAATTGTTATTGTAGAATATAAATTAATTGTTGATGGTGATTAATTAATAATATGTGATTATTAATTGTTATTGTGGGTAAAGTAAATTGCATGACTAGAATGGTATGATTCATTTAAGTTATGTGTGTAAGACATGTGATATTATATAGTTCTTACATTAAAAAGAAAATATGGTGTGACACATTAATATAACTATGTAATATATATAAACTATATAATAAAATGTAGGGAGTTAGTAGTTACATAAACAATTGATTATGTGACAATAAGTATGGGTGGGAACATTAAAAGATGTACTCTGTCAAAGAATTATAAATTATTTCAATAAGTGAATCTAATTGGAATAATAAAGTTTTAAGGAGATACTAAATTAGTAATGGTTAATTAAATGGAGTCTATACCTTCTAAAAATATTAATTAGACTGGACTAATGTACATGGATTATATGATGTGAGTATAAAATTTTCTTTACATTCCAAATATGGTAACAATTGTACCTTAATATTACATTATGGGAATTAAAAGGAACCAAACCAAGCCTTAGTTAATACAGTTGCTGAGATTTAAGCCTTTTCCCAAATTAAAAGTCTCAGCTATTAGACGCGTATTAGGCCAATGGTCTATCCCCTACTGTTGTGTAAAGCTCAGCCAAAACCTAAAAGCTAAGAGGAAAATGATGAAGCTAGAAATGGTAGTGATGATGGCTATGAATTGGCAGTTGGCCAACTCCCTTCTACCCATTGTTCTCTTTTATTTTCCATTAAAATAAACCTTGGTGTAAAGAAATTGACTGGGTATGCATTTCTCTATATAAGTAACTTCATTCTTCTATTTTCTTGTTGCTTGAAATTGTCTGCTAAGTGTGAACTAAGAGGGTGTGCTGCTGCAAAATTGAGGGAGTATAATCATTGTGTTGAGGAATTTAATTAAGCTTCAAGAGGTATAAAATTCTATTTTCATGTTCTTGAGTTGAGTTTTGTCAAATTCTTGCTACTCTCATGAATTCTCTGTTGATTGGTGGGATATATCATGCCATTGTGTTAATTAGGAATGTATGCATGTCTAGAAGTAGTTTGTACATGTTGCGGTAGAAGCTGTTAGCAATGCTTGTGATTGAGGCTTTGCAGAAGCAGAGCCATATTTTTTGCCTCTGGACGAAGTGGCGCGGCCGCGCCACTTCCCTAGTACTTCACCGCGCGACCGCGCGGGTTTCCTATCACAGTTACTGATGTTGGCTCTTTAAGATGTCATGAGCATGCTACTTAAGTTGAACATGTATATAAATGAACTTAGGACATGAATAGTGTTGTTATGAACATTGTAAGTTATTTTAGCTTGGGTTAGTATGCATTCACAGAAAACTTGTTGATTTGGAAACTAGTTTGATAAACATAGTGTGATGCATGTTCTGACCTTAAGCCTCAACATGTTAAGTTCAAATAATTTACCAAAATACTAGTTTATATTGTGGAAATAGTATGAGATATTCCAGCATGATTAAAAGGGAAAATTTCAAGTAAAAGGCTATGTGTAAGTAAGCTATGTATACATTAAGTTTTGAGCTTGAAAAACATGCTATCATAATCTAAACCTATAAATGTAAAAGCACGACATAGAGTACATGGACTTACTTTGTATGCTTAAGTTTTGATTATTTACTAAGGGAGACATAGGGTTTTAAATACAAACTTGAGGAATTATATATGAACTTGTGCATATGCTTATATGTTCTAATGTGTATATAGGAGAGCATGATGTGTAGTAAATGAAGTAACTTTGCATTCTTAGTTGGTTTAACATGAGTTTTTTTTCAATGCAAATGTTGAAGTTGAAACCCAACTTTGTTGGGGGAATACCCAATTACTAGTCTGAACCTATTGACCATCATGGTAGGACGCTTTATGCATCTAGATATGGTCGATATGTGCATCCATCTAATTAAACATGTTGTGAACTAGTCAAACATGGTTTCAAAAAATTTCTAAAGAGATAAAAACTATGTTGAATTGAAATATATGGGCAAGACAACTCGAGCATGTATATTTAAGGGTTGTTAACCTCATTATGTGGTATAATGGTTAGCCATGGATAGTTTGTTAAAAAGTGGTTTGATAATAGAGATTTTCCTACAAAAAACAAAACCATAGTATTAAGAGAGTCTTGAAATGGCCATAGGATAGGCCAAACCTATTCATAGACATAACTCTGCAAATGTCATTATAATTATTTATAAGTGCGCAAGTATGGCCAATCTATTTTCTAGCAGTTCTGGTTTGAGCAAGGAGCAGCACGGTCGCGCCGCCGTGCAGTGGGGTCTAAGTCATGTTAATAAATTGAGAATTGATGCGTGCTTATATGGTTACTCTAATCTGTAAAACATGTCCAGTATAGTATTCATGTGTTAATGAGCATGTTATTGAAAGGATCTTATAATGAATTAATGTTTACAACTTCAAAGTCAAATTGTGATTTCAACTACGACATAGTGTGTTAGAAACTAATTTTTCATGTGATGACATATGTATAAGATTATACGACTAGAAGACTAACAATATATGATTGGTATTTATGAGTTATACATATATATCATGGTAAATTACGTATTGAACTTGTATAACTAATGTGATTATACATGAATAGGATATCATAGTGCATTGGATTGGTATTAATCTTTATTTTGGTAAACTACGCTTGAGGCATGTACTCGAACCTTACTCTTTATTGAGCATTATTTGAACTTGTGCAAATTATTGATCGTACAAGTAAGTCTTTGAAGAAATAATATTTCGTAATGAAATTTCAAACTTTGATTCGAACGATAATTGTTCATGTATATTGTGAAAGGAATTGTCTAAGCCATTGATTCGACTAGATTATTGATATTTGAACAAAAGCTATCCAAACCAAATTAACTTGGTGCGGACTCTTATAACTTAGAAGAACAACCTTTTAGTAGGGGAATTATATATTGTTGGGGAACCGACGTGCGCACATGAGAAGGACTAAATGTTATGCATGACATAGGGTACCTTAGGCTGATCACCTGTCATACTCATTTTGTAGAATTATCAGTTGTATCACTGTTAATTCTAGGAGAAGTTCATAGTCCTTAGTGACTTCTCAATATTCATTACATTGAAATCTTGAATTGATAAACCTTTGAATATTATTGATATTTCTGTCCATAGCGACTGTTGTTGATAATCATTGATACTTCTTGCTATCTTGAACTATCATTATTAATATACCCTTGATAAATTGAAAACTATATTGAATACCCTTTTTGCTATATTACTTGTTGGTCAAAATTGTTGCTCATCCTTGATTTCCCTAAAACTTTCAGTGAAGGCAGAACGTGGTGAACCATCTGGCAAGGACAAGGGTAAAGAAAATGCTTTAGAGTAGTTATTTCTAGGCTATTAGGAATGTGCTACGTTTTGGGTTGTGGAAGAACTTATTTATCTATGTTTAATTTAAGTTGTGTTGTATTATGTATTAGCTATATCTAAACGATTATTCAACACTTGACATAATCCTAATTGATTTCATCATCAATTCTTACTACTATGGTATCAATAAAAACTCAAAAATATAAAAACTAGAGTTTTAGGCTAGATTATTACCTTTTGATTCTTCTTAACCTTAGCTAGATGATAAGAAAAGCTTGAACATCCTTCTTATTCTCCTTTGATTTCTCAAAGTTCCTCTCCAATTTCATAGAGAACTCTTACCCTCTTTCTCAATTTTCCCTAACTTTGTCTTATGAAAATAACGAGCGTAACCCCAACTGATGAATACGTGAATTTTAAGTTGGGTTGTCAGTTAAAAATAATAAATGGTTTTAGCAGTTATAAAATACAAAGAGTCTAGGCCATGTTTGGATAACTTAAATAAGCTCCAATCCATTTATTTCAACAACTCTCTTACTATATGATACATATGTCACACTTCATTCTTTTTTTTATTGCTAAATTATTCAGCCAACACTCTTCCTATCTATTTACCCATATGACTTATGGAATTACATTCATAAGTAAAACACTTTTAATCAACTAAACATTTCCATTAAAATAATTAATATTTATTCCATTAATTATTTTAATAAATAATACAATTATTATGTATAATTATACAATTTCCTTCCTTTTATAAACTATCCCAAGATAATTTATTTAATCTATACTTTTAATCACAATTTAGATATTTATTTAATTAATTAATCCTAACACCAATATTTATTTATAATTATATTGGTTCTTCTCATTCTCATACTGCATTTACATTCACTTGGCTAAATATAATACATTAAGCTATTACATAAACCTATTACTCTTACATGTAATATATTACCTTTCTATTTTATTAAAACAATTATATTTACATTAATTCATTGTTTAAATTAAATGAATTACTTGCTTTATTTATGAGATTTAACTCATAATAATTCCATTACCAACAAGGCATACTAATTAAATTATATTATTCCATAATATAATTTCTATCTTAATTAAATTAACTAATATTATTCATTTAATTTCTTTTGCCGCCATATTCCTTTTTCATAACTAATTTTTTCACTTTCTTTAATAGTTTAATTAACTATTAAATCTCACATCTCATAATAAGAATTTTTTTTAAAATTCTTATTTAATAATTTCTAAAAATTTGGGTTGTCACGTGATCTATCTAAGAATTTAAATCTCATTAGCATGATCATCATGATTCTAAAAGCATTACTCAAAATTATGGGTTTATCACATATTATAAAACAACACCATGTAGATAAATTAAAGCCTTTTAAATTAAATAATTCTTTTATTAATAAATGAATAAAATTGTTAAAAAGTATATGCTTTATTATCAAACATGATTGGCTTGTGTGCATACTACTTTTAGTATCAAGATCTGCGTCAACACTTTTGGTGACCGAACATAAAGAGAGAGGTTGCAAAATGTATGAGTAGATGTTTAACTTGTCAGATAGTTAAGGCAGAGCATCAACGACTAAGTGGACTATTGCAGTCGTTAGAGATTCCTGAATGGAAATAAAAGCACGTCACAATAGATTTTGTGGTGGGACTTATAGCAATGCGGAAAGGTTACGACGCCATATGGGTAATTGTGGGTCATCTTACAAAGTCAATACCCTTTTTGCCGATCAAGATTAGATATAATTTGGATCAACTTGTCAAATTATATATCAAAGAAATAGTTTTAAGACATGGAGTGTCAATATCAATTATATCTAATAGAGATATGTGCTTTACGCCAAACTTTTGGAGGAGTCTTCAAGAAAGAATGGGGACACAACTAAGGTTAAGTACCGAATATCATCCACAGACCGATGGGCAAAGTAAAAGAACAATTTTGACATTAGAAGACATCCTCAGAGCCTGTGTGATAGACTTCAGGAAAAGCTGAGAGGATCATCTTCTATTAATAGAGTTTTCATATAATAATAGTTATCACACAAGCATTGGATTTCCATCGCACGAAGCACTATATGGAAGGAAATGTAGAACGCCCTATTGTTGGGACGAGGTAGGTGAGCGAAGACTGTTGGGGCCAAAATTGGTGCAGCAGATCGTGGAGATCATCAAAGTTATAACAGCTCGACTAGGTACAACTCAAGACAAACAGAAGAAATATACTGATCTTCATCGCAAGAAAAGAGACTTTGAAGTGGGAAGCTATGTGTTTTTGAAAGTATTTCCCAGGAAAGGAAAAATAAGATTTGGAAAGAAAGGGAAATTGAGACCGAGATTTATTGGACCGTTTGAGATACTGAAGAGGATAGGCGAAGTGGCGTACGAGGTAGCTCTACCTCCTGAACTAGAACATATTTATAATGTGTTTCATGTGTCAGTGTTGCGTCCATATATGCCTGATTACAAGCATGTGATATCGTATGAGTCGATTCAAGTTGAGAAGAACCTATCGTATGAAAAGATTCTTGTAGAAATACTAGATAGGAAAGAGCAAAAGTTAAGGAATAAAGTTATATATTTTGTCAAAGTTTTGTGGAAGAACCACAACGTTGAAGAAGCTACGTGGGAACTCGAGGAAAAGATGAGGAAAAATTATTCGAATCTTTTTTAGTAACCTTATGTGAAATTCTAAGGACAAAATTCTTATAAGGATGAAAGAAAGTAATAACAAAGATTTCTAAGTCACATTGTAAATAAATATATTAGTTAAATATTAATGATATTGAAAACTTTGTGCCATATAGTGAATGAATATGTGATTAAACGAATATAATAATTATTTATCAATGATGATAAATATGTTACGACTTATGTGAAAATGTATGTGGCTAAATAAATAAATAAATAAATAAATAAATATATATATATATATATATATATATATATATATATATATATATATATTATAAAGTGAATTATTAAGTAAGCATTATAACCAAATATTATATATTAGGAATGAAAATTAAATAACCTACGGGTTATAGTTATTGAGAAATACTAATATTTAAATGTTATACTAGTAAACTAACCCTAAGAAATTTATTTTATTTATTTCAACTAATTAATTATTTTAACCTAATTAAATAAAACTTAATTGGGTTATATAATTAAATCTATGTGAGTAATTATTTAAAATCGAAAATGAGTGGAATAGAAACCTTAATTAAATAATTAGGATAAAATAAAATTAAAGTATTGGACCATGCTAATTCACATGGCCCAAATATTTTAATTAGAGAGCCCAAATAATAAATCAAATGGCGCAAACTTGGTCCAATTAACGAGGGACTTTTAGGTCATTTTATTAAGCAAATAAAATAATTAAAATAAATAAAAATTTTGAAACAAATTGGGTGGGGGGGGGTACCCAACCACTTTCTGAAGGAAAAGGAGCACATGTTTTTTTTAGTTTGTCAAAGTTGTTCACTAACTCCCTTAGTTGTCACCCTATCTTCTTATCAACATTATTTTCACCAAGATAACAAGTAAACTAAGGCAAGAGAATGGGAGAAAATTCATGCATATACATGGTATATCTATATAGTTTAACCATGTATATTTACCCCTCACTTATTTTGCAAACAATGTTTACTTCTCATTTCCAAATTTGCTAACGAAAGAAAATAGAGAGAGAGGGAGAAAAGAGAGGGTTCAAACCAACCATAAGAAAGGATAATAGAGGGATTTGATCCTTGATGCATCCCAAGTTCATCACATATTTTGGAAAGACAAGAATTGTTGCCATAAGAACAAGGTAAAAACCCTAAACTTTAAGCTTTGTTTAAATTATTTTGAGGGTTTGATGAAATATAAAGCTTATGTTTTTAAGCTCAAAAACTCTTGATCTTCATGATTTATAGTGTTTCATGTATGGATTTAACCATTTTGGGTGTTAGAAAGATTAAACAAAAGTAGAAAATAAAACTAGTTTTTCTAAGAGTTGAGAAAACCCTAGCTTTTCTTTCACTTTGAAAGTCTACCATTTAAAATCTACACCATCTTTTTGTGATCCATCAAAAATGGGTGCTAGATATGTGAGTTAAATTTTAAAACCAAGTGGTATCACTTAAAAATGTTTATTTTACAAGCCATGGTAGTTGTTTTGGTGAAAACATTCTAGCTTAAAGAAAAAGGGAAAGTAAAGTATTTTGGATCAGTTTGGTCCAGGGACATTTTCATCCATTTTTCTTGCTTTAAAAATTATGAAAATTTTCAGTACGCTAGTATGATGAGTTAACAAGGTTCAGTTCAAAGATGGTGATTTTTGGATGTGTAGGATGAAAATTATGATTTTTACGAGAAAATAATATTTTAAAAGTGGACCAAAATACCTTTTTATGTGTCACTCCAAAAATTGTAAATTTTTTACTAAAGGTAGAGAATCTGCGATACCCCCAAATCCGGGTACTTCATTTCCATAGGATTTGGTGCTCACTATACAAAATAATTACTTCTAACTACCCATAATCAAAGATAATTACATAAATTAAACAACTTAAATAGTAATCCTTCCCTTTATAGGGTTACATCAATGTAAAACAAATCACAGGTAATCTAACCTTAACTATTAAATAAGTCTGCGGAATACATCACAAAATATAATAAGTCTCATAACATAATTCTACTAAATAAAACCAAACATGTCTTCATCATTTGGACATCTTGCCCTTGTCTTTGCTAGAAAACAGTTAATCAACTTTCTCAACTTTAGCTGCAGTGTTAAATGCAAGAGTGAGCAAAAAATTGCTCACTAATATAATGATGACAAAAGTAATAACATAGGAGTAAGCAATGAATACTGAATAATTAAGAACTTGTTCTTCGAGTCAAGATTATTAAACAAGTTCGAGGTTAATATTTGAGGGTCTTTAAGACCATGAACTATATCCCAAGGTTATTAACTATTTCATTTCAACCTTTAACAGTCATTAGACTATACAGACCTTTACTTTCGTACTTAGGGGGAACATCCCTTCGTACCATGTATTGTGCACAAACATATAAACGCTAACGCGTACATAATCCCCTATATTAAGGATGTTCATCTCAGTTTGACTTTAGGATTTCCGCACTAAAGAAAGTTTTGTTTTGAATAGCTTAACAGTGATTCTAGAATTTTAGAACACTCATCAATTATGGATTAGTCCACTCAATAAATATTTATTAGCTATTCGAAGGTTCAACATGATAATATAAGATTGAACAATGATACTTAAGTCAAAGATTGAATATCTGCAATATACAATTGAATAGACATTGTACGTACAAAGTATTACATCCAAAAGAGTTAGGAAAACTCATTTACGACAATGAACTTGAACAATTTATGCTTTGAATGGCAAGGAAACAAAAGTTAGGAACTTGCTCAATAACTATATCAAGTAAGGAATATGAAACTTGCTCAATGTAAAAGAATTATAATACAAGAGCTTGCATAATCGTAAATAAGATGGAACCAAGAAACTTACTTAACATAAGATTAGGGTTTAGAAAACTTGCCTCGTGCATAAGCTACACAAGTATAACTAACGTTTGCCAAATACCCTACATATACCATTAGAACCACAATACCAATTAGTTATATTAGCGCTAACTTCATTGGTTTACTTTTCATTTTTAGTCAAGTCTACAATCTTTAACAGCTGATTATCCTAATCATTCACATACCATAAACCTGAAGTCCCAATTAAATTGTAGTACATGACATGGTGATTGAAAACCAACTTCAATTCTCATGACATCACATTATGGACTTCCACACTTATTAATCCATAACTTATAGTTTCAACTTTGTGATTACAATATGTTATTACGTCTTATAACATGTTTTAGGTTCCTCTACAATCATTAAAATAAGTTAAGTTAACATTCCCCAAACTATACTGTGAACAGATAATTACTGGGTCTGACTGACCACTTGCACGGTCGTGCCCTAGCTACTCTTGGATCCAGCGCGCCCGCGAATGACCCCAGATTCAGTTTTCCAGAAACATGAACTCAGACTCTGTTCTATACCAAAAATTCTAATTTCCTTATCCAACTCCAAATTAACCAAGCCCAGATGTTTATAAACTTTATAAATTCAAGACCAATTATTTATAAAGCAATTCTAACATCACAAACAACTTTACAACCAATTTAAGGACTCAAATTCAAAGTTCATACCAATTTTCATGTTTATATCATACATAGTGAAATCAGTCACCACTACTTCAATTCTCAACCATTTTAATTTGTTCAAATTACATTATTTTCGTATCATATAGTTCTACCATAAACAACCATCAATCTACAATTTACAGCATGAATTCATAGCAAATTTTAACTCTAAAACATCCATAATACACATAATACAACCAAAACTCAAATTCCTTTTCTTCAACATATTTACACGAATTTTGATTACTTTAACATAATTTATAAACTACATGTAACAGATTATACATTATACATAACATTCATAACAACTATTTTAACAAATCATTAACCAAATTTTCCCTTTTTCCCAAGAACACAAAACATGATTTTCATAAATTCGAACCTCTGAAAATTATTTCTAAATGATAACCAATGGATTACAATAAGTAGTTAACACATATCCTCCAAATTCTCACAAATTAGCCATCGAAACTCTAGAAACATACAATTGAAAATATGAATTTAGATTATACCTTGAATTCCTTGTTAGCAAGATGATAGAATAGCTCGACCAAACTTTCTTCCTCCCCTAACCCTTATCAATTTACAGAGAATACTCTTAATTTCCTCTTTTGCTCTCTCTAAATTTTTCTCTAACACTCTCTGTGTTTCTTAGCCTTAGGAAAAATATATATAGAAAATAAACTGATATAGCTATTACGCACGACTTCAAACATCATGTGCAAAATCCAAAGGCCACATCAGTTATATTATGCCAAAGGCCACAAGGCCATGTTTGGCTATACATTAGATTAAGCTTCTAATTTATTTTTATATTTTCCTTATATTATAGTTTCCTTGTCACACCATTATACAAACTAATTTAATTAAATTAATAACTCAAATTAACATTTATCATATAATTAAATTATAATTTTATTCCATAACTAATAAATCTCTAATTTAATTATTAAATTAAATAAGAACAATATTATAATTATTTAATAATTCATTTAATTTAATTATCTCATTAAATTAAATCTTCAAATAATTTAATTTACTTATCTCATTAAATTAAATCTTCATATCACAAAATTACCATTCATTAATTTAATTATTATAACAAATTTTAACTAAATCATTACACCACAATTTCATCAATTATTTTTTTATCTCAATATATAAATCCATTAAAATATTTATTTAATTTAATAAATATTTTTAAAATTACATAAAAATTATGACACCCCCAAAATAGGTATACATCACCTATTCTGAGTCGCCAAATACATGATACAAAATTCAAATACAACTTAATTATACAACAATCGTGTAAAATACGACTAAATATATGCTGTGAGTTTTAATACAAATATTGTCAGATAGACAATATACAAACTCAATGGGTCCTCATTACATTTATTATCACACTATTACATAGAATAGTGAGGACTACTAATGCTATCATCAGGTCCATCACTCTGTTCCCCGACTCGTCCCAACTATATTCTCATTTTCTGAAGAGAACAGTGAAAGAAAGGGTCAGCTGAACTAGCCCAGTAAGAAATATTATGACTAAGATAATGCAGAATAAATTATCATTAGCCTTAAACAGTGTTAAACTAATACAATATAAGAAATATCAAGTTTAATTGCAGCGGAATAAGCAACCCATTAGAAGAGTCAAGGAGAGAATAAAATCTACTATCTTCTATGATTTAAAAGGTTTTTCATAACTTTTATCATTGGGACTCATCTTAATAAATAATCTACATCATCGAATCACCCATGCACTACGGCCAAGGATATTCTTTAGTATCACGACCACAATTATCCACGCACTACGGGCCAAGAATATTTGTGTATTTATTAATGGTCATGATCATGTCAACCACTGTCCATCAATGCACTACGGGCCAATGAGGACTTTTACCACATCATTTGTAACATTACGGTCATGATTATACCGAATAATCCCTGGTCATAATCATACCAAGTCCATCTATGCACTACAGGCCACAAATGACTTTCAACAGAATATAAACATGAGGATGATGACAATGATATAAGAATTCAATAAAATAAGTTCAAGAATTAATTTATCCAGGAACCAACTACGTCCAAATTGTCAACATGATACTGCTTTGTAGAGTAAAATTTCAGACTTAAAAAAATATTTTTACGAAAGGTTACTAGATGAAGCGCAAATATCAAGAATATTTCACTAATTTTATGGATTATAAAAGCAAAAACTTTAACCCGCTGAGTATAATAAAGAATGGAATAACAAAAGAAATCACCAAACATGCGATAGATCGCACAGACAGGTTATTCCAACAGAATAATAAATAACGGAACCAAGTCATGCGTAAACCGTACAGACAGGATGTTCCAACAGAGTAATAAAGAACGGAACTAGGTCATGCGTAAATGCACCGACAGGATTTCTGACAGAATAATAAATAATAGAACTAGGTCCGGCGTAAACGTACAGACAGGATATTCTGACAGAATAATAAATAATGAAACCAGGTCCGGCGTAAAGCACAGATAGGATATTCCGACAAAATAATAAATAATGTAATAACAGAAGAATTTCACAAAGTATAGGGTAGCCCGCGTATACAGGTTATTCCAGCAGAATAATAAAGAATGGAATAATAGAAGTTCTCTTCATGAATAAGAAAGAAATAATACCATTTACGAGTACAACAAATAATATCCCTTACCGTAAAAGAAACTTGATATCGTAGTAGTGAAGTAGCAGAATACTTTTCTTCTTTTTCTCTATAGTTTCTCTATCTAGAGTTTCAGTGAATTCGTAAGAAAATAATGAAGGAATGAGCTTCTATTTGTAGAAAAATAGATTGCATAGTAACTAACTCATGAACGGTCTAGATTGATTTACTTTAATTTGACGGTCCATATTTAAAGCAAAATCTTTTAAATAAAATATAATATATTCTATTTATAATCTAATAAAACGAATAATTTTATAAAAGATTTTACTATGCAAACACTATGCAGGCACTATGCAAATACTATGCATAATAAAATATAATATATTCTAATTATTGTCTAATAAAATAGATAATTTTATAAAAGTATTCTATTTTATATAAAAAGATTTTACTATTAGCCTAATAAAACGAATAACTTTATAAAAGTATTCTGTTTTATATAAAAAGCTTTTCTGTTTTATTACATTAATAATACCAATAAAACAAAACTGAGTGACTTATCACGTAAGCATCAATAATCAATACCGTGTGCTATTATGCAACCAAGCGTATTACTGAACTTTTACTACCGAGTAGTTCAACAGTATTAATGGTAAAATTTTCGTCGTTATTTTCATAAAGTATTTTTTGTCGTTTTCTCAGTCCGATAATAATTCTATTGTGGGGTCCACCAATGATTGTGTCGTCGTACGAATATTCCCTGTTAAAACGAATATTCCCCGACCAATCGAATATTATATAGCAACTTGCGTACTTTGCAAAATTTATAAATATTACCCACAACTATAACATTATATCAATTTCACTCCATAATATTCAAAAATGATATTTATAGAAAATTCATCTTTATTTATAAAAGTTGGGGTCTTACAACCTCCCATTCTTATGAAATTTCGCCCTCAAAATTAGGGTACGTACCAGGTATATCGAAGAGATAAGGATACCTTGACTTCATTTCAGATTCTAACTCTCAGGTCATTTCCTCAACATCGTGGTTTTTCCACAAAGCTTTGACTTGAGGTATAACCTTGGAGCGTAGAATATGTTCCTTTTTATCCAAGATTTGAACAGGAACCTCTTCATACGTTAAATCTTTCGCTATTTCGTCCGGTTCTAACTCAATAATGTGGTTCAGGTCTTCCACATATTTACGTAATATGGATATGTGAAAAATATTATGAACACGAGACATACTTGGGTTTAAAGCGAGTCTATAGGCCACAGTTCCTACTCGATCGACGATTAAAAATGGGCCAATAAATCGAGGATTGAGCTTTCCTCTCTTTCCAAATCTCGTAACTCCTTTCCACAGAGCAACTCGTAAAAACAAATGATCTCCTATATCAAATTTCACGTCTTTTCGATGAAGATCAGCATAACTCTTTTGTCGATCTTGTGAGGTTTTTATACGTTGCCGGATCGTTTGAATCTTTTCCATAGTCATACGTACCAACTCCGGTCCCAACAACGTTGCTTCACCCACCTCATCCCAGCATACTGGAGAACGACACTTTCTTCCATACAACGCCTCGAATGGAGCCATGCCAATACTTGCTTGATAACTGTTGTTGTAGGAAAACTCAACCAATGGTAAGAACTTATCCTAACTTCCCTTGAAGTCAAGGACACAGAGTCTTAATAAATCTTCAAGAGTTTGAATAGTCCTCTCTGATTGTTCGTCCGTCTGGGGATGATATGCCGAACTAAATCGTAAACCCGTGCCCATAGCTTTTTGCAAACTAACCCAAAATCGTGAAGTGAATCTTGTGTCTCGATCAGAAACTATGGATACTGGCATACCATGCAGTCTTACAATCTCGTTTATGTACATACGAGGAAGATGTTCAAGTGTATAAGTTTCTCGTATTGGTAAAAAATGAGCAGACTTGGTCAATCTATCAACAAATACCCAAATTGCATCAATACCTTGAGAAACCTTGGGAAGACCAGTAACAAAATCCATGGTAATGTGCTCCCACTTCTATTCTAGAATTTTAAGTGGTTGTAATAGACCTTTTGGTACTTGATGCTCCGCTTTGACTCGTTGACAAGGTAGACACCTTGAGATAAACAGCGCTATATCTCTCTTCATATTGCTCCACCAAAATGTATGACGAAGATCACGATATATTTTGGTACTCCCAGGATGGATTGCAAACGGTGTGTTAGGCGCCTCCATCATGATTTTATTCTTTATATCAGGGTCGTTAGGAACACAAAGTCTGGAGTTGACTCGAAGTATTCCTTCTTCATCGATTCTTGCTTTCGGCATAGCACCTTCTTGCACTTTCTTCCTCATACGCATCAGCTCTAGGTCTGTAGCTTGAGCAGCTTTAACTTTATCAATTAAAGTTGGTTCTACTCGTATATTCGCCATCATCACATAGGTCCCTGGAGTCTTTAACTCTATCTCCATCCTTTGCAAGTCACACAAAATGGGCCTTTGTGTTGGCAATATCGCACTCGTACTTGCATATGATCTTCTACTCAATGCATCAGCTACCACGTTCGCTTTTCCAGGATGGTATTGGATGGTATGATCATAATCTTTCAACAGTTCCAGCCAACGTCATTGTCACATATTGAGTTCCTTTTTAGTGAAGAAATATTTGAGACTTTTATGATCCGTAAAGATCTCCACTTTCTCCCCATACAAGTAATGCCTCCAAATTTTAAGTGTGAAGACAACAGCTGCCAACTCTAGATCATGAGTAAGATAATTCCTCTCATATTCTTTGAGTTGTCTTGAGGCATAGGCTATGACTTTCCCATGTTCCATGAGAATACATCCCAACCCTTTGCCTGAAGCATCACTGTAGATGATAAATCCCTCCGAGCCAGATGGTATTGCCAGAACAGGTGCTGAAATGAGTCTCCTCTTGAGTTCTTGAAAACTCTTCTCACATTCTTCGCTCCAACCGAACTTTGTATATTTTTGAGTCAGCTGAGTTAATGGAGTAGCGATTCGAGAAAATCCTTCCACGGATCTCCGATAATAACCAGCTAAACCAAGAAAGCTACGTACTTCGGTCACTGATTTAGGTTGCTCCCAGCTTTGAATTGCTTTAATCTTTGCCGGGTTAACAGATATTCCATGATTTGATACTACGTGCCCAAGGAATGCTAGTTCCTCAAGCCAGAACTCGCATTTCTTCAACTTGGCATAAAGCTTGTATTCACAAAGCTTTTGGAGTGTCAGCCTCAAGTGTTGCTCATGATCTTCACGACTTTTGGAATAAATAAGGATGTCATCAATAAAGATGACCACAAAGTGATCCAAATATTCCTTGAATACTCGGTTCATCATATCCATAAGGCAGCAGGAGCATTAGTCAATCCAAAAGACATGACTAAGAATTCATAATGCCCGTACCGAGTTCTGAAGGCAGTCTTTGGAATATCCTTAGTTCTAACCTTCAGCTGATGATATCCAGAACGAAGATCAATTTTTGAAAAGAATTATGCTCCTTGCAACTGGTCAAACAGGTCATCAATACGTGGCAATGGGTACCTATTTTTGATGGTGAGATGATTCAACTCCCAATAATCAATACAAAGTCGCATACTCCCATCTTTCTTCTTCACGAATAGAACAGAAGCACCCCAAGGAGAAGTACTAGGACGAATAAAGCCAATGTCTAACAATTCCTGCAGCTAGGTCTTTAACTCCTGAAGTTCAATAGGAGCCATTCGATATGGAGCTTTGGAAATGGGTTTTGTACCGGGTTCAAGGTCGATACAAAATTTAATTTCACGCTCTGGGGGTAGGCCAAGAAGTTCTTCAGGGAATACGTCAGGAAATTCATTAACAATAGAAATATCATTCAAAACTAAAGTATTTTTGTTTAGATCCGTGACATGAGCTAAGAAAGCTTGACATCCATTTTTCAATAAACGAATAGCTTTATGGCTTGAGATGACAGTGATTGATTTTAATGGTTTGGTTGTTTGACTTCGCATAATAGGTTGATTAGGAATATGAAAGCTAGCAACCTTAGAAAAATAATCAATTTTTGCATGATGAGTAGTTAACCAATCAATTCCTAGAATTACATCAAATGCAAGTATTTTCAATTAAATAAGATCGACAGGAAATGTGAGGGTACCGATTTGAACCAAACAGGACTTATAAATAGTGGGTGTAATGAAGGTTTCTCCCAATGGAGTTTCCACAGATAAGTCAAAGTCTAATTTCTCTGGAGTCAAATTTAATCGTTGAGCGCAAATAGGAGAAATAAAAGAATGGGTAGAACCGGTATTAAATAAGGTATAGACTTCACTAGAGTTTATGATAAGCTTACTTGTGATGACCTCGTTCTGGTTCCTTGCTTTCTGGGAGGTCACAACAAACGCTCTCCCTTGCACTACCAATTTTGACTTTTCTGAGACGTCCTTTGGTGCCTCCATCCTAGCTGAACTTGTCTTCGGTAAACGATAAAATCGGGCCAGGTGACCTTCTCTTCCACAATTATAACATGCTTTAGACGGCATCACGCAGTTTGGACTGATGTGTCCTTCTCCTCCGCATTTGAAGCATATGATAGGTGGTCGTTCTCCTTCCTTAACCACGGGTGTTGGTGCTGACGTCTTTCCATCATTGTTGAATCTTCTCTTCTTGAAATGTCCATTCTTATTGTTTTGGTCATGATTACCACCGAAGTGGTTACCATTTCTGGCCTGCTGATTCCTTCCACGCTTGTTGTCACCGCTTCGATAAATGCTTTCACTGGTATTATCATTTTGCTGATTGCTCTCTTTTGGTTGCGTTGACTCGTTATCGCGCTCCACTAACTGAGCCCTATTTACAACATCTGAATATAAACACAGTTTATGAGAAATAAGATGTTGACGTATCTCCGGCTTCAAACCTCTTAAAAACATCCGCATCATTCTCTCTTCATTATCCACCAAGTGGGACGCAAACCGGGACAGCTCAGCAAACTTAGCTTCGTATTGCGACACGGTCATATTATTCTGCTCTAACTTGATGAATTCTACCTCCTTTATGTGATGAATACTTTCGAGAAAGTACTTATCATTGAATAGTTCCTGAAACTTCTCCTAAGACATCTTCAGTGCGGCAGTTTAAGTACGCTTTACAGATTCCCGCCAGTAATCTGCCTCTGCCCGCAACATGAAGGTGGCAAAGGGAACCTTTTGCTCCTCGGAGCATCCCAAGACATCAAATATCTTGTTGATCTGTTTAATTCACGTATCCGCCTTAAGTGGTTTTGGCTCTCCAAAAAACTCCGGTGGTCTTAGTTCTTTAAACTACTTGGTGGTGACCGTCCGAGAGTTGTCAGTATTTCCACCTGCATTTTGGACAGGAGCCGCTCTCGCCTGTTGTTGCATGAATTGCATAAAGCCTTTGAACATTCCATCATTCATCATTTGGTCAGTGTTGTCGTTTGCATGAGGATTGTCGCCTTTCTGATGCACATTATTCTGATTATTGATATGTGGTGAATCAGTGGTCGCCTGTGCTCCATTGCTATTCTCAACATTCTCGAATGTCATTTTCAAATACTGCCACAAAACAAGGGTTAAATAACATATCACATATTATCTCTATACTCTGACCGACCAATTAAATACCAAATAAACTTAGGTAGGTCATACTGGCGAAGGAATTCCCCGTCTCTCCCCTCCTAGTTCTAGTCTCACATCTTAGCAAGGGATCATATCTCTAAGCTCTGATACCAACTTTGACGCCCCAAAATAGGTATACATCACCTATTCTGAGTCACAAAATACATGGTACAAAATTCAAATACAACTTAATTATACAACAGTCATGTAAAATACGACTAAACATATGTTGTAAGTTTTAATACAAATATTGTCAGATAGATAATATACAAACTCAATGGGTCCTCATTACATTTATTATCACACTATTACATAGAATAGTGAGGACTACTAATGATATCATCTGGTCCATCACTCCGTTTCCCGACTCGTCCCAACTATATTCTCATTTCATAAAGAGAACAGTGAAAGAAAGGGTGAGCTCAACTAGCCTAGTAAGAAATATTATGAATATGATAATGCAGAATAAATTATCATTAGCCTTAAACAGTGTTAAACTGATATAATATAACAAACATCAAGTTTAACTGCAACGGAACAAGCAACCCATTAGAAAAGTCAAGTAGAGAATAAAATCTACTATCTTCTATGATTTAAAAGGTTTTTCATGACTTTTATCGTTGGGACTCAGCGTAATAAATATTCCACATCATCGAATCACCAATGCACTATGGCCAAGGATATTCTTTAGTATCACGACCACAATTATTCATGCACTACGGGCCAAGAATATTTATGTATTCATTAATGGTCATGATCATGCCAACCACTGTCCATCAATGCACTACGGGCCAATAAGGACTTTTACCACATCATTTGTAACATTACGGTCATGATTATACCGAATAATCCCTGGTCATAATCATACCAAGTCCATCTATGCACTACAGGCCACAGATGACTTTCAACAGAATATACACATGAGGATGATGACAATGATATAAAAATTCAATAAAACAAGTTCAATAATTAATTTATCCAGGAACCAACAACGTCCAAATTGTCAACATGATACTGCTTTATAGAGTAAAATTCAAGAATGCTTAGAAGAATATTTTCACGAAAGGATACTGGATGAAGCGCAAACATCAAGGATATTTCACTAATTTCATGGAGTATAGAAGAAAAAAATTTAACCCACTGAGTACAATAAAGAATGGAATAACAAAAGAAATCACCAGACATGCGATAGACAGCACAGACAGGTTATTCCAACAGAATAATAAATAACGGAACCAGGTCATGTGTAAACCGCACAGACATGATGTTCCAACAGAATAATAAAGACGGAACCAGGTCATTCGTAAATGCACCGACATGATTTTCCAACAGAATAATAAGTAATAGAACCAGGTCCGGCGTAAACCCAGAGACAGGATATTCCGACAGAATAATAAAAAATGGAACCAGGTCCGGCGTAAAGCACAGACAGGATATTACGACCGAATAATAAATAATGTAATAACAGAAGAATTTCACCAAGTATAGGGTAGCCCGCGTATACAGGTTATTCCAACAGAATAATAAAGAATGGAATAACATAGGTTCTTTTCATGAATAAGAAAGAAAGAATACCCTTTACGAGTATAATAAATAATATCCCTTACCATAAAAGAAACTTGATATCGGAGTAGTGAAGTAGCATAATACTTTTCTTCTTTCTCTCTATAGTTTCTCTCTCTAGAGTTTTAGTGAATTCGTAAGAAAATAATGAAGGAATGGGCTTCTAATTATAGAAAAATGGACTGCATAGTAACTAACTCATGAACGGTCTAGATTGATTTACTTTAATCTGACGGTCCATATTTAAAGCAAAATCTTTTAAATAAAATATAATATATTCTATTTATAATCTAATAAAACGAATAACTTTATAAAAGATTTTACTATGCAAATAATATGCATGCACTATGCAAATACTATGCATAATAAAATATAATATATTCTAATTATTGTCTAATAAAACAGATAACTTTATAAAAGTATTCTGTTTTATATAAAAAGATTTTACTATTAGCCTAATAAAACGAATAACTTTATAAAAACATTCTGTTTTATATAAAAAGTTTTTCTGTTTTATTACATTAATAATACCAATAAAACAAAACTGAGTGACTTATCACGTAACCATGCGTATTACTGTATTTTTACTACCGAGTAGTTCAACAGTATTAATGGTAAAACTTCCGCAGTTATTTTCATAAAGTATTTTTTGTCGTTTTCTCAATCCGACAATAATTCTGTTGTGGGGTCCACCAATGATTGTGTAGTCATACGAATATTGCCTGTTAAAACGAACATTCTCCGACCAATCGAATATTATATAGCAACTTGCGTACTTTGCAAAATTTATAAATATTACCCACAACTATAACATTATAACAATTTCACTCCATAATATTCAAAAATGATATTTATAAAAAATTTATTTTTATTTATAAAAGTTGGGGTCTTACAAAAATTCTCATTCGTTACAGAATCATAACAAGAGATAACCTTGAAACTTTCATAATGTTTGGACAAAAGGATGATTTATGATAATTGTTGCAAGATCTAACTGTTTTGAACCATTTAGAAATAGTAAAAGAAATTGGAAATTTCTAGAAAAAATATATGTTCTTGAGGATACCATATTCCGATGATTCCCAGAAAAGAAAAAATTTCAGAGATGTCATAAATAATAAGTTAAGTGATGTCATAAATAATCAAAATATGATTTTATGGGTCAAAGACCCTAAACATGAGGTGTGCAGATTTTTGGAGGGTATTTTAGTCATTTTTTATGAGATGTTATATTTATGGCATTTTATGATTGTTAAATAAATGAATTAGTAAAGGGTAAACAATTAAAGTAAATTGTTATTGGTTTAATAAATAATTAAAATATTATTAAGAGATTAATAATACTAGATTAAGATATTACTAACTAATTAATAATATTTAGAATAAAATTGGATTAAAATATTATTAAATAATTAATAATATTAGATTAAAACATTAATAAATTATTAAACTATTATTATATGACTAATAATATTAAATTAAAATATTATTAATATAATTAATAATATTAGATTAAAATATTAAATGATAAATAATATTTAAAATTAAATAAATTATTATTAAATAATTAATAATATTAGATATTGATTAAAATATTATTAAATGATTAATAATATTAGTTAATGATTAAAGTATTATTAAATAGTTAATAATATTAGTTAACGATTAAAATATTATTAAATGGTTAAAAATATTAGATAATGATTAAAATATTATTAAACGATAAATAATATTAGATAATGATTAAAATATTATTAAAAGGTTAATAATATTAATAAATAATTAAAATATTATTAATTAATTAATATTATTAGCTAATGATTAAAATATTATTAAATGGTTAATAATATTAGTAAAAAAATAAAATATTATTATGTAATTAAAAATATTAGCAAGTGATTAAAGTATTATTAATTGATTAACAATACTAAGAAGTAAATAAAATATTATTAATATTAATAACATTAAATGCGTGTTTAAAATAGTGTTTATGTGATAGCAACATTATCAAGGATGATAATATTACTAAGGAATTAATGTAATGTCTAATATTTAACTATGTGACTAAATGTTTGACAGTTTAATGTAGATTAATGATAGTATATGCAAATATATGATATGCTAATTGAAAGATCAATAATAGATCTTTTCGAAGGAAGTTAAATTAGATTGCTTAAGCGGACAAATTAAATTGAATAGCAATAGACCGCAGTCGAGGCAAGTTCTCTAACTTAAATTTGAGTTATTATTTTTAAAGCATGTTATTATGTAATTATTTTTGATTATTCTATATCCTTAATGATTATTGATATTCGCATTTTGTGAAATTAACTTCCTGTTTTATATTTATTGAACTGTGAATTAATTAAAGTTCTTTTATTCGTGAACTATTTATGAGCTAGATTTATGCTAGTTGTATTAGCTAGATCGAATATATTTAAATTTGTTAAATCAAATAGGTTTTAACAGCTGTTCCTAACTAATTGATTTGGTAAGGACTCTTGATTGAGAAAAAGAATAATTTTACTAAAGCATTATATTGGAAAATAATTGTTGGTCGTTTTTTAAGTGGTTATGCATAATTCACCGGTTATGAGAGGCAAGTCCCCTCGATTACCAAAACTAATTAAAAGGAACAGTTTAAAAATTGACAACCTTAGTATATGTTCATGTTCATTCCATACCACTCAGCATCTATTATTCAATTATTCAAATATTCAATTATTGAAATTTAATTCATGTTCTTTCACAATCAAATTATATTGTTGAACATTGAAAATTAAATTCTTTTCTAATCATGATATATCTTCCTTGTATTTAAACTTGCTAAGAAAATTAGTTGCTTACCCTTGTTATATCATGCGTTTATTTCAACTAAGCCAGAACCTTCCAAGAAGGATAAAGGCAATGACAAGGTCCAAGAATAGAGAAAATGTTTAACTATTTTGTTATTATTATGTAAATTGATATTGTAAACTTTTTATGTTACTAAGAGTAACTTAAGGTATGTGTTAAGTTAAGGTTAAGAAAACCTTGGGATTATGTTGTAGAACTTATTGTAATGAAAAATGTATGTTTATTATTTTTTGTAATAGTTTATAAAATGCTTATGATGATGATGAATCATGAACACCGAAACTAAGGTTAGAGAACCCGGATTTGGGGGCATCACAACCACTTTCCTCGTTAGGTGCGGAGATGTATGATGAGGTGTATGACCGAAACATTGAGTTACGGGATAGAGTTAAAAAGTTAGAAGAACAAGCCAGAGAGAATCATGTTGCGTTAGCTTAACGTTACCACACGTCTTGCAGTGGTAGAGCAGAGGTTAGCTCAGTCAAAGTATTAGAGAGGACAACTATTGCCTGAGGTTGAAAACGTGCAAGACGACTTGAGAGAGGAGTCAGTTAAGCGGGCGAGAGCTGATGATGCTTGGATGAAGGCTTCTTAACGTATAGATGTCGTTGAAGGCAAGGTTCGGTCAAAGAAAGCAAAGATAGATGAGATGGAATATTCTTTCCACACAGCGGTTGATAGAGCTCAGAATCGAGTGTTCTACTATCCTATATAATTTGAGGACTTGCCATGGTACATAATGGATCGCAGGACGATGATCCATATCATAGAGAACAAACACAATGAAACTGTGCGACGTGGAATGTCCTTATAGGTCGTGATAAGAAGAAGAGTATGATATGTAAATAACTATTAAAGTTAAAAAGATGTAAATCCCAATTTTTGAGATAAATAATGGATAAGATGTTGATGATGTAATCCTAGAATTTTATTATGACAGGAAAGATGATGTAAATAGTAATTGTGACGCCCCCAAATTTGGGTTACCTGACCCCCGAGTTTGGTGCTCACGATCCACAATATAAATAACATTTTTCTACGCATTTAATTATAAATAGCAATACATATCTAATTAACAGATACTGTTAATACATTCGTCCCTGGTTATCTAACCTTAACATTACAAGCATACCCTTTAGATATACAAAAAGGGGTTACAAAATAACATAATAAATAAGTTCATTACAACTACTCTAGAACTATGCCTTTGCCTTTGTTTTCTTAGCCCCACTAGCCTCTTCGTTCCTAGCTGAAATATTTTATTTAGCAAGGGTGAGCAACAAGTTTGCCCCGCAAGTTAAGACTTACAATGAATGAATAAAAATCAAGAATTATAGACTATCTATTTTGATAGAATGACACCAAAGTTCGGGAAACTTTGAAATAACTGAACAATTCGTTAATTACCAACAAGACTTCTCGCATACTATGTAAACCAATAATCTGATAATGAAATAGTACAATGCTTTCAAAGTTTCTACGATATTCTATTGAATAATCAAGAATCAATTCTATGCATTAACAAAGTGGAAGGTTTTCCAGATTTATGCTAAGCGATCTATTGGATCTTGAACTTCTCTTCTCGAGTAACTATCAAAGATTTGACTTTGATATACCAAGGTGTATCAGGTAACCATATAGATTAAATTATACCTCTCAGCCAGTACTTAGAGCGGCCAACTCTTTGTACCCTATATTATGCATAATACTTACATGTGCGCAACGGCCTAATATACGACCAAAATATTCCCTTTGTATAAAAGGTTGTTCTTTTCAGTCTTATAATCAAAGTTTAATTTATAATAACGAAATATTTTGGTTTCAATAACTAATCACTTCTCAATCTAGCCGAAATAATTGGCATCGATCTGTCAATAATAATTGAATTCTCTTCTCGAACCTATCAAGTTCTAACAAATGTTCGTCTAGCCAGAATAATTAGATAAGACATATTTTAACACAATTCGACAATAGACATGAATTATATGTATTGTCAATAATAGCTTCTACGTATGTAAGTATCCAACAACATATATTCTCTAAGTATATTCTCAGAATCAATAATTCAATTTGAATTAATAAACATGCACTAACTACGAATAATCAACAATAATTCTCAGATGTGGTCTAATTAGCAATAATTAACCACCATAATATTTGAAAAGTACTAACTCAAGGTTGAGTTAAAGAAACTTGCCTTCCGCATTGATTACTGCTACACAATATACATATCTACATTTAAAAGACCTATAATCACAATATCGGTCTCACAATTAGAACAATAAATTATAACACGTATCACTGTAATTTATAGTCAATCTTTCTCCTAGGCACATTACCACATAGTCACATCAGTGTTTATAACCTATATAAACACTTATCAAGTCAAACTAGTTCGGTTTGGTTGGACTTCAGTCTCATCTCGGTGGCTTGGTCACCCCTATCCGATAATTAACACATTTTTTGCCAATTAAATTTGGTCTCAAAGCTTCAATATTATTTTAGATAAGTCAAATATCGTTCATAATATTTTTCAGAAGCTTTTAATAATTTTCAAACAATTATTATAATTTATAATAATTTTTCAAACACAGGAATCATTTTTAAATGATTTAAATACTAAATAATTCCATCATTATTAATATTTAATAATATTGAAATATTAATGACATACTTGTCAAAATATTAAAGTTATTATTAATAACTTAATATATTTTTAAATCATCAATATTCTACTTAAATGATTTTAAAAATAATTAAAATCATTTTTAAACCATCACCATTAATATTTAAATATTAATAAAATTCTCATCAAAAAATTAAAAGTCATTAATTATAACTTAAAATATTTTTAATCATTTTTCTCATTTTTAAATAATTTTTAAATCAATAAAACCATTTTTAACTCATTTATTTAATATAATAATTAAATAAATCTATTATCATTAATATTAAATTATTAATAAAAATTCTCCGAAATTATTAAAAGTTACATTTCATAACTCAAAATATTTTTAAACACTTTATTCTTATTTAAAATAATTTTTATAATATTAAAATTATTTTTCTCTAATTTATTTAATATACTAATTAAATAAATTAAATACCATTAATATTCAAATAATTATAAATATTAATGACAAATATCCCAAATTATCAAAAGTTATTTTTCGTAATTTAAAATAATTTTTAAAACCATTTTTGTAATTTTCAGAAATTATTTACTCTTTTTAATCATTTTCCAGAAATTAAGAAAATAAAAATATTTAAAATCGTCGTTGTAGCCTATAGCGATGCTTTCTGTCGCTGTTGGTGTTCTTGAGCTCAAGAAAACTGACAGTCCAGTTCTCAAGGGCCTCGGTTTGACCAACTTTGATTATCAGCTCAGGCATGTTCTAAGTTGGCTAAGACACTGATTTGGTAGTGTTTATGTAACACTACAAATAGCAACAACAATATAGTTCATACAATCAAACATCATAAAGATATGGGCTTTTAAAGTTATTGTCAGACATTCCCTAGGTTTTCTGGATAACCCAAAAACCTAGGCAGTTTCATGGTGCCACTTTCCGGTTCAATTAATCCTATGTTCCGGTCATGATTCATGTGGTCTCATGGTTCAAATCTGTAGTCCTTATGGCACAAATAGGAGAAATAAAAGAATGGGTAGAACCGGTATCAAATAAGGTATTGACTTCCCTAGAGTTTATGATAAGCTTACCCGTGATGAACTCGTTCGGGTTCCTTGCTTTCTGGGAGGTCACAACAAACGCTCTCCCTTGCACTACCAGTTTTGACTTTTCTGAGACGTCCTTTGGTGCCTCCATCCTAGCTGAACTTGTCTTCGGTAAACGACAAAATCGGGCTAGGTGAACTTCTCTTCCATAATTATAACATGCTTTGGACGGCATCACGCAGTTTTGACTGATGTGTCCTTCCCCTCCGCATTTGAAGCATATGATAGGTGGTCGTTCTCCTTCCTTAACCACGGGTGTTGGTGCTGACGTCTTTCCATCATTGTTGAATCTTCTCTTCTTGAAATGTCCATTCTTATTGTTTTGGCCATGATTACCACCGAAGTGGTTACCATTTCTGGCCTGCTGATTCCCTCCACGCTTGTTGTCACCGCTTCGATAAATGCTTTCACTGGTATTATCATTTTGCTGATTGCTCTCTTTTGGTTGCGTTGACTCGTTATCGCGCTCCACTAACTGAGCCCTATTTACAACATCTGAATATAAACACAGTTTATGAGAAATAAGATGTTGACGTATCTCCGGCTTCAAACCTCTTTAAAACATCCGCATCATTCTCTCTTCATTATCCACCAAGTTGGACGCAAACCGGGACAGCTCGGCAAACTTAGCTTCGTACTGCGACACGATCATATTATTCTGCTCTAACTTGATGAATTCTACCTCCTTTATGTGACGAATACTTTCGAGAAAGTACTTGTCATTGAATAGTTCCTGGAACTTCTCCCAAGACATCTTCAGTGCGGCAGTTTAAGTACGCTTTACAGATTCCCACCAGTAATCTGCCTCTGCCCGCAACATGAAGGTGGCAAAGGGAACCTTTTGCTCCTCGGAGCATCCCAAGACATCAAATATCTTGTTGATCTGTTTAATCCACGTCTTCGCCTTAAGTGGTTTTGGCTCTCCAAAAAACTTCGGTGGTCCTAGTTCTTTAAACTGCTTGGCGGTGACCGTCCGAGAGTTGCCAGTATTTCCACCTGCATTTTGGACAGGAGCCGCTCTCGCCTGTTGTTGCATGAATTGCATAAAGCCTCTAAACATTCCATCATTCATCATTTGGTCAGTGTTGTCGTTTGCATGAGGATTGTCGCCTCCTGATGCACATTATTCTGATTATTGATATGTGGTGAATCAGTGGTCGCCTGTGCTCCATTGCTATTCTCAACATTCTCGAATGTCATTTTCAAATACTACCAAAAAACAAGGGTTAAATAACATATCACATATTATCTCTATACTCTGACCGACCAATTAAATACCAAATAAACTTAGGTAGGTCATACTGGCGAAAGAATTCCCCGTCTCTCCCCTCCTAGTTCTAGTCTCACATCTTAGCAAGGGATCATATCTCTAAGCTCTGATACCAACTGTGACGCCCCAAAATAGGTATACATCACCTATTCTGAGTCGCCAAATACATGGTACAAATTTCAAATACAACTTAATTATACAACAGTCGTGTAAAATACGACTAAACATATGCTGTGAGTTTTAATACAAATATTGTCAGATAGACAATATACAAACTCAATGGGTCCTCATTACATTTATTATCACACTATTACATAGAATAGTGAGGACTACTAATGTTATCATCTGGTCCATCACTCCGTTCCCCGACTCATCCCAACTATATTCTCATTTCCTGAAGAGAACAGTGAAAGAAAGGGTGAGCTCAACTAGCCTAGTAAGAAATATTATGACTATGATAATGCAGAATAAATTATCATTAGCCTTAAACAGTGTTAAACTGATATAATATAACAAACATCAAGTTTAACTGCAGCGGAACAAGCAACACATTAGAAGAGTCAAGTAGAGAATAAAATCTACTATCTTCTATGATTTAAAAAGTTTTTCATGACTTTTATCGTTGGGACTCAGCGTAATAAATAATCCACATCATCGAATCACCCATGCACTACGGCCAAGGATATTCTTTAGTATCACGACCACAATTATCCATGCACTACGGGCCAAGAATATTTGTGTTTTCATTAATGGTCATGATCATGCCAACCACTGTCCATCAACGCACTACGGGCCAATAAGGACTTTTACCACATCATTTGTAACATTACAGTCATGATTATACCGAATAATCCCTGGCCATAATCATACCAAGTCCATCTATGCACTACAGGCCACAGATGACTTTCAACAGAATATACACATGAGGATGATGACAATGACATAAGAATTCAATAAAACAAGTTCAAGAATAAATTCATCCAGGAACCAACAACGTCCAAATTGTCAACATGATACTGCTTTATAGAGTAAAATTCAAGAATGCTTAAAAGAATATTTTCACGAAAGGATACTGGATGAAGTGCAAATATCAAGGATATTTCACTAATTTCATGGAATATAAAAGCCAAAAATTTAACAAAAGAAATCACCAGACATGCGATAGACCGCACAGACAGGTTATTCCAACAGAATAATAAATAACGGAACCAGGTCATGCGTAATCCGCACAGACATGATGTTCCAACAGAATAATAAAGACGGAACCAGGTCATTCGTAAATGCACCGACATGATTTTCCAACAAAATAATAAATAATGGAACCAGATCCGGCGTAAACCCACAGACAGGATATTCCGACAGAATAATAAATAATGGAACCAGGTCCGGCGTAAAGCACAGACAGGATATTCCGACCGAATAATAAATAATGTAATAACAGAAGAATTTCATCAAGTATAGGGTAGCCCGCGTATACAGGTTATTCCAACAGAATAATAAAGAATGGAATAACAGATGTTCTTTTCATGAATAAGAAAGAAAGAATACCATTTACGAGTACAATAAATAATATCCCTTACCATAAAAGAAACTTGATATCGGAGTAGTGAAGTAGTAGAATACTTTTCTTCTTTCTCTCTATAGTTTCTCTCTCTAGAGTTTCAGTGAATTCGTAAGAAAATAATGAAGGAATAGGCTTCTAATTATAGAAAAATGGACTGCATAGTAACTAACTCATGAACGGTCTAGTTTGATTTACTTTAATCTGACGGTCCATAGTTAAAGCAAAATCTTTTAAATAAAATATAATATATTCTATTTATAATCTAATAAAACGAATAACTTTATAAAAGATTTTATTATGCAAACACTATGCAGGCACTATGCAAATACTATGCATAATAAAATATAATATATTCTAATTATTGTCTAATAAAACAGATAACTTTATAAAAGTATTCTATTTTATATAAAAAGATTTTACTATTAGCCTAATAAAACGAATAACTTTATAAAAACATTCTGTTTTATATAAAAAGCTTTTCTGTTTTATTACATTAATAATACCAATAAAACAAAACTGAGTGACTTATCACGTAACCATGCGTATTACTGTACTTTTACTACCGAGTAGTTCAACAGTATTAATGATAAAACTTCCGCCGTTATTTTCATAAAGTATTTTTGTCGTTTTCTCAATCCGACAATAATTCTGTTGTGGGCTCCACCAATGATTGTGTAGTCGTACGAATATTCCCTGTTAAAACGAACATTCTCCTACCAATCGAATATTATATAGCAACTTGCATACTTTACAAAATTTATAAATATTACCCACAACTATAACATTATAACAATTTCACTCCATAATATTCAAAAATGATATTTATAAAAAATTTATTTTTATTTATTAAAGTTGGGGTCTTACAAAAATTCTCATTCGTTATAAAATCATAACAAGAGATAACCTTAAAACTTTCATAATGTTTGGACAAAATGATGATTTATGATAATTGTTGCAAGATCTAACTGTTTTGAACCATTTAGAAATAGTAAAAGAAATTGGAAATTTCTAGAAAAAATATATGTTCTTGAGGATACCATATTCTGATGATTCCCAGAAAAGAAAAAATTTCAGAGATGTCATAAATAATAAGTTAAGTGATGTCATAAATAATCAAAATATGATTTTATGGCTTAAAGACCCTAAACATGAGGTGTGCAAATTTTTGGAGGGTATTTTAGTCATTTTTTATGAGATGTTATATTTATGGCATTTTATGATTGTTAAATAAATGAATTAGTAAAGGGTAAACAATTAAAGTAAATTGTTATTGGTTTAATAAATAATTAAAATATTATTAAGAGATTAATAATACTAGATTAAGATATTACTAACTAATTAATAATATTTAGAATAAAATTGGATTAAAATATTATTAAATAATTAATAATATTAGATTAAAACATTAATAAATTATTAAACTATTATTATATGACTAATAATATTAAATTAAAATATTATTAATATAATTAATAATATTAGATTAAAATATTAAATGATAAATAATATTTAAAATTAAATAAAATATTATTAAATAATTAATAGTATTAGATATTGATTAAAATATTATTAAATAATTAATAATATTAGTTAATGATTAAAATATTATTAAATGGTTAAAAATATTAGATAATGATTAAATTATTATTAAACGATAAATAATATTAGATAATGATTAAAATATTATTAAAAGGTTAATAATATTAATAAATGATTAAAATATTATTAATTAATTAATATTATTAGATAATGATTAAAATATTATTAAATGGTTAATAATATTAGTAAAAGAATAAAATATTATTATGTAATTAAAAATATTAGCAAGTGATTAAAGTATTATTAATTGATTAACAATACTAAGAAGTAAATAAAATATTATTAATATTAATAACATTAAATGCGTGTTTAAAATAGTGTTTATGTGATAGCAACATTATCAAGGATGATAATATTACTAAGGAATTAATGTAATGTCTAATATTTAACTATGTGACTAAATGTTAGACAATTTAATATAGATTAATGATATTATAAGCAAATATATGATATGCTAATTGAAAGATCAATAATAGATCTTTTCGAAGGAAGTTAAATTAGATTGCTTAAGCGGACAAATTAAATTGAATAGCAATAGACCGCAGTCGAGGCAAGTTCTCTAACTTAAATTTGAGTTATTATTTTTAAAGCATGTTATTATGTAATTATTTTTGATTATTCTATATCCTTAATGATTATTGATATTCGCATTTTGTGAAATTAACTTCCTGTTTTATATTTATTGAACTGTGAATTAATTAAAGTTCTTTTATTCGTGAACTATTTATGAGCTAGATTTATGCTAGTTGTATTAGCTAGATCGAATATATTTAAATTTGTTAAATCAAATAGGTTTTAACAGCTGTTCCTAACTAATTGATTTGGTAAGGACTCTTGATTGAGAAAAAGAACAATTTTACTAAAGCATAATATTGGAAAATAATTGTTACTCGTTTTTTAAGTGGTTATGCATAATTCACCGGTTATGAGAGGCAGGTCCCCTCGATTACCAAAACTAATTAAAAGGAACAGTTTAAAAATTAACAACCTTAGTATATGTTCATGTTCATTCCATACCACTCAGCATCTATTATTCAATTATTCAAATATTCAATTATTGAAATTTAATTCATGTTCTTTCACAATCAAATTATATTGTTGAACATTGCAAATTAAATTCTTTTCTAATCATGATATATCTTCCTTGTATTTAAACTTGCTAAGAAAATTAGTTGCTTACCCTTGCTATATCATGAGTTTATTTCAACTAAGCCAGAACCTTCCAAGAAGGATAAATGCAATGACAAGGTCCAAGAATAGAGAAAATGTTTAACTATTTTGTTATTATTATGTAAATTGATATTATAAACCTTTTATGTTACTAAGAGTAACTTAAGGTATGTGTTAAGTTAAGGTTAAGAAAACCTTGGGATTATGTTGTAGAACTTATTGTAATGAAAAATGTATGTTTATTATTTCTGTAATAGTTTATAAAATGCTTATGATGATGATGAATCGTGAACACCGAAACTAAGGTTAAAGAACCCAGATTTGGGGGCATCACAACCACTTTCCTCGTTAGGTGCGGAGATGTATGATGAGGTGTATGACCAAACATTGAGTTACGGGATAGAGTTAAAAAGTTAGAAGAACAAGCCGGAGAGAATCATGATGCGTTAGCTTAACGTTACCACACGTCTTGCAGTGGTAGAGCAGAGGTTAGCTCAGTCAAAGTATCAGAGAGGACAACTATTGCCTGAGGTTGAAAACGTGCAGGACGACTTGAGAGAGGAGTCAGTTAAGCGGGCGAGAGCTGAGGATGCTTGGATGAAGGCTTCTTAACGTATAGATCTCGTTGAAGGCAAGGTTCGGTCAAAGAAAGCAAAGATAGATGAGATGGAATATGCTTTCCACAAAGCGGTTGATAGAGCTCAGAATCGAGTGTTCTACTATCCTATATAATTTGAGGACTTGCCATGGTACATAATGGATCGTAGGACGATGATCCATATCATAGAAAACAAACACAATGAAACTGTGCGATATGGAATGTCCTTATAGATCATGATAAGAAGAATAGTATGATATGTAAATAACTATTAAAGTTAAAAAGATGTAAATCCCAATTTTTGAGATAAATAATGGATAAGATGTTGATGATGTAATCCTAGAATTTTATTATGACAGGAAAGATGATGTAAATAGTAATTGTGACGCCCCCAAATTTGGGTTACCTGACCCCCGAGTTTGGTGCTCACGATCCACAATATAAATAACATTTTTCTACGCATTTAATTATAAATAGCAATACATATCTAATTAACAGATACTGTTAATACATTCGTCCCTGGTTATCTAACCTTAACATTACAAGCATACCCTTTAGATATACAAAAAGGGGTTACAAAATAACATAATAAATAAGTTCATTACAACTACTCTAGAACTATGCCTTTGCCTTTGTTTTCTTAGCCCCACTAGCCTCTTCGTTCCTAGCTGAAATATTTTATTTAGCAAGGGTGAGCAACAAGTTTGCCCCGCAAGTTAAGACTTACAATGAATGAATAAAAATCAAGAATTATAGACTATCTATTTTGATAGAATGACACCAAAGTTCGGGAAACTTTGAAATAACTGAACAATTCGTTAATTACCAACAAGACTTCTCGCATACTATGTAAACCAATAATCTGATAATGAAAGAGTACAATGCTTTTAAAGTTTCTACGATATTCTATTGAATAATCAAGAATCAATTCTATGCATTAACAAAGTGGAAGGTTTTCCAGATTTATGCTAAGCGATCCATTGGATCTTGAACTTCTCTTCTCGAGTAACTATCAAAGATTTGACTTTGATATACCAAGGTGTATCAGATAACCATATAGATTAAATTATACCTCTCAACAAGTACTTAGAGCGGCCAACTCTTTGTACCCTATATTATGCATAATACTTACATGTGCGCAACGGCCGAATATACGACCAAAATATTCCCTTTGTATAAAAGGTTGTTCTTCTCAGTCTTATAATCAAAGTTTAATTTATAATATCGATATATTTTGATTTCAATAACTAATCACTTCTCAATCTAGCCGAAATAATTGGCATCGATATGTCAATAATAATTGAATTCTCTTCTCGAACCTATCAAGTTCTAACAAATGTTCGTCTAGCCAGAATAATTAGCTAAGACATATCTTAACACAATTCGACAATAGACATGAATTATATGTATTGTCAATAATAACTTCTACGTATGTAAGTATCCAACAACATATATTCTCTAAGTATATTCTCAGAATCAATAATTCAATTTGAATTAATAAACATGCACTAACTGCGAATAATCAACAATAATTCTCAGATGCGGTCTAATTAGCAATAATTAACCACCATAATGTTTGAAAAGTACTAACTCAAGGTTGAGTTAAAGAAACTTGCCTTCCGCGTTGATTACTACTACACAATATACATATCTACATTTAAAAGACCTATAATCACAATATCGGTCTCACAATTAGAACAATAAATTATAACACGTATCACTGTAATTTAGTCAATCTTTCTCCTAGACACATTACCACATAGTCACATCAGTGTTTATAACCTATATAAACACTTATCAAGTCAAACTAGTTCGGTTTGGTTGGACTTCAGTCTCATCTCGGTGTCTTGGTCACCCCTATCCGACAATTAACACATTTTTTGTCAATTAAACTCGGTCTCAAAGCTTCAATATTATTTTAGATAAGTCAAATATCGTTCATAAGATTTTTCAGAAGCTTTTAATAATTTTCAAACATTTATAATAATTTTTCAAACACAGGAATCATTTTTAAATGATTTAAATACTAAATAATTCCATCATTATTAATATTTAATAATATTAAAATATTAATGACATACTTGTCAAAATATTAAAGTTATTATTAATAAAATAATATATTTTTAAATCATCAATATTCTACTTAACTGATTTTAAAAATAATTAAAATCATTTTTAAACCATCACCATTAATATTTAAATATTAATGAAATTCTCATCAAAAAATTAGAAGTCATTAATTATAACTTAAAATATTTTTAATCATTTTTCTCATTTTTAAATAATTTTTAAATCAATAAAACCATTTTTAACTCATTTATTTAATATAATAATTAAATAAATCTATTATCATTAATATTAAATTATTAATAAAAATTCTCCGAAGTTATTAAAAGTTACATTTCATAACTCAAAATATTTTTAAACACTTTATTCTTATTTAAAATGATTTTTATAATATTAAAATCATTTTTCTCTAATTTATTTAATATACTAATTAAATAAATTAAATACCATTAATATTCAAATAATTATAAATATTAATGAAAAATATCCCAAATTATCAAAAGTTATTTTTCGTAATTTAAAATAATTTTTAAAACCATTTTTGTAATTTTCAGAAATTATTTACTATTTTTAATCATTTTCCGAAAATTAAGAAAATAAAAATATTTAAAATCGTCGTTGTAGCCTATAGCGATGCTTTCTGTCGCTGTTGGTGTTCTTGAGCTCAAGAAAACTGACAGTCCAGTTCTCAAGGGCCTCGGTTTGACCAACTTTGATTCTCAGCTCAGGCATATTCTAAGTTGGCTAAGACACTGATTTGGTAGTGTTTATGTAACACTACAAATAGCAACAACAATATAGTTCATACAATCAAACATCATAAAGATATGGGCTTTCAAAGTTATTGTCAGACATTCCCTGTCTGGATAACCCAAAAACCTAGGCAGTTTCATGGTGCCACTTCCCGGTTCAATTAATCCTATGTTCCGGTCATGATTCATGTGGTCTCATGGTTCAAATCTGTAGTCCTTATGTCAAGGAATATATATATATATATATATAACATGATTTCAGTCCAACAATAACAGAATCACAATTTATGATTCGGTCAAACTCTGTTAGAAACTTAGTTCATCCGGTTTCTGGGTTTTCCAGAAACTCCACTTCGTAACCGAATGGTCTAGTTTAACCGGCCACTACATCAATCCTGTTGATTGTTTAAGAGATCTAAGGGCATGGATCTAGAGTCCATCTAACAAGCTACAAACTGATTACAAACACATCATCATACAACATCATACCTGACAGATCAAGGCGTTGTAAAATCTTATCAGACGCTGGAATATGATTTATGGATTACCCAGAAATCATCCGGTCATGCTCGATCAACGGGTTATGACCGTTAATAACTTACAATCTGGACATAGAATTACTATGATTCCACTTCCAGATCACATACCTCATGTCAAACTATAGATTTAAAAATTAAAACAACAAAAATCATAAACACAGAAAGATCTAGGGCCACTGACATATGGTTGTCAGACAACTTTGGGGTTCAAAAATAGTTTTTGAAAACTTTGATTTTTACCCACTTTGACGCTATGGATCTATTATAGATCATCATGAAGCATCTTCTGGCACTGATATAAACACATAAACAAGAATTTGGCTTAAGCATACAAGATCAAAGTAGGGTTACTGTTGTATACCTTCTAGTTCCAATCTTTGATCTTAACTCTCCAATCTAATCTTGGGGTTTCTAGGGGCTCTTTTAGGGACTGATACACTTGGAAATTTTGGAGGTTTAGAGAGAGAAGAGGTTTGTTGAGTGTTTGAGGGAAAAATGACTAAGTATGCACACTTTCTCTCTCTTAGTCTAAATATAAACTTGGATGCAATGTATTTTGCTGGCATAGCTGTCAAGAATTGGTTGAGTTTCTAAGATATAAGTCACATGCAAGTAAAAAGTTGGTGAACAACTAAAGTTGTTGGCAAATTTTACAAGTTACATATTAAAGAATGTGAAAAGGGCATTTTGGTCTTTCTCCTTGTAATTTTAATGGCATTCTTGACAATTGATCCAACCCTTAGGGTTTAACCCTAAGGTTCTAGCCCTTAGGTTTTACAACTTTAAATTTCTAGGATTTTTTAATTAGGGTTTTAAAATAGAAAATTAAGATTTCTAAATTATAACTAGGGTTTCCTAATTATATTCAAGTTTACTAATCACATTAGGTTTCCAATTAGGATTCAAGTTTCCTAATTAGGGTTTAGGATTCCCGAATTTAAAATTAGGATTTCTCGACATTTGATTAGGGTTCCTATCTATACGTTAGGGTTTCTAAATTATAGATTAGGATTTTTAATCCCTTATTAGGGTTAACTAATATTGTACCTTACTCGATCAATTATTGATCAAAATTTTTATACAGAAGTATTAAGTTCTCACAGTTATGTTTATTATAACCGTAATTTCTATCGAATCTCTATCTGGACGTAGGTTTAAGGTTTCTATTTTCTGTTAGGCACAGCTCTACTCTTATTTTCCCAATCAATACACAAATTGACCACATCTTTAGACTCGTATCACAGATACTTGACAAAAAATTGATAATCAATATTAATATTAAATAAAAAAAATTATTTATAAAATTTGGATTATTCGAAATCCCGGGTTATCAAAATAATTATGCTATTTTATTATGTTTTGAATCAAAAAATGAATATAATTCAAGAGTTTATTGAAAATTTTATGTGTTATCAGAAATTGCTTAAGTTAAGTCTTAAATGTTTAAGTAATTGAATAATGAACTAATGGTGAATACTTTAATAAGAAAAATCTCTCCAACAAGAAGACAACTACGTCAACAGACCCCTGAGGGGTCTATGAACAATAATGAAGCCAACACTAATCCAATGCAACAGTTGGTGAACTTGTTAACATGAGCATTATCAAATCAACCTCAGGCCCATGTTACGACTTTCTAGGATTTCAAAGCTATAGGACCACTTTAATTTCTAGGGCCTATGAATCCGGTAGAAGCCCAAACCTAGATTATGGAGATGGAGAAGGTATTAAATGTCTCTAGGGTTAGTGAAGATCAGAGGACTGCCTTTGCGACATTTATGCTGAAGTTGAAAGCTAGCTATTGGTGGCAGGCGAATAAGTGCAGAGGTGGACATGGAGTAATTCCTTAGGAGAGATTTTAGGAGATGTTTTTCCCGTCGAGTTCGAAGAACCAGATGGAGGTTTAGTTCTTAGAGCTGAAGCAAGGATAAATAACAGTGCCAGAATATGCTACAAAGTTTAATGAGTTGGCAAGGTTCGCACCTTATCAAGTCAACACAGAAGAGAGGAAGGCAAGGAGGTTCGAGCAGGGACTGAAGCCCTGCCTGTTTAGTCGAGTCTCTATGTTTCAATTGAATTCATTCGTTGTGGTACTGGAGAAGGTAATCATCGCGAAAGGGGGAAGCGATGCTCTAACTAAATATAACCAAGAATAGAAGAAGAAAAAGAGTAAGGGTGAGAATAAGACGGGTGGTAGCCGTAGTGGCGGTAGCCAGAAAAGGAAGTGGAATGATAATATCGCTGTTGGGAATCAACAAGGGAATCAGAAGAAGAGAATTAAGGTTTGCAGCAACTGCAGAAAGAATCACATAGGCGTGTACATAAATGGGAAAAGGGTATGCTAAAACTGTGGTCAAGAGGGCCATATTGCCACAAACTATTTCAGCCTAAAGAAGGGAGCCTATTTCACTTGCGGGTCGAAGGATCACTTCGCTCATGATTGTCCTAAGATGGTAGCAAGAGAAGCAAGAGGAGGTAAGGGAAGCAGCAATGATGGCAATTTGATCATCACTGGACCAGCACCAAAGAATCGTCCCATTACTCATACTTTCAACATGACGGTGCAGGATGCAATTCAATCCAAGGATGTGGTGTCAAGTATCATTCTGATCAATAATTTAGATGCTTACATATTATTCGATTCGGGTGCTACTTGTTCATTTATATCTGATGATTTTGTTAAGAAATTAAATTTACTTCAAGAAGAGTTAGATTACCCTTTGAACATAGAAATTGGGAATATGGAAGTGATTCCAGTTAGGTTTGTACATAAGAACTTTCGTGTAGATATTAAGGGTCATTTAAAGACAATAGACTTAATTCCAATTAAACTTTGGGAATTTGACGTTAATTTGGGAATGGATTGGTTGTTTAACCATGGGGCGATAATTGATTGCTAGAAAAAAAGTGTGAGCCTTACGACTCCAAAGAAGTCAAAGGTAGTATTTTATGGCAGTAAGTCGCCAAGAAAATTGAGTTGCCTGACGATGATGCAGGTTAAGAGGTTGTTAAGATAAGGATGTGTAGGATATATTGCCTACATAGTCGACACAAGAAAGGTGGGTGCGAAGCTGGAAGAGATACCGGTAATTAGAGACTTTGTAGATGTGTTTTCGAATGACTTTCCAGGACTTCTACCTGTTCGAGAAATTGAGTTCGTGATCGACTTAGCACCAGAAACTGCTCCTATATCGAAGGCCCCATATCGAATGGCTCCAATGGAGATGAAAGAGTTGATGGTGCAATTGCAGGAGTTATTGGACAAGAAGTATATCCAGTCGAGCGTATTATCATGGGGAGCATCGGTGTTATTTGTTAAAAGGAAGGATGGATCAATGCGACTCTGCATTGATTATAGAGAGTTGAACTATTAAGAATAAATACTCGTTGCCAAGGATCGATGATTTGTTCGATCAGCTGAAAGGAGTGAAGTACTTTTCAAAAATAGATTTAAGAAGTGAATATCACCAACTGAAGGTGAGGAAGGAGGCTGTACCAAAGACGGCGTTCATAACTCGATATGATCATTACGAGTTTCTAGTAATGTCATTTAGTTTAACCAATGCACCTGCAACGTTCATGGATTTGATGAACAGGGTGTTTAAGCCATTTTTAGACAAGTTTGTAGTGCTATTTATAGATGACATATTGGTGTATTCTAAAACTCAAGATGATCATACAGAGCATTTGAGTGTAACGTTGGAGACATTAAGGAGAGAGATGTTGTACGCGAAATTTTTGAAATGTGAATTTTGGTTAGAGCATATGCAGTTTCTTGGTCATGTGATTGACAAGGACAGAGTTCCGGTAGATCCATTAAAAGTGGAAGTTGTGATAAATTGGGGTCAGCCGAAGACACCGTCAGAAGTAGGGAGTTTCTTGGGTTTGGCAGGTTACTGTTGACGGTTTATTCAGGATTCGTCCAAGATAGCCACTCCGTTGATGAACTTGACGAGAAAAGCTGTAAAGTTTATTTGGACGGAGAAATGCGAGGAAAGTTTTCAAGAGTTGAAGAAGAGGTTAAATATGGCACCTGTGTTATCTCTACCAAATAAGACATGGAATTTTGTGGTGTATTGCGATGCATCGCACAAGGGACTAGGTTGTGGGCTTATGCAAAATGGAAAGGTTATTGCGTATGCATCGCGACAATTGAAGGACTATGAAAAAGGGTATCTGGCCCATGATTTGGAATTAGCTGCAGTAGTGTTTGCCCTGAAGATTCAGAGGCACTATCTCTATGTAGAGAAGTGTGAGATATATACGAACCATAAAAGTCTAAAGTATATTTTCACACAGAAGGATTTAAATATGCGTTAAAGGCGATGGTGGAGTTGATCAAGGATTAAGATTGTGAAATCCTTTACCATCCGGGTAAGGCAAATGTGGTTGTCGACGCCTTGAGCAGGAATGGTCGGGGGAAATTATTGTTGTTAATGATTCAAGAGGAGCTCATAGTAGAAATGACCAAATTGGAGTTAGAAGTAAAATATCCGAAAGAGTCGGATGAAAAATTGTTCCGTGTAAACGAGCCGAATTGAATAGAACAGAGAGTTGCTCGGATTCGACTCAAAAAGTTAAATTTATACTCGAATTCGAGTTGCACTTAAAAAACTCTACTCCAATTCAACTTGACTCGAATATTTATTACTCAAATTCGATTTGATTCGATTCGGATCGAATTATATTCAAACTACTCGCAAGCTTCGAATTCAAATTCGAATTCGAGTCTTTTCATAGTAACTACCTTTATAATAGATATAATTATAAATTGAACTTATTATTTTATTTCAAAATTTAAAAATATATTTACTATTACACCTTATAAATATAAAATAACAATTAAAAATATAAAAAATAATATTAATTAATTATTGTAATTTTATTTAACTTTGTATATATTATAAAAGAATGTATTAATTATTTACTCGAATATGTATCAATCAAATATGTATCGAATAACAATCGAGAGTTTGAATCTTAAACGAGTCGATTATAAATTTACACAAATTCTACTCATATTTGTTTTAAATAATCTTATGTACAAATTTAAATAATATTATTAATTAATAAAGTCTACCTCGCATTGTTCTGAGTTGAGCTCGAATGAGCCTGAGGTTTATAGCCATATTTAAGAGCAAAGAAGCTGCCGAACAGATTGAAAAAGAAAACTTCCCAATCCTCTCCCTCCTCAGCCCTCTCCTCCTTATTTTTTCACTCTCTACCTAATCTTTGAACCTTGAGGCTATACTGATGGTCGAAGTACTAGTGAAATAAGAAACCCTAGCCCCCAATCTCAAATAAGCCAAAGTTTCTGTAGAAGCAACCATCAAATCAAATGCTTTGGGAGGAACATATATAGTCATCTTACAACAACAACGAATGCGAGAAATCGCTAGAGTACGTGTAAGAGTTGATGCCGAGAGGATCCAAAGCTGACAAAGAGCGCGATTATGCTGAAGGCATTGGCTGCTACTGTAACACCCAGAAAAAAATTAAATAATAAATAAATAACTTTTATATCTATATTTTAAAATATTTAATTGGGCTTTTCTTATGTTTGGGTCAACTTGTATTTAATTTATGTTGACTATAATAAGTAAATTATTACACTAATTTGGGCCTTTAAACTAATTGGGTCTAAATTGTATTTATGTAATTTTTAAATCCTATTAAAATAAGAAAATTAATAAAACATATAAAGAAAACCTTACTCTTTCTCACACACATCTCTTGCGAACTAATTGAGAGAACGAGACTAAGAGAGGAAGTGACCGCAAGAACAGAAGAAGAAAGAAGATAGAGAGTGTGTTACACCCCCAAATCTAGGTACTTTATTCCCACATGATTTGGTATTCACTGTCCAAACATACATTTCTAACTACCCAAATTTATTAAAATTTAAGCAATAAAACTTCCCATTAAAGGGTCACATCATTAAATATGATAAATCCCAGGTCATCTGTCCTTAAACATAATCTTCAAAATGCGGAAAATATAGATTACATTACATAATTAAAATTAAGTCTAAATATATAATCTAAAATGAACAACAAGTCTTCAACACTTGTTCATCTTTCCTTTTCCTCTGCTAGTGGTTGGCTCATCAACCTTCTCAGTTTTAGCTTCAATGGTTATATATATGCAAGAGTGAACAAAACAAATGCTCACTTAAAATGATATAGCAACTGACAATGAATAAACTCAATTAAATTGAATAACAATTTATAATATAGATAGTCAAGAACTGATATTGAAAATCATCTTAGGGTCACAAGACCATGAACTATGTCTCAATTTATAAATATTTCTACTTGAACCTTTAACAGTCCTTAGACTATATGGACCTTCTTTCTCATAGTTAGGGGGATCAGCCCTTCGTACCATGTGATGTACACAAACATCTAAACACTTTTGCGTAATAAATCCCTTATAATAGGATTGTTCATCTCAGTTTAACATACGAGTCCACACCAAAGGAAGTTTAGTTTGGATAAGTTTTAAGGGTAATTTAGAGTTCAACGATCATCAATTAAGGATTAGGTGAATCAAACTTTCAATGACGATGTAAAGGTTCAACAACAATATAATACGAAGTGGTTATGAACCATAAAAGAATAATGTAATGCGACAAGTTCCTGCTTTAGGATTAAAGTTCAAAGCATTAAGAAGACATAATAAACCTTGGTTGAACAATAGGGTATGCTAAGGTTACAATTTCCAACGAGGAAACAAGATAAAAAAAAACTTTACTCAACAGATTTCAAGAATTTACTTAATATAAAAGTAAAGCTCGGAAACTTGCTCAATGTAAGGAAGTAATGTTTAGGAACTTGCATAATTATAATTAAGATAGGATAAAGAAACTTACTAAAAAAAATTAGGGTTAGAAAACTTGAATAAAGTATGCAAGATAGAATAAACTCAAATAGAGATTAAGGTTCAGAAACTTGCCTTGCGTGTAAGCTAAACAGTATAACTTGATTCTCAATATCCTGTACACATGTCATCATGACATAATTAGTTACTACATGTTCTCAGTACATAGTTAAGTATCTATTTCATGTACGACTTGTAGTCTTAGGTTTAACTACATGGTTAAGCCACACTTTTAATGTAATAACACAACTCTTCAGTTACCACATAATTCGTTAATTACTAATAATAATTTTCATATTTGGTATTATAATACCACAATATGACAAATCACATTTTTATAGTCAGAACATTACACTATATTAACAATTACACAATTGTATATTAAAAATCAAATTTTTTGGCCAAACTGCTAACTAGCACTGTAGCGCCTCAGTTTGCATTGAGGACCGGCACATCGGCACTGGTCTGGCGCTGCAGCGCTTTTGTTTACTCATAGAACTAGCGCTGCGGCGGTGGCTGGTGCTGCAGCGCTTCTGTTTACTCACTGAACCGGCGCTGCAGCGCCTGTACTCATCAACATGCACTGAACGACACTATGGCGCTGCAGCACCCAGTTACACGCAGACAGTGTTTGCGAAAAACACAAAACAAAGCCAAATTAGCCCAAAAACTCCTTTCTAACAACAAATTTAGCACATATAAAATACATAAACTTTACATAAACATAACTTAAGGTTTCTAACCATATAAACAACATAAACATCAAAATTACAACCTTTAAATTCATTGTCTTTACTATTTCTTCACCTTCTAACATTCTTAGCGAAATTAATCATTGTGAATTCGTTTTTCAACCAAAACAGTTAGTTTAAATCATGTTATTTTTGTTTCTTCATATATTTTCACAATCAATAGTCAATTTACATTTTATACTATGAATTGAGTATCAATTTCGATTCTAAAATAAGCCATATAAAATATACATATCTGTATTTTTCTATAAACAAAATTTATTCACATGTATTATACTTTCATGGATTAAACTACTCTAAATCATATACAAATCACATAAAACAGTTTATACATAGAAATTAACATACATATCACCATATCTTCAATAATTTTCTTCAAAATCAATTACCGAGAATGAAAACTCAAGTATATGAAAGAGAATAAGAATTTATACCTTTAATTGCTTATTTAGCTTTGCTAGAAAATACTAGAGGCTTGCTAATCTTCCTCCTTCCAAATTCTCAAGCTTACAAAGAAATCCTCTCGTTTCTCTCTATTTTCTTCTTTTCTCTCCTCTTTTCTTTCTTTTCTCTCTTCTAACTTTATGTAACATATAAAAATTGATATAAAGTAAATGTATAACATATAATACATATTAATGTATAATATAACTGATGTCAGTAATTTTTTTTTAAATTCAAAAGTCACTAAGGCTTGTTTGGCAAAAACTAATTAAAATTAAAGACTTAAAATCCTTAAGCCTTGTTTGGCAAAACTAAATTAAAACTCTTTTGATTTATTTTAATAACTCATTTATTATATAGTTTAATTGTCACACTTTATTTAATTAAATTCTCATATGCAAATTTAATTAAATTAAAACTAAAAACAACTTATTACATTAACATACCACATTGTTGATTACAACACATCTTTGATTATTGATTCGCACATTGTGCGTGTTGCATATGTTCATCAGGTACGAAAGGCTGATCACCTTCATTACCATTTGGTTCAGTTAAATTTTTTCATGTTCATTGTTGGCCATTCATTATTATTGAATCGGTCATTCAGTTATGAAAATTGATTAACATTTCAGATTAAGAAGAAACTTCGGATACAGGCAAAGACAAAGACAAGTTCCAAGATTGGATTATTGTATAGTTAAAATTATAATAGTATTGGAGGCAAATAACATTGTAAGTCCTATAGTATATGTATTAAGTTAAGGTTACCGACATTGGGAGTTATGTGTAAAGGTTAATGTATAAACAATTTATGTTTATATCTTTTCGCAATAGTTGTGGAATTGATATACCAGGTTCGTGGTGATTAGTACCCGAATTTGGGGACGTCAAAATTGTAATCAAGATAGGATAAAGAAACTTGCTCAAATAAAATTAGGGTTAGAGAACTTGTAAAAAGTAAGTAAGATAGGATAAACTCAAATAGAGATTATGGTTCGGAAACTTGCCTTGCATGTAAGCTAAACAGTATAACTTGATTCTTAATATCCTATACACATGTCATCATGACATAATTAGTTACTACATGTTCTCAGTACATAATTGAGTATCTATTTCATGTACAACTTGTAGTCTTAGGATTAACTACATGGTTAAGCCACACTTTTAATTCAATAACACAACTCTTCAGTTATCACATAATTCGTTAATTACTAATAATATTTTTCATATTTAGTACTATAACACCACATTAAGGCAAATCACATAATTATAGTCATAACATTACACTATATTAACAATTACACAATTGTATAATAAAAATCAAATTTCTTGGCCAAACTGCTAACTGGAGCTGTAGCGCCTCAGTTTGCACTAGGGACCGGCGCTACAGCGCTGGTCTGGAGCTGCAGCGCTTCTGTTTACTCACAGAACCGGCGCTGCCGCGCTGGCTGGCGCTGCAGCGCCTGTACTCGTCAACATGCACTGAATGGCGCTGCAGCACCCATTTTCTTTGTAGAACTGGTGCTGCGGTGCCACGGCACAGTTGCACACAGAAAGTGTTCGTGATGAACACAAAACAAAGCCAAATCGGCCTAAAAACTCCTTTCGAACAACAAATTTAGCACATTTAAAATATATAAACTTTAAAAAATATAACTTAAGGTTTCTAACATGTTTCTAACCATATAAACAACATAAACATCAAAATTACAACCTTTAAATTTATTGTTTTTACTATTTCTTCACCTTTTGACGTTCTTAGCGAAATTAATCACTGTGAATTCATTTTTCAACCAAAATAGTTAGTTTAAATCATATTGTTTTCGTTTCTTCATGTATTTTCTCAATCAATAGTCCATTTACACTTTATACTATGAATTGAGTATCAATTTTGATTCTAAAATAAGCTATACCAAATATGCATATTTGTATTTTTCTGTAAATAAAATTTCTTAACATGTATTATACTTTCATGGATTAAACTACTCTAAATTATATACAAATCACATAAAATAGTTTATATACAAAAATTAACATACATATAACCATATCTTCAACAATTTTCTTCAAAATCAATTACAGAAAATGAAAACTCAAGAAAATGAAAGAGAATAAGAATTTATACCTTTAATTTCTTATTTAGCTTTACTAGAAAGTATTAGAGGCTTCATAATCTTCCTCCTTCTTCTAAATTCTCAAGCTCACAGAGAAATCCTTTCTTTTCTCTCTATTTTCTTCTTTTCTCTCTTCTGTTCTTTCTTTTCTCTCTTCTAACTTTACGTAACTTATAAAAACTGATATAATATAAACGTATAACATATAATACGTATTAATGTATAATATAACTGATGTCAATTATTTTTTTTAAATTCAAAAGCCACTAAGGCTTGTTTGGCAAAAACTAAATTAAAATTAAAGACTTAAAACCCCCTATGCCTTGTTTGGCAAAACTAATTTAAAATTCTTTTGATTTATTTTAATAACACATTTATTATATAGTTTAATTGTCACATTTTATTTAATTAAATTCTCATATTCAAATTTAATTAAATTAAAAATAACAACTTATTACATTAACATACCATATTATCAAATTACCACAAAATTATAATTTTCATTATAATTTTTTTTAATAAATTAATATATCACTTTTACTTACTAAATTAAACTAAAAATGACCTTTTAATAATTTATTTAATCATAATCAACTCTTTAATTTAATCATTACATGAAATTAGAATGTTACCACATAATAACTAATTCATCACTATTTTGCTTAAATTAACTTCAACATAAAAAATTACTGAATATTAACTTAATTAGCATATTACACTTAATCAAGTTAATTCACCACAACTCATGAATTATTTATTTAACTAATAAATAATCAAATTAAACAAATATCTATAATATAAAAACAGAGCGGCTCAAATCCCAAGACTTCAACATTCAACGAGCTCAAATCAATTTAGGCTTCAACATCCAACGATCTAAAATTATTTGGGGCTTCAACATCCGACGACCAAGAATTTATCTCTCAAAAATTTAAACCCACATCCATCATCTCACTCTCTCACTCCAAAGAATTTGTAATTGTCAAATTATTATTTAAAAAGTTACAATCAATCAAAAAGGCTTATAAATATTAAAAAATAAATCTTGAAATGTAGTTAAACTTGGTTTAAATTTATGAGAATTTGACTATTAAAGTTTGATATTCTTTATTTATTCATTGAAATTTATCTTTTTAAGAATTTTCATTTAAATGTTTTGTGGAGTATGTATGGAAAGTACGGCTGTGTTAAGAATTAATTTTGGCTTTTAGTTTAGTGTGTGTCCATATTCAGTGCTTCATTTTTTGTGTTCATGATTTATTTTTATTTTTTTTAAATTATACAGTGCCTTCAGGTATGGGTTATCACTAGTTTATATAACAATAAACACATTAACTAAAATATTTATTTAATTCAATAAATATTTAAAATTACAATTATAAATTTCTAGATTGTTACATCCTTCCCTCCTTACAAGGATTCTGTCCCCAGAATCATAACTCAAACATTTCATTCGTCACATTCTTCCCTCCTTACAAAGATTATGTCCCCAAAATCGAAGACACCGATCAAACAAATAACTCAGGATAGCTTTTCATCATTTTATCTTCGAGTTCCCACATAGCTTCTTCGGCATTGTGGTTCCTCTATATCACCTTCACAGAAGGTATCACTTTATTCCTGAGCACTTGTTCTTTCCTGTCAACTATATGGATAAGAATCTCCTCATAAGATAAATCTTTATCGAACTATAACGGTTCGTACTCGATCACATGTTTATAGTCAAGTTTATACGATCGTAACACCGAAACATGAAAAACATTATGAACATGTTCCAATTCTAGAGGTAGAGCTACTTTGTAAGCCACTTCTCCTATTCTTCGCAGCACCTCAAAAGGTCCAATAAACCCCGGGCTTAGCTTTTCCGTTTTACCAAAATGAATCTTCCCCTTCTAAGGAGAAACTCTTAGGAAAACAAAATTTCCTACGTCAAATTCACGAATTTGTCGATGTTGATTAGCATACTTCTTCTGCCTGTCTTGAGAATCTACTAATCTTGCCCGGATGATTTTAATAACCTCAGCAGTGTGCTGTACCCGCTCTGGTCCTAATAGTTGACGTTCTCCAGCTTCATCCCACCACAGTGGAATTCTACACTTTCTACCGTACAATGCTTCATAAGGCGGCATGCCAATACTCGCATGGTAACTGTTATTATAGGCGAATTCAACCAACGGTAAATTATCGTCCCAATTTCCTTTGAAATCCATGATGCATGCTCTAAGCATATCTTCCAACGTTTGGATTATTCATTCGCTTTGGCCGTCTATTTAAGGATGGTATGTCGTACTCATTCTCAACTGTGTTCCAATACATTCTTGTAGTCTTTTCTAGAATTTTGAAGTGAACCGCGGATTTCTGTCTGACACAATTGACAATGGAAACACCATGTCTCGAAACGATTTCTTTGACGTATAATTTTGCGAACTGATCAAGATTGATTCTAATCTTTATTAGCAAAAAGTGTGTTGATTTCGTCAGTCTGTCCACTATAACCCAGATTGCATCATACCCTTTTTGAGTAGTCGGAAGACCTACCACAAAATCCATTGTGATATGCTCCCACTTCCATTCCGGTATTTCCAACGGTTGATGTAATCTTCTTCGTCTCTAATGCTCAACCTTAACTTTTTGACATGTTAAGCATTTCGTGACACATTCTGCGACATATCTTTTCATATTTGGCCACCAGAAATGGTATTGTAAATCTCGATACATCTTTGTACTCCCCGGGTGAATTGAATATCTTGAATTATGAGCTTCAATTAAAATTTCATCTTTAATTTTAGGTATTGTTGGAACCCTAATCTTTCCTTCGAACCTCAGTAATCCTTTGATATCGATCTTGAACTTCATCTCACTACCCTCAGACACTCTTTCTTTGATTTTCTCACATTCTTCATCTTGTAGTTGGGCGTTCTTTACCTTGTCCATTAAAGTTGCATTAGCTTCCATCTGGAACAATCTTTCATCCGATCCCTTCGGAAATTTTACTTCCAATTCTAGTTTTGCCATTACTGAGATGAAATCCTCCTGAGCAGTTAACAACATCAACTTCTCTCGACCCTTCCTACTCAAGGCATCAGCAACCACATTTGCTTTACCCGGATGATAAAAGATTTCACAATCATAATATTTTATCAATTCTAACCATCGTCTCTATCTCATGTTTAGATCCTTCTGTGTGAAAATATACTTTAGACTTTTATGGTCTGTATATATCTCACGTTTCTCCCAATAGAGACAGTGTCTCCATATCTTCAGAGCAAATACCACCTCAGCCAACTCCAAATCATGAGTCGGGTATCCTTTTTCATAGTCTTTTAGTTGTCTTGAGGCATAAGAAATGACTTTGCCATTTTGCATAAGCACACAACCAAGTCCCTTATGTGATGCTTCACTATACACCACAAAGTTTTCTGTATTATTTGGTAATGATAACACAGGTGTCATGCTTAGCTTCTTTTTAAACTCCTGAAAGCTCTCTTCGTACTTCTTCGTCCAGACGAATTTTACGACTTTCCTTGTCAAATTCATTAGCGTAGTGGCAATCTTGGAAAAGTCTTGAATAAATCATCTGTAGTAACCTGCCAATCCTAAGAAACTCCTCACCTCTGATGGTGTCCTTGGTTGTTCCCAATTTATTACAGCTTCAACCTTTGATGGATCCACTAAGATCCCATCTTTGTAAATCAAATGACCGAGAAATTATGCATGTTCTAGCCAGAATTCACACTTAGAGAATTTGGCGTACAACTTTTCCCTTCTTAGCATCTCCAATGTCAAACATAAATGTTCCACGTGCTCCTCTTAAATTTTGGATAACTCCAAGATATCATTGATGAACACCACCATAAACTTATCTAAGAATGGTTTAGACACCCTGTTCATCAAATCCATGAATGCTACAGGGGCATTGGTCAAACCAACAGACATTACTAGAAATTCATAGTGTCCATACCGAGTCCTGAATGTCGTCTTCGGAACATCCTCCTTTCTTACCTTTAGTTGATGATACCCACTTCTCAAATCTATCTTCGAGAAGTATCTAACTCCTTTTAGCTGATCAAACAAGTCATCTATTCTTGGCAACATATATTTATTTTTAATAGTGACTTTGTTTAACTCCTTATAATCAATGCAAAGACGCATTGACCTATCCTTCTTCTTTATGAACAACACCGGTGCTCCCCACGGTGATACACTCGGCTGAATGTATTTCTTGTCTAGTAACTCTTATAGTTGTACCATCAGTTCTTTCATCTCTACCGGAGCCATTCTTTACTGGGCCTTCGATATCGAAGCAGTCCCTGGTGCTAAATCAATAACGAACTCAATCTCACTGTCAGGCGGAAGTCCTGGCAAATCCTCTGGAAATACATCCACAAAATCTCTAACAGCTGGTATCTCCTCCAGTTTCACCCCCTTCTTCTGAGTACCGACTATGTAATCTAAATATCCTACACAGCCTTGTCTCAACAACTTCTTGGCTTGCATAATCGTCAGACAACTCGCTTGTCTAGGCGATTTGCTACCATAGAAAACTACTTTTGACTAAGACATAAGGTTTACACTTTTCTTTTGGTAATCAATTATCGCTCCATAATTGAATAGCAAATCCATCCCCAATATAACATCGAACTCTCTAAGTTTGATCGGAATTAAATCCACTGTCATAACATTTCCCTTAATGTTCACCCTACAATTCCTATATACAAATCTAGCAGGAATCACCTCCCTATTCTTAATTTCTATGTTCAAAGGGAAATTTAACTCTTTACTAGTCAACCCCAAACTCTTAGCAAATTCATCAGATATAAATGAGCAAGTAAAACCTGAATCAAATAATACATAAACATTTATACCATTAACTGCAATGATACCTAACACCACATCTTTTGATTGCACAGCATCCTGAACAGTCATGTTGTAGGTTCTGGCAGTGGGTCTATTTGTCGACGTTGTTCTAGCAATAGCCAATGTACCTCCACTGCCACCTCCCTTGCTTCATGTTGCACTTTCAACTGTCTTCTTAGAGCACTCGCGAGCTAAATGATCCTTCGACCCGCATGTAAAACAAGCACCCTTCTTTGGCTGAGGGAAATTCAGAGCAATGTGACCCTCCTGGCCACAGTTAGAGCACACTTGCTTACCCCTCAAGCAGACTCCAGTGTGATTCCTTCCACAAGTAGCACACGCTTTAATTTTCCTCTTTTGCTGGCTACTTTGCTGACTTCTAGTACCTACACTCGCATTCCACTTTCTTTTTGGGTTATTATTCCCACCACTTCTACCACCAGTTTTGCCTTCATTCTCATTCTTTTTTCTTTTTTCTTGATTATATTTTGTTAAGGCATCGCTTCCACCTTCGGTGATAATTTCCTTCTCAAGCACTGTTGGAAACGACTTCAGCTGAAACATAGAGACTTTGCTGTACAACCAGGGCTTCAATCCCTGTTCAACCCTTCTCACCTTGCGCTCATATGTGTTAACTTGATACGGAGCAAACCTCGCCAACTCATTGAATCTTGCTGCATACTTTAACACCGCCATCGTATCCTACTTTAGCTCTAAAAATTTGACATATATCTGATTCTGTGAACTCTTTGGGAAATAGGTCTCAAAAAATATTTTCTTAAACCTATTCCAAGTCATCACCTCCTGACCTCCTCGAGTTTTGTTTGCCTAACACCAATAGCTGGCTTCCGCTTTAAATATAAATGATGTAAAAGAAGTCTTATAGTCCTTACCGACTCTAGCAACATTGAAAACTTTTTCTATTTCCATGATCCAGGTCTGTGCATCAACCGGATTCATGGACCCACAAAATTCTGGTGGTCCAATCGTCCTGAAATCCTTAAAAGCCATAGCTTGGTTCTACGGCTGATTCTGCAGTGCTCTCGTCAGTAATGTCACCAATTGCTGAATTGGGTTAGCATTGGCGTCGTTGTTATTGGTAGACCTCTCAGGGTTTTGTTATCTTGGTTGATGTCTTGGAGGCATTTTTTGTTTAAAATACCCTTATTAGATCATTACTCAATTTCTTAAGTATTTTCTACTTAACTTGCACATTATAAAAGTTTATCACATAACACATAACATTGTAAATAAATATTAATATTTTATTCATTCATCATCTTTAAAAAAACATAGTAATGATAACATCCTTTCTATCTACATCACTTTCCCGAATTGATAAAGTTTCAGGATAACATCATCATATCCCATTGTTTGCATAATACTTGGGATTTACATCTTATTTATTATATAATTAATCACACAACAATAACATTCTCTATTATGGCCTACTAAGTCACTGCACAGCCTTACGGTGCTCCTCTTCCATGATACGAAACATCGTTCTACGATCTAACATATACCATGGCAATTCTTCGAACTGAGTCGGATAGTACATGACTCAGTCTTGAGCTCAGTTTATAACAATGTTAAAAACACAATTCATCTCTTCCATCTTGACCTTCTTTGCTTGAACCTCTCCCTCTGCTACCTCTGCACGCTGGGCAGCTTTCTCGTACGCATCTTCAACTCTTTCTCTCTTGGCGGATTCTTCTTTTAAGTTATCATTCAGTTTCACAACCTTATCCATCAGCTGCTCATTCTCCCCCTCTGTGTGAACCAGCTTCCATTCTACATTGATGAGACATTCATCAAGATCCCATATCTCATCATCTTTCTCTGCCATCGAAGTCTAATGTTCAGCTACTAGCTCCTTCAACTCCTCGACTCTATCCTGAAGCTTAATGTTACGATCGTATACTTTGTCATGCATTTGAGCTACGATAGAGTTTGGTGGAAACTCTTCCTCATCCTCATCCTCATACTCATCCTCATCCATCTGTGGCAGCTCCATAGGGTCTTCCTCGTCTGTCTCTACCACATCCTCATCATCAGGTATACCCTCATGCTCCAACTCCGGGGCATAACCAACCACTGTGACCAACGGAGATAACTCGCTTGGCACCAGTTGTTCCCAGACTACCTGAATATCTCGAGGCTCCTCCTCTTTAGGTATCTGAGGTCCCTCCTCCCTAGCCTGACTGGATTCTCCCACATTAGCCATCCTGACAATAAAATTTTTTAAGTTTTTAATTACTAATCGTCACTACTCAACACTCACGAGTACATAAGTTGCAACCACATAAGCACATAAAGTGTTTTATTATCTTTTTCCTTAAAACTCGATAAGAGTTGTGACGCCCCCAAAATAGGTATACATCACTCATCTTGAGTAGCCAAATACATGGTACAAAAATTAATTACAACTTAATAATACAACTGTCGTGTAAAATACGACAAAGCATAAACTAAGAGTTTGAAAACGAATATTGTCTTCTAGACAATACTCAACTCAAATGGTGTCCTCAATACAATTCTTATCACACTATTTCATATAATGGTGAGGACTACTAATGCTATCCTCTGTACCATCACTCCGTTCCCCGACTAGTCCCGGCTACATTCTCATTTCCTGAAGAGGACAATGAAAGCAAAAGGGTGAGCTCAACTAGCCCAGTAAGAAATATTATGACTAAGATAATGCAGAATAATTTATCGTTAGCCTTCAACAGTATTAAACTGATAAAATATAACAAACATCAAGTTTAACTACAGCGAAACAAGCAATCTATTAGATAAGTCAAGTAGAGAATAAAATCTACTATCTTCTATGATTTAAAAGGTTTTTCATCACTTTTATCGCTGAGACTCAGCTTAATAAATAATCCACATCATCCCTGCACTACGGCCAAGGATATTCATTAGTATCACGACCACAAATTATCCATGCACCACGGGCCAAGGATATTCGTGTATTCATCAATGGTCATGAGCATGCCAACAACTGTCCATCAATGCACTACGGGCCAATGAGGACTTTTACCATATCATTTGTAACATTACGGTCATGATTATACCGAATAATCCCTAGTCATAATCATACCAAGTCCATCTATGCACTACAGGCAACAGATGACTTTCAACATAATATAAACATGAGGATGATGACAGTGATATAAGAATTCAATAAAACAAGTTCAAGGATAAATTTTTAAAGATTTATAATTTAATTTATCCAGAAATCAATAACGTCCAAATTGTCAACATGATACTTCTTTGTGGAGTACAATTCAAGAAAAATATTATACCAAAAATAATTTGGACCGAAAATGAATCATTTTTTTTCATGAATAGTACCCCGGGTGAATAGTACTCGACTGAATAGTACCCCGTAAATAGTACTTCGGGAATAGTAACCCTGTGAATAGTACTTCAGCATAAAAAAGTTAAAACTTATCAAGAATGCTGAGAATAATATTTTCATGAAAAGATACTGGGTGAAGCGCAAATATCAAGGATATTCTACTAATTTCATAGAGTATAGAAGCAAAAATTTTAACAAAACGAGTATAAAATTCGAAATCTGAAACGAAATAATATTACTTACATACTACAGAGTATGGAAGCGAATATTGAACAAAATAACATCCCTTACCTTGAAAAGAAGAGTATTCCAACTAGTATAGCAGGGATATTTTTAAAGAAAACTTTCACTATTTTCTACGCTCAAAGCTTTCTAAAACTCTAAAGAAATATGTTCAAGATTATAGAAGAAGAATTCTCTGATTCTAGTGTGATTTTTAATTCTAACTTAAGCGCCTATTTATAGGAAAATGCTAGAACGCCATAGGAGACTAAAATAATAAATTATTATTATTATTATTATTATTATTATTATTATTATTAGTACTATTATTATTATTATTATTATTATTATTATTATTATTATTCTCTACGCACCAACCAAGACCAATTCCAGCACATGTTTTCCACCAAAAACAAAAGTGGGTCCCACCCATTTTAATAAAAATTATTTTATTTTTCGAAACTTCAGTAATTCATAATAAATAGCTCTTTTATCAGAAAAATTCGAATCTCTTGTCCTTTTCATAGGAAATTTAATTCTCTACAACTTTATAGAAGAAAGTTTTTCTAAATTCCAAACAGAAAATGCCTGAAATTCGCACACTGACGATTTTTAATACCTTCAAAAATTCATAACAAATCATACGTTAATTTTTAACCGTTCAAAATTTGTGGACATATACTCAACTTATATATGTATAACATATCCAAAAATCACAATGATCCAAAGGTCGGATTAAAATTATAACTCACGCAATAAAGTTTTAAGAACACTGTTTTGATTTTTTAATACCTCCATCCCGACAAAATACTGATAAAACATCTCAAAATTAACCTGGTCGACCTGGTTGATTAATATTGTGAATTATAATATTGGTGATAAATGTTGTTTTATTATTATAAATGTAATAAAATAAATTTTTTTTATATAAAACAGAATACTTTTTATAAAGTTTGGTTTATTTAATTATAAATAGAATATATTATATTTTATTATGCATAGTGTTTGCATAGTGCCTACATAGAGTTTGCATAGTAAAAACTTTTTATATAAAACAGAATACTTTTATAAAGTTATTCATTTTATTAGATTATAAATAGAATATATTATATTTTATTTAAAAGATTTTGTTTTATTAAAATATTTTATTAATACTGCATAGTAAATCAATATGGACTGTCCGTTCAAAAGTGAATCAATCTGGACAATTCATGAATTAGTTACTATTCAGTTCATTCTCCTATAAATAGAAGCTCATTCCTTCATTATTTCTTACGAATTCACTTAAACTCTAGACAGAGAAACTATAGAGAGAAAGAAGAAAAGTATTCTTCTACTTCATTACTCCTATATCCAGTTTCTTCTAAGGTAAGGGATATTATTTGTTGTACTTGTAAGGGGTATTATTTCTTTCGTATTCATGAAGAAAACTTCTGTTATTCTATTCTTTATTATTATGTTGGAATAACCTACATACGTACACTACCCTATACTTGGTGAAATTCTTCTGTTATTCAATTTCTTATTATTATGTTGGAAAAACCTATATATGCGAAGTACCGCATATATTGTGAAATTCTTCTGTTATTCCATTCTTTATTATTATATTGGAATAACATGTCTATGCGAAGTACCGCATACATGGTAAAATTATTCTGTTATTCAATTCTTTATTATTATGTTGGAATAACCTGTCTATGCTAAGTACCACATATATGGTGAAATTTTTCTGTTATTCCATTCTTTATTATCATGTTGGAATATCCTGTCAGTGCGGATTATGCATGACCTGGATCCATTCTCTATTATTCTGTTGGAATATCCTGTCAGTGTAGATTACGCATGACCTGGTTCCATTCTTTATTATTCTGTTGGAATATTCTGTCCGTGCGGATTACGCATGACCTGGTTCCATTCTTTATTATTCTGTTGGAATAACCTGTTTGTGCGGTCTATCGCATGCATGGTTAATTCTTCTGTTATTCCATTCTTTATCATTCTGTTGGAATAACATGTCTATGTGGATTACCACATGCATGGTGAATGATCCTTCGTATTCATTCTTTATTAAATTGTGAAAATGATCTGTCTACGTGGATTACCGCATGTCGGGCGAAAATCCATTTGTAGCTTCATATATTCTATTATACTCAGTTGGTTAAAGCTTTGGCTTCTATACTCCATGAAATTAGTGGAATATCCTTGATATTTGCGCTTTATCCAGTATCTTTTCATGAAAATATTCTTCTGAGAATTCTTGAATTTTACTCTACAAAGCAGTATCATGTTGACAATTTGGACGTTATTGGTTCCTGGAAAAAATAATTCTTAAACTTATTTTATTGAATTTTTATATCATTGTCATCATCCTCATGTTTATATTATGTTGAAAGTCATATATGGCATGTAGTGCATAGATGGACTTGGTATGATTATGACCAGGGATTATTCGGTATAATCATAACCGTAATGTTACAAATGATGTGGTAAAAGTTCTCATTGGCCCGTAGTGCATTGATGGACAGTTGTTGGCATGATCATGACCATTGATGAATACACGAATATCATTGGCCCGTAGTACAAGGATAATTTGTGGTTGTGATACTAATGAATATCCTTGGTCGTAGTGCAGGGATGATGTGGATTATTTATTAAGCTGAGTCCCAGCGATAAAAGTGATGAAAAACCTTTTAAATCATAAAAGATAGTAAATTTTATTCTATACTTGACTCTTTTAATGGATTGATTGTTCCGCTGTAGTTAAACTTGATGTTTGTTATATTGTATCAGTTTAACATTGGTGAAGGTTAACGATAATTTATTCTGAATTATCTTAGTCATAATATTTCTTACTGGGCTAGTTGAGCTCACCCTTTTACTTTCATTGTTCTCTTCAGGAAATGAGAACGTAGCAGGGACAAGTCGGGGAACGGAGTGACAGTCCAGATGATAGCATTAGTAGTCCTCACTATTCTATGAAATAGTGTGATAATAAATGTATTGAGGACTTATTTTGAGTTTGAATACTGTCAAGAAGATAATATTTGTATTAAATCTCACAGCTCATGTTGTATATTTTAGATTATATTTGTAATCTATATCATGTATTTGGTGACTCAGAATAGGTGATGTATACCTATTTTGGGGGCGTCACAGTGTTAGTTCCCAATAGGCACACAATAGATCTAGAAGGGGGGGTTGAATAAATCCTTTTTAATTTCAAATACTTTTCTCGTTTATTTTTTATTTGCTAATGAATTAGCATATGACAAACATAAGAATCTTTTCAAGTACATCTGAATAAGTAAAAGATCTCATTCATTGATATATTCATAATCATACATACATTGTTCATAGAGTTAGTTAAGTTGTAAGCAGTTAATACATACATAGCATTTATAGCAATTAGGTACATAATATAAATGACAGAAAGTAAATGACTGAAAGTAAAAGACACAAGGGATTTTAAGTGGTTCAGAGACTCAAGCTCCTAATCCACTCGTCTGCTTTAACTAGCAGGATTTCTAATAAGGAAGGGCAGCACTGTAAGACCCCGAATTTTATGAAATAAAACTATTCAATTTTCTTATCATTACTATTCAGTAAATGGTTAAATTAATAAAAAGGTTAAAGTTAAGGGTGATATATGTAAATATTTTAAATAAGCAAGTGGTTATAAAATACTTATTATTATCGGGGAATATTCGTTTGGTCATGGAATATTCTTACTGTCGGAGAATATTCGTACGACGGCGTAGCCATTTGTGGGCCCCATAACAGAATAACTGTTGGATGAAGAAAACGACAAGTTTGAGTTTTTATAAATAACGACGTAATCGTTACCGTTAACACTGTTGGAATACCCGGTGGTTAAAATACAGTAATACTCGTGGTTGCACAGTACCACACGGTATTACACAATATTTTTAAATTATTAATTCTTACGTAAGAAGGCACTACTCAATAATTATTACAGTAAATAATGTTCAATATTTTGATATTTTATATTATTGTTATTTCAATAATTATCACTGCACAGTATTTCCCATTATCAGATCAATAATTCATTTTTGAATAATCTTATTAGATAACATTATTGGCAATGTCTAAGGAAGTTCTGTCTAATGAGAGGTTTGGTCACCTAATTACGCGCTAGTAAGGAGAAATCCTTATCGGAAAGCCCCCTCTTTCATGGGAAAGACCTGGTTGTCATAATTGTGATTCTGTAATATTATTTATGAATAATTGATTATTGATTTATATGATAAGGAGATATTTATTTTATGTGGATATAAATGATGGATAGGGAAATATTTATTTTGTGTGGATATAAATGAAGAAATTAATGATGAGATGTTTTATCAGTATTTTGTCGAAATGAAGAACAAAATATGGGATTTTCAGAAAAAATTAGTTTATTACTTGATTTTGTAAAATCTATAACTCTTTGTGTATAATGAGTTAGGAGATGAGCCATATATCAAAAGAAAGATATGGAAGTAAGCTAACCGTAGAAATTGGAATCACCTAAAAATTCTTTGTGAATGAAACTATAACTCTTTGGATCGTTGTGATTTTTGGATATGTTATACATATATAAGTTGAGTATATGTCCACAAATTTTGAACCATTAAAAATTAACGTATGATTTGTTATGAATTTTAAGAGGTGACTGATTCAGAAATTATTTTATTTTGGTGGAGATTTCTAGAATATGGAACCCACTTTTGGTTGTTGGGAAAAGTTGGCTAATTTCTGGTGGGCCCCACTTGTGATGGCTGAGAATTTGGTCTTGTTTTGTAACTTGGTATGTGTAGAAAATTTATATAATATTTTATTTATTTAGTCTCCTTTGGCGTTCTAGCATTTTCCTATAAATAGGGTGCTTAGTTAGAATTGAAAATCACACCAGAAATAAGATTTTCTCTCTCTCTCTCTCTCTCTCTCTCTCTATATATATATATATATATATATATATATATATTGTGGAGCGTATTTTTGTGAGTATTTAGATATTTTGAGAGTTATTATTTAGTGCAAGTTTTCTTCGGTATTACATCCGATAATCCAGTAAGAAATACTGCTCTTTGGAGGTAAGGGATTGTAAGGGTTATTATATTTTTCAGTTTCATAATTTTTTCGACCCTCAAAAATTCTGGAAAAATGTGAAATGATAATTTGATGAGTTTTCTAGATTGTGTCCAAAAATGACGATTTTTGAATGTATAGATTAGGAGTTATGAATTTTATGGGAAAAAACTATTTTAAAAGTAAACCCTTATAACTCCTTGTGGTTAACTCCAAAATTGGTGAAATATTTGTTGGGAGTACATGTATATAACAGCTGTATACTCTGTAAATTTTGGAATTTTTGGACAAAAGTACAGTTTATGATAAATGTCTAAATATTCGACAGTTTTGGCCATATGAAAAATAGTAAATGAATTTTAAAAATTTCGAGAAAAATATATGTTCAATATGGGACTATATTATGCTAAAACTCAGAAAAGAAAATTTTTTGGGACTTATTTGGTATTTTTCATGAAAATAGACTAGCTATAAATAATTAAATTAAATATGTTATGTGAAGTAAGAAAAGTGAAAAATAGGATTTTATGGCTTGAAAATCCTATATAAAGTATATGTCGATTTTTAATGAGGGTTTTTGGTTATTGGTGATGAAATCTTATGAGTTTGGTAGTTTATGATGATTAAATGCATTATTTAGTTAAGTGTAAATAATTAAAATAAATTATTTATAAGTTTAAGAAATGATTAAAATATTGTTGTAATACTGATAATATTAGATTATGAGATTATTAAGTGATTTATAACATTTGGATTAAGGTGTTATGAAATAATTGATTTAAAGTATTATTTAATGATTAATAATATTAGTAAATGAATTTAATGTTATTATATAATGAATAATATTAAATGAAGTTTATAATATAATGAATAATGTTATTGTCTTCGTTGAAATATTATTTTCTGTTCAAATCATATTTGATATAATATTATTCTTGAATTTTACTTCACAAAGCAGTATCATATTGACAATTTAGATATTATTGAATTCTAGATAAATTAAATTGTTAAAGTCTTTAAAATTTATACTTTATCTCATGTGATTGATTCTTTATATCCTTGTCATGATCCTCATGCTTATATTGTGATGAAAGTCATCTTTGACCCGTAGTGCATAGATGGACTATTGTTTATTAGTTTTACAGTTGTATGTTTTTGGCCTGTAGTGAAAAGAAGAAATGTTAATTGATACCTTTGGCCTGTAGTGCAAAGATGACCTGTTGTTGAATATCTTTGGCATGTAGTGCAAAGATGACCTATTGTTGAATATCTTTGGTCTATAGTGCAAAGATGAACTGTTGTTGAATATCTTTGGCATTTAGTGCAAAGATGAACTGTTGACGAATATCTTTGGCCCGTAGTGCAAAGATGAATTTATAAGTATGATTATGAACATGAACTGTGATTTGGTATAACCATGATCTTTGATGTTTCAGGTAAAGACATGTGATAAAAATTATCTTCGTCCTAGATGAGAAGAGGAATTTAGAACCACAATTATGATTGTGAGTTATTCATATGATTGTGGATCAGAACTGTTGATTGATGTTATAGAGATAAAACATTGTTGATGGACTTTTAACATGGAGAAGATAATTGACTTTATGGTCTATTTGACTCTTCTAATGGATTGCTCGTTCCGCTGCAACTATAGTTGAAAAGTTTTATCATCTACCATATGTTCTAAATCTCTGATTTATTATTGACGAAGGCTATTGATAATTTATTTATCTTTAGTCATGACACTCTTTTCTGGGCTAGTTGTGCTCACCCTTCTGCTTCACAATTCCTTTCAGGTAATAAGAGTGTAGCTGGGTCGAGCAGGGGTAACAGGGGAATAGAACGGTGATTTCTAGCTGTAGAGGTTCTACCTAAACACTATATAAAAGTGTGTTATATTTTATACATCATTTAGTAGTTATATTTGGTGAATCAAATAGGGTGAGGTGAACCCAACGTTGGAAAGGTGTTTTTGTCACTATCATTATAAGACGTCTAATGACCTACGACTTCGTGTTATCATAAGACAGGGTTGTGCACATCCACTTGCTGAGTATATTTACGAGCACTACCTATATAACCTTGGAGTTTGGTTGAAATATAATTAACAATTGGAGGCAATTGAGATAATTATATGTCAAGAGAAGACTCAACATTGGAAAGAACATGATAGTAATCTTCTCGTTTTTTCTTTGGGGTCTATTGGGTCAATCAAGGATAATTCTATGGACATATGATATCTACATAACCTAGACGTATGGCCTCCCATGTATGAAGGTTTTTCTTGAGCACTTCCAAAAGATTTTAATTTCTAAAACAGTTATTGACTGTACCTTTATGTAAGTTGCCATTGTGACGTGCTATCCAAGGTTGGGATGAGAGTCACAGTTAGTGTATATTTGTATCAAAACTCACAACACATGTGTTGTTGTATTTTGCACGACAATTGTAGTAATAAAATTGTAGTTTTTTTTGTACCATGTATTTGGAGACTCAAGATAGGTTGGATGGATTGGACCTATTTTGGGGGTGTCACATTTGGTATCAGATCTTAGGGATATGGTCTCTGGCGGAGATCGGGGAATAGAACTAGGAGGGGAGAAACGAGTAATATCCTTCGCTAGTGTGTGTCCTACCTAAGCTAAATTTTCTTACTTAAGTTGACAAATTATGATTTGTCAATTAACCTTTGTTTTGAAGCTGTATTCTAGAATGATATCTAAAATACAGTAGATGAGAAATTGAGAAATCACGATGACCGGAGAGATTGAATCTAAAATGAAAGCAAGGAATTCTAAACTCTTTGAAATACCAGGTACGTAAATTTCGGGGACGAAATTTTATAAGGAGGGGAGATTGTAAGACCACGAATTTTATGAAATAAAAGTATTCAATTTTCTTATAATTACTATTTAGTAAATGGTTAAATTGATAAAAAGGTTAAAGTTAAGGTGATATATGTAAATATTTTAAATAAGCAAGTGGTTATAAAATATTCATTGTTGTCGGGGATTATTCGTTTGGTCGTGGAATATTCTTACTGTCGGAGAATATTCGTATGACGACGCAGTCATTTGTGGGCCCCATAACAGAATAACTGTTGGATAAAGAAAATGAGAAGTTTGAGTTTTTATAAATAACGGCGTAATCCTTACCGTTAACACTGTTGGAATACCCGGTGGTTAAAATACAGTAACACGCGTGGTTGCACAGTAGCACACGGTATTGCACAATATTTTTGAATTATTAATTCTTATGTAAGAAGGCACTACTCAATAATTGTTACAGTAATTACTGTTCAATATTTTATTTTATTGATTCAATAATTGCTCCGTTGATATTTTATATTATTGTTGTTTCAATAATTGTCACTGCACAGTATTTCTCATTATCAGATCAATAATTTGTATTTGAATAATATTATTAGATAGCATTATTGATAATGTCTAAGGAAGTTTTGTCTAAGGAGAGGTTTGGTCACCTAATTGCGAGCCAGTAAGGAGAAATCCTTATCGAAAAACCCCCTCTTTCCTGGGAAAGACCTGGTTGTCATAATTGTGATTCTATAATATTATTTGTGAATAATTAATTATTAATTTATATGACAATGAAATATTTATTTTATGTGGATATAAATGATGGATAGGAAAATATTTATTTTGTGTGGATATAAATGAAGGAATTAATGATGAGGTGTTTTATCAGTATTTTGTCAAAATAAAGAACAAAATATGGGATTTACAGAAAAAATTAGTTTATTACTTGATTTTGTAAAATCCATAACTCTTTTTGTATAATGAGTTAGGAGATGAGCCATTTATCAAAAGAAAGCTATGGAAGTAAGCTAACCGTATAAATTGGAATCACCAAAAAATAATTTGTGGATTTTTCGTGGTGACTGTTTGAATGAAACTAGTCCAAAGGACTCATAGTCCAAAAAATCAGTGTTCTTAAGCTATATTGCGTGAGTTATTAATTTTAATCTGACCGTTGGATCGTTGTAATTTTTGAATATGTTATACATTTATAAGTTGAGTATATATCCACAAATTTTGAACCATTAAAAATTAATGTATAATTTGTTATGAATTTTAAGAGGTGACTGATTCAGAAATTATTTTATTTTGGTAGAGATTTCTAGAATGTGGGAACCACTTTTGGTTGTTGGAAAAAGTTGGCTGATTTCTGCTGGGCCCCACTTGTGATGGCTGAGAATTTGGTCTTGGTTGGCAACTTGGCATGCGTAGAAAATTTTATATCATATTTTATTAATTTAGTCTCCTTTGGCGTTCTAGAATTTTCCTATAAATAGGGTGTTTAGTTAGAATTGAAAATCACATCATAAACAAGTTTTCTCTCTCTCTATATATTATCGAGCATATTTTTGTGAGTATTTAGATATTTTGAGAGTTGCTATTATGTGCAAGTTTCCTCCGGCACTACATCCGATATTCCAGTCAGAAATATTGCTCTTTTGAGGTAAGGGATTGTAAGGGTTATTATGTTTTTCAGTTTCATAATTCTTCCGACCCTCAAAAAATCTGGAAAAATTTGAAATGATAATTTGATGAGTTTTCTAGACTGTGTCTAAAAATGGCGATTTTTGGATGTATAGATTAGGAGTTATGAATTTTATGGGAAAAGACTATTTTAAAAGTAAACCCTTATAACTCCTTGTGGTTAACTCCAAAATTAGTAAAATTTTTATTGAGAGTACATTTATGTAACAGCTATATGCTCTGTAAATTTCAGAATTTTTGGACAAAAGTACAGTTTATGATAAATGTGTAAATATTCAGCAGTTTTGGCCATATGACAAATAGTAAATGAATTTTAAAAAATTCGAGAAAAATATATGTTCAATATGGGACTATATTCTGCTAAATCCCAGAAAAAAAAAATTCATGGGACTGATTTGGTATTTTTTATGAAAATGGACTATTTATGATTAAATGAATTAAATATGTTATGTGAAGTAAGAAAAGTGGAAAATAGAATTTTATAGCTTGAGAATCATATATAAGGTATATGCCAATTTTTATGAGGGTTTTTGGTTACTGGTGATGAAATCTTATGAGTTTGGCATTTTAGGATGAGTAAATGCATTATTTAGTAAAGTGTAAACAATTAAAATAATTTGTTTATAAGTTTAAGAAATGATTAAAATATTATTGTAATATTGATAATATTAGATTATGAGATTATTAAGTGATTTGTAACATTTGGATTAAGGTGTTATGAAATTATTAATTTAAAATATTATTTAATGATTAATAATATTAGTAAATGAATTTAATGTTATTATACAATTAATAATATTAAATGGAGTTTATAATATAATGAATAATGTTATTATCTTCGTTGAAATATTATTTTCTGTTCAAATCATTTTTGATATAATATTATTCTTGAATTTTACTCCACAAAGCAGTATCATGTTGACAATTTGAATATTATTGAATTCTTGATAAATTAAATTGTTGACAATTTGGATATTTTTAAATTCTGGATAAATTAAATTGTTAAAGTCTTTAAAATTTATACTTTATCTCGTGTGATTGATTCTTTATATCCTTGTCATGATCCTCATGCTTATATTGTGATGAAAGTCATCTTTGGCCCGTAGTGCATAGATGGACTGTTGTTTATTAGTTTTACAGTTGTATGCCTTTGGCCTGTAGTGCAAAGAAGAAATGTTGATGGATATCTTTGGCCTGTGGTGCAAAGATGACTTGTTGTTGAATATCTTTTGCCTGTAGTGCAAAGATGACCTGTTGCTGAATTTCTTTAGCTTGTAGTGCAAAACTGACATGTTGTTGAATATCTTTGGTCTGTTATACAAAAATGACCTGTTGTTGAATATCTTTGGCCTGTAGTGCAAAGATGAACTATTGACGAATATCTTTGGCCCGTAGTGCAAAGATGAATTTATTAGTATGATTATGAACAGGAACTGTGATTTGGTATAACCATGATCTTTGATGTTTCAGGTAAAGATAGGTGATGAAAATTATCTTCGTCCTGGTTGAGAAGAGGAATTTAGAACAACAATTATGATTGTAAGTTATTCATATGATTGTGGATCAGAACTGTTGATTGATGTTACAGGGATAAAACATTGTCGGTGGTCTTTTAACATGAAGAAGATAATCGACTTTATGGTCTATTTGACTCTTCTAATGGATTGCTCGTTCCGCTGTAACTATGGTTGAAAAGTTTTATCATCTACCATATGTTCTAAATCTTTGATTTATTACTGACGAAGGCTATTGATAATTTATTTATCTTCAGTCATGATATTCTTTACTGGATTAGTTGTGCTCAACCTTCTACTTCATAATTCCTTTCAGGTAATAAGAGTGTAGCTGGGTCGAGTAGGGGTAACATAGGAATAGAATGGTGGTCTCTAGCTGTGGAGGTTCTCCCTAAACCTTATAGAAAAGTGTGTTGTATTTTATACATCATTTAGTAGTTATATTTGGTGAATCAAATAGGGTGAGGCGAACCCAACGTTGAAAGGGTGTTTTGCCACTATCATACAAGATGTCTAATGACCTACGACTTCGTGTTATCATAAGATAGGGTTGTGCACATCCACTTACTGATTATATTTAAGAGCACTACCTATATACCCTTGGAGTTTGGTTGAAATATAATTCACAATTGGAGGCAATGGAGATAATTATATGTCAAGAGAAGACTCACCATTGGAAAGAACATGATAGTAATCTTCTCATTTTTTCTTTGGGGTCTATTAGGTCAACCAAGGATAATTCTGTGGACATATGATATCTATCATAACCTAGACGCATGGCCTCCCATGTACGAAGGTTTCCTTGAGCACTTTCCAAAGATTTTAATTTTTAAAACAGTTATTGACTGTACCTTTATGTAAGGTGTCATTGTGACGTGCTATCCAAGGTTGAGATAAGAGTTACAGTTGGTATACATTTGTATCAAAACTCACAACTAATGTGTTGTTGTATTTTTGCACTATAATTGTAGTAATAAAGTTGTAGTTATTTTCTGTACCATTTATTTGGCAACTCAGAATAGGTTGGATGGATTGGACCTATTTTGGGGGTGTCACAAACACCCTAAATCACTAAGATTCCTTCAAGGCCAGCAGCTTTGGAACTCCAGTTCACTAAGAACTCTTCAAGCCCAACAGGCTTGGAACTCCTCTGGTTCCCTAGGAACTCTTCAAGCCCAGCAGGCTTGGAACTTCATTTAGTCCCTCCGGACAAGGACCCCTCAGGCCCTGGCTTCTTGTTGTTGTAGTTATTGTTGTTGGTGCCTTTCTGCTAAGATGTCTTTAAGCTTGAACATCTTCTGTACTTAGCAGCTTGGCGTGGTCCTCTTTGCATTATGCGTAGAGTCTAGACTACATTTTCTCTGGTATAACTGATCTTCATGTTGTTTTGCTCATCTTCATCCGATGTCAGTTGTGCACCATCACCATTTAGGTTTGTTAAGTGTTTGAGCTTTTGGTAGACTTCGTCTGCCACTTAGCATTCCCTAAACCCTTCTTGAAAGGTTTGCAGACATGATTCTGCATCTGTTCTGTTTCTGCTTTTGGTTCATGGTGATTCGTAGAGTGGCTTTCTGGATCTATTTTGTGCTCTGTCACTTTTCTGAATGCTATCTTTTTGGCCTTCTCGGCTCTTAATTTAGCTGTCATCTTCAGTGACATTCTCATCTTTGTTGAGTGAAGCTTTGGTCTGTTCAAGTCCTTCTTCAAAGCTGCTTCACTTCCACCTTTGTAGTATCACTGTCACTGAGACTTGTTTGGTTTAGCTCTGGTGGAACTCGTGGAGTCAATACTATAGCATTCCAACTACTCTACGATCCTTCAACTCAACAACTCTTGATCTTTGAAGCTCTGGCTGATATATACTCCTTCCCAATCTTCCTGTTGGGATATAGCCATTGAAAGTTATTTGAATTACTTCACAGATCTCGAGTTATTTGATGTAGACAGTAGATGTGACATGACATCCCCTTTTTCATCTTTCTGACACTACAGTCTACTGTTTCACCTACCCCGTCAGATGTAACAATCCAGAATTTCTAGAATTTTAATTATAATTTTTAAATATTTATTGAATTATATAAATATTTAATAGATGTGTTTAAACATTGAATAAATAATTGTTTAATTGATTTTATTTGGTTAATTATTTGTTTAATAAATAATTAATGAGTTAAGAAAATTAATAATTATGGAATAATGTTCTAATTTAATTTAACAATTAAGTTAGAGAGTTTATAATGATTAAATGAATTATTATATTGATATTTCATGTAAGACCCCAACTTTTATAAATAAAGATGAATTTTCTATAAATATCATTTTTGAATATTATGGAGTTAATTTGATATACTGTTATAGTTGTGGGTAATATTTATAAATTTTGCAAAGTATGCAAGTTGTTATATAATATTCGATTGGTCGGAGAATATTCGTTTTAACAGGGAATATTCGTACAACGACACAATCATTGGTGGACCCCACAACGGAATTATTGTCGGATTGAAAAAACGAGAAAAATATTTTATTAAAAATAACGACGGAAGTTTTACCATTGATACTATTGAACAACTAGGTAGTAAAAGTACAGTAATACGTGTGGTTGCATAGTAGCACACGGTATTGATTATTAATGCTTATGTGAGAAGTCACTTAGTTTGATTCAATTATTGTCAGTTAATAATATGAATTATTTAGCGATAATGAAGTTTTGTTTTATTCGTATTATTAACGTAATAAAACAGAAACATCTTTTTATATAAAACAGAATACTTTATTAAAGTTAGTCTATAAATAGAATATATTATATTTTATTTAAAAGATTATTCTTTAAATATGGACCGTCAGATTAAAGTAATCAATCTGGACCGTTCATGGATTAGTTACTATGCATTCTATTTTTCTATAAATAACAGCTCATTCCTTCCTTATTTCTTACGAATTCACTGAACTCTAGAGAGAGAAACTATAGAGAGAAACTATAGAGAGAGAAAAGAAAAGTATTCTGCTACTTAACTACTTCCTTATTTCAGTTCTTCTTTAAAACGGTAAGGGGTGTTATTCTTTCTTATTCATGAAGAGATCTGTTGTTATTCCATTTCTTATTATTCTGTTGGAATAACCTGTATACGCGGTACTTGGTGACATTCTTCTATTATTTTGTTGGAACATCCTGTCTGTGTGTTTTACACCGGACCTGGTTTCGCCTTTATTATTATTCTGTTGGAACATCCTGTTTGTGTTTTACACTAGACCTGGTTCCGTCTTTATTATTAGTTTGTTGGAACATCTTGTCGGTGTGTTTTACACCAGACCTGGTTCCGTCTTTATTATTATTCTGTTGGAACATCCTGTCTGTGTGTTTTACACCGGACCTGGTTCCGTCTTTATTATTATTTTGTTGGAATATCTTGTCTGTGCGTTTTATGCCGGACCTGGTTCCATTATTTATTATTCTGTTGGAATAACTTGTCTCTGCGATCTATTGCATGCATGGTAATTTCTTTTGTTATTCCATTCTTTATTATACTCAGTTGGTTAAGTTTTGACTTCTATACTCCATGAAATTTGTGGAATATCTTTGATAATTGCGTTTCATCCAGTATCTTTTTATGAAAATATTCTTCTAAGCATTCTTTAATTTTACTCCACAAAGCAGTATCATGTTGACAATTTGGACGTTGTTAATTCTTGGATAAATTAATTCTTGAACTTGTTTTATTGAATTCTTATATCATTGTCATCATCCTCATGTTTATAAAATGTTGAAAGTCATCTGTGGCTTGTAGTGCATAGATGGACTTGGTATGATTATGACCAGGGATTATTCGGTATAATCATGACCATTAATGAATACACGAATATCCTTGGCCGTAGTGCAGGGGTGATTCGATGATGTAGATTATTTTATTAAGCTGAGTCCCAGCGATAACAGTGTTGACAAACCTTTTAAATCGTAGAAGATAGTAGATTTTGTTTTCTACTTGACTCTTTTAATGGATTGCTTGTTCCGCTGAAGTTAAACTTGATGTTCGTTATATTTTATCAGTTTAACACTGTTGAATGCTAATGATAATTTATTCTGCATTATCTTAGTCATATTATTTCTTACTAGGCTAGTTGAGCTCACCATTTCTTTCATTGTTCTCTTCAAGAAATGAAAATATAGTTGGGACGAGTCGGAGAACAGAGTGATGGACCAGATGATAGTATTAATAGTCATCACTATTCTGTTAAATAGTGTGACAATAATTGTAATGAGGACTCCTTTTGAGTTTGTATAGTCTCTAGTAGACAATAATTGTATTCAAACTCACAGTTATATTTTGTCGTATTGTACACGACAGTTGTATTAGTAAGTTGTATTTGTATTCTGTACCATGTATCTAACGACCCAAGATGGGTGATGTATACCTAATTTTTGGGGCGTCACAGTTGGTATCAGAGTTTAGGGATATGATCCCTGGCTAAGATGTGAGAATAGAACTAGGAGGGGAGAGACGGGGAATTCCTTCGCTAGTATGACCTACCTAAGTTTATTTGCATGATATTTAATTGGTCGGTCAGAATATAAGGATAATATATGACATATCAATTAACTTTTATTTTGTGGCAGTATTTGAAAATGGCATCCGAGAATGTTGAGAATAGTAATGGAGCACATGCGACTGTTGATTCACCACATATCAATAATTGGGATAATGTGCATCAGGAAGGCGACAATCCTTATGCAAACAACCATACTGACCAAATGATGAATGATGGAATGTTCAGAAGCTTTATACAGTTCATGCAACAGCAGGCGAGAACGGCTCCTTTTCAAAATGTAGGTGGAAACACTGAAAACTCTCGGACGGTCACCGCTAAACTGTTCAAGGAGCTGGGACCACCGGAGTTTAAGGGAGAGCCAAAACCACTTATAGCGAAAATATGGATAAAGCAGATCACCAAGATATTTGATGTCTTGGGATGCTCTGAGGAGCAAAAGGTTCCCTTTGTCGCCTTTATGTTGCGAGGAGAGGCATATTACTGGTGGGAATCGATTAAGCGTACTCAAGCTGCCGCATTGAAGATGTCTTGGGAGAAGTTCCAAGAGATGTTCAATGACAAATACTTTCCCGAAAGTGTTCGACACATGAAGGAGGTGGAGTTCATCAAATTGGAGCAGAATAATATGATCGTGTCGCAATATGAGGCTAAATTTGCTGAGTTGTCCCGGTTTGCGTCCCATTTGGTGGATAATGAAGAGCGAATGACGCGAATGTTTTTGCGAGGTTTGAAACCTGAGATACGTCAACATCTTATTTCTCATAAACTGTGTTTGTATTCAGATGTTGTGAATAGGGCTCAGTTAGTGGAGCGCGATAACGAGTCAACGCAACCAAAAGAGAGCAGTCGGCAAAATGATAATACTAGTGAGAGCAGTCATCGAAGCGGTGACAACAAGCGTGGTGGGAATCAACATGCCAGAAATGGTAACCACTTCGGTGGGAATCAGGGCCAAAACAATAAGAATGGTCATTTCAAGAAGAGGAGATTCAACAATGATGGAAAGACGTCAGCACCAGCACCCATTGTTTAGGATTGAGAACGACCACCTATCATATATTTCAAATGCGGAGGGGAGGGACACATCAGTCCAAACAGCGTGATGCCATCTAAAGCATGTTATAATTGTGGAATAGAAGGTCATTTAGCTTGATTTTATCGTTTATCAAAAACAAGTTCAACCAGGATGGAGGTACCAAAGGTCGTCCCAGAAAAGTCAAAACCGGTAGTGCAAGGGAGAGCGTTTGTTGTGACCTCCCAGAAAGTAAGGAACTCGAATGAGGTCATCATGGGTAAGCTTATCATAAACTCTAACGAAGTCTATACTTTATTTGATACCGGTTCTACCCATTCTTTTATTTCTCCTACTTGCGCTCATCGGTTAAATTTTACTCCGGAGAAATTAGACTTTGACTTATCTGTTGAAACTCCATTGGGAGAAACCTTCATTACATCCACGGTTTATGAGTCTTGTTTGGTTCAAGTTGGTACCCACACATTACCTATCGATCTAATTTCATTAAAAATACTTGCATTTGACGTGATTCTAGGGATTGATTGGTTAACTACTCATCATGCAAAAATTGATTATTTTCGTAAGGTTGTTAGCTTTCATATTCCTAATCGATCTATTATGCGAATTCAAGCAACCAAACCATTAAAATCAATCGCTGTCATCTCAAGCCACAAAGCTATTCGTTTATTAAAAAACGGATGTCAAGGTTTCTTAGCTCATGTCACGGATCTAAACAAAAATACGTCAGTTTTGAATTATATTTCTATTGTTAATAAATTCCCTGACGTATTCCCTGAAGAACTTCCTGGCCTACCCCCAAAGCGTGAAATTGAATTTTGTATCGACCTTGAACCCGGTACAAAACCCATTTCCAAAGCCCCATATCGAATGGCTCCTATTGAACTTCAGGAGTTAAAGATCTAACTGTAGGAATTGTTAGACATTGGCTTTATTCGTCCTAGTACTTCTCCTTGGGGTGCTCCTGTTCTATTTGTGAAGAAGAAAGATGGAAGTATGCGACTTTGTATTGATTATCGGGAGTTGAATCATGTCACCATCAAAAATAGGTACCCATTGCCACGTATTGATGACCTGTTTGACCAGTTGCAAGGAGCACAATTCTTTTCAAAGATCGATCTTCGTTCTAGATATCATCAGCTGAAAGTTAGAACTGAGGATATTCTAAAGACGGCTTTCAGAACTCGGTACGGGCATTATGAATTCCTAGTCATGTCCTTTGGATTGACTAATGCTCCTGCTGCCTTCATGGATATGATGAATCGGGTATTCAAGAAATATTTGGATCACTTTGTGGTCGTCTTTATTGATGACATCCTTATTTATTCCAAAAGTCGTGAAGATCATGAGCAACACTTGAAGCTGGTACTCCAAAAGTTTCGTGAATACAAGCTTTATGCCAAGTTGAAGAAATGCGAGTTCTGGCTGGAGGAGGTAGCATTCCTTGGGCACGTAGTATCAAGTCGTGGAATATCTGTTGACCCGACAAAGATTGAAGCTATTCAAAGTTGGGAGCAACCTAAATCAGTAACCGAAGTACATAGCTTTCTCGGTTTAGCTGGTTATTATCGGAGATTCGTGGAAGGATTTTCTCGAATCGCTACTCCACTAACTCAGCTGACTCGGAAAGATACAAAGTTCGGTTGGAGCGAAGAATATGATAAGAGTTTTTAAGAACTCAAGAGGAGACTCATTTCAGCACCTGTTCTAACAATACCATCTGGCTCGGAGGGATTTGTCATCTACAGTGATGCTTCGAGCAAAGGGTTGGGATGCGTTCTCATCCAACATGGAAAAGTCATAGCCTATGCATCAAGACAACTCAATGAATATGAGAGAAATTATCCTACTCATGGTCTAGAGTTGGCAGCTGTTGTCTTTGCACTTAAAATTTGGAGGCATTACTTGTATGGGGAAAAGGTGGAGATCTTTACGGATCATAAAAGCCTCAAATATTTTTCACTCAAAAGGAACTCAACATGCGACAACGACGTTGGCTTGAACTGTTGAAAGATTATGATCATACCATTCAATACCATCCTGGAAAAGCGAACGTGGTAGCTGACGCATTGAGTAGAAGACCATATGCAAGTACGAGTGCAATATTGTCAACACAAAAGCCCATTTTGTGTGACTTACAAAGGATGGAGATAGAGTTAAAGACTCCAGGGACCCATGTGATGATGGCAAATATACGAGTAGAACTAACTTTAATCGATAAAGTTAAAGCTGCTCAAGCTACAGACCTGGAGCTGATGCGTATGAGGAAGAAAGTGTAAGAAGGTGCTATGCCGGAAGCAAGAATCGATGAAGAAGGAATACTTCGAGTCAACTCCAGACTTTATGTTTCTAACGACTCTGATTTAAAGTATGAAATCATGATGGAGGCGCACAACACACCGTTTGTAATCCATCTTGGGAGTACCAAAATGTATCATGATCTTCGTCATACATTTTGGTGGAGCAATATGAAGCGAGAGATAGCGCTGTTTATCTCAAGGTGTCTAACTTGTCAACGAGTCAAGGCGGAGCATCAAGTACCAAAAGGTCCATTGCAACCACTTGAAATTCCAAAATGGAAGTGGGAGCACATTACCATGGATTTCGTTACCGGTCTTCCTAAGGTTTCTCAAGGTATTGATGCGATTTGGGTCATTGTTGATAGATTGACCAAGTCTGCTCATTTTTTATCGATACGAGAAACTTATACACTTGAACGTCTTGCTCGTATGTACATAAACGAGATTGTAAGACTGCATGGTATGCCAGTATCCATAGTTTCTGACCGAGACCCAAGATTCACTTCATAATTTTGGGTTAGCTTACAAAAAGCTATGGGCACGGATTTACGATTTAGTTCGGCATATCATCCTCAGACAGACGGACGGACAAACAGAAAGGACTATTCAAACTCTGGAAGATTTATTAAGACTCTGTGTCCTTGACTTCAAGGGAAGTTGGGACAAGTTCTTATCATTGGTGGAGTTTTCCTACAACAATAGTTATCAAACAAGTATTGGCAGGGCTCCGTTCGAAGCGTTGTATGGAAGAAAGTGTCGTTCTCCAGTATGCTGGGATGAGGTGGGTGAAGCAACGTTGTTGAGACCGGAGTTGGTACGTATGACTACAGAAAATATTCAAACGATCCGACAACGTATAAAAATCTCACAAGATCGACAAAAGAGTTATGCTGATCTTCATCGAAAGGACGTGGAATTGATATAGGAGATCATGTGCTCTTACGTGTTGCTCCATGGAAAGGAGTTACGATATTTGGAAAAAGAGGAAAGCTCAATCCTCAATTCATCGGTCCATTTTTAATCCTCGATTGAGTAGGAACTGTGGCTTATAGACTCGCTTTACCGCCAAGTATGTCTCGTGTTCATAACGTTTTTCACATATCCATGTTACGTAAATATGTGGAAGACCCGAACCACATTATTGAGTTAGAACCGGATGAAATAGCGGAGGATTTGACGTATGAAGAAGTTCCTGTTCAAATCTTGGATAAGAAGGAACATATTCTACGCTCCAAGGTTATACCTCAAGTCAAAGTTTTGTGGAGAAATCACGATGTTGAGGAAATGACTTGGGAGTTAGAATCTGAAATTAAGTCAAGGTATCCCTACCTCTTCGACATACCAAGTACGTACCCTAATTTCGAGGGCAAAATTTTATAAGAAGGGGAGGTTGTAAGACCCCAACTTTTATAAATAAAGATGAATTTTCTATAAATATCATTTTTGAATATTATGGAATTAATTTGATATAATGTTATAGTTGTAGGTAATATTTTTAAATTTTGCAAAGTATGCAAGTTGTTATATAATATTCGATTGGTCGGGGAATATTCGTTTTAACAGGAAATATTCATACAACGACACAATCATTGGTGGACCCCACAACGGAATTATTGTCAAATTGAGAAAATGATAAACATATTTTATTAAAAATAACGCCGAAAGTTTTACCATTGATACTGTTGAACTACTCGGTAGTAAAAGTACAGTAATATGTGTGGTTGCATAGTAGCACACAGTATTGATTATTAATGCTTATGTGAGAAGTCATTTAGTTTGATTCAATTATTGTCAGCTAATAATATGAATTATTTAGCGATAATGAAGTTTTGTTTTATTCGTATTATTAACGTAATAAAACAGAAATATCTTTTTATATAAAATAGAATACTTTATTAAAGTTATTCTATAAATAGAATATATTATATTTTATTTAAAAGATTTTTCTTTAAATATGGACCGTCAGATTAAAGTAATCAATCTGGACCGTTCATGGATTAGTTACTATGTATTCCATTTTTCTATAAATAGCAGCTCATTCCTTCATTATTTCTTACGAATTCACTGAACTCTAGAGAGAGAAACTATAGAGAGAGTAGAAAAGTATTCTGCTACTTAACTACTTCCTTATTTCAGTTCTTCTTTAAAACGATAAGGGGTGTTATTCTTTCTTATTCATGAAGAGAACTGTTGTTATTCCATTTCTTATTATTCTGTTGGAATAACCTGTATACGCGGTCTACCCTATACTTCGTGACACTCTTCTATTATTCTATTGGAACATCCTGTCTGTGTGTTTTACACCGGACCTGGTTCCGTCTTTATTATTATTTTGTTGGAAATTCCTGTCTGTGTGTTTTACACCGGACCTAGTTCCGTCTTTATTATTATTCTGTTGGAACATCCTGTCTGTGTGTTTTACACCGGACCTGATTCCGTCTTTATTATTATTTTGTTGGAATATCTTGTCTGTGCGTTTTACGCCGGACCTGGTTTCATTATTTATTATTCTGTTGGAATAACCTGTCTCTGCGATCTATCGCATGCATGGTGATTTCTTTTGTTATTCTATTCTTTATTATACTCAGTTGGTTAAGTTTTGACTTCTATACTCCATTAAATTTGCGGAATACCCTTGATAATTACGTTTCATCCAGTCTCTTTTCATGAAAATATTCTTCTAAGCATTCTTGAATTTTACTCCACAAAGCAGTATCATGTTGACAATTTGGACGTTGTTAATTCTTGGATAAATTAATTCTTGAACTTGTTTTGTTGAATTCTTATATCATTGTCATCATCCTCATGTTTATAAAATGTTGAAAGTCATCTGTAGCCTGTAGTGCATAGATGGACATGGTATGATTATGACCAGGGATTATTCGGTATAATCATGACTGTAATGTTACAAATGATGTGGTAAAAGTCTTTATTGGCTCGTAGTGCATTGATGGACAGTTGCTGGCATGATCATGACCATTAATGAATACACGAATATCCTTGGCCGTAGTGCAGGGGTGATTCGATGATGTGGTTTATTTTATTAAGCTGAGTCCCAGCGATAACAGTGTTGAAAAACCTTTTAAATCATAGAAGATAGTAGATTTTATTTTCTACTTGACTCTTTTAATGGATTGCGTGTTCCGCTGCAGTTAAACTTGATGTTCGTTATATTTTATCAGTTTAACATTGTTGAAGGCTAATGATAATTTATTCTGCATTATCTTAGTCATAATATTTCTTACTGGGCTAGTTGAGCTCACCCTTTCTTTCACTGTTCTCTTTAGGAAATGAGAATATAGCTAGGACGAGTCGGGGAACGGAGTGATGGACCAGATGATTGTATTAGTAGTCCTTACTATTCTGTTAAATAGTGTGACAATAATTGTAATGAGGACTCCTTTTGAGTTTGTATAGTCTCTAGTATACAATAATTGTATTCAAACTCACAGTTATGTTTTGTCGTATTGTACACGACAGTTGTATTAGTAAGTTGTATTTGTATTCTGTACCATGTATCTGACGACCCAAGATGGGTGATGTATACCTTATTTTGGGGGCGTCACATTTCATTTTTGATAGGTAATTATTTGTATTGAGTTTTGTGATTAAATGATTTAATTGATAAATTGTTATAAGAATTAATTAATTAAGTATGAAAACTTAATTTAATAGAAATGTAACAAATAACTATATTATAAGTGGTTATAAAAATAAATTAAAGGAGTTAAATTTAGTTTTAACAAAACAAGTCTTAATGCATATTAAGTCTTTAATTTAATGGTGTTTTACCAAATAAGGTATAAGGATTAATTGATTTGTTTTAATTAGGTTTACCAAACAAGGTGTAAGAGTTAATGAGTTATTTTAGCCAAACAAGCCTTAGGGCTTTTGATTTTTTTAAAAAGTTAGATAACTGATGTCAGTTATACATATATTAATATTATATACTTAATACCTATATTATTATTAGTATACGTTATATCTTTTTGTTAGTATGTAAGTTAGAATAGAGTTAGGAGAAAGACTCAGAAGAAAAAGAGATGAGAAGAAGAAGAATACAGAGAAAAATTGAGAGAATCCTAGAGAATGTGTGAGAAGAATTAAGGGAAAAGAAGTCTTGTTATCATCTTCTTAAACAAAGTTATCATCTTCTAGCATACAAGGTATCCTCTTACCCTTTTAAAATTCTAAAAGTTGTGGTTGTCTTCTCTTCCAAAATTCTCTATAAAATTCTTTGTAGAGGTTGAATTGATTGTTATATATAGTTTATATGATAAATTAGTTGTTGTGAAACTGTTTTCATAAGTTTACATATGAGTATAGTCAATGAATTCATGTTATGTATGTAATTTGGGAAGAAAATCATATTACAGTGAGTTTATATGAATATATATGAATATTACTTAGTTTAAAGTAAAATTAACATTTAATTAGTCGTTTAATTTATAAATTGACAATTGAATTTGAAAGAGGATGAATAAACATAAGCATAGTATGTTGAATTAACTGTTTTGGTTGAGAACAAAATCACAGAGATGATTTTTTCACTGAAACTTTCAAAAAGTGAAGCTTTAGCAAAAATAATGAAAATTAATAGTTGTAATTTGGATGTTTATGTTGTTTAGATGGCTAGAAACGCGTTAGAAAACATTAAATTATGTTTCTGTAAACCTATTACACCTTGGGTAGGTTAGTATGGTTGTTAGAAAGGAGTTTGGAGGCCTAATTTGGCTTTTCGTAGTGTTCTAGAGCTGAAATTGCACAATCACAGAAGAGACCCCCGCCCCGGTGGGCCCCCCAATGTAAAAACCCCCGCCCCGGTGGGGGGTAGGCTGCCTAACCGAATTTTTGGAAAAAAAAACTGACCAAACATGTTTTACTAAAATAAACATAACTTTTTCATACGAACTCCGATTGAGGTGATTCAAGATGATCCGGAACGAGCACGAGTAGGCTTACAACTTTTATTCTTTAAGTGTTTCAATTTGAGGTCGGGAACAGGGGAAAAAATAGTCATCTTTAGGACTATTGTGTTTTTAGAGGCAACCGGAGGGCGTCCGGGCATGCACGTATGCTAGTGTAGTGCTATTGACGATAAAAGATATTGTTCTATGTTATAAAACATGAATATTAGTATATATAATGATGCTTAACATTAATATAATGGTGTATTAGATAAGTTATAGAAGCATAGTAAGCATACATAAGAGAGGCAAATCGGGCGTGTGACGAATAAACGTCGAAACGTCGTGATAAGTGTTATTGAACGTAAAAAGTGTTTTAAGTCAAATGAAATGAATGTTATAAGATATGGAATGGGTTTAATATAAAACTCATAAGTATTCCTAGCAATTCTTAAACACTTATATGAATTTTGAATATTACATAAGTCGAAAAGTTAACACAATCTAATTGAACATTGTGTGCTAATTAATAGGAAAGATTATGAGATGTGGAGTAGAGTTTACATTACAATTACTATGTGTTGTTATGTGACTAATAGTTGATGTGTATGATTATATAATTGTGTAGGGCATGTGAAGTACAGATAATTATAAGCTGTTAAACTGTTATTGGTAAACAACGATCAAAGCAAGTCTTTCGGTTCCTATTTTATACGTGGACTTGATGAACTATTTTAAATTGCATGATATGTTATATGAGTTGTAAGCGAGCGTGATATGATATACACGTTGAAATCATGAAATGTTAAAGTCAATTTATGACTACATTGTTTTGGTTAAATAATGATGATTGAGTAAGGAACTCAATCTTTATATTTGCTATGTGAATTAAAGCATGCATGCCATGTTACTTTAATTATTATGACATGTATGTTGAGCATGTTATTATATACTATGTGATGCATGAAAATTGTTAAATTTTACTGGGCTGTCGAACTCAACCTTGCAAATAACCACTTTTGCAGGTTCAAGATTCAAGGTAAAGTTATGTGTTACTTGAAAGACATGAATCAGATGTGATACTTGAGGATTTATACACATTAGTCGTGTTATTAGTATTTGAACCATGTTTAAGGTTCCGAATGATGTATTAATGTTGAGTTGTAATATCGTTTCGCAATGTAATCTATTGTAGTATGAAAATGATTATGAGTTATTTAGATGTAAATGTTGAAGATTTTGGGAACGAAAATAGATTGTAATAGACAATTTTAATTATTCCGCAAAATTTTGATGGTTGTATTATCATTTAATGATGTAAAATTTGAGGTTGAATGTATTATTAACGACTGAAAACGAGAATTTAATTGTGAGAATTTTGGGGTCGTTACAGTTGGTATCAAAGCTGTAGGTTATAAACCTTAGGTAAGAGTACCTTAGGCTATAATCTTAGAGAAGGAAGGTGAAAATAATGAAAGAATAAGATCAAATAGAATTTGAATAATAAAAAGTGATTTAAGAAATTATAAAGAAGGGATTAAAATATGCGTAAGAGGATTCAAAGAAGAATCTCGCAAAGTTATAAGGAATATGAATGTGGGGTTACTCAACTCCAATAATAAGGATGTAAGATGATAATAAATAGACAATGTCTATAAAAGAGAATGATAAAGAAGTTAAGAATAGAAGTTATATTTAAGTATGGTACAGTTGTACTCTTTAGTAGTTGATGTATGGTGTCTGGGCTAAACGATTCCTTCATAGAGCGGAGGTATATACGAACTAGCAACTCGAAACCTAGTTTATTGGTTGTTTATGGGAAACCACTCAGCGTACCATGTTAAAAATATTAGAGACTCGATGTGTACCAAGTCTAGAAAGTTGATACGTATGATGAAAATGTAGAACTTGAATGAAATGTTGAGCAATGTAAATGAAGTTAGAAATTCTTAAAGGAAGAATTGTTATATAAACAAAAAAATTCAGAGAAGAATCTTGAAGAGATATAAAGATAAGAAATGACAATAGCCAAGATAACCAATAATGTCGTAAATGATGAAAAAGAAAAAGTAAGAGGATCGTAAAACAAAACGATCACGAGTTAAGAAAAGAATCTTAAGAGAGATGATTATAGAAGAAGATCACGACGTGATCTATTTAAGTTATAAAAGGAAGATGGTTTGTAATGTTTGAATAGTTATAGCTTGATAGTACGAGATAACTCACGAGGATTTATAGATAATGTGATATGAGGAAGTCGTATCGAGCAAAGAGCAAGTTAAGAGTAAGATAGAGTTAAGTGGGATTCCAATTGAGGACTCATGTGATGGCTGAGTTGTACAAATCTTTGTATGGGCGAGAGTTTTGTACGTGCACTCAGTTTATCATATTGATAATCACTGGAATATTGTTGTCGCGCTATCAATGTATATATGGCGAAAAGGTGATTCTTTTCTCATGTGTATGTTGATAGTTAGAAACTAGTAAGATTAGTCAGATAATATTAGGATTAGGTGCGGTTCTTAAAACTAATGCATATGGTATGTTCGTGACTCATAATAATACGGTATGTTTTGAACCCCTCAGCAAATGGACGCCTATGGTCTGACTAGGATAAGTTCTTAAACTCATATTATTGTGACAAGTCATGAACTTCCAATGTGCGGTAAGTTTGATGAACAGGGGTATAATCAAGTATGAATGGATTATTAAGGATGATAGGAATAGATAGACCTATTAAGCAATGGATCAATATAGAAAGTGGAGACATAGGTTTTTCCCAAATCTTCTAGCTTTGCTAGATTTTTGAAATTTATTGACTTCGTGTTAATGGTTGCACTTTTAATTTTTGAAAAATGTTGGATCACACTAGTGAACCAAAGAATTTTTAAAATAGTGCTATTATTCGTATGTCTATGCTAATTGCTTCGGCTAGACAAAAATAATTTGAGATATATCAAAATATATTTTTATATCATCAATGCATCATGGAACCTGGTGCAAAGATGATAAAAACGATGGAGTCATCAATGCAGTATTACTTAGTGTTGGAGGTGATCTAAGGATCGTCAGCCCACTATGGTATGACGTAGTATGACAAAGTCACAAAATGACGGAATCCTCAAACGGATTGTAAATACAGTGTGGTATCATGACGTCATAAAATGATTTTCATAATTTTAAAGATAAATTATTGCCAATTGAATTTGGCCAGACATGTTTCGATTGATATTTGAATTATTGGTATGAGTCTAAGCTATTTAATTCAGCTAGACAAATGTTTATGAAATTCAAGCATTTCTTAAGACGTTATGCCAAACCAAATTATTTTGGTGCGGATTCAGATGTTGAAAAGCTGAGATGAAAAACCTTTTTATAGGGGATTATGCGAAAGCGTTAAGATGTTTGTGCACAATACATTGTACGAAGGGTTGATTCTCCTAAGTACGAGGAGTCCCTATAGTCTTATGACTGTTAAAGTTTAAGTTGAAAGATTACTTATAACTATGGACATACGCATAGAGTTTAAATATTTGTGCACAATACATCGTACGAAGGGCTTAACACCCTAAGTACGGGAGGTCCATATAGTCTTATAACTATTAAAGGTTCAAGTCGAGATACTTGATAACCTGGGGACGTAGTTCAAGGTCTTATGACCCCTGAGCATGATTTGGAATCTATTAAATTCTTGAGTTATTCATATTGCTTCTCAATTATTGAGCAATTGTGGAAGATTCTTGTTATTCTAAAAGGCGAATGTGGTAAGGTTGATCTTCCTTAGAAGGAAGTAAGTAATAAAATGTGACACTGAATGATGAATATATTGATTAAGTGAGAAAAGAAAATTTGAAATGAGAAGGAGATGAGTTATCAAAAAAAAATGTAAAACTTTTAATAGAAAAGTTAATAATTGTAGAAAGATCCTTAGAGAAAGAATTTGGTTATAGAACCCAATGAATGAATAAAGTATTAACGTAAAATCTATTTTTATAGATTGAATGAATAAAGATTAATAGATAAAATTTCGAGGACGAAATTCTTAGAAGAATGGGTGAATGTAATATCCCGAGTGTTTATGATAGCAATCTTTAGAAAAGGAAATGAATAGGTTAAAGAATATATAATACTCAAAATATAATTGAGTTCAAGTGAAAGTTATGAAATAAAACCTAAAATTTGTTGAAGTGATGAATGTAGTAGGAAATATAAAACCTATATTAAGGTAATGTGTTGAAGATATTCAACGATAAATTTTGAAAAGAGATTTGGTCAAAACCGAGTATAGGAGGTTTCGTTGATTCCGAGGACGGAATCCTTATAAGGAGAAAATGATGTGACATCCCAGAGTTTTAAGAATTAATGTGATGAATGAATTATTTAAGTTGTGATTATGGGGACAGAATCCTTGTAAGGAGGGAAATATCTAACAATCCAGAATTTCTAGAATTTTAATTATAATTTTTAAATATTTATTGAATTATATAAATATTTAATAGATGTGTTTAAACGTTGAATAAATATTTGTTTAATTGATTTGATTTGATTTGGTTAATTATTTGTTTAATAAATAATTAATGAGTTTAGAAAATTAATAATTATGGGATAATGTTCTAATTTAATTTAACAATTAAGTTAGAGAGTTTATAATGATTAAATGAATTATTATATTGATATTTCAATTTTGATGGGTAATTATTTGTATTGAGTTTTGTGATTAAATGATTTAATTTATAAATTGTTATTAGAATTAATTAATTAAGTATGAAAACTTAATTTAATAGAAATGTGACAAATAACTATATTATAAGTGGTTATTAAAATAAATTAAAGGAGTTTAATTTAGTTTTAGCCAAACAAGTCTTAATGCATATTAAGTCTTTAATTTAATGGTGTTTTACCAAACAAGGTATAAGGATTAATTGATTTGTTTTAATTAGGTTTACCAAACAAGGTGTAAGAGTTAATGAGTTATTTTAGCCAAACAAGCCTTAGGGCTTTTGATTTTTTTTAAAATTTAGATAACTGATGTCAGTTATACATATATTAATATTATATACTTAATACCTATATTATTATTAGTATACGTTATATCTTTTTGTTAGTACGTAAGTTAGAATAGAGTTAGGAGAAAGACTCAGAAGAAGAAGAGATGATAAGAAGAAGAAGAATACAGAGAAAAATTCAGAAAATCCTAGAGAATTTGTGAGAAGAATTGAGGGAAAAGAAGTCTTGTTATGATATTCTTAAACAAAGTTATCATCTTCTAGCATACAAGGTATCCTCTTACCTTTTTAAAATTCTAAAAGTTGTGGTTGTCTTCTCTTCCAAAATTTTCTATAAAATTCTTTGTAGAGGTTGAATTGATTGTTATATATAGTTTATATGATAAATTAGTTGTTGTGAAACTGTTTTAATAAGTTTACATATGAGTATAGTCAATGAATTCATGTTATGTATGTAATTTGTGAAGAAAACCATATTATAGTGAGTTTATATGAATATATATGAATATGACTTAGTTTAAAGTAAAATTAAGGTTTAATTAGTTGTTTAATTTATAAATTGACTATTAAATTTGAAAGATGATGAATAAAGATAAGCATAGTATGTTGAATTAACTGTTTTGGTTGAGAACAAAATCACAGAGATGATTTTTTCACTAAAACATTCATAAAGTGAAGCTTTGGCAAAAATAATGAAAATTAATGGTTGTAATTTGGATGTTTATGTTGTTTAGATGGCTAGAAATGCGTTAGAAAACATTAAATTATGTTTCTGTAAACCTATTACACCTTGGGAAGGTTAGTATGGTTGTTAGAAAGGAGTTTGGAGGCCTAATTTGGCTTTTCGTAGTGTTCTAGAGCTGAAATCGCACAATCACAGAAGAGACCCCTGCCCCGGTGGGGCCCCCAGTGTAAAACCCCCCACCCCGACGGGGGGGGGGGGGGGTAGGCGGCCTAACCGAATTTTTGGAAAAAAATTGACCGGACATGTTTTACTAAAATGAACATAACGTTTTCATACGAACTCCGATTGAGGTGATTCAGGATGATTCAGAACGAGCACGAGTAGACCGGACATGTTTTACTAAAATGAACATAACGTATTCTTTAAGTTTTCCAATTTGAGGTCGGAAACAAGGGACAAAATTGTCATATTTAGGACTATTATGTTTTCAGAGGCAACCGGAGGGCGTCGGGCATGCACGTATGCTAGTGTAGTGCTCTTAACGATAAAATATATTGTTCTAAGTTATAAAATATGAATGTTAGTATATATAACGATGCTTAAAATTAATATAATGATGTATTTAGATAAGTTATAGAAGCATAGTAAGCATACATAAGAGAGGCAAATCGGGCGTGTGACGAATAAACGTCGAAACGCCATGATAAGTGTTATTGAATGTAAAAAGTGTTTTAAGTCAAATGAAATAAATATTATAAGATATGGAATGAGTTTAATATAAAATCATAAGTATTCCTAGCACTTATATAAATTTTGAATATTACATAAGTCGAAAAGTTAACACAATCTAATTGAACATTGTGTGCTAATTAATAGGAAAGATTATGAGATGTGGATTAAAGTTTATATAACAATTACTATGTGTTGTTATGTGACTAATAGTTGATGTATATGATTATATAATTGTGTAGGGCAGGTGAAGTGCAGATAATTGTAAGTTGTTAAACTATTATTGGTAAACAACGATCAAGGCAAGTCTTTCGGTTCCTATTTTCTACGTGGACTTGATGAACTATTTTAAATTGCATGATATGTTATATGAGTTGTAAGCAAGCATGATATGCTATACACGTTGAAATCATGAAATGTTAAAGTCAATTTATGACTACATTGTTTTGGTTAAATAATGATGATTGAGTAATGAACTCAATCTTTATATTTGCTATATTTATTAAAGCATGTATGCCATGCTACTTTAATTATTATGACATGTATGTTGAGCATGTTATTATATGCTATGTGATGCATGAAAACTGTTAGATTTTGCTGGGTTGTCAAGCTCAACCTTGCAAATAACCACTTTCGCAGGTTCAAGATTCAAGGTAAAGTTATGTGTTACTTGAAAGACATGAATCAGATGTGATACTTGAGGATTTATACACATTAGTTGTGTTATTAGTATTTGAACCATGTTTAAGGTTCCGAATGATGTATTAATATTGAGTTGTAATATCGTTTCGCAATGTAATCTATTGTAGTATAAAAATGATTATGAGTTATTTAGATGTAAAGTTTGAAGATTTTGGGAACGAAAATAGATTGTAATAGACAATTTTAATTATTCTGCAAAATTTCGATGGTTGTATTATCATTTAATGATGTAAAATTTGAGGTTGAATGTATTATTAACGACTGAAATCGAGAATTTAATTGTGGGAATTTTGGGGTCGTTACATTAGAGATGTCACTTTGTTGTCTCAGGCAGGTAGTCAACTTTATTTCTCCTTTTTGATTTCTCGATTAGAACATCAGAAGTTATCATTTTCATCGGTGCTCTCAAACAGTAATGTTCGAATATCAGTCTTCAGATTGAACCGTTGCCAATGCTTTAATCTTCAGATGACCAAATTCTACGATTCTGATGCAGATATTCTTGGACCTGATCGTAGTGTGTCTTGTTAAATGTTGCTCATTAACTGGTTGAGATAACACTACGATTCTGAAGAGTGTTCATTAGATCTTCATTGTAGAACATCTCTTCCTTCTCTTGTGAAGTGCTTCAACACTTTTGTTTGCCTTGACTGATCTCAGGAACTAATAGATTGACTTCTTGTTCTGGCCTCTTCAAAATAGCAAGACACATCAAAATTATGGCATGCCCGACTCGCTTTCTCATTCCGATCTCCCGTTCAATTATCATCAATGGACTGACCCATGCTTAATCACTTTAGCCTTGTTCTTCATAAGCTGACTAGTATCTCTGTGTACACTTCATCAGTTCCTGCTTTGTTTGGCAAACACTACGATCTTGGTTAATCCCAAGATCGTTGTCTTCTGTTCTTTTGACAGCTACTGTACTTGCTGACTTTCCTTAGTCAGTCGCTTTTACTGAAGTCTTCTTCTGATCAACTTGTGGAAGACTTCATCTTGAATGGCTTCACAACTCAATCTGGATGTTGATTGGGTTGGTGCTTGGATCTTCTTTTAGCTTGCATGCCATTTGTTGAGTACTCTCTAGTTTCCTTTAGGTGGAATATATCTTTGTAGCTCAGACTAGAGGCTTCATTACTTTGGATATTTTGGGAGTGCTCATTTATTGAGACTTGTGTTTACTCTACGATTATGCCTTGGCATTGTGAGCACCTCTGTTGATGTCTTAGTTCTACACTCTACGATTTTGCTTTGATTTTGCAGACACTACGACTTTGAGATCATATGTTGACACTCTACAATTTTTGTCCTTAAGCTTGTTGTCTTCATCTGATCTGGCGCGACTATGATTTCTGCCTCTTATATGATTAGTAGACTTTACAACTCCGAGTGTGGTCTACGATTATTGACTTGGCTTTAGCAGATGCTTGGTCTGCTATTAGACATGATGTCTCTACGATTCTGAACATGACTTTCTCAGCAGACTACGGCTTTGAGGAAGTTCTTGTCGACACATTACGATCATTCCTCATCTCTCCTGACAGTTTACAAACTCCGAGATCTACTATCTTGTAGACTACGATTATGCCTTGATAGTTCTCGAGTTTTTCTTGACTCTCCTGGCAGATTACGATTTCTGGTGCAGTGTTCGACGATCAGATAAGCCTATCTATTACATTATAAGATCAACCTAACAAGCTTAATCTTTCTATATTTATAGTCCTTATACATCATTTCTTTTTAAGGACTTTACAAAGCTGTTTTGCTTATGTAGGATCAACCTAACACATTTGATCAATTCATTCTAAGTCCTTGTACATATGTTCCTATTATCTATCAAAGGACTTTACAGCTTTTCTTAATGCAAACATACTTGCATATTCATTCATTTTTATCATAACCAAATCATATATAAATAGGAATATCATTCACATGCTTATTCCTAATAATCTCCCCCTATTTGATTATGACAAAAATAATTAGTGCATATGCATGAGATGAATGAATCTTATATACAGTGAGCAGCTGTATTTCTAAAATAGATAATCATGAATGTTATTGATAATAATATGTAATAACATAAACTATGACACTTTACATCCTGGATCCAGAACATACCTAACTAGATAGAGATGATCCTTTTAGGCTCCATATGTGTCTCAAGGATATCTGTTGATCAGCTACTTATCTATTTAATCTTTTTTCTCCTGCTCTCCCTGGGGTGGTGACTCTATTTCTTTTCTCTGCTCCCCCTCAGATTCATGCTCTTTTTTTTATGGCTCCCCCTCAAACTCTTTATTCATAGGATCATCATCCTTTGGCTCCCCCTCAGATGATGATTCTGCTTCTGTTGCTGCTATCTTCTTCTTTGCCTTCCTCTTGGCCTTCTTTTCTTCTGTTCTCCTTGCTCCTCCCTGGGTGCTTCTTTCAATGTCTCTTTTTCTCCCCCTTTTTGTCATTAATCATTTGTGAAAGCTGATCCACGGTTCACATAAGTTGCTCCATGAGGTAAGATGAGTTACCAACCTCAATCTTGAGTTCTTGTTGGCTCATCACTATTTGTAGTGAGAGAGACTGATTCAGATTGTCAATCTTGTCAAAGAGGGATAAGATTTTCTCTTCATTAGCCTTCTGTGCTCGTAGAGCTTTTTCCTTCTGATCATTTAAAACCTTCAGATATATTTGATCTCTCTCTTTGATTTTGAGAGATATATCAGACATAGTGTCTTGGAGTCTGTCTTGAACCGTATTATTTCCTACTTCTATTAACATTTTTGCCTCTTTAGTGATGATAGATATCTTCTCAACCAACTCATCAGAATTCTTCAGTAACTCCTGCTCCGTAGGAGTTTGGTCATTTGGTTGGGCAGACTCTTGTTGAGTGTCAGATTGGACTCTACGATTTTCATTTTCAGACAGTTTTTCAAAAGAAGTGAGAATATGATAAATCGTTGAGTGCCAATCACTGTTGGAGAATGAAGGAATTTCAGACAATTGTGCTTGGTCAGAGGGAAGCTTCTCAAACTGAACTTGATCATCTTTAGTGGTAGAGTGAAGGGACTCTACGATCATATACTTGGGAATAACCCTTCTGCCATCTGAACCGATTCTATAATCGTAGGGAATGTAGTGGTTACCAGCATTTCGGTAGACTTTGAAGTGAGATCGGTCTCTGATCATCTTGGTTACAAACTTCTTTACCCTTGGAAAGTTCTGTGACACCAGCTCGAAGTAACTTTCATCTTCTTCATTATATGCCTTTAACCAAGGCATCCATGGAAAGAACCATCTCATAAGAAGATCATCAGGATTGTAGAGAATAGTAGTGTAGTCTAACTCCATTTTTTTCTAGTTGTTAAACACATCATATACAGTCATCCTTACAACCTTGAGTTGTTCATTTCCATAGCTTATCCATCTTTCTACTGGTACGTCTGGTGGTTCATCAAAAACTTCCACCATTATTCTTCTGCTAATTCTTGTTGGAGAGAGAACAGGATAATCTGCTGATTCCTGATTTGTAGAACTAGAATCTTTTTCCATCTTTTCACCTTCTGAGCTTGAATTATGCTAACTTCTTTCATCTGGTTCATCAGTGAATCCTTCATGCTGATTTTCATTACTAGTGTCTTCTTCAGCATCTTCTCTCTTGGATTCAGAATTATCGTCACTCAATTCAATGATTGTAGTAGAGGGTTCTCCTTGCTTCTTTGGGACAAATTTAGTAAGCAGTCTGTTGCTCTTTCTTCTCCTTGGAGGGTTAGCTATAGGAGAGTCACTCTTGTCATCATCTTCAGATTTTGAAGCCTCTGACTCATCAGATAAGCTTCCTTGATGCTCAACAACACTAGGAGCAGGTCCTTCTTCTTTGTACTTAACATCTTTTGAATCATCATATGAACTTGTTAAGACTTTAGCAGTAGGAGATGTAGTTGTTTCATCTTTTAAACTTTCTTCAGCAACAGAGTTGCTGCTCTAATTGTTAGCCATAGGACTTGTACATTCTTCTTCACCATCAGATTTAGCTACTCCTTTCATGAATTCAACTTCTTCTTCACTGCTGGACTTCCTTTTTGAGGTTTCATTCTTAAGGCTTTTAGTTCCCTTCTCATCTTCTGACTCTACGTTCTCTTCTTTAGTAGATAGACTTTCTTGGGGAACTGGGCCTGATTTCTTTATCACATTTGCTTTCTTCTTGGATGGCTCTTGGAGTAATCTGTTACTCCTTCTTCTTTTTGGGATTTCTGCAGTTGATGCTTTTTCTTCTCTCGCTCCATGTCTCTTTTTGTCAATGGAGAGACTGCTTAATTGAGCCTCTGTATTTTTCACACTCTTAGATTTCTTCTTTGCTTGAGTGGCTGCTATAGGTGCAGAGTCATCAGATTGAGATAGCTTACTTTCCACCTCTTTTGCCTTCCTCTTCTTTGCAGAGACCTTGTTGCTGCTGGATGTTATTAGCCTCTTGTTTTCCTTGGGATTTTTCTTCCAATTTTTAAACAGCTGCGAGGACATCACTTTATGAACATTCAGTGGTTCTCCCTCATCATCCTTTATCTTGCTTTACAGTTTCTTCTTTAGTACAATGCTCAAGAGTCTTCCATGAAAAACCTTTGTGAGAGGTTTATCTGTAGACTTCTTTGTCTCTGCCTTTTCCAGCCGTTTGGTCAACCAATCAATTAGAAGGGCTATAAAGTTCATCTGTCGCTTCATGATAATTGCAGTCATGACTCTTAGTTGCAAATCACTGACAGTATCATGTGCAGTGTCCTTGCACAAGATGCATTTTCCTGTAATCTCAGCCAAAAATTCAAACTCTTCAGGAAACTCCTTCTTCTTCATATCCTTCAGATTTACGTTCCTCTTTTAACGCATTAACCTCTTGCCTTCTTCAATGTCAACTTTCTTGAGGTTTATCAGACCTTAGTCAGAAAACCCTAGACATTGGTTGATGTCTGATGCCCTTATCTTCAGGCTTGCTCCTTTGACCTTTTTCGACAGAAGGCCAGAATCTATCGATGCATTAGAGTAGAATTGCTTCACTAGCTATGTATAGACTGGAGTGTTATATTCCAAGCATTCAGAAAACCCAACATTCTTTACAAGCTCAAGTATATCCTTAAACTTATTTTTTGATCTTTTGAACTTCATGAAGCCGAGTTGGATTCCTGTTATAACACGCTATTCTTCCATTTTGAGGGTTGACTCTTCTTGACTGAAGTCATCTGCTTCAGCATTCCTTAGTGTGGTCAGATAGACCACGTACCTGCATGTTAGATAAATTTCTATTTTTGGTACCCATGGTTAAATGGGTCCTGCCAGGTTAGTTTTTAGAATCCCTATTCCTCATATATTTGAATTTTCATAATATTGATCACCAACAATCATATTCATGCATGTATCCAATTTAGATATGACATTTTAAGATGCATGATGATGAGTGTGTGCAAGATTAACTATTTTAATAAAACACTCTTTTTCTTTGATGGTTTCATCATTTGCTTGGTTATGTTATTAGAGTTTAACTGTTCACAGAGTGAGAATCAACTCTATCACTTATTTGTATCTGGTTGATTCATGGAGGTGATCAGTTTCTACGAATCTTCAAGATACTCTTGTAGAACTGATCATACTCTATGTGTTATCAAAAACCTAGAACATAGCTTTGTACATGCATACTAACCTATCAACAACGATTACTCCACTTAAGATAAATTAAATCTTGATATGCTTATGACCTATTTCAGACTTCTTTCAAGATGTAATCTTTAACCTAAAACTTGGATGGAGAGAAGATTTGTTAGTATTTGATTTTCCAACCTCAGTGTACTTTCTCTCTTCCCATTTTTAGGTAGAGTATGGTCTCTTGGTAGACTACTGTTATAGTGCATAAGGTGATGCAACATGATGTACACATTTATGAGGAACCGTACCTTTCCCCTGTCAGTTTATTGATAGTCATTTATCTTGATATAATGAGGTTAGGCATTGATGTGCATAATTTTTCATTCACTCCTAATAGCTTGTTGCTCCAGTTGTCCATCGATCAATCAGTCATAATCTTTAAGATGTAAGCTAAGAGAATCTTGGCATCTTTAGTTCTTTGACAACCTCGAGTCCTCAAGGTTCACATCCAGCTGCTGGTTGGCCAAATACATATTTAAGAAGTTCTTCTTTCTTCTCTAGATAAGTACTTCTTAGCATTTATGGCCTTTTCATCTTTCAGACTGGTGGATGCTTGACTCTTAGCTGTTGATACCTCTTGAGCTCCTTTGTCTAGTCTTCAGACTACAAGATTGACTGTGTCCAAGGATTGGTCTTGTTGTTATGGCATTTAAGGACATGGACCAATCTAAGCAGCTTCAGGTGTATATACACATGTACCTGTACACAATATTTCCAACGTGTGAACTCATCTGCATTTATAAGTGACTCACTACTACACTAAGTTTAGAACAATGTTTGTGCCTAGGATCAGACTCAAAGAGATTAGCTTTTGAATATAGCATGAGAACCTGATTTGATACCAATTGTTAGTTCCCAATAGGCACACAATAGATCTAGAAGGGGGGGTTGAATAGATCTTTTTCAATTTCAAATACTTTTCTCGTTTATTTTGTATTGCTAATGAATTAGCATATGACAAACATAAGAATGTTTTCAAGCACAACGGAATAAGTAAAAGATCCCCTTCATTGATATATTCATAATCATACAAACATTATTCGTAGAGTTAGTTAAGTTGTAAGTAGTTAATACATACATAGCATTTATAGCAATTAGGTACATAATGTAAATGACAGAAAGTAAAAGACACAAGGGATTTTAAGTGGTTCAGAGACTCAAGCTCCTAATCCACTAGTTTGCTTTAACTAGCAGGATTTTCACTAAGGAAGGGCAGCACCCTAAATCACTAAGATTTCTTCAAGGCTAGCAGCCTTGGAACTTCAGTTCACTAAGAACTCTTCAAGCCCAGTAGGCTTGGAACTCCTCTAGTTCCCTAGGAACTCTTTAAGCCCAGCAGGCTTGGAATGTGACACCCCCAAATTTGGTACTTCCATTTCCACAGGATTTGGTGTTCACTGTACAAACATCATCCATCTATCTACCCATAAATAAATGCAAACCATGCAATAGATAGAAATAATAATAAATATCCCCTTATGGGGTTACATCAACTACATAATAAATAAATCCCAGGTTACTCTAACCTTAAATCATCGGTGCGAAAACATAAACAAATAAGTCTTAAGTAACATCAATTCTAATTATCATTACATAGCCACATAAATAACACAGTCTTCATTACTTGCTAATCTTGCCCTTGCCTTTACTAGTGGAAGGTTCGTCTGCTCTTTCGTTCTTAACTGCAATGTTATTATTACGCAAAAGTGACCACGATTGCCCACAAGTATAACAATATAACAATGAAAAATAACATGTTAGAGAAATAATAACTTCGAATATAAAAGCTCAACTTTTGAATCAAGAAATGAATAACAAGAATCAAAAGAAATTTGAGAGTCATGAGACCTTGAACTCTGTCCTAGGTTATCAAGGGTTATACTTGAAACCTTTAACAGTCATAAGACTATGGATACTGTTTACAATATCTTAACGCTAAAGCGTAAATAATCCCCTATATAGGGTTGTTCATCTTAGTTTGACATTCGAGTCCGCACCAAAGGAAGTTTGGTTTGGATAATTCATCAAGGGTTCTGAAATTTAGAACGCTCATCAACTATGGACTAGTCGAATCATAAAAGGTTCGCTAGTCTAACAAGATTCACAATAACTGATATATAAATCGAAAAACAATTCTAAGAGATATACAATAGAATAATTATTGTATAACGACACCATGCTTTGAAAGATTAATATACTATTGATATAACAATATGGGCTTAGTCAAAATAACGAGAACTTGATCGATGAAAAGAGACAACTTATAATTCATATAATGATAACGAGTAGGGTTAGGAAATTTGCATCGTGCGTAGATTACACTTAATTAACTCGTTCTTTGAATTAAATCCTACATATCAATTATGTTCACAATACCAGTCAGTAATAACGTACTAAACATCATAAGCTATTCTTTGTCTAATCTCAAATTCATGACTATATTTAGTCAAATTATCATACTTGTTTTCACATAATATAATACTACACGAACAACAAGTTAATTACATAATCAACGATTCAAATAACATGTAATTGTCTTCATGACTTGGTAAAACTCATTTTAATATCTCATTATATGTCTAACAAGTTTTTATATTCATTAGACTAGGGTACTAACTCATTTCTATACTTGAACATTAAAAAAAACATTTTCGGGACATTCAGCTAAGTGGCGCTGTGGCGCCACTTTTGTACTGGATCTTGGTGTTGCGGCTCCGTGGCGCTGCGGCTTGGTACATGGCACTGTCGCGCTGCGACGCGGGGCATCAGTGCTGGGGTTGGCACCGCGGCGCGACACTCCAGAATTTGATTCCCAGTTCGCGAAGAACACAGAGTTCAACAAATTAAACATTACATGATCATTATTTCCCCAAATTAAACATACCCACATGTTAGAATTAATATATAATCAATACCCAAATTTTATAGAGTGACTTTAACCCATTAAAACACATAATCACAAAATTAAAATATGCAAATTGTACTGTTCTTGATGTTCTTGAAGTATTGAACGTAAATTCTTAAAATTAAACACCACGGATTCGTTATACAACCATATCCAACCATTCAAATTTCTTTTTGTTCATTTTAGCATGCATAATCGCATACAAGTGGAAATTTTTTTAGGGATAATATATGATTGACGTATCAATATCACGTATAAGGCTATATGGCCATATAACATATTCTGTAATCGTATACTGTAAAATTTCATGAAACTGATGATATGGAATTATGCAATATATATATAAAACATGCCACTACTCGAATTATTACATATATCCTTAACACAACTTTCCAATTTTTCAGAGATTCACAGATGACTTTAAGTCATATTCATGAAACTTAAAAGACGTAAAATAATAATTTGGGTTGAAGAGAATTACCCAAAGCGTAGATGAACAAGGATGCCAATTCTCTCTATTTCAATTACAGAGTTTCTCCCAATCACTCTCAAAATTTCTCAAACTCTCTCTCTCTGTTTCTACTTTCTAGACTTGGGCAATAATAACAATTAACAGAGAAGACGTATACTAAATAATGAATAACTGACGCATTAGTGGTCAGTTACCCAGTCATGGGTTAACTGCCTCTAACTCCCCTTAGTGCCATGTTTGGCTAACAAGAAAGGGATTTAAAACCAATTAATTTAATAAAGCCTTTTATCATATAGTTTAAATAATGTCACACTCCGTTCAATTATCTTATTTAATTTAATTTAAATAAAATATAATAATTTCTCATTAATTCACATAGTCAAATAATTAAATTCGTATTTAATAATAATGTCAAATTATTAAATCTCTAATTACTAATTAAATTAATTAAAATAACATTAAGCTTATTAAATATTTCTTTTAATACAATAAGCTCACATAAATACATGCATCGAATAATAAAATTCTCCACATCAATTTAATAAATACAACACATGTAATTAAATTAATCTACCATAATTTCATCAAATAATTATTTAATCTAATAATTAATTTATCGAAAAATATTTATTCACTCCAATAAATATTAAAATTAATTACAAAATCTCGGTTGTCACATCTTTCCCCTCTTAAAAGGATTATGTCCTTAGAATCACAACTCAAACAATTCGTCTTGTTACATTCTCTCCCCCTTACAAAGATTCTGTCCCCAGAATCGCTTATAACAATCTAAGTAAATAAATGAGGATAATTCTTCATCATATTCTCTTCGAATTCCCACGTAGCTTCTTCAGCATTGTGGTTCCTCCAAATTACCTTAATAGAAGGTATTACTTTATTTCTCAGAACTTGTTCTTTTCGGTCGACAATTTGAACAAGAATTTCTTCGTAAGATAAGTCTTTGTCAAAATGTAGGGGTTCATATTCAATGACGTGCTTGTAATCAGGTTTGTAGGGTCGTAGGACTGAGACATAGAAAACGTTGTGGACATTCTCTAGAGCTAGAGGTAAGGCTACCTCACAAGCAACTTCTACGACCCTTCTCAGAACTTCAAAGGGTCCAATGAATTTTGGGCTCAATTTTCCTTTCTTTCCAAACCTAATCTTTCCCTTCCAGGGAGAGACCTTTAAAAACATGTAACTATCCGGTTCAATTCAACATTCTTACGGTGTGGATCAGCGTATTTCTTCTGTCTATCTTGAGCTGCTACCAGTCGTGCTCGGATCACTTTGACTATTTCTGCAGTCTGCTGTACCAATTCTGGCCCTCGCAATTATCTTTCGCCAACTTCATCCCAACAAAGTTGAGTTCTGCACTTTCTGTCGTGTAACGCTTTGTAAGGCGGCATGCCTATACTAGCGTGGTAACTGTTGTTGTAACCGAACTCTACGAGCGGTAGATGATCATCCCAATTTCCTTTAAAGTCCATTATACAATCTCTTAACATGTCTTCTGATGTCTGAATCGTTCTTTCGCTCTGTCTGTCTGTTTGAGGGTGGTATGCTGTACTCATTCGCAATTGCGTACCCATGCATTCCTGAAGACGTTTCCAAAAATTTGATGTAAAGCGCGGGTCCCTATCAGAAACAATTGACACCGGCACCCCGTGCCTTGAAACAATCTCTTTTACGTATAGTCTCGCCAACTGATCTAAGTTAAATCTGATTTTGATCGGAAGGAAGTGTGTGGATTTCGTCAGTCGGTCAACGATAACCCATACTGCGTCGTAGCCTTTCTGAGTCGTTAGAAGGCCAACCACGAAGTCCATTGTTATATGTTCCCATTTCCATTATGGGATCTCCAACGGTTGTAACAATCCACTCGGTCTCTGATGTTCTGCTTTTTCTTTCTGACAGGTCAGACACTTGACAACACACTCTATAACATCACGTTTCAAATTCGGCCACTAGAAATGTTATCGAAGATCTTGATACATATTGGTACTACTAGGGTGAATCGAATATCGTGAACTATGAGCCTCGCTCAAAATGTCTTCCTTAATCTCTGGTACTGGCGGTACCCAAATTCTGCTCTCAAATCTCAGTATTCCTTCCTTATCCATCTTAAATCTTTGTTCGGTTCCTTCAGATATCTTTATTATCACCTTTTTGCATTCATTGTCCTGAAGTTGAGCCTCCTTAACTTTATCCAGTAGGGTTGTACCAGATTGCATCTGAAACAGTTTCTCATCAATTTCCATAGGATACTTCACTTCTAACTCCAACTTCTCCATTTCTACAATTAACTCTTCCTGAGCAGTCAACATCATCAATTTCTCCCGACCCTTTCTACTTAAGGCGTCGGCAACCATGTTCGCTTTACCCGGATGGTATAGAATCTCACAATCGTAGTCCTTAATTAATTCCAACCACCTTCTTTGACGCATATTCAATTCTTTTTGTGTGAAATTATATTTCAGACACTTATGGTTTGTATATATTTTACACTTCTCCTCGTAGAGATAGTGCCTCTAGATTTTCAAAGCGAAAACCACTGCAGCTAACTCCAAGTCGTGGGTCGGATACCCCTTCTCATAATCTTTCAGTAGTCGTGACGCATACGCAATAACTCTACCATTCTGCATAAGCACACAGCCAAGTCCCTTATGCGACACATCACTATAAACCACAAAATTTCCTGTATCATCCGGAAGAGACAACACAGGTGCTGTACTCAACCTCTTCTTTAATTCTCAAAAGTCTTCCTCACACTTCTCCGTCCAAACAAATTTCACAGCTTTTCGAGTCAAATTCGTTAACGGAGTTGCAATCTTGGAAAAGTCTTGAATGAACCTTCTGTAATATCCTGCCAATCCAAGAAAACTTCGTACTTCCGATGGCGTCTTCGGCAGATCCCAGTTAATCACAGCTTCGACTTTGGAGGGATCCACCGAAATTACGTCCCTATCGATCACATGTCCAAGAAATTGTACTCTTTCAATCCAGAATTCACATTTCAAAAACTTAGCATACAACTTCTCCTTTCTCAACACTTCCAACGTTAATCTCAAATGCTCTTCATGTTCTTCCTTGGTTTTTGAATATACCAAAATATCATCTATAAATATCACTACGAACATGTCCAAAAATGGCTTGAACACACTATTCATTAGTCCCATAAATGCTGCAGGAGCATTCATTAAACCAAACGACATTACTAAAAATTCGTAGTGACCATATCGTATTCTGAACGCTGTCTTCGGTACATCCTCTGGTCTCACCTTCAGTTGATGATAACCACTCCTCAAATCTATCTTGAAAAAGTATTTCGCTCCCTTCAATTGATCAAACAGATCATTGATCCTCGGTAATGGATATCTATTCTTAATCGTGACCTCATTCAGTTCTCTGTAATTAATGCAGAGTCGCATCGATCCGTCCTTCTTTTTCACAAACAACACCGGCACTCCCCACGGCAATATGCTCGGTTGAATGCACTTCTTGTCCAGTAATTCTTGTAGTTGGACCATCAGTTCTTTCATCTCTACTGGTGCCATTCGGTACGGTGCCTTCGATATTGGAACCGTTCCTGGAGCCAAATCGATCACGAATTCAACTGCTCTATTTGGCGAAAGTCCTGGGAAATCGTCCGAAAATACGTCTACGAAATCTCGCACTACTGGTATCTCATCTATTTTTGGATTCTCTTTACCACTATCGACTATGTAAGCTAGATATCCTACACAGCCTTGCCTTAATAACTTCCTGGCCTGCATCATCGTCAGACAACTCGCTTGTCTAGGTGACTTGCTACCATAAAACACAACCTTTGACGGAGTCATAAGGTTAATACGCTTCTTTTGGCAATCAATTACCGCCCTGTAATTGAAAAACCAGTCCATTCCCAAGATAACGTCAAATTCCCCAAGTCGAATAGGGATAAGATCTACGTTCATGATATTACCCTTAATATCCACTCTACAGTTCTTATGCACGTGCTTAACAGGGATTATTTTTCTATTCGCGATTTCTATATTCATGGGGTATTCTAACTCATCCTTAGGCAATTATAAATTCTTAGCAAAGTCATCGGATATAAATGAGAAAGTAGCACCCGAATCAAATAATACGTAAGCATTAACTCTATTTATCGGAATGATACCTGACACCACATCGCGAGAATGCACTGCATCCTGCACTGTCATGTTGAATGTTCTGGCAGTCAGTCGGTTGGTTGCGGTTGGTGCTACGATAGTCAGAGTGCTTCGACCGGTATTCCCTCTATTTCCTCCTGAACTCATTCCCCCAGATCCCTTCTTAGGATAATCTCTTGCCAAATAATCCTTTGAACCACAAGTGAAGAAGGCACCCTTCTTTGGGTTAGGACAGTTAGGTGCTATGTGGCCTTCCGGACCATAATTTTAGCACACACGTTTCCCTTTCATGCAAACTCCCAAATAAGCTTTTTCGTAGCTTGAGCACGCTTCGATCTTCTTCTTCTGCCCTCCTTGTTGACTTCCAGCTGACGACTTATCCGTCCACTTCCTCTTCTAATTATGACTACCCCCAGTGCTACTCCCACCAGTCTTGTTATTACCTTCATTCTCACTCTTCTTCTTCTTTTGCTCCTGATTATACTTCGTTACTGCATCGCTTCCACCCTCAGTGAGTATGGCTTTCTCTAATACCCCGGCGAATGTCTTCAACTGAAACATCGACACCTTACTATAAAACCACGACTTTAGCCCTTGATCGAACCTTCTTGCTTTTCTCTCGTCCGTGTGCACTTGATACGTGGCGAACCTTGCCAATTCATTGAATCTAGTGGCATAATCTGATACAGACATATTCCCTTGCTTCAATTCCAGAAACTGAACCTCCAATTGGTTCTGCGAGGTAGTCGGGAAATACATCTCAAAAAATATCTCCTTGAACCTTTCCCAGGTTATCATACCTTCTCCTCCACGGACCTTGTTTGCTTGACACCGAAAACTGGCTTCAAATTTCAGCATAAACATTGCAAAAGCGGTCTTCTGGTCCTCTCTGACTCTTGCGACCTCAAAAACCTTCTCCATCTCTGTAACCCAAGTTTGAGCTTTGATTGGGTTCATGGAACCTTTAAACTTTGGCGGTCCCACCGCCTTGAAATTCTTAAATGAAGTATTCGGTGGAGCTTGAGGTTGATTATTCATTGCTCCAGCTAGTAAGTTCACTAATTATTGGACTGGATTAGCATTGACGTTATTGTTATTATTCGTTGACTCTTCCTGAGCTGGTTGATGGTTTTGTCTTCTAGGCGGCATATTTCTGTTAAGAATATACGCTTATTAGGTCTTTATTCAATCCTTCAAACAATTAAGGCTTAACTAGAATATTTAATCATAATTCACTTAACACGTTGCTTTGATAAACTCTGACATTTCATTCAATTCAAAAGTTTTAACATCATAAGATAGCGTCACTGCTATTTACATCAACTATCCCGAGATAAAGAATCTACAGGATTTAAACATCAAAATATTTCTTTGTTTATAAACACATCGAAATTTACATCATTAACTACCAAATAGTTTTCACATAATTAAAAAATACTATCTCCGAATAGCCTTGCTACTCTCCTCTTCTATGATGCGAGACATTGTCCTGTGATCCAACATGTACGATGGTAGACCTTCAAACTGGATTGGGTACCTCAAAACTCGATCATGGGCTTCATCCATTGCGTTATTAACTGTAGAGTGTGTCCCCCTAAGCTTAGCCTTCTTTACACGACAATCCCTTTCTGCAAGATCAACACGACGTGATTCTCTTACCCAGCCCTCTTCTACTATGGCAAGCCTCTCTGAGCTCTCTTTCAGATCCTTCTTCAATTTTTCTATTTCGGTGGACTTCTCCTCGTTTTGACCCTTCTCATGAACCAAATCCCATTCCACGTTTCCCACACGTGTGTGAAGAGTCACAATCTCCCTATCCTTCTACTCGATGGTAATCTGCTAACTAACCGCCTGCTCAGTCAGATCCTGGACAGTATCCTGTAACTCTATGTTACGATCATAAAGTGCATCATACATCTCAGCATCAATGGAGTGCTATGTAAACTCCTCTTCCTTCTCTTCCTCGTCAAATTCCTCCTCAGGATCAGTCTCAGGTTCATGCTCCTGACCAATAACGGTGATCAATGGAGATGACTCCCTCTGAATCAACTGCTCCCTGACAACATGAATGTCTCGGGACTCCTCCTCAATAGGCACTCGGGGTTCCTCCTCCCCAGCTCGACTAGCTCCTCCAACATCTAACATCCTGACAACATAGTTTTAAGTTTTAGTCACTAAGTCGTACTAGTGAGTACATAATTTAACACATAAACACATAAAGTCTTTTATTATCTTCAATGAATTTAGAAATTCATTTCTTAGAACTCGATAAGAGTTTACCACCATTATGTTCTCGATCTCCTACAAGGCTACTACCTAAGCTTGTTCACCCACCTAAGGTTCATAACCTACAGCTTTGATACCAACCTGTGACACCCCCAAATCTGGTACTTCCATTTCCACAGGATTTGGTGTTCACTGTACAAACATCATCCATCTATCTACCCATAAATAAATGCAAACCATGCAATAGATAGAAATAATAATAAATCGTCCCTTATAGGGTTACATCAACTACATAATAAATAAATCCGAGGTTACTCTAACCTTAAATCATCTGTGCGGAAACATAAACAAATAAGTCTTAAGTAACATCAATTCTAATTATCATTACATAGCCACATAAATAACACAGTCTTCATTACTTGCTAATCTTGCCCTTGCCTTTACTAGTGGAAGGTTCGTTTGCTCTTTCGTTCTTAACTGCAATGTTATTATTACGCAAGAGTGAGCACGATTTCCCACAAGTATAACAACATAACAATGAATAATAACATGCGAGAGAAATAATAACTTCGAATATAAAAGCTCAACTTTTGAGTCAAGAAATGAATAACAAGAATCAAAAGAAATTCTAAGGGTCATAAGACCTTAAACTATGTCCTAGGTTATCAAGGGTTATACTTGAAACCTTTAACAGTCATAAGACTATGGACTCTTCTTCTCGTACTAAGGGGATCAGCCCTTAGTACCATACTGTGCACAATATCTTAACGCTAAAGCGTAAATAATCCCCTATACAGGGTTGTTCATCTCAGTTTAACATTCGAGTCCGCACCAAAGGAAGTTTGGTTTGGATAATTCATCAAGGGTTCTGAAATTTAGAACGCTCATCAACTATGGACTAGTCGAATCATAAAGGGTTCGCTAGTCTAACAAGATTCACAATAACTGATATATAAATCGAATAACAATTTCAAGAGATATACAATAGAATAATTATTGTATAACAACATCATACTTTGAAAGATTAATATACTATTGATATAACGACATGGGCTTAGTCAAAATAACGAGAACTTGCTCGATGAAAAGAGACAACTTATAATTTATATAATGATAACGAGTAGGGTTAGGAAACTTGCCTCGTGCGTAGATTACACTTAATTAACTCATTCTTTGAATTAAATCCTACATATCAATTATGTTCACAATACCAGTCAATAATAACGTACTAAACATCATAAGTTATTCTTTGTCTAATCTCATATTCATGACTATATTTAGTTAAATTATCATACTTGTTTTCACATAATATAATACTACACGAACAACAAGTTAATTACATAATCAACGATTCAAATAACATGTAATTGTCTTCTTGACTTGGTAAAACTCATTTTAATATCTCATTATATGTCTAACAAGTTTTTATATTCATTAGACTAGGTTACTAACTCATTTCTATACTTAAACATTAAAAAAAACATTTTCTGGACATTCTGCTAAGTGGCGCTGCGGCGCCACTTTTGTACTGGGTCTTGGCGCTGCGGCGCCGTGGCGCTGCGGCTTGGTACATGGCGTTGTGGCGCTGCGGCGCGGGGCATCAGTGCTAGGGTTGGCGCTGCGGCGCGGGACATCAGTTCTGGAGTTGGCGCCGCGGCGCGACACTCCAGAATTTGATTCCCAGTTCGCGAAGAACATAGAGTTCAGCGAATTAAACATTACATGATCATTATTTCCCCAAATTAAACATACCCACATGTTAGAATTAATATATAATCAATACCCAATGTTTATAGAGTGATTTTAACCCATTAAAACACATAATCACAGAATTAAAATATGCAAATTGTACTGTTCTTGATGTTCTTGAAGTATTGAACATAAATTCCTAAAATTCAACGTCACGGATTCATTATACAACCATATCCAACCATTCAAATTTCGTTTTGTTCGTTTTAGCATGCGTAATCACATATAAGTGGAAAAATTTTAGGGATAATATATGATTGACGTATCAATATCACGTATAAGGCCATATGGCCATATAATATATTCTATAATCGTATACTATAAAATTTCATGAAACTGATGATATGGAATTATGCAATATATATATATAAAACATGCCACTACTCGAATTATTACATATATTCCTAACACAACTTTCCAAATTTTCAGAGATTCACAAAAGACTTTAAGCCATATTCATGAAACTTAAAAGACGTAAAATAAGAATTTGGGTTGAAGAGAATTACCCAAAGCGTAGATGAACAAGGATGACAATTCTCTCTATTTCAATTACAGAGTTTCTCCCAATCACTCTCAAAATTTCTCAAACTCTCTCTCTATGTTTCTACTTTCTAGACTTATGCAATAATAACAATTATTAGAGAAAGACGTATACTAAATAATGAACAACTGACGCTTGGTGGTCGGTTACCCAGTCATGGGTTAACTGCCTACAACTCCCCTTAGTTCCATATTTGGCTAACAAGAAAGGGATTTAAAACCAATTAATTTAATAAAGCCGTTTATCATATAGTTTAAATAATGTCACACTCCGTTCAATTATCTTATTTAATTTAATTTAAATAAAATATAATAATTTCTCATTAATTCACATAGTCAAATAATTAAATTCTCATTTAATAATAATGTCAAATTATTAAATCTCTAATTAGTAATTAAATTAATTAAAATAACATTAAGCTTATTAAATATTTATTTTAATACAATCAGCTCACATAAATACATGCATCGAATAATAAAATTCTCCACATCAATTTAATAAATACAACACATGTAATTAAATTAATCTACCATATTTTCATCAAATAATTATTTAATCTAATAATTAATTCATCGAAAAATATTTATTCACTCTAATAAATATTAAAATTAATTACAAAATCTCGGTTGTCACATGGAACTTCATTTAGTCCCTCCGAACAAGGACCCCTCATGCCATGTCTTCTTGTTGTTGTAGTTGTTATTGTTGGTGCCTTGCTACTAAGATGTCTTTAAGCTTGAACATCTTCTGTACTTAGCAGCTTGGCGTGGTCCTCTTCGCATTCTGCGTAGAGTCTGGACCACATCTTCTCTGGTGTAACTGATCTTCATTCTGTTCTACTCATCTTCATCCGATGCCAGCTATGCACCATAACCATTTAGGTTTGCTAAGTGTTTGAGCTTTTGGTATGCTTCATCTGGCACTTAGCATTCCCTGAACCCTTTTTGAAAGGTTTGTAGACATGATTCTGCATCTGTTCTGTTTCAGTTTTTGGTTTATGGTGATTCGTAGAGTGGCTCTTTGGATCTTCTTTGTGCTCTGTCATTTTTCTGAATGCTATCTTTTTGGCCTTCTCGGCTCTCCATCTTCAGTGGCATTCTCATCTTTGTTTAGTGAATCTTTGGTATGTTCAAGTCCTTCTTCAAAGCTGCTTCACTTCCACCTTTGTAGTATCACTGTCACTGAGACTTGTTTGGTTTAGCTCTGGTGGAACTCGTGGAGTCAGCACTATAGCATTCCAACAACTCTACGATCCTTCAACTCAGCAACACTTGATCTTTAAAGCTCTGGCTGATATATACTCCTTCCCAATCTTCCCGTTGGGATATAGCCATTGAAAGTTATTTAAATTGCTTCACAGATCTCGAGTTTATTTGATGTAGACTGTAGATGTGACCTGACATCATCTTTTTCATCTTTCTGACACTGTAGTCTATTATTTCACCTACCTTGTATGAGATGTCACTTTGATGTCTCGGGTAGGTAGTCAACTTTATTTCTCCTTTCTGATTTCTTGATTAGAACATCAAAAGTTGTCCTTTTGCATCGATGCTCTCAAACAACAATGTTCGAATATTAGTCTTCAAATTAAACCGTTGCCAATGCTTCAATCTTCAGATGACCAAACTCTACGATTCTGATGCAGATGCTCTTGGACCTAATCGTAGTGTGTCTTGTTAAATGTTGCTAATTGACTGGTTGAAATAGCACTACGATTCTGAAGAGTGTTAATTAGATCTTCAATGTAGGACATCTATTCCTTCTCTTGTGCAGTGCTTCAACACTTTTATTTGCCTTGACTGATCTCAGGAATTGATAGATTGACTTCTTGTTCTGGCCTCTTCAGAATAGCAAGACTCATCAGATTTGTGGCATGCCTAGCTCGCTTTCTCCTTGTGATCTCCCGTTCACTTATCATCAATGGACTGACCCATGCTTAATCACTTTAGCCTTGTTCTTCATAAGATGACCAGTATCTCTGTGTACACTTCACCCGTTCCTACTTTATTTGGTAAACACTACGATCCTGGTTAATCTCAAGATCGTTGTCTTATGTTCTTTTGACAGCTACTACACTTGCTGACTTTCCTTAGTCAGACACTTTTATTGAAGTCTTCTTCTGATCAACTTGTGGAAGACTTCATCTTGAATGGCTTCACAACTCAATCTGGATGTTGATTGGGTTGGTGCTTGGATCTTCTATTAGCTTGCATGCCATTCATTGAGTGCTCTTTGGTTTCCTTTAAGTGGAATGTATCTTTACAGCTCAGACCAGAGGCTTCGTTACTTTGGATATTCTAGGAGTGCACATTTGTTGAGAATCGTGTTTACTCTATAATTCTACCTTGTCATTGTGAGCACCTCTGTTGAAGTCTTAGTTCTGCACCCTACGATTTCACTTTGGTTCTGTAGACACTACGACTCCGAGATCATATGTTGACACTCTATGATTTCTGTCCTTAAGCTTGATGTCTTCATCTGATCTGGCTCGACTACGATCTCTGCCTCTTATATGATCAGTAGACTCTATGAGTCCGAGTGTGGTCTACAATTCTTGACTTGGCTTTGGCAAATGCTCAGTCGGCTCTTAGATAGGTTGTCTCTACGATCGTTCCTCGTCTCTCCTGGCAGTCTACGAACTTCGAGATCTATTATCTTGCAGACTACGATTTTGCCTTGATAGTTCTCGAGTTTTCCTTGACTCTTCTGGCAGACTACGATTTCTGGTGCAGTGCTCGACGATTAGACAAGCCTATCTATTACATTATAAGATCAACCTAACAAGCTTGATCTTTCTATATATATATAGTCCTTGTACATCATTTCTTTTTAAGGACTTTACAAAGCTATTTTGCTTATGTAGGATCAACCTAACATATTTGATCAATTCATTCTAAGTCCTTGTACATATGTTCCTATTATCTATCAAAGGACTTTACAACATTTTTTAATGCAAGCATACTTGCATATTCATTCATTTATATCATAATCAAATTATATATAAATATGAATATCATTCATATGCTTATTCCTAACACTAAAGTTTTTCCCCACCTAAGGTTCATTACCAAAGGCTTTGATACCAACTTGATAGCCCCAAATCTAGGTACTTCATTCCCACATGATTTGGTGTTCGCTATCCAAACTTACATTTCTAACTACCTAAATTTAATAACATGTAAGCAATAAAACTCCCCATTAAAGGGTTACATAATTAAATCTGATAAATCCCAAGTCATCTAACCTTAAACATAATCTTCAAACTACGAAAAATATAGTTACATTACATAATTAAAATAAAGTCTGAATATATAATCTGAAATAAACAACAAGTCTTCAACACTTGTTCATCTTTCCTTTTCCTTTGTTAGTGGTTGGCTCATCAACCTTCTCAGTTTTAGCTACAATGGTTATATATATGCAAGAGTGAACAAAACAAATTCTCACTTTAAAGGATATAACAACTGACAATGAATAAACTCAATTGAATTGAATAACAATTAATAATATCGATAGTCAAGAACTGATATTGAAAATCATCTGCACAAGACCATGAACTATGTCCTAGGTTATAAATATTTTTACTTAACCTTTAACAGTCCTTAGACTATATAGATCTTCTTTCTTGTACTTAGGGGGATCAGCCCTTCGTACCATGTATTGTGCACAAACATCTAAACGCTTTTGCATAATAAATCCCCTGTAATAGGGTTGTTCATCTCAGTTTAACATACGAGTCCGCACCAAAGAAAGTTTGGTTTGGATAAGTTTCAAGGGTAATTTAGAGTTCAGCGTTCACCAACTAAGGATTAGTTGAATCAAAAGTTCAATGACGATGTAAAGGTTCAACAATAATATAATACGAAGTGGTTATGAACCATAAATGAATAATGTAATGTGACAAGTTCATGCTTTAGGGTTAAAGTTCAAAGCATTAAGAAGACATAATAATCCTTGCTTGAACAACAGGGTAAACTAAGGTTGCAATTTCCAACGAGGAAACAAGATAAAAAAAAACTTTGCTCAACAGATTTCAAGAATTTACTTAATATAAAAGTAAAGCTCAGAAACTTGCTCCATGTAAGGAAGTAATGTTTAGGAACTTGCATAATTGTTGTGACAACCCGAGAATTTTAAAGGATTAATAAAAATCTTAAATGATTAAATAAATGTTAAATAATAAAACCTAGACTGGGAAATAGAATATTGAGTATAAATTTTATGAAGTACTTGTATGGTAAATAAACTGTAAGTGATATTTGATAGCAAGGTATATAGTTTTGTGTATAGTGATTATGTGTATACAGTATGTGGTCAAGGGTTAAGTATGAATCAGATAAGTTATAATATTGACAAACCCTAATGTTATGTTAAGAACTTCAATGTCAAGTTAGTAAACCCTAATGATTGATTAGAAACCCTAATTCTAGCTTTGGAAACCCTAATTTCATTTCTGGAAATCCTAGACCCTAATCGGGAATTTCTAAACCATAATGTTAAGTATAAAACCCTAAGGGTTAAGAATTATGTGATATATGTGAAATGACCAAATTACCCTTTGAATTGTAGGGAAAATTACCAAAATACCATTAGTAGGTGCAAAATTACCAAAATGCCCTTTTACTTAACTTTTAAGTCAAAGATATCACCAAATCTTGGTGAGTCACCATTTGAGATTTGACATGTGATCTAAATCTTACCAATTAGCCAAAATTGTCCACCCAGCATCATTCTTAACCATGGACTCGAAGATTATAAGCTTAAAAGTATGAAAATATCCTTACTTTATTTTCTAACTTAGCCAACACTTTCTCTCCCTCAAATTCTTGAAATATTGAGAAGAACTAAGTGATAAGTTAAGCTAAGATAACCTCTTAGCTAGCCAATATCAGATTCAAGAGGGCAAAATTCAAGATTAAGCATTAAAAGGTATAAACCCTAATTCTATCTAGATCCTTATGATTTCTATTGTGACGCCCCCAAATCCAAGTTACCTAACCCCAGGTTTGGTGCTCACGATCCATCGTATAAATAACATCTAACTACCCATTCATTTATGAATAACATCATACATACCATTAAGTAATATCATTAATACAATATCCCAGGTTGTATAACCTTAACATATCACACTTACCTTCAGATATATAAAAAGGTTTACACATAATAACACTATAAGTAAAGCTTATAATAACTACTCATGCACTTTGCCCTTGCCCTTGTCTTTCTCTGACCCTTCTGCTACTTTGTTCTTAGCTGAAATGTTATATTTAAGCAAGGGTGAGCAACGAGTTTGCTCTGCAAGTTAAAACATACAAAAAGAGATATGAATTAAGAATATAAGACTCTAGATTCGATAGAACTTCAATAAAGTTCAAAGGACTATAAAGTAGATAAATAAATCATTTATCGATAATAAGAGTTTATCGAATTACACACTAAACAACAATTCAATGATGAAAGAGTAAAACTCTTTCACAGTTTCAATAATGTTCAATTGATTATCAAGAGATAATACTACTACAATAATAAAGTGGAATATTTCCAGATTTCATACTGAGTGATCACAATGGATCATGAACAAATCGAGGAATTATCAGATATTCAATGCTGAATTACCTCAGGCGTATCAGATAACCATAAAGATTAAATCGTACACCTCCGCAAGTACATAAAGTGATCAGCTTCATTGTACCCTATATTATGCATAATACTCAAAAATCGAGCAACAGCTAGATATTCTACCACAAAGTCCCCTTTATATAAGGGTTGTTCATCTCAGTCTTACATCACAAGTCCGTACCATAACAATATGGTTTGGATTTAAAGAAATGCTAAAGATTTCAACATGTAATATCTATATTGATCTAGCCGAAATAATTGGCATTAATCTTTCAATTACAACCTAGTTCAATTAATAGAACGTATCAAATTTCAACAAATATTAGTCTCGCCAAACAATTAGTTGAGACCTAAGTCATAAATTGTTCAATAATAGATAGAAATCAATTATCAAACAACAATAATATTTATAGTCGTGAATATCCAACAATAGTTATACACCAGTCATGCTTTTAAAATTTAAAACTCAATTTGAGTTAATTAACTTGCAATAATTGCGAGTGCTCAATAATAATCTCAGATGTGAAATAATCAGCAATAATTACCCACTGCTATGCTTAAAAAATAATAACTCGAGATTGAGTTAAAGAAAATTGCATTGGTCGTTGACTACTGCTACACAATATAATTTAGATTCGTTTGAAAGACCTGTAATCAATAATGTTGGTTTCGCAATTAGCGTAATACATCACGTCATATACTACTATCATTTAACATCATTATATAACTTAGACACATAATCATGTAGTCACAATAGTGTTTAGAACTTATAAAAACACTTATCAGGTCAAACTATGTCAGTCTAGTTGGACTTCGGTATCAATACTAGGTCTCGATTGCCATGTCAGCTAATAAACAAGTTTATTTTTAATAAAACTCTATTCCAAAGCTTCAATATTATCTTAGACAATTAAAATAACCTTTATAATATTTTTCGGAAGCTTATAATAATTTTCAAATAATTATTATCTTTTATAATAATTTTTCAAACATTGATATATACCATTTTTAAATGATTTAAATACTGAATAATCACATTATCATTAATATTTAAATAATTTTAAAATATTAATGAAATCCTTGTAAAAATATTAAAGTTATTTATAATAACTCAAAATATTTTTAAAATACTAATATTACACTTAAATAATTTTTAAAACATTTAAAACAATTTTTAAATAATTAACATTAATATTCAAATATTAATGTATTTCTCATCAAAATATTAAAATTCATTTATTATAACTTAAAATATTTTTAAATCATTTTTATCATTTTTAAATAATTTTTAAATCATAAAAATTATTTTTAAACCATTTATTTAATACAATTATTAAATAAATTTATTATCATTAATAGTAAGTTGTTAATGAAATTTATCTCAAAATATTAAAAGTCATCTTTTGTAACTTAAAATATTTTTTTAATACTGTATTATCATTTAAAATGATTTTTTAAAAATTTTAAGATTATTTTTAACAAATTTATTTAATATAATTATTAAATAAATTTAATATAATTAATATTTAAATAAATTAAAATATTATTAAAAATTATGTCAAATTATCAAAAGTTAATTTTTATAACTTCAAATAATTTTTAAAACTCATTTTTGAATTTTTAGGAATTATTTTCTATTTTTCTCTATTTATTGGAAATTAATTTAATTAATTTTAATAAAACTGTCGCTATAGGCTTTAACGACGAAAATTGTCGCTGTAGGTGTTCTTGAGCCTTCAAGAACATTCAAAGTCAGTTCTTGGGTGCCTAGTTTGACCAGCTTTAATTCCTTGTTCAAGATGTTTCTGGGCATGTAGATGTACTGGTTATGTAGTATTGATGTAATACTACATGTACCAATAATGTTCAAGGTGAAACTACATCACATAATGAACATCTAAGAGCTCAAAGTGGCTGTCAGGCCTGTTCTGGGTTTTTTGGGTTACCCAGATAATTCTTGGTAGGTACTTTGTAGCTTGATTAACTTGGTTTCTAGACATTGTTTGGGTGTTTAAGTGTTACACTCTTGTATATCACATGTCAAAGAACATAAGTACTACACTTAGGTAGCTTAACTGCATCACAACCGAAAGATCTGGCTTGGTCAAACCTTGTCACAAAACTTGTTCATCAGTTTTCTGGAAATTCCAAAAAACCCAAACTGTGCTTGGTCAACCTACTTTGACTGGTAATATATTTGATTATGTTGGTTGTTTATTTGTTCTAATGTCATGGTTCTATAGTCCATATACCAGGGGATAACAATGATACAATTACACAAGCTAAACATATAACACATGCAAGATCTAAGCACATCAAAATCTTGTCAGACACTGCTGGGGATTTTCTGGGTTACCCAGAAATGCAAAGTCATGACTGGTCAACCTACTTTGACCATTAATAACTTGGAATCTGGACATGATATGGTCATGATTTCACTTTCAGATTACTCTCCTCATAGCATACTACAACATTGATACATCTAACAAGTCTAACAATTAACAGATTTGGATCTATGGCCTCTGACATTTGACTGTCAGGCCATAAATCTAGGGTTCTTGACAGTTTCAAAAACTTCATTTTCAAGCACTTAGATGTTATAGATCTACGATATATCATCATAAATCACTAAATAACATCCTATAACACATAAATAAATACAAAAACACATAATTTTTCTTAGTATATAAGATCTAGCTTGGTTAGGGTTTATACCTCTGTTTGAGCAATCTTTGATCCTTGCTTCCTAATCTGATCTTGGGGTGTTATGGACTAACCTAGGGACTGATTTACTTGTTAACTTTCGTGGCTTTGAGAGAGAGAAACTTTGTTAAGTGTATGGAACTCAAATGAGACTTATCTTGATTTTTCTCTTTCTTTAATTTCTCAATCTTTGATACAATGCACTTGGATGTTGCTAGGTGGCTCACAAGATCTGATTTGGGTTAGATTTAGAGCACATGGTGATATCCAAACTGACGAGTCACAAGATTTGGCAATATCTCTTAACTTAAAAGTTAAGTAAAGGGTATTTTAGTAATTTTGCCTCTAAAAGGGTATTTTGGTAGTTTCCCATATAATTTTAAGGGTGGTTTAGTCCTTTGATATGATTCCCTTTAATATTAACCCTTAGGGTTTCATAATCACCATTAGAGTTTGCTAATTAGGGTTTAGGATTTTGAAATAGGAAATTAGGGTTTCTGAAAATATAATTAGGGTTCCTAATCAATCGTTACGATTTCCTAACTACATATTAGGGTTTCTAATCTATATTAGAGTTTACTAAGGGTATACCTTATCTGATCAACACTTGATAATTAATCCCACACAGCACAAAACATATAATCATTGATACAATTATAATAACTATATTAACTATCAAATCCCTATTCGTAATTAGGGTTTGAGTTTTCATCAATTGTTTAACATTACTTCATACATTTTACTTAGTCAATAAATAGTTTGACTATCTTGCTATGCTCATAGCACAGACACTCAACATAATATTGATAATCAATACCGATATTTAAAAAAATATTTAAAAAAATATAATTGTTTAAAATTCAGGGTCCTGACATCTGTAAAGTATGTGTTTTGATGTTTAGATATATATTATATGAAGTTTTTTTAGTGATCTATGATGATACATCATTGTTCCATAACACCTAAGTGCATAAAAATAGGAATTTTAGAAAATAGTCATAAAATGAGGTCTGATAGTCAAATGTCAGAGCCTCTAGATCTAAATTTGTTAGATGTTAGGATGGCTAAGTGTATCATTGATATTCTATGCCATGAGGAGAGTACACTAGAAGTGGAATCAAGTCCATAGCATGTCTAGATCACAAATTATTCATGGTCAAACATGGTTGACCAGCCATAGAAATTGGGTTCTCAAAAACCTAGAAAACCCAGAAATGTCTTACATCCATTTTTCATGCCTTAGATCTTGCATTTGTTAAGTTTTTAGGCCATGAGAATGTATCATTAATATACTCGGATATATGGACTACCAAACCATGACACTAGAACACCTAAATCATCAACATGATCAAAGATATTCATGGTCAAAATTGGGTTAACCAACTGACCTTATGAACTTTCTGGAAAACCCAGAAAGCTTCTTGAGCAGTTTCTGGCTGGTACTTTGACCAAGCCAGATCTTGCTTCTATGATGTTGTTAAGCTACATATGTGTATTACTTTTGTACCTTGACATACATACTACATAAGTGTTACACTTTAACACATAATCAAAGCCCAGAATCCAAGTTATTAAGATCCAAAGTAGGACCCTCACACTGTTCTTATTTTCTGAAAATTCCAGAAAATGAAGAACAGTTCTGATAGCTATTTTAAAGGCTTATAACTTCATTATGTGATGTAGTTTGACCTTGAACATTGTTGGTACATGTAGTATTACATCAATACTACATAACGAGTACATCCTCAAGCCTAGAAACAACATGAACAAGAAATTATAGCTAGTCAAACTATGCACCTAAGAAACTGACTTTGAAGGTTCTTGAAGGCTCAAGAACACCTATAGCGACAATTTTGTCGCGATAGGCCCCTTTAGCGATAGTTTTATTAAAAATAAATAATTTAACTTAAATAATTAGAATAAAACAGAAAATAATTATGAAAAATTCATAATTAATTTCTAAAAATTATTTTACGGTATAAAAATTATCTTTTAATAATTTTAGATATACTTCATTAATATTTTAATTTATTTAAATATTAATGATATTTAATTTACTTAATAATTATATTAAATAAATTACTTAAAAATGATTTTAATATTTTAAAAATCATTTGAAAATATATTAAAGTGTTAGAAAATATTTTAAGTTCTTTTGAATGACTTTTAATATTTTGGTATGAATTTCATTAATATTTAATATTAATGATAATAAATTTATTTAATAATTGTATTAAATAAATTATGGAAAAATAGTTTTAACGTTCTAAAAATCATTTAAAAAATGATTTATAGGTTTTAAAAACGTTTTAAGTTATAATATATAACTCATAATATTTTGACATGAAATACATTATTATTTTAATATTAATGACAGTTATTTAATAATGGTTTTAAATGTTTTAAAATCATTTAAAGGTGATATTACGGTATTAAAAATTTTTTGAGTTATAATAAATAACTTTTAATATTGGGATATGTATTTCATTAATTTTTGACATTTATTAAATATTAATGATAATAGAATTATGTAGTATTTAAATCATTTAAAAATAATATTAATGATTGAAAAATCAGTATAAATGATACTAATTATTTGAAAATTATTATAAGCCACTAAAAAATATTATGACTAATAAATAAATTATCTAAAATTATATTGAAGCGTTTAAGTAGAGTTTTATTGAAAATATACTCGATATTATTTAATGGGGCTATCGGGACGTCAAAATAGTACCGAACTCAACTTAGACTGAAATAGTTTGACTTGATACTGGGTCATATGTGTTTTTAGTGAATGTTAGGAATATGTGCTTATGTGTTTAAGATATATTATAATTGTAATTAACAGTAGTATATGTGATGATATTATACTAATTGAGAGATCGATATTATCAATAATAGGTCTTTCAACTGAAGTTAAATTAGCTTTGCGTAGCAGTAATCTACGGTGCACAATAAATTATACAGTTAAAATTATATTAGTATTAGATGCAAATAACATTGTAAGTCCTATAGTATATGTAAGACCCCGAATTTTATGAAATAAAAGTATTCAATTTTCGTATAATTGTTATTTCATTTAGTAAATGATTAAATTGATAAAAGAATTAAAGTTAAGGGTGATATATGAAAATTTTGCCAAGTAAAGCAAGTTGTTATAAAATATTCGTTTGGTCGGGAAATATTCTTTTTGTCGGGGAATATTCGTACGGTGACATAATCATTGGTGGACCACACAAACAGAATTATTGTCGGAGTTAGAAAACGACAAAATTATTTTTTTATAAAGATAACGGCGGAAGTTTTACCGTTAACTTTTGAAATACCCGGTAGTAAAAGTACAGTAATACGTGTGGTTGCATAGTAGCACACGATATTGATATTTTTTTATGCTTACGTAAGAAGCCACTCAGTTATACTCGATTATTGCTACAGTAATTGCTGCATAGTATCTCATATTATTGATTCACTTATTGTCACAGTATCATCTGCATAATATTTTATATTATTAAATCAATAATTAAGACGATAAAATTATTCATATTATTATTTACAATATTGACGATGTCTAGAAAGTTCTGTCGAGGAGAAGTTTGGCCACCTAATTGCGTGCCAATAGTGAGAAATCCTTATCAGAAAGCCCCCTCTTTCTTGGGAATGATCTGGTTGTTAAATTTGTGAGTTATAATATTATTAATGAATAATTGTTGGAAGATTAAAAATGTGTTGATTGAAGATAAAATGATTTGTGGTAATATTTATTCAATCTTTAATATAAATAAGAAGTCTGTTATGAGACGTTTGTGGTAAGTTTGGTTTATTCTATGGGGGCCCATATGTCGTCATCTAGGAGTCACTTTTGCCAATAGTAATTGCCTTTACCAGACGTCAAATCACTTGCCGTTTCATATTACAGGCGTCGAACCAATTGTCGTTTCACATTACAAGCGTCGACAAATTGTCGTTTCACATTACAGGCGTCGACCAATTGTCATTCCACATTACAGACGTCAAACCACTTGTTGTTTCACATTGCAGGCGTCAAACCACTTTTCTTTTCACATCACCAGTCTTCACTTGCCTTTTCACATTGCAAGGGCTAAGCTAGAAATCTTCTATAAATAGAAGCTTATTTCTTCTTTCATTCTCACAAATTCACTACGACTCACAAGAGAATTCTATAGAGAGAGAATCAGAGAGAAAGAAAAAGAGTATTCTGTTACTACACTATTTCAGTATCCAATCACTAAGGTAAGGGGTATTATTTCTTTCGTATTCGTTTTTGTTCAATATTCGCTTGAAATAATATTTTCTTCCATACTCTGTAGTATGTAAGTAATATTATTTCATTTCAGATTTCTAATTCTATACTCGTTTTGTTAAAATCTTGGCTTCTATACTCCACGAAATTAGTAGAATATCCTTGATATTTGCGCTTCATCCAGTATCTTTTCATAGAAATATTATTCTGAACATTCTTGATAAGTTTTAACTTTTTCATGCCGGAGTACTATTCACGGGGTTTTTATTCCCGAAGTACTATTCACGTGATACTATTCACTCGAGTAGTATTCACCCGGGATACTATTCATGATAAAAATTGATTCGTTTTCGGTCCAAATTATTTGTGGTACAATATTATTCTTGAATTTTACTCCACAAAGCAGTATCATGTTGACAATTTGGACGTAATTGATTTCTGGATAAATTAAATTATAAATCTTTAAAAATTTATCCTTGAACTTGTTTTAATGAATTCTTATATCATTGGCATCATCCTCATGTTTATATTATGTTGAAAGTAATCTGTGGCCTGTAGTGCATAGATGGACTTGGTATGATTATGACCAGGGATTATTCGGTATAATCGTAACCGTAATGTTACAAACGATGTGGTAAAAGTCATCATTGGCCCGTAGTGCATTGATGGACAATTGTTGGTACGATCATGACCATTGATGAATACACGAATATCTTTGAGCCGTAGTACATGGATAATTTGTGGTCGTGATACTAATAAATATCCTTGGCCATAGTACAGGGATGATGTGGATTATTTATTAAGCTGAGTCTCAACGATAAAAGTGATGAAAAACCTTTTAAATCATAGAAGATAGTAGATTTTATGCTCTACTTGACTCTTCTAATGGATTACTTGTTCCGCTGCAGTTAAACTTGATTTTTGTTATATTTTATCAGTTTAATACTGTTGAAGGCTAATGATAAATTATTCTGCATTATCTTAGTCATAATATTTCTTACTAGGCTAGTTGAGCTCACCATTTTGCTTTCATCGTCCTCTTCAGGAAATGAGAACATAGCCAGGACTAGTCAGGGAATGGAGTGACAGTGTGACTCCCCCAAAATAGGTATACAACACCCATTCTGAGTCGCCAAAATACATGGTACAGAAACAACTACATCTTTATTATTACAACACAATAATTATGAGTTTAAATACAAATATTGTCATCTAGACAATATCTACACTCAAGTAAGTCCTCATTATAATTATTGATACATTATTTCACAAAAATGGTGAGAATTACTAAAATAACTTATAGAACCATCATTCCATACCCCAACTAGTACTCGCTACATTCTCGCCTCCTGAGAAAAATGGAACAAAAAGGAATAGGCTGAGCTCAACTAGCCCAGTAAAGAATATTATGACTAAGATAACACAGAACAAATTATCGTTAGTCTTCAACAGGGAAAAATCTAATAGAATACAATAGACAACAAGTTTTAAATCAATATTCGCAGCGGAAAATAATGATTCATAGAAGAGTTACGTAGAGAATGAAATCTACTATTATCTATGAATTTAAAAGTCTATCATCAATATTTTATCACTGTAACATCAATCAATAATCATCTTTGCACTACAAGCCAAAGATATTCATCAGTTGGTCATGTTCATCTCAACACCTGTTCATCTTTGCACTACGGGCCAAAGATATTCATCAAAAAATCATTCATCTTTGCACTACAGGCCAAAGATATTCATTAATATCATCATTTAGGACTGAGGATGATGAAAAATATTTTAAAGAAAACGAATCCAGTGAAGCAAAAGAACAAATATTAGAGATTCGTATTACAGTTTATCCATGTCCAAAAATACCTCATAAACAATCATAGTGGAGTAAAATTCAAGAATGATCAAAACATGGATACAATCAAAGCTAGTATCCATAATAGATATTTTGGATAAAAAGAAGAAAATTTAATTTTTCGGTGAATAGTAACTCGTGAATAGTAACTCATGAATAGTAACCCCAGCATGAAAAGTTCCAAGTTTGATAAAAATTTCCAACCAATATTTTGGCATAATGATATTGAAGAAATAATATCATTTTCGAATAAAATAACATCCCTTACCTCGAAAGAATAGTACTTCTGGCTGGACTACCGGATATAGTGCTGAAGGAAACTTGCACCGTATAGCAATACTCGAAGTACTAAAATACTCACAAAAATATGCTCGATATTATAGGGAGAGAAATAGAGAGAAAACTTCAGTTTCTGGTGTGATTTTCAATTCTAACCTAAGCACCCTATTTATAAAAAAATGCTTAGAACACCAAAGCAGAAAATTTAATATAATATTAATATATATATTAAAATTCTTACGCACACTTTTTATCAACTGAATTCAACATTCAACACAAGTAGCCCACCTCACAAAACTTTTAAAAAACGTTTTTCTTATTTAACATAATTAAAACTTCCAAAAATTAATTATTTCGGAATTTCAGAACTTCAATAATTCATAATAAATAGCCCTTTTATCAGAAAATTTAAATCTCACTTTTTTTATAGGAAATTCCATTATCTACAACTTTGTAGAAGAAAGTTTTTCCAAATTCCAAATAGAAATTGACCGAAATCCATAAACGGACGATTTTACAAGCTATAATCAAATTTCAGTCAATTATTAGGGTCCACCAACACACAAAACATGTGTTAATCATTTAATACCACAAAATACTCCTCCTCATAAACTCATATATCCCACATTCATTGTAAAAATATCACCATTAATATATTATTAAAATAATATATTTAAATGAATTATTTTATCAGAAAAAGATAAAATATTAATTTTCAACAATTGTCACATTAAAAATTTTCTCCATCTATATCCACATAAAATTAATATTTTCCTCATCATATAAATCAATAATTAATTATTCACAAATAATATTACAGAATCATAATACTGACAACCAGGTAGTTCCTAGGAAAGAGGGGGCTTTCCAATAAGGATCTCTCCATATTGGCGCGCAATTAGATGACCAAACCTCTCCTTAGACATAACTTTCTAGACATTGCCAATGATGTTATCTAATAATATTATTCAGATAATATGAATTATTGCTCCGATAATAGAAAATACTGTGTAGTGACAATTATTAAAACAACAGTAATATAAAATATCAACGCAGCAATTATTGAATCAATAAAATAAAATACTGAACAGTAATTACTGTAACAATTATTGAGTAATACCTTCTTACGTAAAAATTAATAATTGGTACAATACTGTGTGCTACTGTGCAACAACGCGTATTACTGTATTTTAACCACCGGGTATTCCAACAGTATTAACGGTAACAACTACGCCGTTATTTATAAACAACTTGTTTTTTGTCGTTTTCTTCATCCAATCGCTTTCCGTTATGGGGCCCACACAAGGCTGCACCGTCGTACGAATATTCCCCAACAACAAGAATATTCCACGACCAAACGAATATTCCCCGACAACAATGAATATTTTATGACCACTTGCTTATTTGAAATATTTACGCATTTTATCCATAACTAACCTCATTAATCAATTTAACCCTTACCATTTCAAAATAATAAATAGAGGAAATTTAAATTTCATTTATTAATAATTTGGGGTCTTACAGACGGTCCAGATGATAGCATTAGTAGTCCTCACTATTCTATGAAATAGATTGATAATAATTGTATTGAGGACTTATTTTGAATTTTAATACTGTTTAGAAGACAATATTTGTATTAAAACTCACAGCTTATGTTGTGTCGTATTCTATACGACACTTAACAGTTATATAAATTAAGTTTATATTTAAATTCTGTACCACGTATTTGGCGACTCAGGATGGGTGATGTATACCTATTTTGGGGGCGTCATAGTATATGAACGTGTGTATTAAGTTAAAGTTATCGACATTGGGAGTTATGTGTAAAGGTTATTGTATTAACAATTTATGTTTATATCTTCCACAATAGTTATAGAACTGATGTACCAGGTTCGTGGTGATTAGTACCCAGATTTGGGGACGTCACAATTGTAATCAAGATAGGATAAAGAAACTTGCTCAAATAAAATTAGGGTTAGAGAACTTGCAAAAAGTAAGTAAGATAGGATAAACTCAAATAGAGATTAGGGTTCGAAAACTTGCATTGTGTGTAAGCTAAACAGTATAACTTCATTCTCAATATCCTATACACATGTCATCATGACATAATTAGTTGCTACATGTTCTTAGTACATAATTGAGTATCTATTTTCATGTACAACTTGTAGTCTTAGGTTTAACTATATGGTTAAGCCGCACTTTTAATTCAATAACACAACTCTTCAGTTATCACATAATTCGTTAATTACTAATAATATTTTTCATATTTGGTACTATAACACCACAATATGACAAATCACATTTTTATAGTCATAACATTACACTATATTAACAATTACACAATTGTATAATAAAAATCAAATTTCTTGGCCAAATTGCTAACTGGCACTGCAGCGCCTCAGTTTTCACTGAGGTCTGGCATTGCAGCGCTGGTCTGGAGCTGCATCGCTTCTGTTTACTCACAGAACCGGCGTTGCGGCACTGGCTGGCGCTGCATCGCTTCTGTTTACTCACAGAACATGCGCTGCAGCACCTGTACTCATCAACATGCACTGAATGGCACTGCAGTGCCAAGTTTCTTTGCAGATCTGGTGCTGCGGCGCCGCGGCACAGTTGCACGCAGACAGTGTTCGTGATGAACACAGAACAAAGCCAAATCAGCCTAAAAACTCCTTTCTAACAATAAATTTAGCACATATAAATATATAAACTTTACAGAAATTTAACTTAAGGTTTCTAACATGTTTCTAACCATATAAAAAACATAATCATCAAAATTACAACATTTAAATTCATTCTTTTTACTTTTTCTTCACCTTTCGACATTCTTAGCAAAATTAATTACTGTGAATTCGTTTTTCAATCAAAATAGTTATTTTAAATCATATTATTTTAGTTTCTTCATGTATTTTTCACAATCAATAGTCAATTTGCACTTTATACTATGAATTGAGTATCAATTTTGATTCTAAAATAAGTCATATCAAATATGCTTATTTGAATTTTTCTGTCAACAAAATTTCTTCACATGTATTATACTTTCATGGATTAAACTACTCTAAATCATATACAAATTACATAAAATAGTTTATATATAGAAACTAACATACATATAACCATATCTTCAACAATTTTCTTCAAAATCAATTACAAATAATGAAAACTCAAGAATATGAAAGAGACTAAGAATTTATGCCTTTAATTGCTTATTTAGCTTTACTAGAAAATATTAGAGGCTTGCTAATCTTCCTCCTTCTTCCAAATTCTCAAGCTCACAAAGAAATCCTCTCTTCTCTCTATTTTATTCTTTTCTCTCCTCTGTTCTTTCTTTTCTCTCTTCTAACTTTACGTAACTTATAAAAACTGATATAATATAAACGTATAACATATAATACGTATTAATGTATAATATAACTAATGTCAGTTATTATTTTTAAATTCAAAAGCCACTAAGGCTTGTTTGACAAAAACTAAATTAAAATTAAAGACTTAAAACCCTTAAGCCTTGTTTGGTAAAACTAAATTAAAATTCTTTTGATTTATTTTAATAACTCATTTATTATATAGTTTAATTGTCACACTTTATTTAATTAAATTCTCGTATTCAAATTTAATTAAATTAAAACTAACAACAACTTATTACATTAGCATACCACATTATCAAATTACGACAAAATTATAATTTTCATTATAATTTTATTTAATAAACTAATACATCACTTTTACTTACTAAATTAAATTAAAAATGACCTTTTAATAATTTATTTAATCATAATCAACTCTTTAACTTAATCATTACATGAAATTAAAATATTACCACATAATAACTAATTCATCTCTCTTTTGCTTAAATTAACTTCAACATACAAAATTACTGAATATTAACTTAATTAGTATATTACACTTAATCAAGTTAATTCCACACAACTCATGAATTATTTATTAAACTAATAAATAATCAAATTAAACAAATATTTATATAACAATAAACACATTAACTAAAATATTTATTTAATTCAATAAATATTAGAAATTATAATTATAAATTTCTGGATTGTTACAGAGAGAGTGGCAACATAAGAACCAAATAGGAGGAATTGAATTTTTTTGCCAAACATGTAAGTCTCTGCCTTTGATTTGTTATTAAAGTTTTGGGGTAGTATGGCTGTGACACCCCCAAATCTGGTGTGATAACCCGAGAATTTATACGATTACTAAAATCTTAATTGATTAGATAAATGTTGAATAATAAGACCTAGACTGAAAATAAGGTATGTGAAAGACATATATGATTTTGTGTATTGTTATGTGAGTAATTGCATATGAATAATATGTGTTTGTTTTTATTTGTTTATTATAAACAAATAAGAGAAGCTAAGGTAACCTAATTATAAATTAGAAAGAAAAAATTGAACAACTTAAGGGTTATGATACAGGAGAATATTAGAATATAAATTATATACTAATTTTAAGAGATTTATTTTATATATATCAACTAATTAATTTTATAACCTAATTATAACAAGTCTATTTGGGTTAAGAAATTAAATGTACATGAGTAAGGATTTATATTATAATTAAGGAAATGAAAACCCTAATTACATAATTAAGGAATGGTAATATTAAGAGTATTGGAATATGTTATTTGTTGTAGCCCAAACATTGTTAATTTGAAAGCCCAAATAAAATATTGGATGGCCCAATTTTTAGCCCAAGTGGGAGAGGACTTTTTGGACATTTAGTAAATTAAATAAAGCATAAAGAAAAGCCAAAATTGGGAGAGTAATTGGCCACATGGCTGGATATGGGAGAAGGAGAGAAAGGGATATGAATGTGATGATTGTTTACTTTAGTTGGTGACCTACTCCTCCCATGTGTCATTTTTTTATTTCACCAACACTTTAACTAAGATTGCAAGCAACCACTTGATAATTGAGTGGGAGGGAGAAGAGCTAGATATGTTGGTAGATTATAGTTAGATATACCAAATATATCTATACCTACTTTTTCAACAAACAAGAAAAAAAATCTAAGTCTTATCTTTTTCTTTTCATTGTATTATCTAACATAAACTAAGAAAGAAAAAGAGAGACTAGAGAAGAGAGATAGAGAGAGAGAGAGAGAGAGAGAAAGGATAGGGGAGTTCGGTAGCTCCAAGAGAGAAGGGAAGAGAAGACTTTGATCTTCAAACATCCAAGATCCATCTCAAATTTTGAAGGAGAAAGAAAATCAAGCAAAGGTATAAATCTCTTTTGTTTATGTAATTTTTGATTATTGTAAATCAAATCTTGAAACTATGTTTTTAAACTTAAAAATCATGAATATACTTGTTAATAAGTGTTTCATGTTTAGATATACCCATATTGGGTGTTGTTTTAGTTGGAAATCAAAAGTACAGAAAAGTGATTTTTCTAGTTTATAAACCCTAAAATTTCTATGTACTTTGGATTTCCACCATTTTTGATCTACATCTTCTTTTTACAATCCGTCAAAGAGAGATGCTAGAGATGTAAGTTAACTACTAAACCAAAGTAGTAGCACTCAAAAATGTTGAGTACACAGTCCGTAGTGACTGATTTAGGAAAAATAGTTTTGTGTCTTTTAAGGAAAAACAGACAGTTTTGGATAGTCAAGGGTAGGGACAGTTTCGTTATTTTTCTGACATTCAAAAATTTTAGAAAATTTGGGAGGATAATATGATATGTTTTCTAACATCTCAAAGTGGAATCACTGAAAAAGGAGTTGTAGATTTTCGTATGGATTATTTTTAACAAAGTACGAAAATCTTGTTTTTCCAAAATAGCTACTGTCCAAAATTTTGTAATGGTTGTTTCGGCCACTTAATTTGTGAGAAAAATTTTGGCCTTTTGGGACATGAAAATATATGGTATGAAGTACTTTCTATCCAAAAATTAGCTCATTCCGACTTAAAATGACCAAGTTATGATCATTTCAATTTTTGTGATTTTTCGAGAAAAACGGCTATAACCGGAGTTCTATAACTCTGATAGCCACGAAATTTGAACTGGAGGCTCACGTTAACATGTATAAGATTGTGCCAAGAGATGGGAATTTCTGGAGTTGAGCATGATGGGGCTAAAATCTTAAGCTACACACTAAAAATGATTTTTGAAAAATACTAAAAGGAGTTAGAAAATTATGGAAAAATATTTTTTGTGTAAGGAATATATGTATATGTGTTTGGAAAAATGATAGAAAAATAATAAGTTGATTTGATGTTTTCATGAAAAAGTTATGGAATCCAGCTTGCTGGATTGAATAATTAATGAATCCAGTTTGCTGGATTGAGAAACTGATGAATCCGGCTTGCTAGATTGAAAAGAAGTTTAATGAATTGAAAATATGTTGAATCCAGTTTGCTGGATTAAAATCTAGTTGCTGAATTTGGAATCCAGCTTTCTGAATTGTAGTTTGGTTTGCTGGATTGGCTATCTAGACGCTGGATTTGGAATCCAGTCTGCTGGATTGGCAATTTGGTTGCTAGATTTAGAATCCAGGTTGCTGGATTAGTACTTGACTTATTAGATGTTAAAGAATAACTTATGAAATGAAAAAGTAAGTGTTAAATCATAATGTATATGATATAGTGATTAAAGAATTATGAAAAGATGGTAATAATACTAATGTTGTAAGGTGTTATCTAATATAAAAGTATATGATTAAGTGCTAGATAATTGATTGATAAAGTAGTTGTATTATGATACAAAGTATGATATGCTGATTAAAAGACCAATCTTATTAATGATAAGTCTTACAAAAGAGGTTAACTTAAATTGCGTAGCAGTACTCAACGAATCAGGTAAGTTTCCATAACTCAACCTTGAGTTATATCTTTTAAATAGTATGGTGGTTAATTATTATTGATTAGACCACGTCTGAGAATTATTGTTAATTATTCGCAGTTAGTGCATGTTTATTAATTCAAATTGAATTAGTGATTCTGAGAATAACTGTTGTTGGATATTTACATCCGTAGAAGTTATTATTGATTGCAAATAGTACATTCAAATTCTGTCTATTGTTAAATCATGTTGACAAATGTCTTAGCTAATTGTTCTGGCTAGACGAACTTTTGTTAAAACCTGATAGGTTCGAGAAGAGAAGGGAACTAAATTATTATTGACAGGTTGATGCCAATTGTTTCGGCTAGATCGAGAAAGTGATTTGATATTAAAATTGGAACTTGGTAGGTTCGAGAAGAGAAGAGAACTAAATTATTATTGACAGGTCGATGCCAATTGTTTCGGCTAGATCGAGAAAGTGATTTGATATTAAAATTGGAACTTGGTAGGTTCGAGAAGAGAATTCAATTATTATTGACAGGTCAATGCCAATTGTTTCGGCTCGATCGAGAAAGAGAATAGATATTGAAATCATAGTATTTCGTTGTTAAGATTCAAAATCTGTTTATAAGACTGGGAAGAACAACCTTTTATATAAAGGGAACATTTTGGTCGTATATTCGGCCGTTGTGCGCGTGTAAGTATTATGCATAATATAGGATATACTAAAGTTGATCACTTTATATACTTGTTGGGGGGTATGATTTAATCTTTATGGTCATTTGATACACCTTGGTATATCAAAGTAAATCTTTGATAGTTACTCGAGAAGAGAAGTTCAAGATCCTTAGGGATCTCTCATCATAAATTCTAGAAAAATATTTCCATCTTATTATTGGGTATATCATAGTTAATCTGTGATAGTTACTCGAGAAGAGAATTTCAAGACCCTTTTGGATCATTTGGCATAAACTTTAGAAAGTAATTCTATCTTATTATTCAATAGAATATCGCATAAACTTTGAAAGCGTTTTACTCTTTCATTATCGAATTATTGTGTTGCATAAGTTGCGAGAAGACTTGTTAGTAATTAACAAATTTTTCAGCTATTTAAAAGTTCTCCGAACTTTGGTATTATTCTATCAAAAAAGATAGTCTATTAATCTTGATTCTTATACATTCAATGTATGTCTTAACTTGCGGGGCAAATTTGTTGCTCACCCTTGCTAAATAAAATATTTCAGCTAGAAATGAAGAGGCTGGCGGGGCTGAGAAGAACAAGGGCAAAGGCTTATTGCTGGAATAGTGTAATGAACATTATTATTATGTTGTATTTGTAAACCCTTTTTGTATATCTAAAGGGTATGTTTGTAATGTTAAGGTTAGAGAACTTGGGGTAGTGTATTAACAATATAAGTTAATGAGATGTATGTTTATATTCATAAATGAATGGGTAGTTAGATGTTATTTATATGTGTGATCGTGAGCACCAAACTCGGGGGTTCGGTAACCCAAATTTGGGGGCATCACATCTGGGTACTTCATTCCCACAAGATTTGGTGTTCACTGTCTAAACATTCATTTCTAACTACCCAAATATAATAAAGTTTAACAATAAACCTTCCCATTAAAGGATTACATCAATAAGTTCAATAAAATCTCACAGGTTATCTAACCTTTAAATACAAACATCAAGTGTGGAAAATTAAATAATTACATCTCAACAATTTAAAACAAAGTCCGACAATATCGAAATCAACTGATTTACAAGTCTTAAGAACTTATTCATCTTTCCTTTTTCTTTACTGGTGATAGGTTCATCGACCTTCTCAACTTTAGTTGTAATAGTTATATAAGCAAGAGTGAGCAAACAAATGCTAACTTGAAGTGACAACGAATAAAAATATCATAACAACTGCCAAATGAATAGGCTCAATAGATCTGAATAATATTATCAATCAATGATAATCAGGAACATAATTTGAAATATATGTATCTGAGGGTCACAAGACCATGAACTATGTTCAAGGTTATAAGTATTCTTTCAACTTAAACCTAAACAATCATAAGACTGTAGGGATTTCTCGTACTTAGGGGGATCAGCCGTTCGTACAATATATTATGCACAAACATCTAAACGCTTACGCGTAAATAATCCCCTGTAATAGGGTTGTTCATCTCAGTTTTAATACACGAGTTCACACCAAAGGAAGTTTAGTTTGGATAAGCTTCAAGGTAATTTAGAGTTCAACGAACATCATCTAAGGATTAGTTGATTCAATATAGTTTAATATCACTTCAAGTGTTCGATAACAATATGATATGAAATAGTCATGAATTATAAGTGAATCAACATTATACATCGAAATCATGATTTAGAAATGGACTAGAAAGCATAGGCATTGAATATTATACCAAACCTTGCTTGAACAATAATAAGCTAAGGCTATTAATCCTACTCAATTAAAGAAGTGAGTTAATGAATGTGCATGATTAATAACAAGTTAAGGAATAAAACTTGCTCAATATAAGAACAACAGAATTTAGGAGCTTGCGTAATAAGAAACAAAATCAAAGATAGGAACCCTTCTCAAATTAAGAGTTAGGTTGAAGAGTTTGCATGAACATAATCAAGTTAGAATAGATATATAAGTAGGTTTAGGAACTTGTTCAATGCATTAATAAGGTTTAAGCACTTGCATAATCGTAAAAGTAGAGTTAGAGAACTTGCCTTGTGCGTATGTTAAACAATCACTACTCACGTTTACCACAAGTCCTACATATATCATATGTATTGACAATACACATTGGTTACACTAATATTAGCTTCATGAGTTTCTTTCCCACTTTTAGTATAGCTCACTAACTAAGTTTAAGTTTAAACAACATCACATCTTTTCATGAGCATCACATTTTAGCTATATTACAACTAATTAAATTATCTTGCCATTGCACCATATACACATAACAACTTGATAAAACATCCTATTGCATGTTCAACATGTTATCATTCTATTTAGATTAGGTTATACTAGCACACAAAGGACAGTACTTGCATTTGTGCGTCCCGACGCCCTCCGATGGCCTTCAAGTGCACAACAGTTCTAAAGATGGCCATTTTGACCCCTAATAATGATATCAAATTGAAAACCTTAAAGAATAAAAGTTATAGGTCTACTCGTCCTTGTTTCGAATCATCTTGAATTGCATCAATCGGATTTCGTATGAAAACGTTATCTCATTTTAGTAAAATATGTCCGGTCAGATTTTCTTAACTTTGGCAAGTCAATCTACCCCGCCCCGCCCCCCCCCCCCCCCCGCCGGGGCGGGGGTTTTTGTACTACAATAGCCAGTCAGGGCGAGGGTACCTTCTTCAATTTCGCGAATGAACATCACGAATAACACAGAAAGCCAAATTAGGCCTAGAAACTCCTTTTTAACAACCATACCAACCTACCCAAATGTGTAATATGTTTACAAAAACATAAATTAATATTTCTAACACGTTTCTAACCACATAAACAACATAAATATCAAAATTACAACCTTTAATTTCATTATTTCTATTATTTCTTCTTCTTTTGGCATTCATAGCGAAATTCCTCACTGTGAATTCGTTTTACAACCAAAATAGTTAGTTTCAATTACATTGTTTTCGTTTCTTCATTTATTTTCACAATCAATAAATAATTTACACTTACTGTAATATTATGAATTGAGTACCAATTTTAATTCTAATTTAAGTCATATTCAATATATGTCAATGTAAACTTACTGTAATATGATTTCCTCCATAATAAAATATATTACATAAATTAATTTACTCTAAATCATCTATAAAACACATGAAAACAACTTACATCAATAATTATCATATAAAATCTCACAATAAACAATTAATCATTCACACCAAATTTAAAGAGAACTTTTCATGTATATAAAAACTAGAACTTTTAGAAAGCATGATTATACCTTTAATTGCCCATTCAAACTTTAATAGATGATAAGAATGGTCTTTTAATTATCTTCTTTCTTTTCCTCACTCTCTCAAAACACAGAGAATTTCTTCCCTTCTTTTCTCCCTCAAACTCTCTAGTGCTCTCTACTTTCTTTCTTTTTCTAACTTAACGTAGAAATAAAAGACTAACTAATATACGTAAACGTATATAATTGACAAAAATATAATTCCCCTCCTTTATTATATTTCAGTTATGTTTTATTTTTATTTATTATCATTATATATATATATATATATATATATATATATATATATATATATATATATATATTTATATATATGTATATATATTTAAAATTTAAATTCCATAAGTCATTCTTTGGTAAAACCAATTAAAATAAGGACTTAATCATTCCTTAAGTCTCGTTTGACAAAACAAGATTAAAACAAGAATTTCAAAAGCTCTAAGGCTTTGTTTGGTAAAACCAAATTTAAAACTCTTTTAATTTATGTTAACAACTCATTTATCATATAGTTTTATTGTCACAATTTATTTAAACAAATTCTAATAATCAATTTAATTAAATCTAATAATAATTTATTAAATCAATTTACCACATAAACTAATACAACAAAATTATAATTTTTCTTATAATTATAATTTTATTTAATAAATTAGCACATCACTTTAATTACAAAATCAAATTAGAATAACATTATAATAATTCATTTAATCATTACAAACTCTCTAATTTAATTATTAATCTAAATTAGAATATTATCTCATAATAATTAATCAAATCGAATCAAACAAATAGTTATTCAACAATAAACACATAAATTAAAATATTTATTTTATCAAATAAATATTTAAAATTACAATTAAAATTCTAGATTGTTACATCCTTTCCTCCTTATAAGGATTTTGTCCCCAGAATCTAAGACACGATTAGACAAATAACTCAGGGTAATTTCTCATCATTTTATCTTCGAGTTCCCACGCAACTTCTTCAACATTGTGGTTCTTCCATATTACCTTCACGGAAGGTATCACTTTATTCCTGATCAATTGTTCTTTCTTGTCAACTATCTAGATAGGAATCTCCTCATATGACAGGTCCTTATCGAACTGCTGTAACGACCCCAAAATTCATACAATTTAATTCTCAACTTCGGTCGTTAACAATACCACTTTAATCTATCTTTACATCATTATTCGATATTAAAATCACTAAAAATGCGGAATATTTAAAACTTTTATACATTTCCTTCTGTATTGCCCTAAATCGCAATCTTTGCATTACATCTCTTCGATTCAAATTTATATCGTTACAACAAAATGACTATACAATGTCTTACATCATAAATAGATATCCAAATATACCAGATAGCTCAACTTACAGTTCAACAACATGTTACATTCAAAATATTAAATACATTTCTCATAAAACATAAGGAATCTTCAAGTATCACATCTGATTCATATCTTTCAAGAAGCACATAACTTTACCTTAAATCTTTAACCTACAAAAGTGGTTATTTGCAAGGGTGAGCTCGACAGCCCAGCAAAATCTAACAGTTTTCATACATCATATAGCATATAATAACATACTCAACATATATCTCATAAACATTGGACTAACATAACATACATGCTACAATTTATATAACAAGTATAAAAATTGAGTTCCTTACTCAATCAACATGCTTTACTCAATTAACGTAGTCATAAGTTAACTTTAACATTTCACACTTTCAACATATATACAACACATCATGCTCTTTGAAATAAAGACTTAAAACAGTTAATCATCAAGTTCACATAGCAAATAACAGTAAGACTTGCCTTGATCGTTGTTTACCAATAACAGTTTAATAGCTTATAGTTATCTGCATTTCATGTGCCCTACATAATTATATAATCATACAAATTAACTATTAGTCACATAACAACACATAGTAATTGTAATGTAAACTCTACTCCATATCTCATAATCTTTCCTATTAATTTGTACCCAATGTTCAATTAGATTGTGTTAACTTTTTGACTTATGTAATATTCGAAATTCATTCAAGTGTTTAAGTCTTGCTAGGAATACTTATGGGTTTTATATTAAACTCATTCCATATCTTATAATGCTCATTACAATTGAATTGAAATATTTTTTTAAGTTCATTAACACTTGGCACGGCGTTTCGACGTTCATTCGTCACACGCCTGTTTATCTCTCTTGTGTATACTTAGTATGCTTATACAACTTATCTAACACATCATTTATTAATGTTAAATATCATTATATTTACTAACATTCATGTTTTATAACTTAGAACAACATCTTTTATCGTCAAGAGCAGTACACTTGCATACGTGCATGCCCGACGCCTTTCGATTGCCTCCGAAAACACAACAGTCCTAAAGATGACAATGTTGACCACTTTTCTCGACCTCAAATTGAAAAACCTAAAGAACAAAAGTTGTAGGTCTATTCGTCCTCGTTTCGGATCATATTGAATCACCTCAATCGGAGTTCGTATGAAAACGTTATGGCCATTTTACTATAGGAGGTCAAAACTGTCCGACCCAGACTACTCTTCCGGTGCCACGACGTGAGAACTAAGCTAGTCAGTGGTGCTGCAACACGAAATTGTTGTTGGCGCATGGATTTTAATGCTGCAGCGCGAAGTTCTGGGCTGGGGCTCTGCTTTTGGTGCTGAGACGCCGAAACTTGCAGAACCCAACAATTCGAAGAACATAACAACTAAATTTATGTCTATAACTTAATTTCTAACACTAATTCAACATGTATAATTCATGTAAATTACACATAAACGTTACCAATCTTACATATACTAATTTTACACAACTAAACAACAATATCAGAAAACTTAATTCCATTAAAGCACTGCTTTAAAACCAAAACTCCATTATTGAAATTTCTTTACACAGTTAAATATAATTCCACAATTATAAACGAAATTGATTTATTCTAACTATATTCGCTTTAATTCTTACCCAATTAACATAATCACAGTTCAATTTCATAATTAACATACAATCAAATTACTAAATGTTATCCTACAAAACACATGTTCATGTACATGTAATCACTGTAAAACCATTTTTTTATTTTTGAACGTACATGTAAACTACAGCCATATATCTATGCTAGTTATTTCCAAAACACATGATTCCATAATCAATTAGTAAAACATAGTTTACAGACAATTTTTGTAAAGAACCTTATAGTTAGTGAAAATTCAAGAACACGGAACACAGAGAACGTAAAAACATATATATTAAGGTTTTGAAACATACCTTTTGTTGCTTTTAGAAAACCTTGCTAGGATACTTGAAATCCACAGCTCTCAATTCTCTCTCAAAACTCTCTCTGCTTTTCTCCTCTCAAAACCCTTTTTCTTTTCTCAGGCAACTTTTCTCCTCCCTCCTTAGGCCTAAGCTAAATTCAATATATGTAAAACCAACTAAAGCAAACGCACGTCTAGAACCCCAACGTACGAAACTGCCATATACATAATATAATAATCAGTACATGTCCGTTACAACATATATAATAAATATTATTTATTTTATATTATTAATAATTCAATATTTAAAATCCAAAAGCCATAGAGCTTTGTTTGGCAAAAACCCCTTTAAAATTAAAGAATTAATATCCTTAAACCTTATTTGGGTAAAACTAAATTAAACAACTTTAATTTTTTTTAATAACTCCTTATAATATAGTTATTTGTCACAATTTATTTAATTATGTTTTCATACTTAATTTAATTAATACCAATAACAATTTATTAGATAAATTATTTAATCATTATACACTCTCTAACTTAATAATTAAATTAAATTAGAATATTATCTCATAATAATTACTTTTCTTAACTCATTAATTATTTAACAAATAATTAACTAAATCAAATCAATTAAACAAAATTTATTCAACGATAAACACATCCATTAAATATTTATATAATTCAATAAATAGTTAAAAAAATTATAATTAAAATTCTGGATTGTTACAACTGCAACGATTCATACTCGATCACATGATTGTAATCGGGTTTATACGGTCGTAACAACGAAATATAAAAAACATTGTGAACGTGTTCTAACTCTGGAGGTAGAGCTACCTCGTAAGCTACTTCTCCTACACTTCGCAGCACCTCGAAGGGTCCAATAAACCTTGGGCTTAGCTTTTCCTTTTTACCAAAACAGATCTTCCCCTTCCAAGGAGAAACTTTTAAGAACACGAAATTTCCTACATCGAACTCACGATCTTGTGTGTGTTGATCAGCATACTTCTTCTGCCTGTCTTGAGCATCTACCAATCTTGTCCGGATGAGTTTGACAACCTCAGTAGTTTGTTGTACCAGTTTCGGTCCTAATAGTTAACGTTCATCGACTTCATCCCAGCACAGTGGAGTTCTACACATTATGTCGTACAGTGTTTCATAAGGCGGCATGTCGATGCTTGCGTGGTAACTGTTGTTGTACGCGAATTCTGCCAATGTTAAATGTTCATCCCAGGTTCATTTGAAATCCATGATGCATGCTCTGAGCAAATCTTCCAATGTCTGGATTGTTCGTTCGCTTTTACCGTCTGGATTGTTCGTTCGCTTTGGTCGTTTGTTTGCAGATGGTATGCCATACTCATTCTTAATTTTGTTCCCATGCATTCTTGTAGTCTCTTTCAGATGTTTGACGTGAATCGCGGATCTCTATCTGATACAATTGACACTGGAACTCCATGTCTCGATATGCTCTCTTTAACGTACAACTTTGCCAACTGATCAAGATTGAATTAAATCTTTATTGGAAAAAAGTAAGCTGATTTCGTCAGCCTATCCACTATCACCCAAATCGCATCGTATCCTCTCTGAGTAGTTGGAAGACCTACCATAAAATCTATTATGTTATATTCCCACTTCCATTCTGGTATTTCCAACGGTTGTAGTAATCATGTCAAGCATTTCGTGACACATTCTGCAACATCTCTTTTCATGTTTTGCCACCAAAAATGTCGTCGTAAATCTTGATACATCTTTGTACTTCCCAGATGAATTGAATATCTCGAGTTATGAGCTTCTGTCAAGACTTCTTCTTTAATATCCGGTACTGCTGGAACCCAAATTTGTCCCTCAAATCTTAGCACTCCTTCAGTATCGATCTTGCATTTTACTTCACTACAATTAACCACTTTTTCTTTGATTTTCCCACATTCTTCATCTTGTAGTTGAGCATTCTTTACCTTGTCCACCAAAGTTGGACTAGCTTCTATTTGGAATAATCGTTCATCGGATTCTTTTAGAAATTTTATTTCCAACTCTAGCCCTACCATCGCTGAGATAAGTTCCTCCTACGCCGTTAACAACATCAATTTCTCACGACCTTTTCTACTCAGGGCGTCAGCAACTACATTTGCTTTACCCGGATGATAAAAGATCTCACAATCATAATCTTTAATCAGTTCTAACCATCTCATCTGACGCATGTTTAGATCTTTCTGTGTGAAAATATACTTTAGACTTTTATGGTCCGTATATATTTCACATTTCTCTCAATAGAGATTATGTCTCCATATCTTCAGAGCAAATACCACCGCAGCCAACTCTAAATCATGAGTCGGATATCCTTTCTCATAATCCTTCAGTTGCCTTGATGCATACGCAATGACTTTGCCATTTTGCATAAGCACACACCCTAGTCCTTTATGTGATGCATCACTATACACCACAAAGTTTCCTGTATTATCTGGTAATGACAACACAGGTGCCGCACTTAACTACGTTTTCAAGTCTTGAAAGCTCTCTTCACACTTCTCCGTCTAAACAAATTTTACAGCTTTCCTTGTCAAACTTGTTAACGGGGTGGAAATCTTGGAAAAGTCCTGAATAAACCATCTATAATAGCCGGCCAGTCCCAAGAAACATCTCACCTCCGATGGTGTCCTTGGTTGTTCCCAATTGATTACGGCTTCGACTTTTGATGGATCCACTGAAATCCTGTCTTTGTCAATCACATGTCCAAGAAATTGTACACGTTCTAGCAAAAATTTACATTTAGAGAATTTCGCGTACAACTTTTCCTTTCTTAATGTCTCCAACTTCAAACGTAAATGTTCCACGTGTTCATCTTGAGATTTGGAGTACACCAGAATATAATCTATGAATACCACCGCAAACTTATCTAAGAATGGTTTAAACACAATGTTCATCAAATCCATGAATGCTGTAGGGGCATTTGTCAAACAAAAAGACATCACCAGAAACTCGTAATGTCCATACCGAGTTCTGAATGCCATTTTAGGTACATCCTCCTTCCTTACCTTTAATTGATGATACCCACTTCTCAAATCTATTTTCGAGAAGTACTTAGCTCCCTTCAGCTGATCAAATAAGTCATCTATTCTTAGCAATGGATATTTATTCTTAATAGTAAATTTGTTTAATTCCCTATAAACAATGCAAAGACGCATTGATCCATCCTTCTTCTTCACGGATAACACCAGTGCTCCCCACGGTGATACACTCGGTTGAATGTATTTCTTGTCTAACAGCTCTTGCAATTGTACCATCAGTTCCTTCATTTCTACTGGAGCCATCCTGTACGGGGCTTTCGATATCGGAGTTGTTCCTGGTGCCATATTGATAACGAACTCAATTTCTCTGTCAGGCAGAAGTCTTGAAAAATCCTATGGAAATACGTCCAAAAACTCTCTAACCACTGGTATGTCCTCCAGTTTCACACCCTTCTTCTGATTATCGACTATACAAGCTAAATATCCTACAAAGCCTTGACTCAACAACTTCTTGGCCTACATAATCGTTAGACATCTCGCTTGTCTAGGCAATTTGCTACCATAGAAACTACCTTTGACGAAGTCATAAGGTTTACACATTTCTTTTGGCAATTAATTATCGCTCTATAATTGAATAGCCAATCCATTCCCAATATAACATCAAACTCTCCAAATTTAATCGGGATTAAATCTACTATCATGACATTCCCCTTAATATTCACCCTACAATTCTTGTATACGAACCTAACAAGAATCACTTCCCTATTCACAATTTCTATGTTTAAAGGAAAATTTAATTCTTCACCAGGCAATCTTAACCTCTTAGAAAATTCATCAGATATAAACGAACAAGTAGCACCCGAATCAAATAATGTATAAGCATCTATATCATTGATTAGGATAATACCTGACACAACATCGTTTGATTGTACAGCATCCTGCACAGTCATGTTGAAGGTTCTGGTTGTGGGTCTGTTTGATGACGTTGGTCCAACAATGGTCAATGTACCTCTACTACTACCTCCCTTATTTCCCGTTGTCTCTCCAGCTTTCTTCTTAGGGCACTTGTGAGTAAAATGATCCTTTAACCCGCATGTGTAGCAAACATTCTTCTTTGGTTGATGGCAATTTGGGGCAATGCAACCCTTCTGGTCACAGTTGAAGCATACTCGCTTACCCCTTAAGCACATGCCAGTGTGATTCTTTCCGCATGTAGCACATGTTTCAAACTTCTTTTTCTGTTGGCTACCTTGTTGGCTTCCAACAACAACACTTGCATTCCACTTCCTCTTCAAGTTACTACTACCATTTCCACCACTACTACTACCATTCTTATTTTCACCCTCATTATTCTTCTTTCTTTGTTCTTGATTGTACTTTGTCACAGCCTCACCTCCACCCTCAGCGAGAATTACCTTCTCAAGCACCGCTGAAAACGTCTTTAACTGGAATAGGGAGACTCTGATGTACAACCAGGGCTTTAGTCCCTGTTCAAACCACCTCGCCTTGCGCTCATCCATGTTCACTTGATATGGCACAAACCTTGCCAACTCATTGAACCTTGCTGCATACTCTAACGCTGTCATTGTGCCCTGCTTCAGTTCTAAAAATTGCACTTCCATATGATTCTTTGAACTCTAAGGGAAATAGGTCTCGAAGAATATTTCCTTGAACCTTTTCCAAGTCATCACTCCTTGACCTCCTCTAGTTTTATTGGCTTGCCACCAATAACTAGCCTCTGCTTTCAACATGAATATTGCAAAAGCAGTCTTTTGGTTCTCACCGACCCTAGCAACATCAAATACCTTCTCTATTTCCATGATCCAGGTCTGTGCGTCAACCGGATTCATGGTTTCCACAGAATTCTGGTGGTCCAACCGCCTTAAAATCCTTAAAAGTTGTAGCTTGATTCCGCGGCTGATTCTGCAGTGCTCCTGTCAAAAGTGTCACCAACTGCTGAACTGGGTTAGCTTCAACATTGATATTATTGGTAGATCCCTCAGGGGTTTGTTGTCGTGGTTAACGTCTTCTTGGAGACACTTTTTTATTAAAATACACTTATTAGTTTATTACTCAATTTCTTTTAAGTATTTTCTACTTAACTTGCACATCATAAAAGATCATCACATAACACATAACATCTTGAATAAAAATTAACATTTTATTCATTTATCATCTTTAGAAAACATAGGAACAATAGCATCACTGCTATTTACATTACTTTCCTGAACTACTAAAGTTTCAGGATAACATCATCATCATATCCCATTGGTTACATAACACTTGGGATTTACATCTTATTTATCATACCATTAATCACATATCAAGTAAATTCCCTACGATGACCTACTAAAATGATGCATAGCCTTACGACGCTCCTCTTCCATAATACGGAACATTGTTCTGTGATCTAACATGTACGGTGGCAGCGTCTCGAACTTAATCGGATAATACATAACTCGATCTTTAGCTCGATTAATCACAGTTTTGAATACGCCATTCATCTCCTCCATCTTGATCTTCTTTACTTGTGCTTCCCCCTCTGCTACTCCTGCACGCTGAGAAGCTTTCTTATACGCGGCTTCGACTCTTGCTCTCTTGCCGGATTCTTTTTTTAATTTGTTCTTCAGCTCCACAATCTCCTCTGTCATTTGCTCATTCTCTCCATCAGCGTGAATCAACTTCCATTCGACATTACTCAGATGTTCATCTAGATCCCATATGTCGTTGTCCTTTTCTGCCATCGAGGTCTGCTGTTCAGCTACTATCTCTTCCAACTCCTCGACTCTATCATGAAGTTCCACATTGCGGTCATATACTTCATCATACATATGAGCAGTGATAGAGTTTGGTGGAAACTCTTCTTCCTCGTCATCCTCATCCCCATCCTACTGTGGCAGCTCAACGGGGTCCTCCTCATCCGTCTCTACCTCATCATCTTTATCAGGTAAACCCTCATGCTCAACCACTATAACAATTGGAGATGATTCCTGTGGCAATACTTGTTCCCAAACCACCTGAATATCTCGAGGCTCTTCCTCTCTAGGCATCTGGGGTCCTTCCTCCCTAGCCTGACTGTATTCTCATACATTAGCCATCCTGACAACAAAATTTTTTAAGTTTTAATTACTAATCATTACTACTCGACACTCACGAGCACATAGGTTGCAACCACATAAGCACATAAAGTGTTTTATTACTTCCTTCTTAAAACTCGATAAGAGTTTTTTTTTCACCACTATATTTTTAAAGGTTACTTTCTAAGACTTTTCCCACACCTAAGGTTCATAACCTAAAGCTTTGATACCAACTTGTGACACCCCCAAATATGGGTACTTCATTCCCATAAGATTTGGTGTTCACTGTCTTAACATTCATTTCTAACTACGCAAATATAATAAAGTTTAACAATAAACCTTCCCATTAAAGGATTATATCAATAAGTTCAATAAAATCTTCCAGGTTATCTAACCTTTAAATATAAACATCAAGTGCGAAAAATTAAATAATTACATCTCAACAATTTTAAAAAAGTCTGATAATATAGTAATCAATAGATTTACAAGTCTTCAACACTTGTTCATCGACCTTCTCAACTTTAGCTACAATGGTTATATAAACAAGAGTGAGCAAACAAATGCTCACTTGAAGTGACAATGAGTAAAAATATTATAACAAGTGCCAAATGAATAGGCTTAATAGAAATGAATAATATTCTCTATCAATGATAATCAGGAACAGAATTTGAAATTTATGTATCTGAGGGTCACAAGACCATGAACTATGTCCAAAGTTATAAGTATTCTTTAAATTTAAACCTAAACAGTCATAAGACTGTAGGGACTTCTCGTACTTAGGGGGATCAACCCTTCGTATAATGTATTGTGCACAAACATCTAAACGCTTACACGTAAATAATTCCCTGTAATAGGGTTGTTCATCTCAGTTTTAATATACGAGTCCCCACCAAAGGAAGTTTGGTTTGGATAAGCTTCAAGGTAATTTAGAGTTCAACGAACATCAACTAAGGATTAGTTGAATCAATATAGTTTAATATCACTTCAAGTACTCGATAACAATATGATATGAAATTGTCATGAATTATAAGTTAATCAGCATTATACATCGAAATCATGATTTAGAAATGGACTAGAAAGCATAGGCATTGAATATTATACCAAACCATGCTTGAACAATAATAAGCTAAGGCTATTAATCTTACTCAATAAAAGAAGTGAGTTAATGAACGTGCATGATTAATAACAAGTTGAGGAATAAAAATTGCTCAATAAAAGAATAACAGAATTTAGGAACTTGCATAATAAGAAACAAAATCAAAGATAGGAACCCTTCTCAAAGTAAGAGTTAGGTTGAAGAGTTTTCATGAACATAATCAAGTTAGAATAGATATATAAGTAGGTTTAAGAACTTGCTCAATGCATCAGTAAGGTTTAAGCACTTGCACAATTGTAAAAGTAGAGTTAGATAACTTGTCTTGTGCGTAGGTTAAACAATCACTACTAATGTTCACCACAAGTCCTACATGTAGCACCCCCAAATCCGGGTACTAATCACCACAGATCTGGTATACTAATACTATCACAATTGCGAAAGATATAAACATAAATTGTATATACATTAAACTTTTACACATCATTCCCAAGGTCTACAACCTTAACTAAAGACATACCTTCAATATCTAAAAAGTTTTACAATACTATTTTCATCAAAAAAATTACTAGATCTAACTGCACCATAATTTAATCTTGCACTTTGTCTTTGCTTCTGTCTTTACTCGAGCTTTCATCTTAATCTGAAAATTTTTATCATGATATAGCAAGGGTCAGCTACAAATTTGCCCAACAAGCTTTAAATATAATGAATATATATCATGATTGGAAAGAATGAATAATAAGCTAGCTAACTTTCAACAATATAAACATTGTGAAAGAGCATGAACAAATTCTCTTAGCTGAATGATCAAGTCAATAAAAATGAATGGTCAAGCATAAACATGAACAGATTAACTGAACCAAATGGTAATGAAGGTGATCAGCCTTTCATACCTGCTGAACATTTATAATATGCACAATGTGCGAATCAATAATCAATATAGACGTGAATAATCAACAACAATTATTCACTAACATGCTTTGAACATACAACTCAAGTTTAAGTTAGGGAACTTACCTGAACCACTGATTACCACTAAGCAATCTAATTTAATCTCTCATGAAAGACCTATCAATTATAAGATTTATCTTTCAGTCAGCATAACATACCTGTTAGCTCATAATACTATTATTTTATCAATCAATTATCTAACACTTAATCACATAATTAAATATTAGATAACACCTTACAACATTAGCATTATTATCATCCGTTGATAATTCTTTAATCACTATATCATATCCATTATGATTTAACATTCGCTTTTTCATTTCATAAGTTATTCTTTAACATCTAATAAGTCAAATACTAATCCAGCAACCTGGATTCTAAATCTAGCAACTAAATTGCCAATCCAGCAGACTGGATTCCAAATCCAGCAACCTGGATTCCAAATCCAGCAACTTGGATTTAATAGATTTCTAATCCAGCAAGCCCAGATTCACCAATCCTTCAATCCAGCAAGCTGGATTCATAATCCTTCAATTCAGTAAACTACTTTTCAATTCAGCAAGCTAGATTCATCAGATTTTCCAATCCAACAAATTGGATTCACAAATTACTCAATCCAGTAAGTTGGATTCCATATCCTTTTCACGAAAACACCAAATCAGCTTATTATTTTTCTATCCTTTGTCCAAACATATATACACATATTTCATACACAAAAAGTATTTTTCCAAAATTTTCCAACTTCCTTTGGTATTTTTCAAAAATTATTTTAGTGTGTAGCTTAAGAATTTAGCCCCATCATGCTCAACTCCAGAATTTCCATCTTTTTACACAATCTTATACGTGTTAACGTGACGATCCAGTTTAAATTTCGTGGCCATCGGAGTTACAGAACTTCGGTTATAGTCGTTTTGTCAAAAAATTACAAAAATTGAAATGGTCATAACTTGGTCATTTTAAGTCGGAATGATCTCATTTTTGGACAGGAGGTACTTTATACCATATCTTTTTCATGTCCTAAAAGGTCGGAATTTTTCTCACAAATTAAGTGGCCGAAATACCCCGCACAAAATCTTGGACAGTAGCTATTTTAGCGTTTTTACTTTTTCGTGCTTTGTTAAAAATATTCCATACGGAAATCTACAACTCCTTTTTTCAGTGATTCCACTTGGAGATGCTAGAAAACTTATCATATTATCCTCCCAAATGTTTCTAGAATTTTTGAATATCAAAAAAATGACGAAACTGTCCCTACCCTTGACTGTCCAAAACAGTCTGTTTTTCCTTAAAAACACAAAACTATTTTTGCTAAATCAGTCACTATGGACAGTGTACTCAACATTTTTGAGTGCTACCATTTGGGTTTAGTTGTTAACTTATATATCTAGCACCTCTCTTTGACGGATCGTAAAAAGAAGTTGTAGATCAAAAATGGTGGGAATCCAAAGTACATAGAAATTTTATGGTTTATAAACTAAAAAATCACTTTTCTTTACTTTTGATTTCCTACTAAAACAACACCCAATATGGGTATATCTAAACATGCAACACTCATTAACATGTATATACATAGTTTTTTAGTTTAGAAATATAGATTCAAGAGTTGATTAAGAATAATCAAAAAATAAAATTACATAAACAAAATGGGTTTATACCTTTGATTTTTTTCATGCTCCCTTTCTTCTTCTTCTTCCCAAGATGGCAATGGAGTTAGGAGAATTTGAAAAAAACTCTCCCTCCTCCCTCTCTATGGCTACCGAAGCCTCTCTTCTCTCTCTCTCTCTCTATTTGGTTTATTTTACTACTAAATATGGAAATGAAATAAAAGAGAATAGAGAGAAAATAATAGATTTTAGTTATTGTTAGTAAAATGTGTATAAATATATTATGTATACCTATTAATTTCTCTCATATTCCTTGCTCTTTCTCTTTCTCACTAACCACTAAAGCTTTTGCTTGGAAGCATTGCCAAAGTGTTGGCTAAATGGGGAAATGACACCTAGGAGGTTTGTTCACCTAATAAAGTAAACAACCAACACATTCTTGCCCCCTCTTTTTCCTTCTCTACACAATCCGGCCAAATGGCCTAAGCTTTCCCATATTTGATTTTTGTTTTATGTAATATTTAGTATATCCAATGACTAAAATGCCCCTTTTCAATTGGGCTAAGAGATTGGGCTTTAATTAAATATTTTGGGCTTACAAATTTAGTTTCTTTTGGCCATAACAAATAACATATTCCAACACTCTTAAAATCACCATTCCCTAATTATTTAATTTGTATGTTCATTTCCTCAATTATAATTTAAATCCTTACTCATGTACACTTAATTTCTTAACCCAATTAGACTTGCTATAATTAGGTTATAAAATTAATTAATTGAAATGTATAAAATAAATCTCTTAGTATTAATATATATTTTATATACTAATATTCTCCCATATTATAACCTCTTAGGTTATTTAATTATCACAACTAATATATATATTAAGTTACATAACTTAATTCTTAATTCACTTTTATATACAAAATAAATATATTCTCCTTGTAACAATCCAGAATTTCAAAGTGTAATTTTAAATATTTATTGGATTATATAAATATTTATTTGATATGTTTTATTGTTGAAATTGTTGAATAAATATTTTATTTGATATAATGGTTATTATTAGTAAATATTTATGAATCTAAATTTATTAGATAATATTCTAAATTAATTGAATTTATAATTTAGAGAGTTGTAATATAACATGAGATGTTATAATGTTGTGTTGACTTAATAATTTAAATGGTATATTAAATTATTAAATAAAATTATAATAAAATTATAATTTTGTGATAATTGTTTAAGTGGAATTTTTATTTAAAATATAGTGTGTGTAATTAATTTATTTGGTTAATGTTGGATATGCAAATCCAAATAAATAATATGTGATTATAAATAATAAATTAAATTATTTATTAAAATAAATTAAAGAAGTTTAATGTAGTTTTGTTAAACAAGGCTTAAAATATTAAGTCTTTAATTTTAAAGAGTTTTGCCAAACAGAGCTTTATGGCTTTTGTTTTTTTTTTTAATTTAGAATTATAATAAAATAAATTAAAATAATAAATAAAATTTAATTATTACATATACTTTTAGTTTGTAACTGATATTATAATTAGAAGACATATTAAGGTTATATCAGTTTTCTTTTACGCATTAGTTAACTTATACTGGCACTAAGAGGAGGAAAGAATAAAAGTTCAGAGAATTGAGAGAGAAGCTGTGAGAGAATTGAGAGAGAAGCTGTGAGAGAATTGAGAGAGAACCTAAGAGTTTCAAGAAAATTTCCAGTGATTTTAGCTAGAATTACACGCGAATTGAAGATATTTTTACATAACTTTAGTATTATATATATGTATATATACATATATGAGTCTTACGGCAAAATTTTGTTTATGTTCTGTGAATTCTAATTCTTTCAAAATTGTTGTTATGTAACTAAATTATGGTGATTATATGTGATATAATGCTAGAGTTTATGTTTAAACTAGGAAATTGAATGCTAATTTCGGATAACAGTAGAAAAATAATGACAGGGTATGTTCGTATGAATATTTTCTTATGTGGCTTATGTAAGTACTAATTTTAGTGGTCAATTAGTATGATAAACTATAAATTAAAATTTGTTTATGCTAGTTCATTAAGAAACGAAGATAATGTAACTTGAACGAAGTGATTTGGTGAGGAATTGAAATCACAGTGTTAATTTTTGTGAAGAAACTCAAAAATGGAGTTTTCATATGAAAATGAGAAATTTTAGAAATTAAAATAGTTAGAAGTGTTGTTAAATTGTTATATGTTGATGAATATGTTAGCAATCATATTTATGATAGTTTTATATTTATTGTACATGTTAATTTCACTGTTTTATGGGTGAAATTCGTGTTAGTTGGGCTAAAAACGGCAACTGTTCATGCAATTTCTATTTCTGTCTGTGCACCAACGCAGCTGCGCTGGTGCCAAGGCTAAAAACTGCGCAGCTACGCCGGCGCAGCTGCGCCAGTTCCAAGTCTGTGTATGGCGCAGTTGCGCCATACACTGATTTGAGGCAGAGCCTTCTGCTGCTGCTATAGATTTTGGGGGTGGCCTTACCACTTGGTCTAAAGTTATGTTAACGTGTCAAACATGTAGTAAGAAGGTTAAAACAGAACCATGATATGTAATTGATAAATTCAAAGTTAGAATGATTAGTAAGTGATGAACGCGGTATATTAGAACTTACTGAGCATGGTGATTAGTAAACAAGTGTTGTGAAGGTTAACACTTGTAATTTCTGATATTTGTATGGTAGTTTAAGACTTGTGCTAAAATAATAAGTCTAACTAGAAATGCGTGTTGTGTTAGAACATGAATGTTAGTATATCTAATAAATGGTGGTTCTAAACCTATATGTAGGTGAACATGAGTTTAATATTATAGCTTACACTCGAGGCAAGTTTCTAAACTTATCTTTTTACATTGAGTAAGTTCTTTAACTTTACTCTTATAATAATTGCGCAAGTTTTCTAATTCTACAATTTCATTGAGCAAGTTTCTAAACTTATCTTTTTACATTGAGCAAGCTCTCTAATTCTACTTTTACAATTGAGCAAGCTCTTGTATCTAGTTGTTTATGATTTCTAAATCCTATTTTGATATTGAACAAGTTATTCTTGTCTTTAATTTGTTATCTATCATGCAAGTTTACATATTCTGATATACTAATGTTGAACAAGTTTTGTCATTTAAATCACTATTTGTTATGCACTCTTAGTACTCAATTCTATATAACCTTGGCTTAATATTATTCAAGCAAGGCACGCTATGATTATTCAATGTTTATGCTATTAGTTTATTCCTAAAGCATGATCCTAATTTACAATGTTGATTCAGTTATGATTATTCCATAGCATGACGTTATCAATATTGTATTCAACTAATCCTTAGTTGATAACCGTTGAATTTTAAATTACCCTTAAAGTGTATCCAAACCAAACTAACTTTGGTGCGGACTTGTACTCTAAATACTGAGATGAACAACCCTATTATTAGGGGATAATTTACGCCTAGCGTTAAAATGTTTGTACACAATACATTTTACGAAGGGCTGATCTCCCTAAGTACTAGGAGTCATTATAGTCTTATGACTGTTAAAGTTGAAGTTTAAAGATTACTTACAACCGTGGACATAGTTCGTGGTCTTATGACCCTCAGATATATATTCCATATTTTGATTCCAGTCTTTGGTTATTATTAATAGAGAGTATTATTCGGTTTTGATGAGCCTATTCATTAGCGGTTATCATTATCTTGTTAATTCATTGTTATATCTAGTGAGAATTTGTTTTGTTCACTCTTGCATAAATATAATTATTGCAGCTAAAGTTGAGAAGGTAGATGAGCCTACAACTAGCAAAGAAAAGGAAAAAAATGTACAAGTGATGGAGACTTGTAATTTTATTTATTGATATTATGACAAACTTTTAACCAATGATGTGATATATTTATTTCATTTTTGCGCTTATATGATGTTTAAGGTTAGACAACCTGGGAAGATTCTTATTTAATGATGTAACCCTTTTTATAGGGAGGATTTATGATTTAATTTTATTATGTTTGGGTAGATAAATACGAATGAATGGAAAGTGAACACCAAGTCTTGTGGGAATGAAGTACCTAGATTTGGGGGTGTCACAAGTTGGTATCAAAGCCTTAGGTTATGAACCTTAGGTGGGGAAAAGCCTTAGGAAGTAACCTTTGAAAAGATAGTGGTGATAAACTCTTATCGAGTTTTAAGGAAGAAGTAATAAAACACTTATGTGCTTATGTGATTACAACTTATGTGTTCGTGAGTGTCGAGTAGTAATGATTAGTAATTAAAACTTAAAATTTTGTTGTCAGGATGACTAATGTCAGAGAATCAAGTCAGGCTAGGGAGGAAGGGCCTCAGATGCCTAGAGAGGGGGAGTCTCGTGATATTCAGGTGATTTGGGAACAACTACTGCCACGGGAATCAACCCCGTTGGTCACAGTGGTTGAAGATGAGGATGATGAGGTAAAAACGGATGAGGAGGATCCTGTTGAGCTGCCGTAGGTGAATGAGGATGACGATGACGAGGAGGAAGAGATTCCACTGAAGTCGATAGCTGCTCGTATGTACGATGAAGTCTACGACCGCAATGTGGAACTTCAGGATACCGTCGAGGAGTTGCAAGAGATAGTAGCTGAACAACAAACCTTGATGGCACAGAAGGATGATGAGATCCTAGATCGAGAGGAATGTCTGAATAATGTTGAAGAGAAGCTGGTTCACACTGAAGAGGAGAACGAACAAATGACAGAGGAGATTGCAGAGTTGAAGAACAAGCTAAAGGAAGAAGTAACTAAGAGGGCAAGAGCCGAAGACGCATACAGGGAAGCTTATCAACGAGCCGGAATAGCAGAGAGAGACGCACAAGCAAAGAGGATGAAGATGGAGGAGATGAATAACGTATTCAACACCGTGATCAATCGAGCTCAAGATCGGGTCATGGGTAATCCTATTTAGCTCGAGACGCTGCCATCATACATATTAGATCACTGAACAATGTGTCGTATTATGGAAGAAGAGCGTCATAAGGCTACGCAGTATCTTAATAGGACATCGTAGGGAATGCACTTGATAGGTGATTATTAATATGATAAATATTATGTAAATTTCAAGTGTGATGTAACCTATGGGATATGATGATGATGTTATCCTGGAACTTTAGTAAGTTTAGGAAAGTAATGTAAATAACAGTGATGCTATTGTTCTTATGTTTTAAAAAAAAGATTATGAATGAATAAAAGTTATTATTCAAAGTGTTATGTGATGATTTCCTTTATGAGATGCAAGTTAAGTATAAAATACTTAAAGGGGTTGACTAATAATCTAATGGGTGTATTTTTAATAGAAAATGCATCCAAGACGTCAACCACGACAGGGACCTACCAATAACAACAATGTTAAAACTAATCCAGTTCAGTAATTCGTAACGCTATTGACGGGAGCATTATAGAATCAGCCATAGAATCAAGCTACGACTTTTAAGGATTTCAAGGCTGTTGGGCCACCAGAATTCTATGGGTCCATAAATCCGGTTGAGGCACATACCTGGATCATGGAGATAGAGAAGGTTTTCGAGGTTGCTAGGGTAAGGGATAATCAGAAGACTGCTTTTGCAACATTCATGTTGAAAGCAGAGGCTAGTTATTGGTGACAAGCCAAGGAGGTCAAGGGGTAATGTCTTGCAAGAAAATATTCTTTGAGACCTATTTTTTCAGAAAGTTCGAAGAATTAGATGGAGGTGCAATTTCTAGAACTAAAATAGGGTACAATGACGGTGTCGGAGTATGCCGTGAAATTTAACGAGTTAGCAAGGTTTGTGTCATATCAAGCGAATACCGATGAGCGCAAGGCAAGGAGATTTGAACAAGGATTAAAACCCTGGTTGTACAGTAGGGTTTCCCTGTTCCAGCTAAAGACATTTGCAGCAGTGCTTGAGAAAGCAATTCTCACTGAAAGTGGAGGCGAGGCTGTAACAAAGCACAACCAAGAGCAGAGGAAGAAGAAGAATAAAGGTGAAGCTAAAAATGGTGGAGGTAGTAACGGTGGAAATGGCAACAACAGTTTGAAGAGGAAGTGGAATGCAAATATGGGAGTTGGGAATCAGCAAGGTAATCAGCAAAAGAAGAAGTTCGAAGCATGTGCTACGTGCGGGAAGTTTCACAAAGGTGTGTGCTTGATGGGGAAAAGAGTATGCTTCAACTATGGCCAGGAGGGTCACATTGCCCAAAATTACAATCAACCCAAGAAGAATGCTTGTTACACCTGCGGGTCGAAGGACCATTTCGCTTGCGAGTGTCCAAAGAAGAAATCTGGTGAGACAGCTGGAAGCAAAGGAAATGGCGGTGGGGGTACACTGACTATTACTGGGCCAACATCATCAAATAAGCCTACAACCAGAACCTTCAACATGATGGTGCAAGACGCAGTGCAATCAAAGGATGTTGTGTCAGGTATTATCCCAATTAATGATTTAAATGCATATATATTTTTTGATTCGGGTGCTACTTGCTCGTTTATATCTGATGATTTTGCTAAGAGATTAGAAAAACCTAGTGAAGAGTTGAATTTTCCTTTACAAATAGAAATTGCAAATAGGGAGGCAATTTCGTTAGATTCGTATACAAGTACTGCAGGGTGACCATTAAGGGGTGTATCATGACAGTAGATTTAATCCCAATAAAACTCGGAGAGTTTGATGTTATTTTGGAAATGGATTGGCTATTCAGTTATGGAGAGATAATTGATTGCCAAAAGAAGTGTATAAACCTTATGACTCTGTCAAAGTTAGTTTTCCATGGTAGCAAATCGCCTAGATAAATGAGATGTCTGACGGTTATGCAGGCCAAGAAGTTGTTGAGTCAAGGCTGTGTAGAATATTTAGCCTACATAGTTGATACTCAAAATAAGAAGGAGACAAAATTGGAGGAAGTACCAGTGGTTAAGGATTTTGTAGACGTGTTTCTAAAAGATTTGCCAGGACTTCCGCTTGACAGAGAAATTGAGTTTGTGATCGACTTAGCGAGAGGAACTACTCCAATATCGAAGGCCCCGTACAGAATGGCTCCGGTGGAGATGAAGGAACTAATGGTGCAATTGCAAGAACTGTTAGATAAGAAATATATTTAGCCAAGTGTATCACTGTGGGGAGCGCCGATGTTATTCGTGAAGAAGAAGGATGGATCAATGCATCTTTGCATTGATTATAGGGAATTGAACAAAGTCACTATTAAAAATAAATATCCGTTGCCAAGAATAGATGACTTGTTTGATCAACTGAAAGGTGCTAGATATTTCTCGAAAATAGATTTGAGAAGTGGGTATCACTAACTGAAAGTAAGGAAGGAGGATGTACCGAAGACGACATTCCGAACTCGGTATGGACATTACAAATTTTTGGTGATGTCTTTTGGTTTGACAAATGCCCCTGCAACGTTCATGGATTTGATGAACAAGGTGTTTAAACCATTTTTAGACAAGTTTATGGTAGTGTTCATCGATGATATTTTGGTGTACTCTAAATCTCAAGAAGAACACGTAGAACATTTATGTTTGACGTTGGAGACATTAGCAAAGGAAAAGTTGTATGCGAAATTCTCTAAGTACGAAATTTGGCTAGATCGTGTACAATTTGTTGGGCACATGATTGACAAAGATGGAATTTTAGTGGATCCATCAAAAGTGGAAGCTGTAATCAATTGGGAATAACCAAGAACATCGTCGGAGGTGAGGAATTTCTTGGGACTGGCCGATTATTATAGAAGATTTATTCAAGATTTTTCCAAGATTGCCACTCCGCTAACAAATTTGATAAGGAAAGCTGTAAAATTTGTTTGGACGGAGAAATGTGAAGAGAGTTTTCAAGACTTAAAGAAGAAGTTAAGTGTGGCACCTGTGTTGTCATTACCAGATAATACGGAAAACTTTGTGGTGTATAGTGATGCCTCACACAAAGGGTTGGGTTGTGTCCTTATACAAAACGGCAAGGTCATTGCATATGCATCAAGGCAGTTGAAAGACTACGAGAAAGGGTATCCGACTCATGATTTAGAGTTAGCGGCGGTTGTGTTTCCTCTGAAGATATGGAGACATTATCTCTACGGAGAAAAGTGTGAGATCTACACATACCATAAGAGTTTGAAGTATATTTTCACACATAAGGACCTAAACATGTGTCAAAGGAGATGGATGGAATTAATAAAAGATTATGATTGCGAGATCTTTTATCATCCGGGCAAAGCTAATGTGGTTACAGATGCCTTGAGTAGAAAAGGCAGTGAAAAGTTGATGTTGTTAACCAACAAGGAAGAGCTTATTTCAGCGATGGCACGGCTAGAGTTGGAAATCAAATTTCCAAAAGAATCCGATGAAAAATTATACCAGATGGAAGCTAGTCCAACTTTGGTGGACAAAGTGAAGAACGCTCAACTACAAGATGATGAATGCAGGAAAATAAAGGAAAGTGTGGTCGAGGGTAAAGAGGTGAAGTATAAGGTTGATGCTGAAGGAATTCTAAGATTCGAGAGACGAATTTGGGTTCCAGCAGTATCGGATATTAAAGGAGACATCTTGACAGAAGCTCATAGCTCAAGATATTCGATTCATCCGGGAAGTACAAAGATGTATCAAGATTTGTGGTGACATTTTTGGTGGCCAAATAGGAAAAGAGACGTTGCAGAATGCGTTGCAAAGTGCTTGACATGTCAGAGAGTGAAGGTCGAGCATCAGAGACCAAGCGGATTACTTCAGCCGTTGGAAATACTAGAATGGAAGTGGGAGCATATTACAATGGATTTTGTGGTAGGTCTTCCAACGACTCAGAAAGGATACGATGCGATATGGGTGATTGTAGATAGATTGACAAAATTTACACACTTTTTGCCAATAAAGATTAGATATAATCTTGATCAGCTGGCAAAAATGTACGTTAAAGAGATCGTGTCTAGGCATGGGGTTCCAGTGTCAATAGTATCAGATAGAGATCCGAGATTCACATCAAATTTCTGGAAGAAACTGCAAGAATTCATGGGAACACAACTGATGATGACTACAGTATATCACCCGCAAATCGATGGGCAAAGCGAACGAACAATCTAGACGTTAGAAAATATGCTTAGAGCGTGCATCATGGATTTCAAAGAAAACTGGGACGATCATTTACCATTGGTCGAATTCGCCTATAATAACAATTATCATGCAAGCATAGGCATGCCGCCTTATGAAGCATTATATGGCAGAAAGTGTAGAACTCCACTGTGCTGGGATAAAGTATGTGAACGCCAACTGTTCGGTCCCGAACTGGTACAGCAGACCGCTGAAGTTATAAAACTCATCAGAGCAAGATTGGTAGCTGCTCAAGATAGACAGAAGAAGTATGTTGATCAACACAGCAGAATCGCGAATTTGAAGCAAGAAATTTTGTGTTCCTAAAAGTTTCTCCTTGGAAGGGGAAACTTCATTTCGACAAGAAAGGAAAGCTAAGCCCAAGGTTTATTGGACCTTTCGAGATTCTACGAAGAGTGGGAGAGGTGGCTTATGAAGTAGCTTTACCTCCAGAATTAGAACATGTGCACAACATTTTTCATGTGTCGGTGTTGCGACCATACAAACCCGATTACAAGCATGTGATCGAGTATGAACCGTTACAGTTCAGTAAATGTCTTATGAAGAGATTCCTATCCAGATAGTCGACAGGAAAGAACAAGTGCTCAGGAATAAAGTGATACATTCCGTGAAGGTGATATGGAGGAACCACAACGTCGAAGAAGCAACATGGGAACTCGAAGCTGAAATGATGAAGATTTACCCTGAGTTATTTGTTTAATCTGTGTCTTCGATTCTGGGGACAGAATCTTTATAAGAAGGGAAGAATGTGACAATTTGATTGTTTGAGTTGTGATTCTGGGGACAAAATCCTTGTAAGGAGGGAAGGATGTAACAATTCGGAATTTCAAAGTGTAATTTTAAATATTTATTGGATTATATAAATATTTATTCGATATGTTTATTGTTGAAATTGTTGAATAAATATTTTATTTGATATAGTGGCTATTATTAGTAAATATTTATGAATCTAAATTTGTTAGATAATATTCTAAATTAATTGAATTTATAATTTAGAGAGTTGTAATATAACATGAGATGTTATATTGTTGTGTTGATTTAATAATTTAAATGGTATATTAAATTATTAAATACAATTATAATGAAATTATAATTTTGTGATAATTGTTTAATTGGAATTTTTATTTAAAATATAGTATGTGTAATTAATTTATTTGGTTAATGTTGGATATGGAAATCCAAATAAATAATATGTGATTATAAATAATAAACTAAATTGTTTATTAAAATAAATTAAAGAAGTTTAATGTAGTTTTGTTAAACAATGCTAAAAATATTAAGTCTTTAATTTTAAATAGTTTTGCCAAACAAAGCCTTATGACTTTTGTTTTTTTTTTAAATTTTGAATTATAATAAAATAAATAAAATAAATTAAAATAATAAATAAAATATAATTATTACATATACGTTTAGTTTGTAACTGATATTATAATTAGTAAACGTATTAAGGTTATATCAGTTTTCTTTTACGCATTAGTTAACTTATACTAGCACTAAGAGGAGGAAAGAAGAAAAGTTTAGAGAATTGAGAGAGAAGCTGTGAGAGAATTGAGAGAGAACCTAAGAGTTTCAAGCAAACTTCCAGTGATTTTAGCAAGAATTACACGCTAATTGAAGGTATTTTTACATAAATTTAGTATCATATATATATATATATATATATATATATATATATATATATATATATATATATATATTATGGTGATTATATGTGATATAATGCTAGAGTTTATGTTTAAATAAAGAAATTGCATGCTCAGTTCGGATAATAGTAGAAAAATAATGGCAGGGTATGTTCGTGAGAATATTTTCTTATGTGGCTTATGTAAGTACCAATTTTAGTGGTCAATTAGTATGATAAACTGTAAATTAAAACTTGTTTATACTAGTTCATTAAAAAACGAAGATAATGTAACTTGAACAAAGTGATTTGGTGAGGAATTGAAATCACAGTGTTAATTTTTGTGAAAAAACTCAAAAATGGAATTTTCATATGAAAATGAGAAATTTGAGAAATTAAAATAGTTAGAAGTGTTGTTAAATTGTCCTATGTTGATGAATATGTTAGCAATCATGTTTATGATAGTTTTATATTTATTGTACATGTTAATTTCATTGTTTTGTGGGTGAAATTCGTGTTAGTTGGGCTAAAAATGGCTACTATTCATTCCGTTTCTGTTTCTGTCTGTGCACCAGCACAGCTGCGCTGATCTGAGGTAGAGCCTGCTGCTGCTGCAGATTTTGGGGGTGGCCTTACCACTTGGTCTAAGGTTATGTTAACGTGTCAAACATATAGTAAGAAGGTTAAAATAGAACCATGATATGCAATTTATAAATTCAAAGTTAGAATGATTAGTAAGTGATGAATGCGGTATATTAGAACTTAGTAAGCATGGTGATTAGTAAACAAGTGTTGTGAAGGTTAACACTTGTAATTTCTGATATTTGTATGGTAGTTTAAGACTTGTGCTAAAATAATAAGTCTAACTAGAAATGCGAGTTGTATTGGAACGTGAATATTAGTATATCTAATAGATGGTGGTTCTAAACCTATATGTAGGTGAACGTGAGTTTAATATTATAGCTTACACTCGAGGCAAGTTTCTAAACTTATCTTTTTACATTGAGCAAGTTCTTTAACTCTACTCTGATAATTTTGCAAGTTTTCTAACTCTACAATTTCGTTGAGCAAGTTTCTAAACTTATCTTTTTACATTAAGCAAGCTCTCTAATTCTACTTTTACAATTGAGCAAGTTCTTGTATCTAGTTGTTTATGATTTCTAAATCCTATTTTGATATTAAACAAGTTATTCTTGTCTTTAACTTGCTATCTAGCGTGCAAGTTTACATATTCTGATATACTAATGTTGAACAAGTTTTGTCATTTAAATCACTATTTGTTATGCATTCTTAGTACTCAATTCTAAATAACCTTGGCTTAATATTATTCAAGCAAGGAACGTTATGATTATTCAATGTTTATGCTATTAGTTTATTCCTATAGCATATCCTAATTTACAATGTCGATTTAGTTATGATTATTCCATAGCATGACGTTATCAATATTGTATTCAACTAATCCTTAGTTGATGACCGTTGAATTCTAAATTACCCTTGAAGTGTATCCAAACCAAATTTACTTTAGTGCGGACTTGTACTCTAAATACTGAGATGAACAACCCTATTATTAGGGGATAATTTACGCTTAGCGTTGAAATGTTTGTGCACAATACATTGTATGAAGGGCTGATCCCCCTAAGCATGAGGAGTCCTTATAGTCTTATGACTGTTAAAGTTGAAGTTTAAAGATTACTTACAACTGTGGACATAGTTCGTCGTCTTATGATCCTCAGATATATATTCCATATTTTGATTCCAGTCTTTGGTTATTATTGATAGATTATTATTTAGTTTTGGTGAGCCTATTCATTGACGGTTATCATTATCTTGTTGATTCATTATTATATCTAGTGAGCATTTGTTTTGCTCACTCTTGCATAAATATAATTATTGCAGCTAAAGTTGAGAAGGTAGATGAGCCTACAACTAGCAAAGGAAAGGGAAAAATGTACAAGTGATGAAGACTTGTAATTTCATTTATTGATGTGATGATAGACTTTTAACTAATGATGTGATGTATTTATTTCATTTCCGCACTTATATGATGTTTAAGGTTAGATAACCTGAGAAGATTCTTATTTAATGATGTAACCCTTTTTATAGGGAGGATTTATGATTTAAATTTATTATGTTTGGATAGATAAATATGAATGAATGGAAAGTGAACACCAAGTCTTGTGGGAATGAAGTACCTAGATTTGGGGGTGTCACAGACATTATATAACATATATTTATTTAATCATATACATAATTCACATAATCGTAACATATTTTACTTCTCACACTAATTTTGGCTTTTCTCCATAAAAAGTCAACTGTTGACTTTGACCAAAAATTCAACCCTTACACATTTTGTGTTTATTGTCCATTCTGACTAAACTTGACTTTCCGAACACAACCAAGCAGCCCGTGCTTCAAAATTTTATTTCTAACTCAAATTTTAAGTTTTAAATCACTCCCTTCTTATTGCTAATCGTATTAACTAACGACTTTATACTTATTCAAATTCTTATTTGCCAGTCAAGGCCAACGTTCAAGCTATGTTAGTTACTAACATAGTTTTATCTTGATCCTTATATCATTAACTTAATTCATCATTCCTCTTGCTAAAATATATATCGCGCCTTACTAAGTATATATATTTCTATACATATACTCATCTTCGTTTAACCTCATAGCATATCTTCATGTGAAACATTATCTCCTTAATAAAATTTCTATATGTACTTATATAACATTTCTTAGACTATTCAGTTCACCTTGAATTTACAGGTATCGTAATACCTTATTCTTGATATTCCTTCAATTACATATTAATTCATTTCTAGGGTTTTGGAATTTTGTAACCCATATTTTCTCTACTCTCATTCGAATGGCAAACCATATAGGTTTTACTTGAAAATTTTAAATAAATTCTGAAATTCTAATCTAGGTTTTATTATTTAACCTTTATTCTAATCATTCAAGATTTTATGAATTTTTGGGTTATCACATTCACCCCTTCTTCTACGAATTTCATCCTTGAAATTTAGTCTACTAATCACCACTCCTTTTATTCATCAAAACTAGGTTTTCAAATTAACCTTTACTTGTTTTCATGCTCAATTTAATGAGTACATCTTGCTTCCTATTATGAGAAGCTCTGCTACTATCACATTCTTCCATGACTTCAGTTTAAAGAGTTAAAACTTTTCAAATCATGCTAAGGGGTCATATAGACCATGAACACGTAGTTTTAACGATATTTATATGGCAAAACAGTAAATTACTAGGTATGTTTACAGTCACAAAGAAGGTAAACTACTGTTGCTAGTACTTTAGGTGATTAGCATATCGTACTCTTACGTCATGCATAACGTATCAATCATGTCTAGCGAATATTAACGCTACTAGATTGTATTATTTTATCCAATCAACATAGTTCACCTCAGTCTTATCATAGGATTCCACACCAAAACAATTTGGTTCGGGATAAATTCTCAAAAATACTTTGAATTTTCATAAATATTTGTCTAGCTGAATCAAATAGCTTAGACGCATATCAAATAATTCGAATTTCAATCGAAACATTGCTAGCCAAATTCAGTTGGCAATAATTTACCTTTAAAATTCTTAAAATCATTTTATGACGTCATGATACCACACTGTATTTACAGTTCGTTTGAGGATTTTGTCATTTTGTGACTTTGTCATACTACATCATACTATAGTGGGCAGACGATCTTTAAATCACATCTGACACTAAGTAATTCTGCATTGATAACTCCATCATTTTTATCATCTTTGCACCAGGTTGCATGATGTATTAATGATATAAAAATATATTTTGATAATTCAAATCATTTTTGTCTAGCCGAATTAATTAGCATAGACACTTCTTTAAACAGTTCAAAACTATTAAAAATCACCTTTGATGTCATCATGCCACAACAGGTAATGATGTGTTAGTGGCCCAAAGTCCACACCTACACACTTGTCACCATGTGTTGAGGATAACAAAAAAAAATCATTTTTAAAGGCACATCAGTGTGAATTTAGCTTGATGTCAAAAACTTTGAAGTCTAGCATAGCTAGAATATTTGGAATACCTATGCTTCCACCATCAACCTCATTTTCTCTACTGATCCATTACTTAATAAGTCTATCTATTTCTATCATCTTCAATTCTCCATTCACAACTTTCACATACCAAGTTCATCAAACTTACCACACATCATGAGTTCAGTAACTTGCCACAATCATATGATTTTTAAGAACTTATCCTAGTCAGACCATAGGCGTCCATTCGCTGAGGGTTTCAAAACATACCATATGATTATGAGTCATGAACTTACCATAAGTATGAGTTTTAAGAACTTGCAACTAACCTTATATTCTCTACCTATTCGTTATACACATGAGAAAAGAATCACCTTATCAACATGCATATAGCAAATAACGCGACATCAGGTTCCAATGATTATCAATGTAAGAAACTAAGTGGTTGTCAAACCAAACTCAGTCACTAATCAATATAGGAATCTAAGCGGACAATTCCCCGCCCATACAAAGAATTGGTCAACCAAACCACTATATCGACCAAGAAGCTAAGTGATTCTAAAACAAGTACAAATTCCCTGCCCATACAAAGAATCATACAACTCAGCTGCTGACATAAGTCCTCAATTGAAAACCTACACAATTCTAACTTTCTCTTTTCTTAATATAAATTTTCTTTAATCTGTATCTTAACATTTACCACTCTTTTCTGAGTTTACATCGTACCATTCCATAGTACCTTCTCTTTATAGTGTCAACCTATATCATACCAATCACTTAACATATCATATGTTATTCAACAATTTAATCTGATCACGTTGTGATCTTATTTCGTAATCATTTCTCCTTATACTTAGTATCGTGTTATACTACGATCTTCTTATTCTTCTCTTTAATCATATTATATTATGATTTTATTTACACTTTTCATCTTATCGACATCATCTATTTACTTTCACTTTTTATCTTTATTATTGGAGTAAGGTAACTCCGGATTCTTATCCTTATATCTCTTCAAGATTCTTCTTTGAATCTTCTTTTATCTTTCTCTTTACTTTAATGATGAATTTCATAAATTCATCTCTTATCACTTAAACTCTATTCAAGTTTATTACTTATTATCATCTCATCGGTTATAGCCTAAGGTACCGCAACCTAAGGTTTATAACCTACGGCTTTGATACCAATTGTAGCACCCCCAAATCCGGGTACTAATCACCATAGATCTGGTATACTAATATTATCACAATTGCGGAAGACATAAACATAAATTGTTTATACATTAAACTTTTACACATCATTCTCAAGGTCTACAACCATAACTAAATGCATACCTTCAATATCTAAAAAGTTTTACAATGTTATTTTTGTCAGAAAATTTACTAGATTTAACTGCAGCATAATTTAATCTTGCACTTTGTCTTTGATTCTGTCCTTACTCGAGCTTTCATCTTAATCTAAAAAATTTTATCATGATATAGCAAGGGTGAGCATTAAATTTGCCCAGCAAGTTTTAAATACAATGAAGATATATCATGATTGGAAAGAATGAATAATAAGCTAGCTAACTTTCAACAATACAAACATTGTGAAAGTGTGACGAACGAGATTTTGTAATTAATTTCTAATATTTATTGAATTAAATAAATATTTTTCGATGATTTAATTATTGGATTAAATAATTAATTGATGCAGTTATGGTAGATTAATTTAATTATATGTGTTATATTTATTAAATTAATATGGAGAATTTTATTATTCGAAGTATGTGAGCTTATTGTATTAAAAGTAATATTTAATAAGCCATATTACTTAATTAATATAATTATTAATTAGAGAGTTAATGATTTGACATTATTAATTAATGAGAAAATTAATTATATGATTATGTGAATTTATGAGAGATTATTATATGTTATTTAATTAATTTAAATAAGATATTTGAATTGGGTGTGACAACAATTAAACTATATGATAAAGCTTTATTAAATTAAATAGTTTTTGAAATCTATTCTAACTTACCAAACGGAGCCTTAATAGGAGTTATGGGCAGTTAACCCATGCTGGGTAACTGACCATAGTGCGCGTCAATTGCTTGATTAATATATGTATTCTCCTTCTTCCTTTTCATTATCTGGCTAAGTTGGCATATAATAGAGAGGGAAAAGAGAGAGAGTCTGAGAAATTGATTTAGAGAGTTTGAGAATTGTTGAGGAATACTTTAATTCATCTCCTATTACTTTATCTACGCTTGGGTAATCTCTTTAACCCAGTTTGTTTTTACGTCATTTAAAGTTTTCATGAATATGACTCCTAAGTCTTCTATAAAGTCTCTGTAATTGAAATTGTGAGAGTTATGTGCATATATGTCTAAGATGTCATTTTAATGTGTTTTAATATGTATTATATATAATTCCTTATCATCAGTTCATAAATTTATGTCGTTAATCTGATGACTTGCTATTTCAAAAATATACAGAGTTTGGGTTTTTGGCCTTATGGCCTTAAACGTGATTTTAGTATGTCAAACATAAATATTTTCGTAGATTTTACACTCGTATATTATTGTACATGTTAATACGAAGAGACCAAACTTTAAATGTACGGATTTGGCTTTATAACGAATCTGTGGCGTTAAATTTTAGGAATTTATGTTAAAAACTTAAGAACATCAAGAACAGAGGAAAATTTTATGTTTTAATTCTATGATTATATGTTTTAATGGGTTAAAATCACTTTATAGATGTTGTATTATGATTATACATGAATTATAACATGTGGGTATGTCTAAATTCGTGTAGTAATAAATTAAATTGGAGTTTTTGCCTGTGTTCTGCAATTTTCGCGAATTGCAGAATAGTTTCTGGCTCACCGCGTCGCGGCGCCAGTCTCACGCCTAATCATCTGCACCGCAGCGCTACTGCGTCGCAGCGCCAAGATTCCAGCCGCAGTGCCACAGCGCCGCAGAGCCATGTGTCCGGCTACAGCGCTATGGCGCCGCAGCGCGAAGATCAAGTATAACAGTGGCGCCGCAGAGCCACTCTCCAGAATGTCCAGAAATGTAATTTTTTTAAATGTTAAGTCTAACAATGTGTTAGTAACTTAATGCAATGAACATGTAAACATGTTAGAAATATAATGAAATGATAAAATAGTTATTTAACATACAAATAACATAATTACATGTGAATTGAATTATTGAATACATAATTAGCTTGATAATTCATGAAGTACAAATTATGTGACAAAGTGGTAAATTGATTAAGTATAGCCAGTAATCAAAGTAGACAAAGAGAATGAGTTTATGATGATTAGTTAAGTTATAATTAACTGGTATTGTGAATGTAAATGGTATGTAGGATTTAATTCAAAGAACGTGATTAGTTAAAGTATAATCTACGCACGAGGCAAGATCCCTAACCCTACTTGTCATTATTGTTCAAGTTTATTATTTACCTTGAATAAATTATCGTTACTATTATTCAAGTTCAAATGTTATATTAAAGATCGATTATCTTTTCAAAGTATGATTTAGTTATACAATAATTATTCTATTCTATACTTCTTGAGATTATTATTCAAATTGAATATCATTATTGTTGAACCTTATTAGACTAGTGAAACCTTAATGATTTAACTAGTCCATATGTAAAACCCCAGATTTTATGAATAAATATTTAATTTTTCGAAATATTTTTTTAAATATTATGTTGTGAATTTGAGATAATGTTATAGTTGTGGGTAGTATTTATAAATTTTGCAAAGTATGCAAGTTGTTGTATTATATTCGATTGGTCGGGGAATATTATTTTTGTCGGAGAATATTCGTACGACGACACAATTATTGGTGGACCCCACAACAGAATTATTGTTGGATTGAGAAAACGACAAAAATATTTTATGAAAATAATGGCGGAAGTTTTACCGTTAATACTGTTGAACTACTCGGTAGTAAAAGTACAGTAATACGTGTGGTTGCATTGTAGCACACGGTATTGTTTATTAATGCTTATGTGAGAAGTCACTCAGTTTGATTCAATTATTGTCAATTAATAATATGAATTATTTAGCGATAATGAAGTTTTATTTTATTCGTATTATTAACGTAATAAAACAGAAACATCTTTTTATATAAAACATAATACTTTATTAAAGTTATTCTATAAATAGAATATATTATATTTTATTATGCATAGTGTTGCATAATGTTTTGCATAGTGTTTGCATAGTAAAAAAATCTTTTTATATAAATAGAATATATTATATTTTATTTAAAAGAATTTTCTTTAAATATGGACCGTCAGATTAAAGTAAATCAATCTGGACCGTTCATGGATTAGTTACTATGCATTCTATTTTCCTATAAATAGAAGATCATTCTTTCATTATTTTCTTACGAATTCACTGAACTTTAGAGAGAGAAACTCTAGAGAGAAACTATAGAGAGAAAGAAGAAAAGTATTCTGCTACTTAACTACTTCTTTATTTCAGTTTTTCTTTAAAACGGTAAGGGGTATTATTTCTTTTGTATTCATGAAGAGAACTTCTGTTATTCCATTATTTATTATCCTGTTGGAATAACATGTATACGTGGTCTACCCTATACTTGGTGACATTCTTCTATTATTCTGTTGGAACATCTTGTCTGTGTGTTTTACACCGGACCTGGTTCCGTCTTTATTATTATTCTGTTGGAACATCATGTCTGTGTGTTTTACACCGGACCTGGTTCCGTCTTTATTATTATTCTGTTAGAATATCCTGTATGTGCGTTTTACGCCGGACCTGGTTCTATTATTTATTATTCTGTCGGAATATCCTGTCTGTGCATTTTACGCCTGACCTGGTTCCGTCTTTATTATTCTCTTGGAACATCCTGTCGGTGTGAATTTCACCTGACCTGGTTCCGTTATTATTATTCTGTTGGAATAACATGTCTATGCGAAGTATCGCATGCATGGTGATTTCTTTTGTTATTCCATTCTTTATTATACTCAGTTGGTTAAAGTTTTGACTTCTATACTCCATGAAATTAGTAGAATATCCTTGATATTTGCGCTTCATCCAGTATCTTTTCATGAAAATATTCTTCTGAGCATTCTTGAATTTTACTCTACACAAAAGTATCATGTTGACAATTTGGAAGTTATTGGTTCCTCGACAAATTAATTCTTGAACTTGTTTTATTGAATTCGTATATCATTGTCATCATCCTCATGCTTATATTATGTTGAAAGTCATCTGTGGCCTGTAGTGCATAGATTGACTTGGTATGATTATGACCAGGGATTATTTGGTATAATCATAACCGTAATATTACAAATGATGTGGAAAAAGTCCTCATTGGCCCGTAGTGCATTGATGGACAGTTTTTGGTATGATTAGGGCTATGGATTCTCTTTAGCCGTAGTGCAAAGATGAATTGTTTTATGGCATGATCAGAACCGTTGATGAAAACACGATTATCTTTGGCCCGTAGTGCATGGATAATTCGTGGCCGTGATTCTAAAGAATATCCTTGGTCGTAGTGCAGGGGTGAATCGATGATGTGGATTATTTTTTTTAGCTGAGTCTCAGCGATAAAAGTCATGAAAAACCTTTTAAATCGTAAAAGATAGTAGATTTTATTCTCTACTTGACTCTTTTAATGGATTGTTGGTTCTGCTGCTGTTAAACTGGATGTCTATTGTATTTTATCAGTTTAGCATTGCTGAAGACTAATGATAATTTATTCTGCATTATCTTAGTCATAATATTTCTTACTGGGCTAGTTGAGCTCACCCTTTCTTTCACTGTTCTCTTCAGGAAATGAGAACGCAGCTGGGACTAGTCGGGGAACAGAGTGATGGTCCTAGATGATAGCATTAGTAGTCCTCACTATTCTATGTAATTGTGTGATAATAATTGTAATGAGGACTCCTTTTGAGTATGGATACTCTCTAGAAGACAATATTTGTATTCAAACTCATAGTTTATGTTCTGTCGTATTGTACACGACAGTTGTATTATTAAGTTGTATTTGAATTCTGTACCATGTATCTGGTGACTCAAGATGGGTGATGTATACCTAATTTTGGGGGCGTCACACTTGGTATCAGAGCTTAGGGATATGATCCCTGGCTAGGATGTGAGAATAGAACTAGGAGGGGAGAGACAGGGAATTCCTTCGCTAGTATGACCTACCTAAGTTTACTTGTTATTTAATTGGTCGGTCAGAGTATAGAGATAATATGTGATATGTTAATTAACCCTTATTTTGTAACAGTATTTGAAAATGGCATCTGAAAATGTTGAGATAAGCAATGAAGCACAGGAGACCGTTGAGTCTCCACAGATCAATAATCAGGACAATGTGCAACAAGATGGCGATAATCCTCCTGTAAACAACAACACTGATCAATTGATGAACAACGGTACGTTTAAGAGCTTTTTAGAATTCATGCAACATCAGGCGAAGGCGGCTCCTGTTCATAATGTAGGAGAAAATAATGGCAACCCACGGTTGGTCACTGCTAAGCAATTCAAGGAGCTAGGACCACCAGAGTTTTTGGAAAAGCCAGAACCACTTAAGGCGGAGATGTGGTTAAAGCAGATCACCAAGATATTTGATGTCTTGGGATGCTCCGAGGAGCAAAAGGTTCCCTTTGCCACCTTTATGTTGCATGAAGAGGCAGATCACTGGTGAGAATCTGTAAAACGTACCCAGCCTGACGCACTCAAGATGTCTTGGGAGAAGTTCCAAGAGCTGTTCAACGATAAGTACTTTTTCGAAAGTATTCGTCACATGAAGGAGGTGAAATTTATCAAGTTTGAGCAAAATAACATGACCGTGTCGCAATACGAAGCCAAGTTTGCCGAGTTGTCCCGATTTCCATCCCACTTGGTTGATAATGAAGCGAGAATGACGCGAATATTTTTAAGAGAATTGAAGCCGGAGATACATCAATATTTTATTACTCATAAACTGTGTTTGTATTCAGATGTTGTAAATAGGGCTCAGTTAGTCGAACGCGATAACGAGTCAACGCAACTAAAAGAGAGCAGTCGAAAAAATGATAATACCGGTGATAACAGTCGTCAAAGCAGTGACAATAAACATGGAGGGAATCAACTTGCCAGAAATGGTAACCACTTCGGTGGAAATCATGGTCAAAACAATAAGAATGGACATTTCAAGAAGAGAAGGTTCAACAATGACGTGAAGACGTCGGTACCAGCACCCGTTTCAAAGGAAGAAGAACGACCACCGGTTGTATGTTTTAAATGTGGACAGGAGGGACACATCCGTCCAAATTGTACGCAGCAATCCAAAGCGTGTTTTAATTGCGGAAGAGAAGGTCACCTAGCTCGATTTGGTCGTATGGTGAAGTCAATTCCAGCTGGGATAGTGATGCCAAAGGATGTCATATACAAGCCAAAGCCGGTAGTTTAAGAGAGCGTTTTTTTTTCGTGACGAGGACCATGAATAAAATTATCACGGGTATGTTAGTCATAAACTCTTGCGAAGTCTATACCGTGTTAGACCGGTACTACTCACTCTTTTATTTCACCTAGTTGTGTTCAATGTTTGAATTTAACTCCGGAGAAGTTAGACTTTGATATATTTGTTTAAACTCAGTTGGGAGAAACCTTCGTTACCTCCACTATTTATAAATCTTGTTCAAATCAACACTTTCACGTTACCAGTCAATCTTATCTCTTTGAAAATACTTGCATTGATGTGATTTTTGAAAACGATTGGTTAACTACTCATCATGCTTTTCGTAAGATTGTCAGCTTTCATATTCCTAACCAACCTGTTATGCGAATTCAAGAAACCAAACCACTAAAGTCAATCATTGTCATATCAAGCCATAAGTAAAGAGCCCCGGTCCTTTCGTTGTTGACTTCCTTGTGTGGAATGCACCGAAGCCAGACTTTCCGTAGGAGACGTTGTGAATGACGATGACAAGTTGATAGGTATCAATGTGACGTGTTATCCAAGTCTTGGATGAGGGTCACAGTTTTGAATGATATTTCTATTGTTAATAAATTTCCTGACGTATTCTTGAAGATTTCCTAGCCTACCCCTAGAGCGTGAAATCAAATTTTGTATTGACCCCAGTACAAAACCCATTTCTTAAACCTTCGAATATTTCTTCAACCGAAACAAACGTATAATGCTCCAATGACGTCGGCTCGAGCTGTTGAAGATTACGATCGTACCATGCAATATCATCGTGGAAGTGCGAATGTGGTAGCTGACGCGTTGAGTAGAAGATCGTATGCGAGTGAGATGTTGTTAATATAAAGACCCATTTCGTATAACCTACAAATGATGAAGATAGAGTTAAAGACTCCAGGGACCCACGTGAAGATAACGAATATACGATTAGAATCGACTTTAATCGATAAAGTTAAAGCCGTGCAAGCTACGGACCCGGAGCTGATGAATACTAAGAAAAAGGTTCAAGAAGGCGTTATTCTAGAAACAAGAATCGATGAAGAGAGGAAATCTCAACCCTTGATTTAATTGGCCCATTTAAAATCCATGATTGAGTAGGAACGGTGGCTTATAGACTCGTTTTACCGCCAAGTATGTCGCGTGTACATAACATTTTTAACATATCGATGTTACGTAAATATGTGGACGACCCAAACCACATTATTAATTTAGAACCGGACGAGATAGCGGATGATTTAACGTTTGAGGAGATACGTGTTAAAATCTTGGATAAGAAGGATCATATTCGACGCTCAAAGGTTATACATCAAGAGTTAGAATTTGAAGTGAAGTCAAGGTATCCTCATCTGTTCGGCATACCAGGTACGTACATAAATTTCGAGGGTGAAATTTCATAAGGAGGGAAGATTGTAAAACCCCAGATTTTATGAATAAAGATTTAATTTTTCGAAATATTTTTTTAAATATTATGGTGTGAATTTGAGGTAATGTTATAGTTGTGGGTAGTATTTATAAATTTTACAAAGTATGCAAGTTGTTGTATTATATTCGATTGGTCGGGGAATATTATTTTTGTCGGAGAATATTCGTACGACGACACAATTATTGGTGGACCCCACAACAGAATTATTGTCGGATTGAGAAAACGACAAAAATATTTTATGAAAATAACGACGGAAGTTTTACCGTTAATACTGTTGAACTACTCGGTAGTAAAAGTACAGTAATATGTGTGGTTGCATAGTAGTACACGGTATTGTTTATTAATACTTATGTGAGAAGTCACTCAGTTTGATTCAATTATTGTCAATTAATAATATGAATTATTTAGCGATAATGAAGTTTTGTTTTATTTGTATTATTAACGTAATAAAACAGAAACATCTTTTTATATAAAACATAATACTTTATTAAAGTTATTCTATAAATAGAATATATTATATTTTATTATGCATAGTGTTGCATAATATTTTGCATAGCGTTTGCATAGTAAAAAAATCTTTTTATATAAATAGAATATATTATATTTTATTTAAAAAAAATTTCTTTAAATATGGACCGTCAGATTAAAGTAAATCAATCTGGACCGTTCATGGATTAATTACTATGCATTCCATTTTCCTATAAATAGAAGATCATTCTTTCATTATTTTCTTACGAATTCACTGAACTTTAGAGAGAGAAACTATAGAGAGAAAGAAGAAAAGTATTCTGCTACTTAACTACTTCTTTATTTTAGTTTTTCTTTAAAACGGTAAGGGGTATTATTTCTTTTGTATTCATGAAGAGAACTTCTGTTATTCCATTATTTATTATTCTGTTGGAATAACCTGTATACGCGGTCAACCCTATACTTGGTGACATTCTTCTATTATTCTGTTGGAACATCTTGTCTGTGTGTTTTACACCGGACCTGGTTCCGTCTTTAATATTATTCTGTTGGAACATCCTGTCTGTGTGTTTTACACCGGACCTGGTTCCGTCTTTATTATTATTCTGTTGAAATATCCTGTCTGTACGTTTTACGCCAGACCTGGTTCTATTATTTATTATTCTGTCGGAATATCCTGTCTATGCGTTTTACGCCGGACCTGGTTCCGTCTTTATTATTCTCTTAGAATATCCTGTCGGTGTGAATTTCACCTGACCTGGTTCCGTTATTATTATTCTGTTGGAATAACATGTCTATGCGAAGTATCGCATGCATGGTGATTTCTTTTGTTATTCCATTCTTTATTATACTCAGTTGGTTAAAGTTTTGACTTCTATACTCCATGAAATTAGTAGAATATCCTTGATATTTGCGCTTCATCCAATATCTTTTCATGAAAATATTCTTATGAGCATTCTTGAATTTTACTCTACACAAAAGTATCATATTGACAATTTGGACGTTATTGGTTCCTCGACAAATTAATTCTTGAACTTGTTTTATTGAATTCGTATATCATTGTCATCATCCTCATTCTTATATTATGTTGAAAGTCATCTGTGGCATGTAGTGCATATATGGACTTGGTATGATTATGACCAGGGATTATTTGGTATAATCATAACCATAATGTTACAAATGATGTGAAAAAAGTCATCATTGGCCCGTAGTGCATTGATGGACTGTTTTTGGTATAATTATGGCTATGGATTCTCTTTAGCTGTAGTGCAAAGATGAATTGTTTTATGGCATGATCAGGACCGTTGATGAAAACACGATAATTCGTGGTCATGATACTAAAGAATATCCTTGGCCGTAGTGCAGGGGTGATTCGATTATGTGGATTATTTTTTTCAGCTGAGTTTCAGCGATAAAAGTCATGAAAAACCTTTTAAATCATAAAAGATAGTAGATTTTATTCTCTACTTGACTCTTTTAATGGATTGTTAGTTCCGCTGCTGTTAAACTTGATGTCTATTGTATTTTATCAGTTTAGCATTGTTGAAGACTAATGATAATTCATTCTACATTATCTTAGTCATAATATTTCTTACTGGGCTAGTTGAGCTCACCCTTTTTTTCACTGTTCTCTTCAGAAAATGAGAACGCAGCTGGGACTAGTCGGGGAACAGAGTGATGGTCCTAGATGATAGCATTAGTAGTCCTCACTATTCTATGTAATAGTGTGATAATAATTATAATGAGGACTCCTTTTGAGTATGGATACTCTCTAGAAGATAATATTTGTATTCAAACTCACAGTTTATGTTCTGTCGTATTGTACACGACAGTTATATTATTAAGTTGTATTTAAATTCTGTACCATGTATCTGGCGACTCAAGATGGGTGATGTATACCTAATTTTGGGGGCGTCACACCATAGTTGACGAGCGTTCTAAATTTCAGAACACTTAATGAATTATCCAAACCAAACTTCCTTTGGTGCGGACTCGAATGTCAAACTGAGATGAACAACCCTGTATAGGGGATTTTTTACGCTTTAGTGTTAAGATATTGTGCACAGTATTGTACTAAGGGCTGATCCCCCTAAGTACGAGAAGAAGGTCCATAGTCTTGTGACTGTTAAAGGTTTCAAGTATAACCCTTGTTAACCTAGGACATAGTTCAAGGTCTTATGACCCTCGGAATTCTTTTGATTCTTGTTATTCACTCTTGATTCAAAAGTTGAGCTTTTATTCAGATGTCTTTGATTTATTCGTATGTTATTATACTGTTATTTCATTTTTATACTTGTGGGCATTTGTGCTCACTCTTGCTTAATAATAACATTGTAGTTAAGAATGAAAGAGCTGACGAACCTTCCACTAGTAAGGGCAAGGGCAAAGTTAGCAAATGATGGAGACTTGTTATTTGATATGACTTGTTATTTTATATGATGTATTTGTTTAAGACTTAAGTTAAAGATATTGTTTAAGACTTATTTATTTATAATTCCGCAAAGATGTTTAAGGTTAGTTTAACCTGGGATTGTATTATTATTCAGATGTTGTAACCCTATAAAGGGAGGATTTTAATTCTATTTATTGAATGGTTGCAATTATTATGGGTAGATAGATATATGATATTTGTACAGTGAACACCAAATCCCGTGGAATCGAAGTACCTGGATTTGGGGGTGTCACAAGTTGGTATCAAAGCCGTAGGTTATGAACCTTAGGTGGGGGAATAACCTTAGGTAGTAGCCTTATAGAAAGAAGATAGTAAAGGAAAACTCTTATCGAGTTTTAAGAAATGATTTTTTTTGTAATTCATTGAAGATAATAAAATACATTATGTGTTTATGTGTTAATTTATGTGCTCGTTAGTACGACTTAGAAACTAAAACTTAAAATTTTGTTGTCAGGATGACGAATCTTGGAGAAGCTAGTCAAGCTGGGGAGGAAGAACCCCGATTACCTATAGTACCTACAGAGGAGGAGCCCCGAGACATACATGTTGTTAGGGAACAGTTAATTCAGAGGGAGTCATCTCCATTGATCACCGTTATTGGTCAGGAGCATGAGCCCGAGACTGATCCTGTGGAGGATCCTGAGGAGGAGTTTGATGAGGAAGAAGAAAGAAGAGGAGTTACCACGGTACACCGTTGATGCGGAGATGTATGACACGTTATACGACCGTAACGTGGAATTACAAGACGAGGTTCAGGAATTGACTGAGCGAGCGACTGTTCAGCAGTCTACTTTAGAGGAGAAGGAGAGGGAGATTTCGACTCTTCACTCACGATTGGGAAATGTAGAATGGGATTTGGTCCATGAGAAGGGTCAAACCGAAGATAAGACCGAGGAAATAGAGAAGCTGAAGAAAGAACTAAAGGAAACCTCCGAAAGACTGAAAATAGCAGAGGAAGGATGGGTAAGAGAATCACGTCGAGCTGATCGTGCAGAAGATGATAGTCATGCAAAGAAGGCAAAGCTTGAAGAGACATACTCCACACTTAATCATGCAATGGATGAGGCCCAGGAACGAGTTTTGAGATACCCCATCCAGTTCGAAGGACTTCCGTCGTATATGCTGGATCGCAGGACGATGTCTCGTATCATGGATGAGGAGCGTGGCAAGGCTATTCAGCACCTTGATAGACAGGATTAGAATCCGTTTAATTATGTGAAAGACTTGATTAGTTTTTATATGTAAATTCCGATGTGTTTATGAACGAAGGAATATGTTAATATTTTAAATCATGTGGATTCTTTATTCCAGGATAGTTGATGTAAATAGCAGTTATGTTATAGTTTGATGTTAAAACTTTGAGTTGAATTAAATATATTAAATTGTTTGAGATGATGTGTTAAATTGTTGAGTAATGCCTTAACTATTTAGAGAAATAAATAAAGTTCTAATAAGCGTTTATTTTATCAGAAATATGCTGCCAACCTGTTCAGCAGTTGGTGAACTTACTGACGGGAGCAATGAACAATCAACCTCAAGCTTCACCAAACACAACGTTTAAAGACTTCAAGGCGGTGGGACCGCCAGAGTTCAAAGGTTCCAGGAACCCAATCGAGGCTCAAATGTGGGTCATGGAAATGGAGAAAGTATTCAGTGTTGCTAGGGTTAGAGAAGACCAGAAGACCACTTTCGCAACGTTTATGTTGAAGTCTGAGGCTAGCTACTGGTGGCAAGCAAACAAAGTGCGAGGAGGTGAAGGTGTAATTACGTGGGAGAGATTTAAAGAAATGTTTTTCGAAATGTACTTCCCAACTAGTTCGCAGAATCAGATAGAGATTCAATTTCTGGAACTGAAGCAGGGAAACATGAGCGTACCTGATTACGCGGCTAAATTAGATGAGTTGGAAAGGTTTGCCCCATACCAAGTACACACTGACGAAAGAAAGGCCAGAAGATTTGAACAAGGACTAAAGCCTTGGGTTTATAGTAAGGTGTCAATTTTTCAGATAAACACATTTGCCAGAGTACTGGAAAAGGCCATCCTCGCTGAAGGTGAGAGCGATGCGGTGACCAAGTACAATCAAGAGCAGAAGAAGAAGAAGAAGAGTAAAGGTGAAGGAAATAACAAGACCGGTGGGAGTAACACTGGGGGTAGTCATAATCAGAAGAGGAAGTGGACGGATAACTCGTCAGCTGGAAGTCAACAAGGAGGGCAGAAGAAGAAAATTGAAGCGTGCTTAAACTGCGAAAAAGCTCATCTGGGAGTTTGCATGAAAGGGAAGCGAGTGTGCTACAATTGTGGTCAGGAAGGCCACATAGCACCAAACTGTCCAAACCCAAAGAAAGGTGCTTCTTTCAACTATGGTTCTAAGGATCATCTAGCAAGAGACTGCCCCAAGAAGGGATCAGGAGGAGCAGTGCAAGGAGGTAACCGTGGAAATAGCAGTGAAAATACCTTAACCATTACCAGACCACCTGCAACAAACCGACCGACCGCCAGAACTTTCAATATGACAGTGCAGGACGCAATCCAGTCTCGTGATGTGGTGTCAGGTATCATTCCGATCAATGAAATTAATGCTTATGTTTTATTTGATTCGGGTGCTACTTGTTCCTTTATATCCGAAGACTTTGCTAATAGTTTAGATTTGCTTATGGATGAGTTGGAATATCCTATGAATATAGAAATTGCGAATAGAGAGATAATTCCTGTTAAGTACGTGTTGAAGAACTGTAGGGTGGATATTAAGGGTAATATCATGAACGTAGATCTTATCCCTACTCGACTTGGGGAATTTGATGTTATTTTGGGTATGGATTGGTTATCCAATTATGGGGCTGTAATTGACTGCTAGGAGAAGCGTATTAACCTTATGACTCCGTCAAAGGTTGTGTTTTATGGTAGCAAGTCGCCTACACAAGCGAGTTGTCTGACGGTGATGCAGGCCAGGAGGTTGTTAAGACAAGGCTGTGTAGGATATCTAGCTTACATAGTCGACTGTCGAAAAGAGAATCCGAAGGTAGAAGAGATACCGATTGTGAGGGAATTCGTCGACGTATTTCCAAACGATTTGCCAGGACTTCCACCAGATAGAGAGGTAGATTTCGTGATCGATTTGGCGCCTAGAACCGCTCTAATATCGAAGGCACCATACCGAATGGCACCAGTAGAGATGAAAGAACTGATGGTCCAACTACAAGAATTGCTGGACAAAAAGTACATTCAACCGAGCGTATCGCCGTGGGGAGCGCCGGTATTGTTTGTGAAAAGAAGGACGGATCGATGCGGCTCTGCATTGACTACAGAGAACTAAACAAGGTCACGATTAAGAATTGATATCCATTACCAAGAATCGACGATCTGTTTGATCAATTAAAGGGAGCAAGATACTTTTTCAAGATAGACTTGAGGAGTGGTTATCACCAACTGAAGGTGAGGCCAGAGGATGTACCGAAGACAGTTTTCAGAACGCGATACGGTCACTACGAATTTTTAATAATGTCGTTCGGTCTAACGAATGCTCCTGCAGCATTTATGGGACTAATGAATGGTGTGTTCAAGCCGTTTTTGGACAAATTTGTGGTGGTATTTATAGACGACATTCTGGTATATTCCAAAACCAAAGATGAACACGAAGAACATTTGAGGTTAACGTTGGAAGTATTGAGAAGGGAGAAGTTGTACGCTAAATTTTTGAAATGCGAATTCTGGATCGAGCGAGTACAATTTCTTGGTCACGTGATCGATAAAAATGGAATTTCGGTAGATCCATCCAAAGTAGAAGCCGCGATTAACTGGGATCAGCCGAGAACACCGTCGGAAGTAAGAAGTTTCCTTGGATTAGCAGGATATTATAGAAGATTCATTCAAGATTTTTCCAAGATCGCAACTCCGCTAACAAATTTAACTCGAAAAGCTGTGAAATTTGTTTGGACGGAGAAGTGTGAGGAGAGCTTTCAAGAATTAAAGAATAGGTTGAGTTTGGCACCTGTGTTATCTCTTCCGAATAATACGGGCAATTTTGTGGTTTTTAGTGATGCGTCGCATAAAGGACTTGGCTGTGTATTGATGCAAAACGGTAAAGTCATTGCGTATGCATCACGACAGTTGAAGGATTACGATAAGGGATACCCGACCCATGATTTGGAGTTAGCTGCAGTTGTTTTTGCTTTAAAAATTTGGAGGCACTATCTCTACGGGGAGAAGTGTGAGATATATACGGACCACAAGAGTCTGAAATATATTTTCACACATAAGGATTTGAATATGCGTCAAAGAAGATGGTTAGAATTAATTAAGGATTATGAATGTGAGATTTTATACCATCCGGGTAAAGCGAATGTAGTTGTCGACGCCTTAAGTAGAAAGGGTCATGAGAAATTGATGATGTTGACTGCTCAAGAGGAGCTAATCACAGAAATGGAGAAACTGGAGTTGAAAGTGAAGTATCCAATGGAGATTGATGAGAAGCTATTTCAGATGTAATCTGGTACAACTTTACTAGATAAAGTGAAGAAGGCTCAGCTTCAAGATGATGAATGCAAAAAGGTGGCAAAGAAGATATCCGAAGGGACCGAATCGAGATTTAAGATGGATAAGGAAGGAATACTGAGATTTGAGAGTAGAATTTTGGTACCGCCAGTACAAGAGATTAAGGAAGATATTTTAAGCGAGGCTCATAGTTCACGATATTCGATTCACCCTGGTAGTACCAAAATGTACCAAGATCTTCGACAACATTTTTGGTGGCCGAATTTGAAATATGATGTTGCAGAATGTGTTGCCAAGTGTCTGACCTGTCAGAAAGTAAAAGCAGAACATCAGAGACCAAGTGGATTACTTCAACCGTTGGAAATCCCAGAATGGAAATGGGAACATATTACAATGGACTTCGTGGTTGGCCTTTCGACGACTCAGAAAGGCTACGACGCAGTATAGGTTATCGTTGACCGACTGACAAAATCTGCACACTTCCTTCCAATCAAAATAAGATTCAACTTAGATCAGTTGGCCAGGCTATACGTAAAAGAGATTGTTTGGAGGCACGGAGTTCCGGTATCAATTATTTCATATAGGGATCCGCGCTTCACATCAAATTTCTGGAAACGTCTTCAGGAATGCATGGGTACGCAATTGCGAATGAGTACAGCTTACCACCCTCAAACAGACGGACAGAGTGAAAGAACGATTCAGATATTAGAAGATATGCTAAGAGCCTGTGTGATAGATTTTAAAGGAAATTGGGATGATCACCTACCATTTGTAGAGTTCGGCTACAACAACAATTACCACGCTAGTATTGGCATGCCACCTTATGAAGCTTTATACGACAGAAAGTGCAGAACTCCGCTTTACTGGGATGAAGTTGGTGAAAGACAATTGCTAGGGCCAGAATTAGTACAGCAGATGGCAGAAATAGTCAAAGTAATTCGAGCACGACTGGTGGCGACTCAAGATTGACAGAAGAAATACGCTGATCCACAGTGTAAAACTATCGAGTTTGAATCAGGTAGTTATGTTTTCTTGAAGGTCTCTCCCTGGAAAGGGAAGATCAGGTTCGAAAAAAAAGGAAAATTGAGCCCAAGATTCATTGGACCCTTTGAAGTACTGAGAAGAATCGGAGAAGTTGCGTATGAGGTAGCCTTACCTCCAGCACTCGAGAATATCCATAACGTCTTCCATATTTCTGTGTTGCGACCCTACAAGCCTGATTACAATCATGTAATTGAATATGAACCCCTATATTTTGAGAAAGACTTATCTTACGAAGAAATTCCTGTCCAAATTGTCGACCGAAGAGAACAAGTTTTGAGAAATAAAGTTATACCTTCAGTTAAGGTAATTTGGAGAAACCACAACGCTGAAGAAGCTACATGGGAACTGGAACTGGGAACTGGGGACAGGATCTTTATAAGGGGAGAGAATGTAACGGGTCAAAATTTATTGAGCCGTGATTTTGGGAACAGAATCCTTTTAAAGGGGGAAAGATGTGACGAACGAGATTTTGTAATTAATTTCTAATATTTATTGAATTAAATAAATATTTTTCGATGATTTAATTATTGGATTAAATAATTAATTGATGCAGTTATGGTAGATTAATTTAATTATATGTGTTATATTTATTAAATTAATATGGAGAATTTTATTATTCGAAGTATGTGAGCTTATTGTATTAAAAGTAATATTTAATAAGCCATATTACTTAATTAATATAATTATTAATTAGAGAGTTAATGATTTGACATTATTAATTAATGCGAAAATTAATTATATGATTATGTGAATTTATAAGAGATTATTATATGTTATTTAATTAATTTAAATAAGATATTTGAATTGAGTGTGACAAGAATTAAACTATATGATAAAGCTTTATTAAATTAAATGATTTTTGAAATCTATTCTAACTAACCAAACGGAGCCTTAATAGGAGTTATGGACAGTTAACCCATGTTGGGTAACTGACCATAGTGCGCGTCAATTGCTTGATTAATATATGTATTCTCCTTCTTCTTTTTCATTATCTGGCTAAGTCTGGCATATAACAGAGAGGGAAAAGAGAGAGAGCTTGAGAAATTGAATTAGAGAGTTTGAGAATTGTTGAGGAATACTTTAATTCATCTCATATTACTTTATCTAAGCTTGGGTAATCTCTTTAACCCAGTTTTTTTACGTCATTTAAAGTTTCCATAAATATGACTCCTAAGTCTTCTGTAAAGTCTCTGTAATTGAAATTGTGAGAGTTATGTGCATATATGTGTAAGATGTCATTTTAATGTGTTTTAATATGCATTATACATAATTCCTTATCATCAGTTCATAATTTTATGTCGTTAATCTGATGACTTGCTATTTCAAAAATATACAAAGTTTGGTTTTTTGACCTTATGGCCTTATACGTGATTTTAGTATGTCAAACATAAATGTTTTCGTAGATTTTACACTCATATATTATTGTGCATTTTAATATGAAGAGACCAAACTTTAAATGAACGGATTTGGCTTTATAACGAATCCGTGGCGTTGAATTTTAGGAATTTATGTTAAAAACTTAAGAACATCAAGAACAGAGGAAAATTTTATGTTTTAATTCTGTGATTATATGTTTTAATAGGTTAAAATCACTTTATAGATATTGTATTATGATTATACATGAATTATAACATATGGGTATGTCTAAATTCGTGTAGTAATAAATTAAATTGGAGTTTTTGGCTGTGTTCTGCAATTTTCGCGAATTGCAGAACAGTTTCTGGCTCGCCGCGCCGCGACGCCAGTCTCACGCCTAATCATCCGCACCGCAGCGCCGCAGCGCCGCAGCGCCATGTGTCCGGCTGCAGCGCCACGTCGCCGCAACGCGAAGATCAAATATAACAGTGGCGCCGCAGCGCCACTCTCCAGAATGTCCAGAAATATAATTTTTTTAAATGTTAAGTCTAACAATGTGTTAGTAACTTAATATAATGAACATGTAAACATGTTAGAAATATAATGAAATGATAAAATAGTTGTTTAACATGTAAATAACATAATTACATGTGAATTGAATTATTGAATACATAATTAGCTTGATAATTCATGAAGTACAAATTATGTGACAAAGTGGTAAATTGATTAAGTATAGTCAATAATCAAAGTAGACAAAGAGAATGAGTTTATGATGAATAGTTAAGTTATAATTAACTGGTATTGTGAATGTGAATGGTATGTAGGATTTAATTCAAAGAACGTGATTAGTTAAAGTATAATCTACGCACGAGGCAAGTTCCCTAACCCTACTTGTCATTATTTTTCAAGTTTTTTATTTACCTTGAATAAATTATCATTACTATTATTCAAGTTCAAATGTTATATTAAAGATTGATTATCTTTCCAAGGTATGATTTAGTTATACAATAATTGTTCTATTGTATACTTCTTGAGATTATTATTCAAATTGAATATCATTATTGTTGAACCTTATTAGACTAGTGAAACCTTAATGATTCAACTAGTTCATAGTTGATGAGCGTTCTAAATTTCAGAACCCTTGATGAATTATCCAAACCAAACTTCCTTTGGTGCGGACTCGAATGTCAAACTGAGATGAACAACCCTGTATAGGAGATTATTTACGCTTTAGCGTTAAGATATTGTGCACAGTATGGTACTAAGGGCTGATCCCTCTAAGTACGAGAAGAAGGTCCATAGTCTTATGACTGTTAAAGGTTTCAAGTATAACCCTTGTTAACCTAGGACATAGTTCAAGGTCTTATGACCCTCAGAATTCTTTTGATTCTTGTTATTCACTCTTGATTCAAAAGTTGAGCTTTTATTCAGATGTCTTTGATTTATTCGCATGTTATTATACTGTTATTTCATTTTTATACTTGTGGGCATTTGTGCTCACTCCTTCTTAATAATAACATTGCAGTTAAGAACGAAATAGCTGACAAACCTTCCACTAGTAAGGGCAAGGGCAAAGTTAACAAATGATGGAGACTTGTTATTTAATATGACTTGTTATTTTATATGATGTATTTGTTTAAGACTTAAGTTAAAGATGTTGTTTAAGACTTATTTATTTATAATTCCGCATAGATGTTTAAGGTTAGTTTAACCTGGGATTGTATTATTATTCAGATGTTGTAACCCTATAAAGGGAGGATTTTAATTCTATTTATTGAATGATTGCAATTATTATGGGTAGATAGATAGATGATATTTGTACAGTGAACACCAAATCCCGTGGAATCGAAGTACCTGGATTTGGGGGTGTCACAGAAAGAGCATGAACAAATTCTCTTAGCTGAACGACCAAGTCAATAAAAATGAAAGGTCAAGCATAAACATGAACAGATTAACTGAACCAAATGGTAATGAAGGTGATCAGCCTTTCATACCTGATGAACATTTACAATATGCACAACGTTCGAATCAATAATCAATATAGACGTGAATAATCAACAACAATTATTCACTAACATGCTTTGAACATACAACTCAAGTTTGAGTTAGGGAACTTGCCTGAACGGCTGATTACCGCTAAGCAATCTAATTTAATCTCTCATGAAAGACCTATCAATTATAAGATTTATCTTTCAGTCAGCTTAATATACATGTTAGCTCATTATACTATTACTTTATCAATCAATTATCTAACACTTAATCACATAATTAAATATTAGATAACACCTTACAACATTAGCATTATTATCATCCGTTGATAATTCTTTAATCACTATATCATATCTATTATGATTTAACACTCGCTTTTTCATTTCATAAGTTATTCTTTAACATCTAATAAGTCAAATACTATTCCAGCAACATGGATTCTAAATCTAGCAACCAAATTGCCAATCCAGCAGAATAGATTCCAAATCCAACAACTTGGATTCAATTGATTTCTAATCCAACAAGCCTGGATTTATCAATCCTTCAATCCAGCAAGCTGGATTCATAATCCTTCAATTCAGTAAACTTCTTTTCAATCTAGCAAGCTGGATTCATCAGATTTTCCAATCTAACAAACTAGATTCACAAATTACTCAATCCAGCAAGCTAGATTCCATATCCTTTTCACGAAAACACCAAATCAGCTTATTATTTTTCTATCCTTTGTCCAAACATATATACATATATTTCATACACAAGAAGTATTTTTTTCAAAATTTTCCAACTTCCTTTGTTATTTTTAAAAAATCATTTTTAGTGGGTAGCTTAAGAATTTAGCTCCGTCATGCTCAACTCCAGAATTTCCCATCTTTTAAAACAATCTTATATGTGTTAACGTGACGCTCCAGTTTAAATTTTGTGGCCATCGGAGTTATAGAACTCCGGTTATAGTCGTTTTCGTCGGAAAATCACAAAAATTAAAATGGTTATAACTTGGTCATTTTAAGTCGGAATGAGCTCATTCTTAGACAGGAGGTACTTTATACCATATATTTTCATGCCTCCAGGGGAAGGAATGTTTCTCACAAATTAAGTGGCCGAAATAGCCCGCACAAAATCTTGGACAGTAGTTATTTTAGCATTTTTACTTTTTCGTGCTTTGTTAAAGATATTTCATACGGAAATCTACAACTCTTTTTTCAGTGATTCCACTTGAAGATGTTAGAAAACTTATCATATTATCCTCCCAAATATTTCTAAAATTTTTGAATGTCAAAAAAATGACAACACTGCCCCTACCCTTGACTGTCCAAAACAGTCTATTTTTCCTTAAAAACACAAAACTATTTTTGCTAAATCAGTCACTACGGACTGTGTACTCAACATTTTTGAGTGCTACCACTTGGGTTTAGTATTTAACTTATATATCTAGCACCTCTCTTTGACGGATTGCAAAGAGAAGGTGTAGATCAAAAATGGTGGGAATCCAAAATACATAGGAAATTTAGGGTTTATAAACTAGAAAATCACTTTTATTTACTTTTGATTTTCAACTAAAACAACACCCAATATGAGTATATCTAAACATGAAACACTCATTAACATGTATATACATGGTTTTTGAGTTTATAAATATAGATTCAAGATTTGATTAAGAATAATCAAAAAAACAATTACATAAACAAAAAGGGTTTATACCTTTGATTTTTTTCATGCTCCCTTTCTTCTTCTTCTTCCCAAGATGGCTATGGAGTTAGGAGAATTTGAAGAAAACTCTCCCTCCTCCCCCTCTATGGTTGTCGAAGCCTCTCTTCTCTCTCTCTCTCTCTCTCTATTTGGTTTATTTTACTAGTAAATATGGAAATGAAATAAAAGAGAAGAGAGAGAAAACAATTGATTTTAGTTATTGTTAGTAAAATGTGTATAGATATATTATGTATATCTATTAATTTCTCCCATATTCCTTGCTATTTCTCTCTCTCACTAACGACTAAAGCTTTGCTTGGAAGCATTGCCAAAGTGTTGGCTAAATGGGAAAATGACATCTAGGAGGTTTGTTCACCTAATAAAGTAAACAACCAACACATTCTTCCCCCCTCCTTTTCCTTCTCTACACAATCCGGCCAATGGCCTAAGCTTGCACATATTTGATTTTTGTTTTATGTAATATTTAGAATAATGACTAAAATGCCTCTCTTCAATTGGGCCAAGAGATTGGGCTTTAATTAAATATTTTGAGCTTACAAATTTAGTTTCTTTGGGCCATAACAAATAACATATTCCAACACTCTTAAAATTACCATTCCTTAATTATTTAATTAGTGTTTTCATTTCCTCAATTATAATTTAAATCCTTACTCATGTACACTTAATTTCTTAACCCAATTAGACTTGCTATAATTAGGTTATAAAATTAAATAATTGAGATGTATAAAATAAATCTCTTAGATTTAGTATATATTTTATATACTAATATTCTCCCATATTATAACCTCTTAGGGTATTTAATTATCACACCAAATATATATATTATGTTACATAACTTAATTCTTAATTCAATTTTATATACAAAATAAATGTATTCACATTATATAACGTATATTTATTTAAGCATATACATAATTCACATAGTCATAACATATTTCACTTCTCACACTAATTTTGACTTTCTCCATAAAAAGTCAACTATTGACTTTAACCAAAAAGTCAACCCTTACACATTTTGTGTTTATTGTCCATTCTAACTAAACTTGACGTTCCAGACGCAACCGAGTAGTTCGTGCTTCAAAATTCCATCTCTAACTCAAATTTTGAATTTTAAATTACTCCATTCTCATTGCTAATCGTATTAACTAACGACTTTATACTTATTCAAATTCTTATTTGCCAGTCAAGGCCAACGTTCAAGCTATGTTAGTTACTAACATAGTTTTATCTAGATCCTTATATCATTAACTTAAATCATCATTCCTCTTGCTAAAATATATATATCACCTTACTATGTATATATATTTCTATACATATACTCATCTTCGTTTAACCTCATAGCATCTCTTTATGTGAAACCTTATCTCCTTAATAAAATTTTCATATGTACTTATATAACATTTCTTAGACTATTCAGTTCACCTCGAATTTAAAGGTATCGTAATACCTTATTCTTGATATTCTTTCAATTACATATTAATTCATTTATAGGGTTTTAGAATTTTGTAACTCATATTTTCTCTATTCTCATTCGAATAGCAAACCATATAGGTTTTACTTGAAAATTTTAAATAAATCCTCAAATTTTCATCTAGGTTTTATTATTTAACCTTTATTCTAATCATTCAAGATTTTATAAATTTTTGGGTTATCACACTACACGTACCATATGTATTGACAATACATATTAGTTATACTAATATTAGCTTCATGAGTTTCTTTCTCACTTTTAGTATAGCTCACTAACTAAGTTTAAGTTTAAACAACATCACATCTTTTCATGAGCATCACATTTTAGCTCTATTACAACTAATTAAATTATCATGTCATTGCATCATATACACATAACAACTTGATAAAACATTCAATTACATGTTCAACATGTTATCATTCTCTTTAGATTAGGTTATACTAACACATAAAGGACCGCACTTACATTCGTGCGTCCCGACGCCCTCCGATGGCCTCCAAGTGCACAACAGTCCTAAAGATGGCCATTTTGACCCATAATAATGACATCAAATTGAAAACCTTAAAGAATAAAAGATATAGGTGTACTCGTCCTCGTTCCAGATCATCTTGAATCGCATTAATCGAAGTTCGTATGAAAATGTTATGCTCATTTTAGTAAAACACGACCAGTCAGATTTTCTTAACTTTGGCAAGTCAGACTAGCCCCCCCCCCCTCCCCCCGCCGGGGCAGGGGTTTTTATACTACAATAGCCAGTCGGGGTGGGGGTACCTTCTGCAGTTTTGTGAAAGAACATCACGAACATTATAGAAAGCCAAATTAGGCCTAAAACCTCATTTCTAACAACCATACCAACATACCCAATATGTAATATGTTTACAAAAACATAAACTAATGTTTCTAACACGTTTCTAACCACGTAAACAATATAAACATCAAAATTACAACCTTTAATTTTACTATTTCTATTATTTCTTCTTCTTTTGACATTCATAGCGAAATTCCTCACTATGAATTTGTTTTACAACCAAAACAGTTAGTTTCAATTACTTTGTTTTCGTTTCTTCATATATTTTCACAATCTATAAACAATTTACACTTATACTATGAATTGAGTACCAATTTTAATTCTAATATAAGCCATATTCAACATATGTCAATGTAAACTTACTGTAATATGATTTCCTCCATAATAAAATATATTACATGAATCAATTTACTCTAAATCATCTATAAACCACATGAAAATAATTTATATCAACAATTATCATATAAAATCACATAATAAACAATTAATCATTCACACCAATTTTATAGAGAACTTTTCATGTATATAAAAACTAGAACTTTTAGACAGTATGATTATACCTTCGATTGCCCGTTCAAACTTTGATTGATGATAAGAATGGTCTTTTAATTGTCTTCTTCCTTCTCCTCACTCTCTCAAAACACAGAGAATTTATTCTTTTCTTTTCTCCCTCAAACTCTCTAGTGCTCTCTGTTTTATTTCTTTTTCTAACTTAACGTAGAAATAAAAGACTAACTAATATACGTAAACGTATATAACTGACAAAAATATAATTCCCCTCCTTTATTATATTTCAGTTATGTTTTATTTTTATTTATTTATTTATTTATTATTATTATTATTATTATTATTATTATTATTAGTATTATTATTATTATTATTATTATATATATATATATATATATATATATATATATATATATATTTAAAATTCAAATTCCATAAGACCTTGTTTAGCAAAACCAATTGAAATAATAACTTAATCATTCCTTAAGCCTTGTTTGGCAAAACAAGATTAAAACAAGAATTTCAAAAGCTCTAAGGCTTCGTTTGGTAAAACCAAATTTAAAACTCTTTTAATTTATGTTAACAACTCATTTATCATATAGTTTTATTGTCACAATTTATTTAAACAAATTCTAATATTCAATTTAATTAAATCTAATAACAATTTATTAAATCAATTTACTACATAAACTAATACAACAAAATTATAATTATTCTTATAATTATAATTTTATTTAATAAATTAACACATCACTTTAATTACAAAATCAAATTAGAATAACATTATAATTATTTATTTAATCATTATAAACTCTCTAATTTAATTATTAATTTAAATTAGAATATTATCTCATAATAATTAATCAAATTGAATCAAACAAATATTTATTCAATAATAAACACATCAGTTAAAATATTTATTTTATCTAATAAATATTTGAAATTACAATTAAAATTCTGAATTGTTACAATGGCCATCATGGTAAAAATATTTATATATTTAATTGATAACACCATATATATGATTAACCTATTTCATGTTTGGTACATGTTACACATGGGTCTAATCTTGTTTTTTACTTTATTCTTCTCCATTCTTGGCTTATGTCAAGCATGTTAGTAAATATGCATACTTTATAATCAATATATTATGCATGTGTATGTAATGTGTTTATACATTACATGTTAGTAGAATTTTGAATTTTTCTACAACAAATTGGGCGTGGGCTATAAAGTCTCATGCATATTAGATTTTTATCATATGCACAATTTATCATTAGGAACTGAAGTGATTCATGGGTAAGTATTCATAGTTAAACTGTTCAAGTCAGTAACAAATTGGGCTACGAACATTATTTTATTAATTATGATTACCTTTTGGAATTTATGGAACTAACGCAAGTTCAATTCTTATGTATATGTGTGCATGTTCTTAAGCAATTGAATTATTAAGTGAATCATATATGAAATTGTAGTGACAATAACAGAGTGCATAAAATAGGAATTTCATGCTTATTATTTTGGAAAGAAAGACAACATATATTTTTGGCATAATATGTGTAAATGAAAATGAAGTTACAAATTATTTTATAACATAATAATAAGTATAATAATAAGGCATGTACATATAATTCACTAATTATATTATATTGTTAAAATCTTCCTTAAATTGTGTAGGTGTGATTATATTATAATATGTATACAATTAATGCATACATAGTGCTCTGATTTGTATGACATATAATCACGAACATTAATAGTTAGAATTTCATATTATAAATTAATATGTGGAATTAGTTCCTCAATTTATATTGTGAGCAGACACATATATTCAAATTATTGTTACTTTAAAGTTTGCATGATAATAATAATAATATTAATAATAACAAATCATGAAAAAGGGAAATTAGTAGTTTAATACATTATTATTATTATTATTAATTTATTTATGTTAATTTGTGTAATTAGTTCGAACGAAGGGGATTTAAAGAGTTACATTTGGAATATAATTTATGGGTATTACCTTGCTTACTTCAGGTACGGATTTCTGTACTCCTTCAGCAATACTCCTGTGAAATTTAATTAGTTCGTTTTGTTTCTCATTTCAATTTCCGTTATTATTTCACATAATTATTTCTTATGAAATTCATATAAAAGTTTCATTTTGGAGTTGATACATAGGACTCGTATTTGTACTCTTTGAATTAGGTCATCATGTGTAAAATTTATTTTGATATTTGTGGAGTGGTACATGTTGTTACTTTCTTTTTGAGACATTACGATTGTGATTTTATCCGGTTCAACATGTACATATAGAACCATTTTTGTTGGTATTATGTTGCATGTGTTGCGACATGATATTTTTATTAAAATATACCGTATGGTATACCTGAGCTATAACTACCTGTGGGAGTACCACAAACATTTCGTCTTGGCACGAGAGACATGACACTCTTTGTGGCAGTGTGATTCGTCCACGGCGTCTCCGTTTTGGGCTCCGGAGTAAGTGAACCATTTGGTGTTTTGTTGTGGGAGGCGTATGGGTCGACCCTAGTTTTCTGTCCTGTGGATTGGTGATGTTGTGTCAAACACACCTATCCGATTTGTATACATTTCTCGACGTCATGATTTTTATTTGTCCTTTTCTGTTCTTATTTTTTGGTGTTCTCATGTTAGGTCAGACTTGATTGAAAAAGACAAGTTTGAAAAGGTCTGACATGTATATGTCGACGATTTAACTGTAAGAGTCGCCAGTTGGTTATTTTTAAATGGTTGCACCAACTCAATCAAGAAAAGGTTTGCACAAAGACCTAGTGATGTGACACTGTTTAACTGGTCTGCAAAATCAAAATTCGTTAGGGTCCGGGGACTTGATTAAGCGGATGGAAGGTGTTACGCACCCCTCGACTTTCGTAATAACACGGTTACCGCCACTTTTCATTAAACTCTTATCTGTGTATGTGTGTGTGTGTGTGTGTGTGTGTGTGTTAGGTCTATGTGCAGTTGTTTGGAAGTAGTGATATGCCTTGTTTTCACCTATATACAAAGGGTTTGACTTTTGTATAAAAGTTCAATTTTAACAAGATATAGCAGTGATGTTTTGTAAAACAGGTTTTTCAAACCGGTGTACTCAATAGTAATTGAGGCATTTGATACTTTCATTTTATTATGTGTTCGGCTTGATTGCTTTTATTTTCGAGATGCGAAGCATCTTCGAGAAAATAAGATACATAGCAGTGTCGAACTCCTTGTGGGCATGAGAGCCATCTAAAAAAATTTAGACATCGTAGATAATTTACAAGTTGGCTGCTGCTGCAAAATGTCTATCACGGGAACCGAATCTAGATTCAGAAGCTGAATTTGTGATCACATGATTTCTAGGCTCACATGAAAAAGCAATATGTATAAAAGCTAGAAAAAGAACTAGATTTGAGTAAATCTAAACCATTCTAGCTTCAACGGTTCCAGTTTAGTCACTATGAACCGGTTAAAGTTTGAAATAGCCATATTGAGGCAAATCTAGCCCGCATGCTGAAAGATAAAATATCTACATTATGAAAGCAATAAAGCAGATATTTATATAAAAGCGGTATATATATATATATATATATATATATATATATATATATATATATATATATATATACGGTCCGGATCTTAAGCTCACCCCTTATCTAACTCATCTTGCTCACCCCCTTTTAGCGACGGACCAGGCGACGATTTGATCTGTCGTTATATGTTCGGTTCGTCGCAATATGTTGTCCATCGCTAAAAGCTAAGACGATAATTCTACATATAGCGACGGATCGAATCGTCGCCCGATCCGTCACTAAAGGGGGGTGAGCATGGTGAGCTAGATAAAGGGTGAGCTTAAAATCCAGATTGTGTGTGTGTGTGTGTGTGTGTGTGTGTATATATATATATATATATATATATATATATATATATATACATAACCCCAACTTTTTATAAATGAAATTAAATTTTCTCTATTTATTTATTTTGAAATAGTAAGGGTTGATTTGATTAATGTGGTTAATTATGGGTAAAATGCACAAATATTTTTAAATAAGCAAGTGGTTATAAAGTATTCATTGTTGTCGAGGAATATTCGTTTGATCGTGAAATATTCTTGTTGTCGGGGAATATTAGTACGACGGCGCAACCTTGTGTGGGCCCTATAACGAAAAGCGATTGAATGAAGAAAACGACAAGTATGAATTTTTTTTATAAATAACGGCGTAGTTGTTACCGTTAACACTGTTGGAATACTCGGTGGTTAAAACACAATAATACGCGGTGTTGCATAGTAGCACACGGTATTGCACCAACTATTGATTTTTATGTAAGAAGACACTACTCAATAATTGTTACAGTAATTACTGTTCAATATTTTATTTTATTGATTCAATAATTGCTAAGTTGATATTTTATATTATTGTTGTTTCACTAATTGTCACTGCATAGTATTTTTATTATCTGATCAATAAATCATATTATTTTTATAATATTATTAGATAGCATTATTGGCAATGTCTAAAAAGTTCTGCCTAAAGAGAGATTTGGTCACCTAATTGCGAGCCAGTAAGGAGAAATTCTTATTGGAAAGCCCCCTCTTTCTTGGGAACGACCTGGTTGTTAGTATTTTGATTCAGTAATATTATTTGTGAATAATTAATTATTGATTTATATGATAAGAAAAATATTTATTTATGTGGATATAAATGGAGAAATTTTTAGAAAAGTGACAATTGTTGAAAATTAATATTTTATCTTTTCTGATAAAATAATTTATTTAAATATATTATTATATTTTAATAATATAATAATGGTGATATTTTTACGATGAATGTGTGATATATGAATAAATGAGGAGGAAGAGTATTTTTGTTACAATAAATGATAAAAACATGTTAAACATGTCGGTGGGCCCAATTTTTGACTGAAATTTGATTATAGCCTGTAAAATCGTCCGTATATGGATTTCAGTCAATTTCTGCTTGGAATTTAGAAAAACTTAGACTTACAAAGCTGTAGAGAATTGAATTTCCTATGGAATGGACATAAGATTTAAATTTTTTTGATAAAAATGCTATTTATTATGAATTATTGAAGTTCAGGAATAATTAATTTTTAAAGTTTTAAATATTTTTTAAAAGAAAAATGTTTATTTCATTTAGGTGGGCCCCACATGTGTGGTAAATGAGCTGAATTCAGTTTTCTTTGGTGAGCATAGGAAAAACTTAAGAAATATTAATATTTTATTAAATTTTTTGCTTTGGTGTTTTAAGCAATATCCTATAAATAGGGTGCTTAGGTTAGTAATCTTCTTATTTTTATTTGGGAACGTTTGGGTCAACCAAGGATAATTCTGTGGACATATGATATCTATCATAACCTAGACGCATGGCCTCCCATGTACGAAGGTTTCTTTGAGTACTTCCCAAATATTTTAATTTCTAAAACAGTTTTTAACTATACTTTTATGTAAAGTATCATTGTAAGGTTGTGGTCGAGGTACCATGAGAGTTACATACATTTGTATTAAAACTCATAGTTAACTGTAGTCGTATTCTATACGACAGCTCAACAGTTGTATAAATGAAGTTGTATTTGAATTTTGTACCATATAACCGGCGACTCAGAATGGGTGATGCATACCTAATTTTGGGGGCGTCACAGTTGGTATCAGAGCCATAAGTGTGAAGAGCCCCGAGCCTCTCGCTGGTGACTTCCAAGTCCTGGAATGCACCAAAGCCAGACTCTCCGTAGGGGACGCCGTCTTTCGGTGGCAAGCTGATAGGTATCAATGTGAGGTGCTATCCAAATAGAGGGATTAGAGTCACAGTTGGTATCAGAGCTTAGGGATATGGTCACTGGCGGAGATATTAGTTTAGAACTAGGAGGGGAGAGACGAGTAATATACTTCGCTAGGGTGTGACTTACCTAAGCTGAAATTATTTGCTTGATAAGTGGATAAATTGTGATATGTCGTTTAACCTTTGTTTTGAAGCTATATTCTAGAATGATATCTGAAATACAGGAGATGAGAAATGAGAAAATCATGATAGCGAGAAAATTACCGGGAAGGTACAATCCGAAAAGAAAGCAAGGTATTCTCATATCTTCGAATATCAGGTACGTACGTAAATTTTGAGGGCAAAATTTCATAAGGAGGGGAGATTGTGAGACCCTGAATTTTATGAAATAAAAGTACTCAATTTTTCTGTTTTAGTAAATGGTTAAATTCATAAAAGGTTAAAGTTAAGGGTGATATGTAAAAAAAAATTTAAGCAGACAAGTTGTCATAAAATACCCGATTACTATTCACTATAGTATTGTTCACTCGAGTATTTGGGGTACTTTTTTTGTCAGAGTTACTATTCACGAGTTACTATTCACCCAAATTACTATTTACTCTAATATTGTTCACTCGAGTATTTGGGACACTTTTTGTGTCGGAGTTACTATTCACGAGTTACTATTCACGGGTTACTATTAACCCAAATTACTATTCACTATAGTATTGTTCACTCGAGTATTTAGGATACTTTTTGTGTCGGAATACTCTTATTTGAAAGGTAAAGGGATATTATTATAGTAAGGGATATTATTTGTTGTACCCGTAAGGGGTATTATTTCTTTTGTATTCATGAAGAGAACTTCTGTTATTCCATTATTTTTTATTCTGTTGGAATAACCTGTATACGCGGGCTACCCTATACTTGGTGAAATTCTTCTGTTATTCCGTTCTTTATTATTCTGTCAGAATATCCTATCGGTGCGAATTTCGCCTGGCCTGGTTCCATTAATTATTCTGTCGGAATAACCTATATACGCGAATTACCGTATACCTGGTGATTTCTATTGTTATTCTATTCTTTATTATTCTGTCGAAATATCCTGTCTGTGCGTTTACGCCGGACCTGGGTCCATTATTTATTATTCTGTCAGAATATCCCGTCTGTGCGTTTACGCCGGACCTGGTTCTATTATTTATTATTCTGTCGAAATATCATGTCGGTGCATTTACGCATGACCTGGTTCCATTATTTATTTTTCTGTTGGAATAACCTGTCTGTGCAGTCTATCGCATGCATGGTAAATTCTTTTATATTCCATTCTTTATTATACTCTGTTGGTTAAAGTTTGACTTTTATACTCCATAAAATTAGTAGAATATCTTTGATATTTGTATTTCATCCTGTATCTTTTTATGGAAATATTCTTCTGAGTATTCTTAAATTTTACTCTACAAAGCAGTATCATGTTAACAATTTGGACGTTAATGGTTCCTGGATAAATTAATTCTTGAACTTATTTTATTGAATTATTATGTCATTGTCATCATCTTCATGTTTATATTATGTTGAAAGTCATCTATGGCCTGTAGTGCATGGATGGACTTGGTATGATTATGACCAGGGATTATTCGGTATAATCATGATCGTAATGTTATAAATGATGTGGTAAAAGTCATCTTTGGCCCGTAATGCATAGATGGACTTGGTGTGATTATGACCAGGGATTATTCGGTATAATCATGACCGTAATGTGATGAATGATGTGGTAAAAAAATCCTCATTGGCCGTAGTGCATTGATGGACAGTTTTTGGTATGATTATGGCTATGGATTCTCTTCGGCCAAGGGTGCAAAGATGAATTGTTTTATGGCATGATTAAGACCGTTGATGAAAACACGATTATCTTTGGCATGTAGTGCATGGATAATTTATGGTCGTGATACTAATGAATATCCTTGGCCTGTAGTGCAGGGATGATTCGATGATGTGGATTAATTATTGAGCTGAGTCTCATCGATGAAATATTTATTCATGGATGTGATAATAATGAATATCTTTGGCCGTAGTGCATGGATAATTCATGGATGTGATACTAACGAATATCCTTGGCCGTAGTGCATGGATAATTCGAAGGTGTGGATTATTTATTAAGCTGAGTCTCAGCGATAAAATATTGGTTATACATTTTTAATTTGTAGAAGATAGTAGATATTATGCTCTACTTGACTCTTCTAAAATACTGTTATATGTTTTTGGCCGTAGTACAAAGATGAATTTATTAGTACGATTATGAACAAGAATTGTGATTTGGTATAACCATGATTTTTGATGTTTCAGGTGAATATAGGTGATGAAAATTATCTTCGTCCTAGGTGCGAAGAGGAATTTAGAATAACAATTATGATTATGAGTTATTCATATGATTGTGGATAAGAATTGTTGATTGATGTTATAGGGATAAAATATTATTGGTGGAATTTTAACATAGAGAAGATAATAGACCTAATGGTCTATTTGACTCTTCTAATGGATTGCTCGTTCCGCTACAACTATGGTTGAAAAGTTTTATCAGCTACCATATATTCTAAATCTATGATTTATAAATAATGAAGGCTATTGATGATGTAAATTAGCTTTAATTATGATATTCTTTACTGGGCTAGTTGAGCTCACCCTTTTGCTTTCATTGTTCTCTTCAGGAAGTGAGAACACAGCAGGGATTAGGCGGGGAACGGAGTGAAGATCCATATGATATCATTAGTAGTCCTCACTATTCTATAAAATAGTGTGATAGCTGTCGAGGTTCTCCCTAAACAGTATAGAAAAGTGTGTTGTATTCTATACATCATTTAGTAGTTATATTTGGTGAATCAAATAGGTGAGGCGAACCCAACTTTGGAAGGGTGTTCTGTTACTATCATACAAGATGTCTAATGATATACAACCTCGTGTTCTCATAGGATATGGATGTGCACATCCATTTGCTGAATATATCTACGAGCACTATCTATACGATCTTGGAGTTTATTTGAAGTATAATTTTCACTTGGAGATAACGGAGATATTTATATGTCAAGAGAAAACTCACCATTGGAAAGAAGATGATAGTAATCTTCTTATTTTTATTTGGGAACTTTTGGGTCAACCAAGGATAATTCTATGGACATATGATATCTATCATAACCTAGACGCATGGCCTCCCATGTACGAAGGTTTCTTTGTGCACTTTCCAAATATTTTAATTTCTAAAACAGTTTTTGACTATACTTTTACGTAAAGTATCATTGTAAGGTTGTGGTCGAGGTACCATCAGAGTTATATACATTTGTATTAAAACTCATAGTTAACTGTAGTCGTATTTTATACAACAACTCAATAGTTGTATAAATGAAGTTGTATTTGAATTTTGTACCATGTATCTGGCGAATCAGAATGAGTGATGTATACCTAATTTTGGGGGCGTCACAGTTGGTATCAGAGCCATAAGTGTGAAGAGCCCCGAGTCTCTCGCTGATGACTTCTAAGACTTGGAATGAACCGAAGCTAGACTCTCCGTAGGGGACGCCATCTTTCGGTGGCAAGCTGATAGGTATCAATGTGAGGTGCTATCCAAATAGAGGGATTAGAATCACAGTTAGTATCAGAGCTTAGGGATATGGTCGCTGGCGGAGATATTAGTTTAGAACTAGGAGGGGAGAGACGAGTAATATACTTTGCTAGGGTGTGACTTACCTAAGCTGAAATTATTTACTTGATAAGTGGATAAATTGTGATATATCGATTAACCTTTGTTTTGAAGCTATATTCTATAATGATATCTGAAATACAGGAGATGAGAAATGAGAAAATTATGATAGCGAGGAAATTACCGGGAAGGTACAATCCGAAAAGAAAGCAAGGTATTCTCATCTCTTCGAATATCAGGTACGTACGTAAATTTCGAGGGCGAAATTTCATAAGGAGAGGAGATTGTGAGACCCCAAATTTTATGAAATAAAAGTATTCAATTTTTCTATTTTAGTAAATGGTTAAATTGATAAAAGGTTAAAGTTAAGGGTGATATGTAAAAATTTTTTTAAGTAGACAAGTTGTCATAAAATACCCGGTTACTATTCACTCTAGTATTATTCACTCTAGTATTTGGGGCACTTTTTATATCGGAGTTACTATTCACGAGTTACTATTCATGAGTTAGTATTCACCCAAATTACTATTCAGTCTAGTATTGTTCACTCGAGTATTTGGGACACTTTTAGTGTCAGAGTTACTATTCACGGGTTACTATTCACCCAAATTACTATTCACTCTAGTATTGTTAACTCGAGTATTTGGGACACTTTTTGTGTCAAAATACTCTTATTTGAAAGGTAAAGGGATATTATTATAGTAAGAAATATTATTTGTTGTACCCGTAAGGGGTATTATTTCTTTTGTATTCATGAAGAGAACTTCTGTTATTCCATTATTTATTATTCTGTTGGAATAACCTGTATACGCGGGCTACCATATACTTGGTGAAATTCTTCTATTATTCCGTTCTTTATTATTCTGTCAGAAAATCATGTCGGTGCGAATTTTGCCTGACCTGGTTCCATTAATTATTCTGTAAGAATAACCTATATACGCGGATTACCGTATACCTGGTGATTTCTGTTGTTATTTCATTCTTTATTATTCTGTCGAAATATCATGTCTGTGCGTTTACGCCGGACCTGGTTCCATTATTTATTATTCTGTCGGAATATCCTATCTATGCGTGTACGCCGGACCTGGTTCCATTATTTATTATTCTGTCGGAATATCATGTCGGTGCATTTACGCATGACCTGTTCCATTATTTAATTTTCTGTTGGAATAACCTGTCTGTGCGGTCTAGTGCATGCCTGGTGAATTCTTTTATATTCCATTCTATATTATACTCAGTTGGTTAAAGTTTTGGCTTTTATACTTCATTAAATTAGTAGAATATCTTTGATATTTGCGTTTCATCCAGTATCTTTTCATCGAAATATTCTTCTGAGCATTCTTAAATTTTACTCTATAAAGCAGTATCATGTTGACAATTTAGACGTTAATGGTTCCTGGATAAATTAATTCTTGAACTTATTTTATTGAATTATTATGTCATTGTCATCATCTTCATGTTTATATTATGTTGAAAGTCATCTGTGGCCTGTAGTGTATAGATGGACTTGGTATGATTATGACCAAGGATTATTCGGTATAATCATGATCGTAATGTTACAAATGATGTGGTAAAAGTCATCTTTGGCCCGTAGTGCATAGATGGACTTGGTGTGATTATGACCAAGGATTATTCGGTATAATCATGACCGTAATGTGATGAATGATGTGGTAAAAAAATTCTCATTGGCCGTAGTGCATTGATGAACAGTTTTTGGTATGATTATGGCTATGGATTCTATTCGGCCAAGGGCGCAAAGATGAATTGTTTTATGGCATAATCAGGACCGTTGATGAAAACATAATTATCTTTGGCCCGTAGTGCATGGATAATTCGTGGTCGTGATACTAATGAATATCCTTGGCCTGTAGTGCAGGGATGATTCGATGATGTGGATTAATTATTGAGCTGAGTCTCAGCGATGAAATATTAATTCATGGATGTGATAATAATGAATATCTTTGGCCATAGTGCATGGATAATTCATGGATGTGATACTAACGAATATCCTTGGCCGTAGTGCATCGATAATTCGAAGGTGTGGATTATTTATTAAGCTGAGTCTCAGCGATAAAATATTGGTTATACATTTTTAATTTGTAGAAGATAGTAGATATCATGCTCTACTTGGCTCTTCTAAAATACAGTTGTATGTCTTTGGCCGTAGTGCAAAGATGAATTTATTAGTATGATTATGAACAAGAATTGTGATTTGGTATAACCATGATTTTTGATGTTTTAGGTGAATATAGGTGATGAAAATTATCTTCGTCCTAGGTGCAAAGAGGAATTTAGAATCACAATTATGATTATGAATTATTCATATGATTGTGGACAGGAATTGTTGATTGATATTACAGGGATAAAACATTATTGGTGGACTTTTAACATGGAGAAGATAATAGACCTAATGGTCTATTTGAGTCTTCTAATAGATTGCTCGTTCCGCTGCAACTATGGTTGAAAAGTTTTATCAGCTACCATATGTTCTAAATCTCTGATTTATTAATAATGAAGGCTATTGATGATGTAAATTAGCTTTAATTAAGATATTCTTTACTGGGCTAGTTGAGCTCACCCTTTTGCTTTCATTGTTCTCTTCAGGAAGTGAAAACGCAGCAGGGATTAGGCGGGGAATGGAGTGAAGGTCCAGATGATATCATTAGTAGTCCTCACTATTCTATGAAATAGTGTGATAGCTGTCGAGGTTCTCCCTAAACAGTATAGAAAAGTGTGTTGTATTCTATACATCATTTAGTAGTTACATTTGGTGAATCAAATAGGGTGAGGCGAACCCATCTTTGGAAGGGTGTTTTGCCACTATCATACAAGATGTCTAATGACATACAACCTCGTATTCTCATAGGACATGGTTGTGCACAACCACATGCTGAATATATATACGAGTACTATCTATATGATCTTGGAGTTTATTTGAAGTATAATTTTCACTTGGAGACAACGGAGATATTTTTATGTCAAGAGAAGACTCACCATTGGAAAGAAGATGATAGTAATCTTCTTATTTTTATTTGGGAACGTTTGGGTCAACCAAGGATAATTCTGTGGACATATAATATCTATCATAACTTAGACGCATGGCCTCCCATGTACGAAGGTTTCTTTGAGCACTTCCCAAATATTTTAATTTCTAAAATAGTTTTTGACTATACTTTTATGTAAAGTATCATTGTAAGGTTGTGGTCGAGGTACCATGAGAGTTACATACGTTTGTATTAAAACTCATAGTTAACTGTAGTCGTATTCTATAGGACAGCTCAACAGTTGTATAAATGAAGTTGTATTTGAATTTTGTACCATGTATCTGGCGACTCAGAATGGGTGATGTATACCTAATTTTGGGAGCGTCACAATTACTTAATATCTTTGGCCTGTAGTGCAAAGATAAATGATTACCTAATGAATATCTTTGGCCCGTAGTGCAAAGATGAACAGGTGTTTAGATGAACATGACCAACTGTGATACAAATAAATATCTTTGGCCTGTAGTGCAAAGATGAATATTTGATTCAAGATGTATGTTGATTGATGTTACTGGGATAAAATATTAATGATAGACTTTTAAATCTTAGAAGATAGTAGAATTCATTCTCTACTTAACTCTTCTAATGGATTGCTGTTTTCGCTGCAGTTGTTGATCTAAAATATGTTGTCTATTATATTCTATTAGATTTTTCCCTGTTGAAGACTAACGATAATTTGTTCTATATTATCTTAGTCATAATATTTTTTACTGGGCTAGTTGAGCTCACCCTTTTCTTTTTTGTTCCATTTTTCTTCTCAGGAGGCGAGAATGTACCGAGTACTAGTCGGAGTATGGAATGATGGTTCTAGAAAGTTATTTTAGTAGTCCTCACCATTTTTGTAAAATAATATATCAATAATTGTAAAAAGGACTTATTTGAGTGTGGATATTGTCTAGAAGACAATATTTGTATTTAAACTCACAGTTTATGTGTTGTCGTATTTTGCACGACAATTGTATTAATATATTTGTAGTTGTTTCTATACCATATTTTGGCGACTCAGAATGGGTGATGTATACCTGTTTTGGGGGCGTCACAGTTGGTATCAGAGCTTAGGGATATGGTTTAAGACCCCAACTTTTATGAATAAAGATGAATTTTCTATAAATATCATTTTTGAATATTATGAAGTGAATTTGATATAATGTTATAGTTGTGGGTAATATTTATAAATTTTGCAAAGTACGTAAGTTGTTATATAATATTCGATTGGTCGGGGAATATTCGTTTTAACAGGGAATATTCGTACGACGGCACAATCATTGGTGGATCCCACAACAGAATTATTGTCAGATTGAGAAAACGACAAAAATATCTTTTTATAAAATGACGACGATAGTTTTACCGTTAAACTGTTAGAATACCCGGTGGTTAAAATATAGTAATACGCGAGGTTGCACAATAGCACACGGTATTGCACACTATTTTTGAATTATTGATTCTTACGTAAGAAGGCACTACTTAATAATTGTTACCGTAATTACTATTCAATATTTTATTTTATTAGTTCAATAATTGCTGCGTTGATATTTTATATTATTGTTGTTTCAATAATTATCACTGCATAGTATTTTCCATTATCAAATCAATAATTCATATTATTTGAATAATATTATTAGATAATATTATTGGAAATTTATAAAAAGTTCTGTCAAAGAGAGGTTTGGTCACCTAATTACGCGCCAGTAAGGAGAAATCCTTATTGAAAAGCCCCCTCTTTCCTGGGAACGGCCTGGTTGTCATTATTGTGATTTTGTAATATTATTTATAAATAATTAATTATTGATTTATATGATAAGGAAATATTTATTTTATATGGGCATAAATGATGGATAGGAAAATATTTATTTTATGTGGTTATAAATAAAGGATTTAATTTTGAGGTGTTTTATCAATATTTTATCGGAATGGAAGTATTAAAAAATCAAAATAGTGTTCTTAAAGCTCTATTGCGTAAGTTATAATTTTAATCCGACTGTTGGATCATTATGATTTTTGGATATGTTATACATATATAAGTTGAGTATATGTCCACAAATTTTGAACCGTTAAAAATTAACGAATGATTTGTTATGAATTTTTGAAGGTATTAAAAATCGTCCGTATGTGAATTTCGGGCATTTTCTGTTTGGAATTTGGAAAAACTTTCTTCTTCAAAGTTGTAGAGAATTAAATTTTCTATGAGAAGGAAATGAGATTTGAATTTTTATGATTAAAGAGCTATTTATTATGAATTACTGAAGTTTTGGAAAATAAAATGATTTTTATTAAAATGGGTGGGACCCACTTTTGTTTTTGGCGGAAAACATGTGCTGAATTTTGGTTCAAGAGTGTAGTTCTGGAATTGGTCTTGGTTGGTGCGTAGAAAATAATAATAATAATAATAATAATAATATTTTATTATTTTAGTCTCCTATGGCGTTCTAGTATTTTCCTATAAATAGGCGCTTAAGTTAGAATTGAAAATCACACCAGGATCAGAGAATTCTTCTTCTATAATCTTGAGTGTATTTCTTTCGAGTTTTAGAAAGCTTTGAGCGTAGAAAACAGTAAAAGTTTTCTTTAAGAAAATCCCCGTTATACCAGTTGGAATACTTTTCTTTTCAAGGTAAGGAATGTTATTTTGTTCAATATTCTCTTCCATACTTTGTAGTATGTAACTAATATTATTTCGTTTCAGATTTCGAATTCTATACTCGTTTTGTTAAAATTTTGGCTTCTATACTCCATGAAATTAGTAGAATATCCTTGATATTTGCGCTTCATCCAGTATCTTTTCATGAAAATATTATTTTGAGCATTCTTGATAAGTTTTAACTTTTTCATACCGTAGTACTATTCACGGGGTTACTATTCCCAAAGTACTATTCACGGGATACTATTCACTCGAGTACTATTCACCCGGGGTACTATTCATGATAAAAATTGATTCGTTTTCGGTCCAAATTATTTTTGGTACAATATTATTCTTGAATTTTACTCCACAAAGCAGTATCATGTTGACAATTTGGACGTTATTGATTTCTGGATAAATTAAATTATAAATCTTTAAAAATTTATCCTTGAACTTGTTTTATTGAATTCTTATATCATTGTCATCATCCTCATGTTTATATTATGTTGAAAGTCATCTGTGGCCTGTAGTGCATAGATGGACTAGGTATGATTATGACTAGGGATTATTCGATATAATCATGACCGTAATGTTACAAATGATGTAGTAAAAGACCTTATTGGCCCGTAGTGCATTGATGGACAGTTGTTGGCATGATAATGACCATTGATGAATACACGAATATCCTTGGCCCGTGGTGCATAGATAAGTTGTGGTCGTGATACTAAAGAATATCCTTGGCCGTACTGCAGGGATGGATGATGCGGATTATTTATTAAAATGAGTCTCAACGATAAAATTGATGACAAATTCTATTTAAATCATAGAAGATGGTAGATTTCATGTTCTACTTGACTCTGCTAATGGATTGCTTGTTTCGCTGCAGTTAAACTTGATGTCTATTGTATTTTACCAGTTTAACACTGTTGAAGGCTAACAATAAATTATTCTGCATTATCTTAGTCATAATATTTTTTACTGGGCTAGTTGAGCTCACCATTTTGCTTTCATTGTCCTCTTCAGGAAATGTGAACGTAGCCGGGACTAGTCGGGGAACGGAGTGACGGTCCAAATGATAGCATTAGTAGTCCTCACTATTCTGTGAAATAGTGTGATAATAAATGTATTGAGGACATATTTTTAGTTTTAATACTGTTTAGAAGATAATATTTATATTAAAAATAACAGTTCATGTTGTATATTTAAGTTTATATTTGTATTTTGTACCATGTATTTGGCGACTCAGATTGGGTGATGTATGCCTATTTTGGAGGCGTCACAGTTGGTATCAAAGCTTAGGGATATGATCCCTGGCTAAGATGTGAGACTAGAACTAGGGGGGAGAGACGGGGAAATCCTTCGCTAGTATGACCTATCTTGTGACGCCCCCAAAATTAGGTATACATCACCCATCTTGGGTCGTCAGATACATGGTACAGAATACAAATACAACTTACTAATACAACTGTCGTGTACAATACGATAAAACATAACTGTGAGTTTGAATACAATTATTGTCTACTAGAGACTATACAAACTCAAAAGGAGTCCTCATTACAATTATTATCACACTATTTAATAGAATAGTGAGGACTACTAATACTATCATCTGGTCTATCACTCCGTTCCCCGACTCATCCCAGCTATATTCTCATTTCCTGAAGAGAACAATGAAAGAAAGGGTGAGCTCAACTAGCCCAGTAAGAAATATTATGACTAAGATAATGCAGAATAAATTATCATTAGCCTTCAACAGTGTTAAACTGATAAAATATAACGAACATCAAGTTTAACTGTAGCGGAACAAGCAATCCATTAAAAGAGTAAAGTAGAGAATAAAATCTACTATCTTCTATGATTTAAAAGGTTTTTCAACACTGGTATCGCTGGGACTCAGCTTAACAAAATAATCCACATCATCGAATCACCCCTGCACTACGGCCAATGATATTCTTTAGTATCACGACCACAATTAACCATGCACTACGGGCCAAGAATATTTGTGTATTCATTAATGGTCATGATCATTCCAACAACTGTCCATCAATGCACTACGGGCCAATGAGGACTTTTACCACATCATTTGTAACATTACGGTCATGATTATACCGAATAATCCATGGTCATAATCATACCAAGTCCATCTATACACTACAGGCCACAGATGACTTTCAACATTTTATAAACATGAGGATGATGACAATGATATAAGAATTTAATAAAACAAGTTCAAGAATTAATTTATCCAAGAATTAACAACGTCCAAATTGTCAACATTATACTGCTTTGTGGAGTAAAATTCAAGAATGCTTAGAATAATATTTTCATGAAAAGATACTGGATGAAACGCAATTATCAAGGATATTCCACTAATTTTATGGAGTATAGAAGTTAAAACTTAACCAACTGAGTATAATAAAGAATTGAATAACAAAATAAATCACCATGCATGCGATAGACCGTACAGACAGATTATTCCAATAGAATAATAAATAATGGAACCAGGTCCGGCGTAAAATGCACAGACAGAATATTCCAACAGAATAATAATAAAGACGGAACCAGGTCCGGTGTAAAACACACAGATAGGATGTTCCAACAGAATAATAATAAAGGCGGAACCAGGTCCGGTGTAAAACACACAGACAGGATGTTCCAACAGAATAATAATAAAGACGGAACCAGGTCCGGTGTAAAACACACAGACAGGATGTTCCAACAGAATAATAATAAAGGCGGAACCAGGTCCGGTGTAAAACACACAGACAGGATTTTCCAACAGAATAATAATAAAAACGGAACCAGGTTCGGTATAAAACACACAGACAGGATGTTCCAACAGAATAACAGAAGAATATCACCAAGTATAGGGTAGACCGCATATACAGGTTATTCCAACAGAATAATAAGAAATGGAACAACAACAGTTCTCTTCATGAATAAGAAAGAATAACACCCCTTACTGTTTTAAATAAGAACTGAAATAAGGAAGTAGTTAAGTAGCAGAATACTTTTCTTCTCTCTCTCTCTATAGTTTATCTCTATAGTTTCTCTCTATAGAGTTCAGTGAATTCGTAAGAAATAATGAAGGAATGAGCTGCTATCTATAGAAAAATGGAATGCATAGTAACTAATCCATGAACGATCTAGATTGATTACTTTAATCTGACGGTTCATATTTAAAGAAAAATCTTTTAAATAAAATATAATATATTCTATTTATAGAGTAACTTTAATAAAGTATTCTGTTTTATATAAAAAGATGTTTCTGTTTTATTACGTTAATAATACGAATAAAACAAAACTTCATTATCGCTAAATAATTCATATTATTAGCTGACAATAATTGAATCAAACTGAGTGACTTCTCACATAAACATTAATAATCAATACCGTGTGCTACTATGCAACCACACGTGTTACTGTACTTTTACTACTGAGTAGTTCAACAGTATCAATGGTAAAACTTCTGCCGTTATTTTTAATAAAATATTTTTTGTCGTTTTCTCAATCCGACAATAATTCTGTTGTGGGGTCCACCAATGATTGTGCCGTTGTACGAATATTCTCTATTAAACGAATATTCCCCGACCAATCGAATATTATATAACAACTTGCGTACTTTGCAAAATTTATAAATATTACCCACAACTATAACATTGTATCAAATTAACACCATAATATTCAAAAATGATATTTATAGAAAATTCATCTTTATTTATAAAAGTTGGGGTCTTACATATCTAATTTATTTTTTATGTAAATGGTCGGTCAGAATATAGGGATAATATGTTTCATGTCAATTAATCCTTATTTTGTTGCAGTATTTAAAAATGATATCCGAGAATGTTGAGAATAGCAATGGAGCACATGAGACCGTTGAATCACCAACAATCAATAACCAGGAAAACGTGCATCAGGAAGGTAACAATCCTCGTGTAAACAACAACACTGACCAAATGATGAACGACGGAATGTTTAGGGGCTTTCTGCAATTCATGCAACATCGTGCGAGAGAAACTGCTGTCCAAAATGCAGGTGAAAACACCGGCAACTTTCGGACGGTCACCGCTAAATAATTCAAGGAGCTGGGACCACCAGAGTTTTTTGGAGAGCCAAAACCACTTAAGGCGGAGACTTGGATAAAGCAGATTAACAAGATATTTGATGTCTTGGGATGCTTCGAGGAGCAAAAGGTTCCCTTTGCCACCTTCATGTTGCGAGCATAGGCAGATTAATGGTGGGAATCTGTAAAGTGTACTTAACCTGCCGCACTAAAGATGTCTTGGGAGAAGTTTCAAGAACTGTTCAACGACAAGTACTTTCCTGAAAGTATTCATCACATAAAAGAGGTAGAGTTCTTTATACTGGAGCAAAATAACATGATCGTGTCGCAGTACGAAGCCAAGTTTGCTGAGTTGTTTCGGTTTGCGTCCCACTTAGTTGATAACGAGGAGAGAATGACACGGATGTTTCTAAGAGGTTTGAAACCTGAGATATGCCAATATTTAATTTCTCACAAACTGTGTTTGTATTCAGATGTTGTAAATAGTGCTCAGTTATTAGAGCGCGATAACGAGTCAACCCAACCAAGAGAGAGTAGCCGGCAAAATGATAATACCAGTGGTAGCAGTTATCGAAGCGGTGACAATAAACGTGGAGGGAATCAACATGCCAAAAATGGTAACCACTTTGGTGGTAATCATAGCCAAGACAATAAGAGTGGACATATCAAGAAGAGGAGATTTAACAATGATGGAAAGACATCAGCACCAGCACCCGTTGTTAAGGAAGGAGAATGACCACCTATCATATGCTTCAAATGCGGATGGGAGGAACACATCAGTCCAAACTGCGCGATGCAGTCCAAAGCGTGTTACAATTGTGGAAGAGAAGGTCACCTAGCCCAATTTTATCATGCACCAAAGTCAAGTCCAGCTGGGATGGAGGCATCAAAGGCCGTCCCAAACAAGATAAAACCGACAGTTCAAGGAAGAGCGTTTGTTGTAACCTCCCAAAAACTGAGGAATTCGAACGAGGTCATCACGGGTAAGCTTATCATAAACTTTAGCGAAGTCTATACCTTATTTGATACTGGTTCTACCCATTCTTTTATTTCTCCTACTTGCGCTCAACGTTTAAATTTGACTTCGAAGAAATTAGACTTTGACTTATCTGTTGAAACTCTGTTGGGAGAAACCTTTATTACATCAACTGTTTATAAGTCTTGTTTGGTTCAAATCGATACCCCCACGTTACCTGTCGATCTTATTTTATTGAAAATACTTGCATTTGACGTAATTCTAGGGATTGATTGGTTAACTACTCATCATGCAAAAATTGATTCTTTTCGTAAGGTTGTTAGTTTTTATATTCTTATCCAACCTATTTTGCGGATTCAAGTAACCAAACTATTAAAATCAATCACTATCATCTCAAGCCATAAAGCTATTCGTTTATTGAAAAAAGGATGTCAAGCTTTCTTAGCTCATGTCACGGATTTAAACAAAAATACGTTAGTTTTGAATTATATTTCTATTGTTAATAAATTTCCTGACGTATTCCCTGAAGAACTTCCTGGCCTACCTCCAAAGCATGAAATTGAATTTTGTATCAACCTTGAACCCGATACAAAACTCATTTCCAAAGCCTCATATCGAATGGCTCTTATTAAACTTCAGGAGTTAAAGACCCAACTGCAGGAATTGTTAGATATCGGTTTCATTCGTCCTAGTACTTCTCCTTGGGGTGCTCCAGTTCTATTCGTGAAGAAGATAGATGGGAGTATGCGACTTTGTATTGATTATCGAGAGTTGAACCATGTCACCATCAAAAATAGGTACCCATTGCCTCTTATTGATGACCTGTTTGACTAGTTGCGTGGCACCAAATTCTTTTCAATGATTGATCTTCGTTCCGGATATCACCTATTAAAGATTAAAACCGATGACATTCCAAAGACGGCTTTCAGAACTCGGTACGGGCATTAGGAATTCCTAGTCATGTCATTTGGATTGACTAATACTCCTGCTGCCTTCATGGATATAATGAACCGAGTATTCAAGGAATATTTGGATCATTTTGTGGTTGTCTTTATTAATGACATTCTCATATATTCCAAAAGCCGTGAGGATCATGAGCAACACTTGAGGCTGATACTCCAAAAGCTTCGTGAAAATAAGTTATATGCCAAGTTGAAGAAATACGAGTTCTGGCTTGAGGAAGTAGCATTCCTTGGGCACGTGATATCAAATCATGGAATATTTGTTGACCCAGTAAAGATTGAAGCAATTCAAAGCTGGGAGCAACCTAAGTCAGTGACCAAAATACGTAGCTTTCTCGGCTTAGCTAGTTATTATCGGAGATTCGTAGAAGGGTTTTCTCAAATCGCTACTCCATTAAGTCAGCTGACTAGGAAAGATACAAAATTCGGTTGGAGCGAGGAATGTGAGAAGAGTTTTCAAGAACTCAAGAGGAGACTCATTTCAGCATCTGTTCTGATAATACCATCTGGCTCGGAGGGATTTGTCATCTACAGTGATGCTTCAGGCAAAGGGTTAGGATGTGTTCTCATACAACATGGGAAAGTCATAGCCTATGCCTCACGACAACTCAAAAAATATGAGAGGAATTATCCTACTCATGATCTAGAGTTGGCATATGTTGTCTTCGCACTTAAAATTTGGAGGCATTACCTGTATGGGGAGAAAGTGGAGATCTATACGGATCATAAAAGCCTCAAATATTTCTTCACTCAAAAGGAACTCAACATGCGGCAATGACGTTGGCTCGAACTGTTGAAAGATTATGATCATAATATTCAATACCATCCTGGAAAAGTAAACGTAGTAGCTGACGCATTGAGTAGAAGATCATATGCAGGTACGAGTGCGTTATTATCAACGTAAAGGCCCATTTTGTATGACTTGCAAAGGATGGAGAAACAGTTAAAGACTCTAGTGACCCACGTGATGATGGCAAACATATGAGTACAACCAACTTTAATCGATAAAGTTAAAGTTGCTCAAGCTACAGACCTGGAGCTAATGCGTATGAAGAAGAAAGTGCAAGAAGGTGCTATTCCGAAAGCAAGAATCGATGAAGAAGGAATACTTCAAGTCAACTCCAGACTTTGTGTTCCTAACGATTCTGGCTTGAAGTATAAAATCATGATGGAGGCGCACAACACACCGTTTGCAATCTATCCTGGGAGTACCAAAATGTATCGTGATCTTCGACATACATTTTGGTGGAGCAATATGAAGAGAGAAATCGCGGAGTTTATCTCACGGTGTTTAACTTGTCAACGTGTCAAGACGGAGCATCAAGTGCCAAAAGGTCCATTACAACCACTTGAAATTCAAGAATGGAAGTGGGAGCACATTACCATGGATTTCGTTACTGGTATTCCCAAGATTTCTCAAGGCATAGATGCAATTTGGGTCATTGTTGATAGATTGACCAAATCTGCTCATTTCTTACCTATACCAGAAAACTTATACACTGAACGTCTTGCTCGTATGTACATAAATGAGATTGTAAGACTGCATGGTATGCTAGTATCCATAGTTTCTGATCGAGACCCAAGATTCACTTCACGATTTTGCGTTAGTTTGCAAAAAGCCATGGGCACAGATTTACAATTTAGTTTAGCATATCATCCTCAAACGGATGGGCAGTCGAAGAGGACTATTCAAACTCTTGAAGATTTATTAAGACTCTATGTCCTTGACTTCAAAAGAAGTTGGGACAAGTTCTTACCGTTGGTGGAGTTTTCCTATAACAATAGTTATCAAGTAAGTATTGACATGGCTCCATTTGAGGCGTTGTATGGAAGAAAGTGTCGTTCTCCAGTATACTGGGAAGCGGTGGGTGAAGCAACGTTGATGGGACCGGAGTTGGTATGTATGACTACATAAAAGATTTAAATGATCCGGCAACGTATAAAAACCTCACAAGATCGTCAAAAGAGTTATGTTGATCTTCATCGGTAGGACGTGAAATTCAATGTTGGAGAACATGTGATGTTACGTATTGCTCCATGGAAGGGAGTTACGAGATTTAGGAAGAGAGGAAACCTCAATCCTCGATTCATTGGTCCATTTAAAATCCTTAACCGAGTAGGAAATGTGGCCTATAGACTCGCCTTACCACCAAGTATGTCTCGTGTTCTTAACGTTTTTCACATATCCATGTTGCGAAAATATGTGGAAGACCCGAACCACATTATTGAGTTAGAACTGGACAAAATAGCGGAAGATTTAACGTATGAAGAAGTTCCTGTTAAATCTTAGATAAGAAAGAACATATTTTACGCTTCAAGGTTATACCTCAAGTCAAAGTTTTATAGAGAAACCACGATGTTGAGAAAATGACCTGGGAGTTAGAATCTGAAATAAGATCAAGGTATCCTTACCTCTTCGTCATATTAGGTATGTACCCTAATTTCGAGGGCAAAATTTCATAAGAAGGGGAGGTTGTAAGACCCCAACTTTTATGACTAAAGATGAATTTTCTATAAATATTATTTTTAAATATTAAGGAGTAAATGTGATATAATGTTATAGTTATGGGTAATATTTAAAAATTTTGCAAAGTACGCAAGTTGTTATATAATATTTGATTGGTCGGGGAATATTCGTTTTAACAGAGAATATTCGTACGACGGCACAATCATTGGTGAACCCCCACAACGGAATTATTGTCAGAATGAGAAAACGACAAAAATATCTTTTTATTAAAATAACGGCGAAAGTTTTACCGTTAACTATTGAAATACCCGGTGTTAAAAGTACAGTAATACTCGTGGTTGAATAGTAGCACACGGTATTGATTATTGATGCTTACGTGAGAAGTTACTCAGTTTTGTTCAATTATTGCTACAGTAATTGCTACATAGTATCTCACGTTATTTGATTCAATTATTGTCGATATTATATATATATATATATATATATATATATATATATATATATATATATATATATATATATTATTAAATTAATAATTGAAATGACAAGTTATTCTAATTATTATATGCATAATTAATAATGTCTAGAAAGTTCTGTCCAGGAAAGGGATTTGGTCACCTAATTGCGCGCCAATAGGGAGAAATCTTTATTGGAAAGCCCCCTCTTTCCTAGGAACGATCTGGTTGTTAATATTGCGAGTTATAATAATATGAATAAACGTTGTTAAAAATATTGAAGGGATTTTTATGAAGTATTTGTTGTAAATTTTGGCGTATTATTTGGACCCCCATTTACCCAATTTTCAAAATGATCGGTAGAAATTTATTCTTTATAATAAAGGCGGGGACCACGGGTGGGGCCCACGTGTGAAAGAAATGATTTTGGAAATGGGAAGGGGAAAGAATATACGTATAAGGGGATGGAATATATATATATATATATATATATATATATATATATATATAAGTATGTGATGTGTGTATATATATATATGTTGTGTGTGTGAGTGGAAAGTGGTGGGTGAAAGGGATAGGTAGAAGGAATGTGAAGAAGTGAAAGTGATGTGTGTGTGCGTATAATGCTGATAGTGATATGGTGAAAGTGATGTGTGTGTGTATGTGTGTATGGTGGTGAGAGTGATATGGTGAAAGCGATGTGTGTGTGTGTAGAATTGAAATTCAGCCCATGACTTTACATCTGTGAATTCAAAATTTTATCCGTGAATTATCAGTATATGCGCCCGTGATAGAATAGTATCCTTTCAATTCTCCTATAAATAGGATGCTTAGTTAGAATTGAAAATCACACCAGAATTAGAGAATTCTTCTTCCATAATATTTAGCGTATTTCTTTAGAATTTTAGAAAGCTTTGAGCGTAGAAAACAGTGAAAGTTTTCTTCAAGAAAATCTCTGTTATACCAGTTGGAATACTCTTCTTTTCAAGGTAAGAGATGTTATTTTTGTTCAATATTCATATGAAATAATATTTTCTTTCATACACTATAGTATGAAAGTAATATTATTTTGTTTCAGATTCCGAATTCTATACTCATTTTGTTAAAGTTTTGGCTTCTATACTGCATGAAATTAGTAAAATATCTTTGATATTTGTGCTTCATCCAGTATCTTTTTATGAAAATATTATTCTGAGCATTCTTGATAAGTTTTAACTTTTTCATGTCGGAGTACTATTCACAGGGTTACTATTCCTCGAAGTACTATTCACGGGGTACTATTCATTTGAGTACTATTCACCCGAGGTACTATTCATGATAAAAATTAATTCATTTTCGGTCCAAATTATTTTGGTACAATATTATTCTTGAATTTTACTCCATAAAGCAGTATCATGTTGACAATTTGGACGTTATTGATTTCTGGATAAATTAAATTATAAATCTTTAAAAATTTATCCTTGAACTTGTTTTATTGAATTCTTATATCATTGTCATCATCCTCATGTTTATATTATATTGAAAGTCATTTGTGGCCTGTAGTGCATTGATGGACTTGGTATGATTATAACCAGGGATTATTCGGTATAATCATGACCGTAATGTTACAAATGATATGGTAAAAGTCCTCATTGGCCCGTAGTGCATTGATGGACAGTTGTTGGCATGATCATGACCATTGATGAATACACGAATATCTTTGGCCCGTGGTGCATGGATAATTTGTGGTCGTGATACTAAAGAATATCCTTGGCTGTAGTGCAGAGATGGATGATGTGGATTAGTTATTAAGCTGAGTCTCAGCGATAAAATTGATGATAAATTCTATTTAAATCATAGAAGATAGTAGATTTTATGTTCTACTTGACTCTGCTAATGGATTACTTGTTCCGCTACAGTTAAACTTGATGTCTATTGTATTTTATCAGTTTAACATTGTTGAAGGCTATCGATAATTTATTTTGCATTATCTTAATCATAATATTTGTTATTGGGCTAGTTGAGCTCACCATTTGCTTTCATTGTTCTCTTCAGGAAATGAGAATATAGCTTGGACTAGTCGAGGAACGGAGTGACGGTCCAGATGTTTACATTAGTAGTCCTCACTATTCTGTGAAATAGTGTGATAAAAAATATATTGAGGACTTATTTTGAGTTTTAATACTGTCTAAAAGACAATATTTGTATTAAAACTCACATCTCATGTTGTATATTTAAGTTTGTATTTGTATTCTATACTATGTATTTGGCGACTCAGAATGGGTGATGTATACCTATTTTGGGGGTGTCACATATGATCCCTGGCTGAGATGTAAGACAAGAACTAGGAGGGGAGAGACGGGGAATTCCTTCGCTAGTATAACCTACCTAAGTTTATTTGGTATTTAATTGGTCGGTCAGAGTATATGGATAATATGTGACATGTCAATTAACCCTTTTTTGTGGCAGTATTTGAAAATGACATCCGAGAATGTTGAGAATAGCAATAGAGCACAGGAGACCGTTGAGTCTCCGCAGATCAACAATCAGGATAATGTGCATCAGGAAGGCAACAATCCTCATGCAAACAACAACACTAACCAAATGATGAACGATGGAATGTTCAGAGGCTTTCTGCAATTCATGCAACATCAGGCAAGAGAGACTCCTGTCTGAAATGCAGGTGGAAACACCAGCAACTCTCGGACGATCACTGCTAAACAGTTCAAGGAGTTGGGACCATCAGAGTTTTTTGGAGAGCCAAAACCACTTAAGGCAGAGACATGGATAAAGCAGATCAATAAGATATTTGATGTCTTGAGATGGTTCGAGGAGCAAAAGGTTCCCTTTGCCACCTTTATGTTGCGAGTAGAGGCAGATTACTGGTGGGAATCTGTAAAGCGTATTCAACCTGCAGCACTGAAAATGACTTGGGAGAAGTTCCAAGAATTGTTCAACGACAAGTACTTTCCCGAAACTATTCATCACATAAAAGAGGTAGAGTTCATTAAACTAGAGAAAAACAACATGACCGTGTCACAGTACGAAGCTAAGTTTGCTGAGTTGTCCCGGTTTGCGTCCCACCTAGTTGATAATGAGGAGAGAATGACGCGAGGAAAGAATGACGTGGATTTTTCTAAGAGGTTTGAAACCCGAGATTCATCAATACCTTATCTTTCACAAACTTTTCTTGTATTCAGATGTTGTGAATAGGGCTCAGTTAATGGAACGTGATAATGAGTCAACCCAACCAAGAGAGAGCAGCCGGCAAAATGATAATACCAGTGGTAGCAGTCATCGAAGCGGTGACAACAAACGTGGAAGGAATCAACATGCCAGAAATGGTAACCACTTCAGTGGTAATCATGGCAAAGACAATAAGAGTGGACATCTCAAGAAGAGGAGATTTAATAATGATGGAAAGACGTCAGCACCAGCACCCGTTGTTAAGGAAGGAGAACGACCACCTATCATATGCTTCAAATGCGGAGGGTAGGGACACATCAGTCCAAACTACGCGATGCAGTCTAAAGCATGTTATAATTGTGGAAGAGAAGGTCACCTAGCCCAATTTTGTCATGCACCTAAGACAAGTCCAGCTGGGATGGAGGCACCAAAGGCCGTCCCAGAAAATTCAAAGTCGGTAGTTCAAGGGAGAGCGTTTGTCGTGACCTCTCAAAAAGCAAGGAACCCGAACGAGGTCATCACGGGTAAGCTTATCATAAACTCTAGCGAAGTCTATACCTTATTGGATACCGGTTCTACCTATTCTTTTATTTCTCTTACTTGTGCTCAACGTTTAAATTTAACTCTGGAGAAATTAGACTTTGACTTTTTTGTTAAAACTCCGTTGGGAGAAACCTTCATTACATCCACTGTTTATAAGTCTTGTTTGGTTCAAATCGGTACCCTCACATTACCTGTCGATCTTATTTCATTGAAAATACTTGCATTTGATGTAATTCTAGGGATTGTTTGGTTAACTACTCATCATGCAAAAATTGATTATTTTCGTAAGGTTGTTAGCGTTCATATTCCTAACCAACCTATCATGCAAATTCAAGCAACCAAAACATTAATCAATCACTGTCATCTCAAGCCATAAAGCTATTCGTTTATTGAAAAATGGATATCAAGCTTTCTTAGCTCATGTCACGGATTTAAACAAAAATACGTCAGTTTTGAATGATATTTCTATTGTTAATAAATTTCTTGACGTATTCCCTGAAGAACTTCCTAGCCTACCCCCAGAGCGAGAAATTAAATTTTGTATCAACCTTGAACCTGGTACAAAACCCATTTCCAAAGCCCCATATCGAATGGCTCCTATTGAACTTCAGGAGTTTAAGACCCAATTGCAGGAATTGTTAGACATTAGTTGCATTCGTCCTAGTACGCCTCCTTGGGGTGCTCCTGTTCTATTCGTGAAGAAGAAAGATGGGAGTATGCGACTTTATATTGATTATCGAGAGTTGAATCATGTCACAATCAAGAATAGGTACCCATTGCCACATACTGATGACCTGTTTGACCAGTTGTAAGGCGCCAAATTCTTTTGAAAGATCGATCTTCGTTTTGAATATCATCAGTTAAAGATTTGAACCGATGACATTCCAAATATGACTTTCAGAACTCGGTATGGGCATTATGAATTCCTAGTCATGTATTTTGGATTGACTAATGCTCTTGCTGCCTTCATAGATATGATGAACCGAGTATTCCAGGAATATTTATATCACTTTGTGGTCGTCTTTATTGATGACATCCTCATATATTCCAAAAGCCATGAAGATCATGAGCAACACTTGAGGCTGATACTCCAAAAGATTCGTGAAAACAAGCTTTATGCCAAGTTAAAGAAATGCGAGTTCTGGCTTGAGAAAGTAGCATTCCTTGGGCACGTAGTATCAAGTCATAGAATATCTGTTGACCTGGCAAAGATTGAAGCTATTCAAACCTAGGAGTAACCTAAATCAGTGACCGAAGTACGTAGCTTTCTTGGCTTAGCTGGTTATTATCGAAGATTCGTAGAAGGGTTTTCTCGAATCGCTACTCCATTAACTCAACTGACTCGAAAAGATACAAAATACGGTTGGAGCGTGGAATGTGAGAAGAGTTTTTAAGAACTCAAGAGGAGACTCATTTTAGCACCTGTTCTAACAATATCGTCTGGCTCGGAGGGATTTGTCATCTATAGTGATGCTTCGGGAAAAGGGTTAGGATGTGTTCTCATGCAACATGAGAAAGTCATAGCCTATGCCTCTCGGCAACTCAAAGAATATGAGAGGAATTATCCTACTCATGATCTAGAGTTGGCAGTTGTTGTCTTCGCACTTATAATTTGGAGGCATTACTTGTATGGGGAGAAAGTAGAGATCTTTACGGATCATAAAAGCCTCAAATATTTCTTCACTCAAAAGGAACTCAACATGCAGTAACGATGTTGGCTCGAACTGTTGAAAGATTATGATCATACCATTCAATACCATCAAGGTAAAGCAAACGTAGTAGCTGACACATTGAGTAGAAGATCATATGCGGGTACGAGTGCGATATTATCAACGCAAAGGCCCATTTTATATGACTTGCAAAGGATGGAGATAGAGTTAAAAACTCCAGAGACCCATGTGATGATAGCAAATATACGAGTAGAACCGACTTTAATCGATAAAGTTAAAGCTGCTCAAGCTACAGACTTGGAGCTGATGCGTATGAGGAAGAAAGTGCAAGAAGGTGCTATGCCGGAAGCAAGAATCGATGAAGAAGGAATACTTTGAGTCAACTCCAGACTCTGTGTTCCTAACGACCCTGATTTAAAGTATAAAATTATGATAGAGGCGTACAACACACCGTTTGCAATCCATCTTGGGAGTACCAAAATGTATCATGATCTTCGACATACCTTTTGGTGGAGCAATATGATGAGAGAGATCGCGTAGTTTATCTCAAGGTGTCTAACTTGTCAACTAGTAAAGGCGGAGCATCAAGTACCAAAAGGTCCATTGCAACCACTTAAAATTCCAGAATGGAAGTGGGAGCACATTACCATAGATTTCGTTACCGGTCTTCCCAAGGTTTCTCAAGGCATAGATGCGATTTGGGTCATTGTTGATAGATTGACCAAGTCGGCTTATACCTTACCTAAACGAGAAACTTATACACTTGAACGTCTTGCTCATATGTACATAAACGAGATTGTAAAATTGCATGGTATCACTACTAGAAATTCGACATATAGCGACCAGCTATAGCGACGGTCGGCACGGAACCGTCGCTATAGAGAATCTATAGCGACGGTCAGAACGGAACCGTCGTTATAGAGGTTTTCTAAAGATAAAACCCTCCACTTTCCCCCAATTCATTTCAGTATCTTCGCTCTTTCTCTCTCATTACAGACTAACGGTGCAATAGTACTTAGGGTTTTAGTGCAAAATTGAGCAGAAATTTTGAGCTATTAAAGCTTAATCAATTGTATAGGATATGGGATGGTGAGGCAGTTGGCAGAGTCGGAGCTAGAGGATCGAGATCGAACAATTTCGCCGATTGCTGCTATCATCCGCCGGTACGTGGAGAAGTAAAGACGAAGAGGAGCTCCAAAACAGGGCGGTTAAATTCGGGCAGGGCTAGGGTTCGGCTTATTTGTTTGACCCAGACATTTATACGGATGGTCGGATTTTGGTGCAGGGGATTGATGGGGTTTTGTTTCCTGTTGAGGAAGAGGAGGTTGTTCCGGCGAAGAAGGTTATACCCGCGGTGGTTAAGGTTGCTGCCAAGCCAAGGAGAGGTTGTAACATTTACTTTAATTAATATTTTTGTGTTCATTACAAAATTTTGATTTTGTGTTTTATGTATTAACACCGTTCTAATCTAGCTTTAGCCTTGGACTGGGTTAATTAAGAGATGAAAGGAGATACTAGTAAAAAATAATCAACTGAAAATTAGAATACAGAGTGGTTTTTATTTTTTTTTTGTAGTTTTGAAAGATTACATTCATTTACTTGTGATCGTATTTGTTAATCTCATTTTTATTTTTTGTTTTTGTGTAGTTTTCATCGGAAACAGTATACTTATTTGTGGTTCTCAGAAAGTTATTTACTAGAAGTTGGCTTGCTTTTCAAGTTGATGAAATTGTATTCCCCTTTTATTCTGCTAATGTTTAAACAGTAAATTTACAATTTACTGACTTCCTTATGCATAGAATTAGGCTCTACTGATGAGGCTTTGCAGTATGTGTGAAGCTTTAAATTGCGATTATTTTGGAGCTCCCAATTCATTTGTAACAACTATGATGGTTGGTGAAAAATGATATAAGGCCCTGAGGTTGTACTATAGTTGGTGAACAATGGTGTAAGGCCCTGAGGTAGTACTATATCATTTTAAGTTCTGATTCTGTGATGAGGTTAATATTAATAGGGGTTCAGAGACATTATTTTAGTGGAGTAGATGGCTAATAATATGGTAGGTGTGAAGAATTAAAGATGGCTAATAATATGGTTGGTGTGAAGAATTAAAGATGTGTGCTTTGACCTGTTTTGGCCTTTGTTCCTAAAAGCAGCATTTTTATTATACTTGGTCTTTAATACAATTTTTTTTAATCCATTTGTTGTATATTTGCATCAATCCTACAAAAAAGGAAGTAGCAAACATTGTTAAGCATTCTTACATTGTTGTATATTATGTGTCGGTTATGCTAGTTATAAGACATAAGTTGTAGCTGGATTGTGATGTTGGTTGATATTGGCGGTGGTGGTGGGTCAAGTGGAATCAATTTGTGTTGTGCATAGTGCAAACTAGTCATGCCTTTTGGTTTTATGATAATTTATAACTAATGAACATACCGGCTGGCTAATAGATGAACATGAAATTAGATTTCTTGGTCGTCTTATGTTTTTCTTCCAAAAAATTCTTAGTTTCATCCCACCTTGAACATCACTTAACACTTGATACACTATTATTTCGTGTAGAAACATGATAGTGCTTTATGATTTTCTCTTTATTCCTGAATATGAAATATGATTGTTTATTTTAGTAGATGCAATAATCTATACTATGTTTTCTATTAAAAGATAAAAAAGAGACTGTTATGTAGCCACTTTGAGTAGATATTGATAATTGAACATATGGATTTAATATATTGGGAGTGCTTGTATGGTTGTTTGAGATGAAAATATTAATTTATTTCATTTGACTTTAGAAGGTATCTCACTAATAAATTAAATTGTATTGTGTATGACAGGTAAGTTGTTGGAAGGAACTTGTAGTATGCTTGGGGCCTTTGGACAGGATTCTCATTTTACTAGCTGTCATTGAAAATTCATATTAACAAAATTACAAAAAGAAGTAAAAACAACAATTCAGTAGGTAATAAGCTCATCAACAATTCAGTAAGGCAATATTGCTTATTTTTTCTTAAATGAGGTTTCAAATTTCATCTCAATCTGACAAGGGTTTCAATTATTTTTAAGAAATATATATTGAGCTGTGAATTAATTGTATTTCTTGCTTAGTTTATGAGCTCAATTTTATGAGTATGCTTGTTTTGCTTTTTGGGTATTATTGTTGTTGCATTTTCTCTGTAATGTGTTAATTACGTGAAAAACAATTTCTTTTGGTTTAGCTCATTTATTGATTGTGTGAATTTTGGTAAATTTCCTACTTGTTTACTGTTTAAATTGATCAAACATTGCGTATGGGTGTTTTGAGCTCATTTCTGTAATGGGTATGTTCTTTTTAGTTTCCGAAAAATTGTCAAGGTCAGAAGTTATGTATGACTTATGAGAGCTCTGCCACAAACAATTATAGTGTAAAGGTTTATGCTCTTGGAGGTCCCGTAGCAGTTATATGATTTCTAACAGCATCACATTTGTTGAATTCTTAAATTTCTTCAAGAACCACAAAGAATGTGAAAGCATTTTGCCCTTTACATCCCAAGGCTGCTATACTTCTCAGATTTTTCAATTTGTATCAAATCCATAAATTTAGATTTAACCATGCCTTTTGAGAATCAGATTAATGGCAGTAACTTTTGTCCTCTTGGTTTCCTCTTCCACGCTGAACAGGTATTCACATCAATAAGGGGCTACTTGCACTGGGTAATGTCATCAGTGCACTCAGAGATGAAAAAAAGTGGAAAGAGGGTTTGCACGTTCCATATCGAGACAGTAAACTTACTCGGTTATTGCATGTTTGGCTGACACTTTAAAAAGATTTATTTGTGAAGTATCAATGCTTTTGGTCACCTAAAATTGTTTCATTACACCGTCTCTCAGGAAGGCTGCATCTATTTTTTGAAAATAGACTTTTCCCTGCTGTAGAGATCATTTAGCTTACTCAACATGTGAACAGGGTTGGAGAAAAACTAAAAATTTGATGCTTAAATGAATTATTTTTTACGTACTCTGCGTTATCTAGAAGACCGTCCGCCAAATCTTTGGGTTGGTTGGTTGATATTATTTTTCTTCCAGTGTTGCACATTATTTATGTTATGCTAGCATTTACCAAACATAATTAAATAATCAACCTATATTTTGAGGCCTGCAATATGGACTTGAATTTGGCTAATTTTTATGAAGTGTTTGTTTCTTAATTAATTCTTATTCTCTCATATATTGTCTTGATTTTTTTCCCACAGGCTTCTTTTGTCCTATGCCGAGTATTTGTTAAATCTCACAGAAATAACATATCAGAGCATCCATTAAGTTCTTGTGGTGAAGATAGTGTTGCAACAGTGCGCCACATCGGTGTTTAGCATGATGGTATAAATAAACGTTTAGAGCAGAAAGAGGTTTCAGCTGTGGGCTTTGTTTTAAGTTTATTTTTTTTGTAGGTTTATTTTTATGTTGGCTCACGGGAAAATAGATACTAGTATAACTAGTATTCATGTTCTGCAATCAAACAGAAAATTACTTGAACCATATGTCTTTAATTAGTCACTGTAATGTTGGGTTCATTCAATTATTATATTGTAATGTTGTAATGTGAATGATTTTAAATGATGTATATAATATTTTTTATATTTTATTTTATATTGTATTTGTGTTTGTTGAATAAATTTGCATTATTAATTAATTTTTTTTTAAAATATAAAAATGCTATAGCGACGGTCATCGACCGTAGCTATAGTGTACTATAAAGCACAAGCCTATAGCGACGGTCACCGAGCGTCGCAATAGACATTTATACACGATTTTGCCATGACCTATAGCTAGGGTCGGCGACCGTCGCTATAGGCCAAAAGACCGTCGCTATAGGCTTTACCGACGGGTTCAATGGCGACGGTCGGCGACCGTCGCTAAAACTTTTAGCGACGATCTTTTCACCTATAGCGACGGTCGACGACCGTCGCTATAGGCTGATTTTCTGGTAGTGTATGCCAGTATCCATAGTTTCTGATCGAGACTCAAGATTCACATCAAGATTTTGGGTTAGTTTGCAAAAAGCTATGGGCACGAATTTACGATTTAGTTCAGCTTATCATCCTCAAACGGACGGACAGCCAGAGAGGACTATTCAAACTCTTGAAGATCTATTAAGACTATATGTCCTTGACTTCAAGGGAAGTTGGGACAAGTTCTTACCATTGGTGGAGTTTTTCTACAACAACAGTTATCAAGCAAATATTGGCATGACTCCATTCGAGGAGTTGTATGGAAGAAACTGTTGTTCTCCAGTATGCTGGAATGAGGTGGGTGAAGCAAAGTTGTTGGGGCCAGAGTTGGTATGTATGACTACGGAAAAGATTCAAACGATCTGACAACATATAAAAACCTCACAAGATCGACAAAAGAGTTATGTTGATCTTCATCGAAAGGACGTGGAATTCAATATTAGAGAACATGTGTTGTTACGTGTTGCTCCATGGAAAGGAGTTATGAAATTTGGAAAGAGAGGAAAGCTCAATCCTCGATTCATTGGCCCATTTTTAATCCTCGAACGCGTAGAAACTGTGGCCTAAAGACTCGACTTACCGCCAAGTATATCTCGTGTTCATAACGTTTTTTGCATATCTATGTTACGTAAATATTTGAAAGATATGAACCACATTATTGAGTTAGAACCAGACGAAATAGCGGAAGATTTAACGTATGAAGAGGTTCCTGTTAAAATCTTGGATAAGAAGGAGCATATTTTACGCTCCAATGTTATACCTCAAGTCAAAGTTTTGTGGAGAAACCACGATGTTGAGGAAATGACCTAGGAGTTATAATCTAAAATGAAATCAAGGTATCCTTACCTCTTCGACGTACCAGGTACATACCCTAATTTTGAGGGCAAAATTTCATAAGAAGGGAAGATTGTAAGACCCCAACTTTTATGAATAAAGATGAATTTTCTATAAATATCATTTTTGAATATTATGGAGTGAATTTGATATAATGTTATAGTTGTGGGTAATATTTATAAATTTTGCAAAGTACGCAAGTTGTTATATAATATTCGATTGGTCGGAGATTATTCGTTTAACAGGAAATATTCGTACGACGACACAATCATTGGTGGACCCCACAATAGAATTATTGTCAGATTGAGAAAACAACAAAAATATCTTGTTATAAAATAACGGCGAAAATTTTACCATTAAACTGTTAGAATACCCGATAGTTAAAATATAGTAATATGCGAGTTTGCACAGTAGCACACGGTATTGTACAGTATTTTTAAATTATTGATTCTTACTTAAGAAGGCACTACCTAATAATTGTTATAGTAATTACTATTCAATATTTTATTTTATTGGTTCAATAATTGCTGCGTTGATATTTTATATTATTGTTGTTTCAATAATTGTCACTGTACAGTATTTCACATTATCAAATCAATAATTCATGTTATTTGAATAATATTATTAGATAGCATTATTGTCAATGTCTAAAAAGTTCTGTCAAGGAGAGGTTTGGTCACCTAATTACGCGTCAGTAAGGAAAAATCCTTATTGGAAAGCCCCATCTTTCTTGGGAGTGGCCTGGTTGTCATTATTGTGATTCTGTAATATTATTTGTGAATAATTAATTATTTATTTATATGATAAGGAAATATTTATTTTATGTGGACATAAATGATGTATAGAAAAATATTTATTTTATGTGGTTATAAATGAAGGATTTAATTTTGAGATATTTTATCAGTATTTTGTCGGAATGGATGTATTAAAAAATCAAAATAGTGTTCTTAAAGCCCTATTGCGTGAGTTATAATTTTAATCCGACAGTTGGATCATTGTGATTTTTAGATATGTTATACATATATAAGTTGAGTATATGTCCATAAATTTTGAACCGTTAAAAATTAACGTATGATTTGTTATGAATTTTTGAAGGTATTAAAAATCGTTCGCATGTGAATTTCGGGCATTTTCTGTTTGGAATTTAGAAAAACTTTCTTCTACAAAGTTGTAGAGAATTAAATTTCCTATGAAAAGGACATTAGATTCGAATTTTTTTGATAAAAGAGCTATTTATTATGAATTACTTAAGTTTCGAAAAATAAAATACTTTTTATTAAAATGGGTGGGACCCACTTTTGTTTTTGGCGGAAAACATGTGCTGAATTTTGGTTCAAGAGTGGAGTGCTGGAATTGGTCTTGGTTGGTGCGTAGAGAATAATAATAATAATAATAATAATAATAATAATAATAATAATAATAATAATAATAATAATAATAATAATAATAATTTATTATTTTAGTCTCCTATGACGTTCTAGCATTTTTCTATAAATAGGCGCTTAAGTTGGAATTGAAAATCACACCAGAATCAGAGAATTCTTCTTCTATAATCTTGAGCATATTTTTTTAGAGTTTTAGAAATCTTTGAGCGTAGAAAATAGTGAAAGTTTTCTTCAAGAATATCCCCGCTATACCAGTTGGAATACTCTTCTTTTCAAGGTAAGGGATGTTATTTTGTTCAATATTCGCTTGAAATAATATTCTCTTCCATACTCTGTAATATGTAAGTAATACTATTTTGTTTCAGATTTCGAATTCTATACTCGTTTTGTTAAAATTTTGGCTTCTATACTCTATGAAATTAGTAGAATATCCTTGATACTTGCGATTCATCTAGTATCTTTTCATGAAAATATTATTTTGAGCATTCTTGACAAGTTTTAACTTTTTTATGCTGGAGTACTATTCACGGGGTTACTATTCCCGAAATACTATTCACGGGGTACTATTACTCGAGAACTATTCACCCGGGGTACTATTCATGATAAAAATTGATTCGTTTTCGGTCCAAATTATTTTTGGTACAATATTATTTTTTAATTTTACTTCACAAAGCAGTATCATGTTGACAATTTAGACGTTATTGATTTCTGGATAAATTAAATTATAAATATTTAAAAATTTATCCTTGAACTTGTTTTATTGAATTCTTATATCATTGTCATCATCCTCATCCTCAGTCATCTGTGGCCTGTAGTGCATAGATGGACTTGGTATGATTATGACCAGGGATTATTCGGTATAATCATGGCCGTAATGTTACAAATGATATGGTAAAAGTCCTCATTGGCCCGTAGTGGATTGATGGACAGTTGTTGGCATGATCATGACCATTGATGAATACACGAATATCCTTGGCTCGTGGTGCGTGGATAATTTATGGTCGGGATACTAATGAATATCATTGACCGTAGTGAAGGGATGATGTGGATTATTTATTAAGCTGAGTCTCAGCGATAAAAGTGATGAAAAACCTTTTAAATCATAAAAGATTGTAGATTTTATTCTCTACTTGACTCTTCTAATGGATTGCTTGTTCTGCTGTGGTTAAACTTGATATTTGTTATATTTTATCAGTTTAACACTGTTGAAGGCTAACGATAAATTATTCTGCATTATCTTAGTCATAATATTTCTTACTGGGCTAGTTGAGCTCACCCTTTTGCTTTCATTTACCTCTTCAGGAAATGAGAACGTAGCCGGGACTAGTCGGAGAACGGAGTGACTTTCCAACTGATAGCATTAGTAGTCCTCACTATTCTATGAAATAGTATGATAATAATTGTATTGAGGACACCATTTGAGTTGAATACTGTCTAGAAGACAATATTCGTTTTAAAACTCTCAATTTATGCTTTGTCGTATTTTACACGACAGTTGTATTATTAAGTTGTATTTTATTTTTGTATCATGTATTTGGCAACTCAAGATAGGTGATGTATACCTATTTTGGGGGCGTCACATACGGTCTCTGGCGGAGATCGGAGAATAGAACTAGGAGGGGAGAGTCGAGTAAATCTTTCGCTAGTGTGTCCTACCTAAGCTTATTTGTTGATTGGTTATAATATAGGGATATTATGTGATATGTTAATTTCTTTAATTAACTCTTGTTTTGTGGCAGTATTTGAGAATGGCAGCTGAAAATGTTAACATTTGAGTGAATGAGACCGTTGAGACACCTCCAATCACCAACCAAGATAATGTGATGTCAGGCGAAGAAGAAATTAGAGATATCAATGTGGTGAGTGAAGAATTAGTAGTTGCACCCGAATTAGTCGCAGAAGTAGCGGCTGAGATTGAGGAAGAAGATAAACCTGAGGAGGATTTATTAGGAGAATTTTATGATCAAAATGTAGAATTGCAAAATCATATTCATGAGTTAGAAGAGCATGCTGAAGAATGGCAGGAGGTCATGGAGCAAAGGGATGCAACAATTCAAAATTGTGTTACCCGATGTGTGATGCTTGAATAGAAGCACTTTCTGGTAGATTATAAGATATTAGAGCTGGAATCTGAGAATGCTATGATCAAAGTTCTGATGAAAGAAGAAACAACTGAACGAATGAGAATGGAGGATGCATGGGTAAAAGCCGCGCGATGCGTTGATATTGTAAAAAAAGATGTCCTATCTAATAAGGCCAAAATGGATGAAATGGATTTCGCTTTTTGGACAGTAATTGGGAGAATCCAACATCGAGTTCGGAATTATACTGTGCAGAGCGGTCAACCCCAATTCGATATAGATCGGAGAGTAATGGTTCAAATCACGGATCAGGAATGCAACGAAGCAATTGAGGGTGGAATGTACTCTATAACAAAGTTAAGTCCAGTTGGGATGATGATAACAAAGGTTATCCTAGACAAGTCAAAGTCAGCAGTTCAAGGGAGAGAGTTTGTCGCGACTTCCCAAAATATGAGGAACCCAAATAAAGTTATCACGGGTTAGTTAATTATAAATTCTTGCGAAGTTTATACCTTATTAGATACCGGTTCTACCCATTCTTTTATCTCTTCCACTTGTGCTCAACGTTTGAACTTGACTGTTGAGAAATTTGACTTTGACTTATCTATTGAAACTCCGTTAGGAGAAACTTTCGTTACATCCACTATTTATAAATTTTACTTGATTTAGGTTGGCACCATCACATTACCTGTGATCTCATTTATTTGAAAATACTTGCATTTGATGTGATTTTAGGGATTGATTGGTTAACCACTCTTCATGTCAAAATTGATTATTTTCGTAAGGTTGTTAGTTTTCATATTCCTAACCAACTTGTTATATGAATTCAAGCAACCAAACCACTAAAGTCAATCACTATCATATCAAGTCATAAAGCCATTCGTTTATTGAAAAACAGATGTCAAGCTTTCTTAGCCCATTTCATGGATTTAAACAAAAATACGTCAGATTTGAATGATATTTCTGTTGTTAGTGAATTTTCATGACGTATTTCCTAAAGAATTTCCTGGCCTATCCCCAGAGCATGATATTGAATTTTTGTATTGATCTTAAACCCGATACAAAACCCATTTCTAAAATCTTATATCGAATAGCTCCTATTGAACTTCAGGAGTTAAAAACTCAACTATAGGTGTTGGTACCCGAGCCTCTATCTGGTGACTTCCTTTGTGGAATGCACCGAAGCCAGACTCTCCTTAGGGGATGCTATATTTGTGTGATGGTAAAACGATAGGTGCCATTTTGACGTGCTATCCAAGATTGGGATATGAGTCACAGTTGAGAGCAACGTAAGTCAGTAATCGAAATACGTAGCTTTCTAGGCTTAGCTAGTTACTATCGGAGGTTCGTGGAAGGATTTTCTCGAATCGCTACTCCATTAACTCAGCTGACTCGAAAAGATACAAAATTCGAATGGAGCGAGGAATGTGAGAAGAGCCTCCAAGAACTCAACATGCGACAACGACTTTGGCTCGAGCTGTTGAAAGATTATGACCATACCATTCTGGAAAAATGAACGTGGTAGCTGACGTGTTGAGTAGAAGATCGTAAGTGGGTATGAGTGTGATATTATAGAACACAAAGGCCCATTTTTTGTAATTTACAAAAGATGAAGATAGAGTTCAAGACTCAGGGGACCCAAGCGATGATGTAAAGTATATGCATAGAACCAACTTTAATCGATAAAGTTAAAGCTGCTAAAGCAACGGACCTAGAACTGATGCGTATGAAGAAGAAAGTGCAAGAAGGTGCTATTCCAGAAGCAAGAATTGATGAAGAAGGAATACTTCGAGTCCACTCCAGACTTTGTATTCCTAACGACTCTGATTTAAAGTACAAAATCATGATGGAGGCACACAACACACCATTTCCAATTCACCTTGGAAGTACCAAAATGTATCGTGATCTTTGACATACATTTTGGTGGAGCAATATGAAGAGAGAGATCACGAAGTTTATCTCGAGGTGTTTAACTTGTCAACGAGTAAAGGCGGAGCATCAAGTGCCAAAGGGTCCATTGCAACTACTAGAGATTCTAAAACGGAAGTGGGAACAAATTACCATGGATTTCGTTACAGGTCTTCTTAAGGTTTCTTAAGGTATATATGCGATTTGGGTTATTGTTGATAGATTAACTAAGTCTGCTCATTTATTGCTGATACGGGAGACTTATTCCATTGAACGTCTTGCTCGTATGTACGTAAATGGGATTGTGAGATTGCATGGCATGCCAATATCCATAGTTTCGGATCGTGACCCAAGATTAACTTCACGATTTTGGGTTAACTTGCAGAAAGCTATGGGCACGGATTTACGATTCAGTTCGGCATACCATCCTCAAACGGACGAACAATCAGAGAGGACTATTCAAACTCTTGAAGATCTATTAAGACTTTGTGTCCTAGACTTCAAAGGGAGTTGGGATAAGTATTTACCATTGGTGGAATTCTCCTATAACAACAGTTATCAGGCAAGTATAGGTGTGGCTCCATTCGAAGCATTGTATGGATGAAAGTGTCGCTCTCCAATATGTTGGGATGAGGTGGGTGAAGCAACATTGTTGGGACCAGAGTTGGTACGTATGACTACAGAAAAGATCCAAATGATTCGACAACGCATACAAACGGCACAAGATCGACAAAAGAGTTATGCGAATCTTCATCGAAAGGATGTGGAATTTAGTATTGGGGATCATGTATTGTTGCGAGTTGCTCCATGGAATGGAGTTACAAGATTTGGGAAGAGAGGAAAGTTCAATCCACGATTTATTGGTCCATTTCAAATTCTTGACCGAGTAGGAAATGTGGCCTATAAACTTGCGTTACCTCCAAGCATGTCTCATGTTCATAATATTTTTTACATATATGTTCTTCGTAAATATGTGAAAGACCCAAACTATATTATTGAGTTAGAACCAGACGAGATAGCCGAAGACTTAACGTATGAGGAGGTACATGTCAAGATCTTGGATAGAAAGGAGCATGTTCTACGCACCAAGGTTATACCACAAGTTAAGGTTTTGTGGAGGAACCATGCTATTGAGAAAATGACTTGGGAGTTGAAAACGGAAATAAAAGTGAGGTATCCCCACCTTTTTGAAATATCAGGTACATATGTCAATTTCGAGGATGAAATTTCATAAGGAGAGGAGGTTGTAAGACCCCAACTTTTTATAAATAAAATTAAATTTCCTATATTTATTATTTTGAAATAGTAAGGGTTGATTTGATTAATGTGGTTAGTTATGGGTAAAATGTATAAATATTTTAAATAAGCAAATGGTTATAAAATATTCATTGTTATTGGGGAATATTAGTACGACGGCGCAGCCTTGTGTGGGCCCCATAACGGAAAGCGATTGGATGAAGAAAATGATAAGTATGAGTTTTTTTATAAATAACGGCGTAGTTGTTACCGTTAACACTGCTGGAATACCCGGTGGTTAAAACACAATAATACGCAGTGTTGCACAGTAGCACACGGTATTGAACCAATTATTGATTCTTACGTAAGAAGGCACTACACAATAATTGTTACAGTAATTATTGTTCAATATTTTATTTTATTAATTCAATAATTGCTACGTTGATATTTTATATTATTGTTATTTTAATAATTGTCACTGCACATTATTTTCATTATCAGATCAATAAATCATATTATTTTAATAATATTATTAGATAGCATTATTGACAAAGTCTAGAAAGTTATGTCTAAGGAGAGGTTTGATCACCTAATTGCGAGCCAGTAAGGAGAAATCTTTATTGGAAAGTCTCCTCTTTCTTGGGAACTGCCTAGTTGTCAGTATTGTGATTCTGTAATATTATTTGTGAATAATTAATTATTAATTTATATGATAATAAAAATATTTATTTATGTGGATATAAATGGAAGAATTTTTAGAAAAGTGACAATTGTTGAAAATTGATATTTTATCTTTTTTGATAAAATAATTCATTTGAATATATTATTATATTTTAATAATATAATAATAGTGATATTTTTACGATGAATGTGTGATATATGAATAAATGAGGAGGAAGAGTATTTTTGTTGCAATAAATGATAAAAACATGTTAAACATGTCGGTGGGCCCAATTTTTGACTGAAATTTGATTATAGCCTCTAAAATCGTCCGTATGTGGATTTCAGTCAATTTCTATTTGTAATTTGGAAAAACTTAAACTTATAAAATTGTAGAGAATTAAATTTCCTATGGAATGGACATAAGATTCAAATTTTTCTGATAAAAGGGCTATTTATTATGAATTATTGAAGTTCCAGAATAATTGATTTTTGAAGTTTTAAATATTTTTTAAAAGAAAAACATTTTTTCATTTAAGTGGGCCCCACATGTGTGGTAAATGAACTGAATTCAGTTTTCTTTGGTGTGCGTATGAAAAAATTAAGAAATATTAATATTTTATTATATTTTTTGCTTTGGTGTTTTAAGCAATATCCTATAAATAGGGTGCTTAGGTTAGAATTAAAAATCACACCAGAAACTGAAGTTTTCTCTCTCTATATTATCGAGCGTATTTTTATTAGTATTGTGATACTTTGAGAGTTGGTATATGGTACAAGTTTTTTTCAGCATTGTATCCAGTATTCCAGTCAGAAGTACTGTCATTTTGAGGTAAGGGATGTTATTTGTTTTATAAATGATATTATTCCTTATAATATCATTATGCCGAAATATTGATATGAATTTTATTATAGAATTTCTACCTTTTTGTGTCGGGGTTACTATTCACGTATACGACACTATTCACGTATACGGCACTATTCACGAATACGGCACTATTCACCGAAAAATGAAATATTCTCTTCTTTATCCCAGATGTCTATTTTTGTTACTATCTTTGATTGTATCCATATTTTGATCTTTATTCTTGAATTTTACTCCACTATGGTATGTTATGGGGTATTTTTGAACATGGATAAACCGAAGTACGAATCCTTAATATTTATTCTTTTGTCTCACTAGATTCGTTTTCTTTAAAATATTTTTCATCATCCTCAGTCCTAAAAGATGATATTACTTAATATCTTTGGCCTGTAGTACAATGATGAATGATTAACTGATGAATATCTTTGGGCCGTAGTGCAAAGATGAACAGGTGTTTAGATGAACATAATCAACTGGTGATACAAATGAATATCTTTGGCTTGTAGTGCAAAAATGAATATTTGATTCAAGATGTATATTGATTGATGTTACAGGGATAAAATATTGATGATGAACTTTTAAATCTTAGAAGATAGTAGAATTCATTCCCTACTTAACTCTTCTAATGAATTGTTGTTTCTGCTGCAGTTGTTGATCTAAAATTTATTGTCTATTATATTCTATTAGATTTTTCCCTGTTGAAGACTAATGATAATTTGTTCTATATTATCTTAGTCATAATATTATTTACTGGGCTAGTTGAGCTCACCCTTTTCCTTTTTGTTCCATTTTTCTTCCTAGGAGGTGAGAATGTAGCGAGTACTAATCGGGGTATGGAATGATGGTTCTAGAAAGTTATTTTAGTAGTCCTCCCCATTTTTATAAAATAATGTATCAATAATTATAATGAGAATTTATTTGAGTGTGGATATTATCTAGAAGACAATATTTGTATTTAAACTCACAGTTTATATGTTGTCATATTTTGCACGACAATTATATTAATATAGTTGTAGTTGTTTCTGTACCACGTTTTGGCGACTCAAAATGGGTGATGTATACCTGTTTTGGGGGCGTCACAATATATATATATATATATAAGCAATAAATCCAAAATTTACGAATAATTTTTTTTATATATATTAACATTAATTGTTAATATTATATTGTGTATCTATGATACGAGTTTCGAGAAGTGGTCAATTTGTGTATTGACTGAAAGATTAGAGTAGAGTTGTGTTTAACAACTTTAGAAACCCTAACCCTAATTTCTGGATAGGGATTCGACAGAAAATGTAATTAAAATAATTGTATCGATGAATACGTGTTTATACTGTATAGAGATTTTGATCAATGATAGATCTAATAAGGTTTAAAATTTGTAAACCCTAATAAGGGATTAGAAACACTAATATCATGTTTAGAAACCCTAACGTATCGTTAGTAACTTTAAACGAATATTGGAAAATCCTAATTTTAAATTCGGGAATCCTAAACCCTAAATTAGGAAACCCTAATCCTAATTGGCAAACCTAAGGTGTTTATTAAACTTAAATATGATTAGAAAACCCAAATTATATTTTTGTTATTTTAATTTCTATTTTGCAAACCCTAATTATAATTTAGAAATTTTATTTTTTATTAAAACCCTAATTTGGAAAATCTAGAAAACTAAGGGTGTAAAACCTAAGATTTAGAACCTTGGGGTTAAAACCCAAGGGTTTGTGCAATTGTCTAGTATGTCATTAAAATCATTTTGCTAAAGACCAAAATACCCTTTTTCATTTCTTTAATTGGTGACTTGTAGAAAGTGCTAGCAACTTTAATTGGTGACCTACTTATTTGACTTTGCATGACTAAAAAAATCCAGCAAATCAGTTCATTATATCAACCATAGCAACATATCATCCTATATATAGATTTGGGAGAGAGAATGTGACACCCCCAAATCTGGATACTTCAATTCCATGGGATTTGGTGTTCACTGTACAAATATCATCTATCTATCTACCCATAATAAATGCAAACCATGCAATAGATAGAAATAAACATCCTCCCCTTATGGGGTTACAACATCCGAATAAAATACAATCCCAAGTTAAACTAACCTTAAACATCTGTGCGGAAACATAAGCAATTAATAAGTCTTAACAACATTAAGTCTTAACACATAAATTCAACATCTCATAAATGCAAGTCTTCATCATTTGTTAACCTTTCCCTTGCCTTTACTAGTAGAAGGCTCGTCTGCTCTTTCGTTCTTAACTACAATGTTATTATTACACAAGAGTGAGCACAATTGCCCACAAGTATAATAATGAAATAACAATGTATAATAACATGCGAGGGAATCGAAGACTTCTGAAATAAAAGCTCAACTTTTGAATCAAGAATGAATAACGAGAATCAAAAGATTTCTGAGGGTCATAAGACCTTGAACTATGTCCTAGGTTAACAAGGGTTATACTTGAAACCTTTAACAGTCATAAGACTGTGGACCTTTCTACTCGTACTTAGGGGGATCAGCCCTTAGTACCATACTGTGCACAATATCTTAACGCTAACGCATAAGTAAATCCCTTTGCAGGGTTGTTCATCTCAGTTTGACATTAGAGTCCGCACCAAAGGAAGTTTGGTTTGGATAAATCAATAAGGGTTCTGAATTTAGAACGTTCATCAACTATGGACTAGTTGAATCAATAAGGATTCGCTAGTCTAACAAGGTTCAGCAATAAATGATATTTATAATGAATAACAATCTCAATAGGTATACAATAGAACAATTATTGTATAACAGAATCATACTTTGAAAAGATAATAAATCTTTAACATAACAAATGAACTTGATTTATAACTTGAATAATGATAACAAGTAGGGTTAGGAAACTTGCCTCGTGCGTAGGCTAAACGATTACTACTTCCGTTCACCACAAATCCTACACACATACCATATGTATTCACGACATTCAATAGTTACATTTTCACTTAATTATTTAATATAAACTCCACTTTATTTAACAAATCATTACCCTTCTAATTTAATTACTTAATTAAATTAGAATATTTTCATTCTCTTACTATTATTACACTCGAATAAATTATTTCATAATAATTTTCGTCGAATATTTATTTTATTCCATAAATATCTCAATTAAAATATTTACTTTATTTTATAAATATTTTAATAATAATTTTCATCGAATATTTATTCTATTCCATAATATCTCAATTAAAATATTTAATTTTTTTTATAAATATTTTAATAATAATTTTCATTGAATATTTATTTATTTATTATTTTTTTTTGTTTTTTTTTGTTTTTTGTTTTTTTTATTTATTTTATTTATTTTTTTAAAAAAAAATTTGACCGCCGGGGCGGGGTAATGTAGTTTGGTAACGCCAGCCGGGGGCAGGGTTACCCAGGTTCATTTTCTGCAGTTTCTGCAGTTCTGCAGTTCGCGAACATAACAAGGCCAAATTAGGCCAAAAATCAATCACAAGTAAAATTATACGTGAATATGGCCATAACTTCCAATTAGTTATTTTTACACGAATTTAGACTTACCCAATCATTGTAATACATATATAATCATTACCCAACATTTATTGAGTGATTTTAACCCATTAAAACACATAATCACATAATTAAATTATATAAATTTCACTGTTGTTGATGTTCTTGAAGGTTTTGAACATAAATCATGAAAATTAATACTACGAGTTCGTTATAACATCGAATCCGTTCATTTAAAGTTTGGTCTCTTCGTATCAACATGCATAATAAAATAAGAGTGTAAATTTTACGAAAACATTTATGTTTGACATACTAAAATCACGTACAAGGCCATATGGCCGTAACCCAAACTCTGTAAATTTTGAAATAACAAGTCATCGTATAACGACATGTTTTATGATACTAATGATATGGTCTACATAATAAATATATAATCAAATACGATTTGATATGACATAACACATATACAACCCATAATCATTACTCATATCTCAATTACAGAGGTTTAAATCAAAAACTATGAAACTCATATTCATGAAACTTATCAACGTAAAATATAAATTGGGAAGGAGGAGATTACCTTGTAGAGTATCAATTAGTAGACTTAGATTCCTCACTCTCAATCTCCTTCACAAACTCACAATTTCTCTCTGAAAGTTTTATCTCTGTGATAATTTTCTAGATTTAGAATAATAAGAAAAGAAAGGAAGAGAAGACGTCGAATAATTAAATTAACTGAGCGCAGAGTGGTCAGTTGGCCCAATCATGGGTTAACTGCTGATAACTCCCCCTAGGGCCTTGTTTGGCTTAACAAGAATAGATTACAAAACCATTTAATTTAATAAAGCTTTATCATATAGTTTAAATCATGTCACAACCATACACAATAACTCAATTATATTATTTAATTTAATATAAAATAAATATAATAATTTCTCACATAGTCACATAATTGAATTTCTCATTCATTAATAATGTTAAATTATTAAATCTCTAATTAATTATTAAATTAATTAAAATACCAATAGGCTTATTAAATATTTCTTTTAATACAATAAGCTCACATACTCACATACTTCGATAATAAAATTCTCCACATTAATTTAATAAATATAACACATATAATTAGATTAATTTATCACAATTGCGTTACTTAATTATTTAATCTAATAATTAAATCATCGAGACAAATATTTATTTAATTCAATAAATATTAAAATTAAATTACAAAAATCTCGTTCGTCACATCTTTCCCCCCTTAAAATGATTCTGTCCCCAGAATCACGACTCAATATTTTCAACCCGTCACATTATCCCCCCCTACAAAGATTCTGTCCTCAGAATCGCTTACACATAATTTAAGTAAATAAATGAGGGTAATTCTTCATCATATTCTCTTCGAGTCCCACGTAGCTTCTTCAGTATTGTGGTTCCTCCAAATCACCTTAACAGAAGGTATAACTTTATTTCTGAGAACTTGATCTTTTCGGTCGAAAATTTGAACAGGAATTTCTTCGTAAGATTAGTCTTCTTCAAAATATAGGGGTTCATATTCAATTACATGCTTGTAATCGGCTTTGTAGGGTCGTAGAACTGAGACATGGAAGACGTTGTGGACATTCTCGAGTATTGGAGGTAAGGCTACCTCATACGCGACTTCTCCGATTCTTCGCAGTACTTCAAAGGGTCCAATGAATCTTGGGCTTAATTTTCCTTTCTTTCTGAACCTGATCTTTCCTTTCTAGGGAGAGACCTTCAAGAAAACATAATTACCCGATTCAAACTCAATATTCTTACGATGTGGATCAGCGTATTTCTTCTGTCTATCTTGGGCTGCTACCAGTCGTGCTGTGATCACTTTGACTATTTCTGCTGTCTGCTGTACCAATTCTGGGCCTAGCAATTGTCTTTCGCCAACTTCATCCCAATAAAGCGGAGTTCTGCACTTTCTGCCGTATAACGCTTCGTAAGGCGGCATGCCTATACTAGCGTGGTAACTGTTGTTGTAACCGAACTCTACGAGCGGTAGATGATCATCCCAATTTCCTTTAAAGTCCATTACACAGGCTCTTAGCATATCTTCTAATGTTTGAATTGTTCTTTTGCTCTATCCGTCTGTTTGAGGGTGGTATGATGTACTCATTCGCAATTGCGTACCCATGCATTCCTACAGACGTTTCCAAAAGTTTGATGTAAAGCGCGGATCCCTATCAAAAACAATTGACACCGGCACCCCGTGGCTCGAAACAATCTCTTTTATGTATAGTCTAGCTAACTAGTCTAAGTTAAATCTGATTTTGATCATAAGGAAGTGTGTGGATTTCGTCAGTCAGTCAACGATAACCCATACTGCGTCGTAGCCTTTCTGAGTCGTCGGAAGGCCAACCACGAAGTCCATTGTAATATGTTCCCATTTCCATTCTGGGATCTCTAACGGTTGTAGCAATCCACTTGGTCTCTGATGTTCTGCTTTTACTTTCTGACAGGTCAGACACTTGGCAACATACTCTGCAACATTACGTTTCAAATTCGGCCACCAGAAATGTTGTCGAAGATCTTGATACATTTTGGTACTACCAGGGTGAATCGAATATCGTGAACTATAAGCCTCGCTCAAAATGTCTTCCTTAATCTCTGTGACTGGCGGTACCCAAATTATGCCCTCAAATCTCAGTATTCCTTCCTTATCCATCTTAAATCTCGGTTCAATTCTTCCAGATATCTTTTTTGTCACCTTCTTAAGTTCTTCGTCCTGAAGTTGAGCCTCCTTAACTTTATCTAGTAGGGTTGTACCAGATTATATCTGAAATAGCTTCTCATCAATCTCCATAAGATCCTTCACTTCTAACTTCAGTTTCTCCATATCTGCAATTAGCTCCTCCTGAGCAGTCAACATCATCAATTTCTCACGACCCTTTCTACTTAAGGCGTCGGCAACCACATTTACTTTACCCAGATGGTATAAAATCTCACAGTCGTAATCCTTAATTAATTCCAACCATCTTCTTTGACGCATATTCAAATCCTTCTGTGTGAAAACATATTTCAGACTCTTGTGGTCCGTATATATTTCACACTTCTCCACGTAGAGATAGTGCCTCCAAATTTTCAAAGCAAAAATAACTGCAGCTAACTCCAAGTCGTGGGTCGGATACCCCTTCTCATAATCCTTCAATTGTCGTGATGCATACGCAATAACTTTGCCGTTTTACATCAGCACACAGCCAAGTCCTTTATGCGACGCATCACTATAAACAACAAAATTTCCTATATCATCCGGAAGAGATAACACAGGTGTCGTACTTAACCTCTTCTTTAATTCCTGAAAACCTTCCTCACACTTATCCGTCCAAACAAATTTCACAGCTTTTCAGGTTAAATTCGTTAGTGGAGTTGCGATCTTGGAAAAGTCTTGAATGAATCTTATATAATATCCTGCCAATCCAAGAAACCTTCTTACTTCCAATGGCATTCTCAGCTGATCCCAATTAATCACGGCTTCTACTTTTGATGGATCTACCGAAATTCTGTTTTTATCAATTACGTGACCAAGAAATTGTATTCGCTCGATCCAAAATTCACATTTCAAAAACTTAGCATACAACTTCTCCCTTCTCAATACCTCTAACGTTAATCTCAAATGCTCTTCGTGTTCTTCTTTGATTTTTGAATATACCAAAATGTCGTCTATAAATACCACTACGAATTTGTCCTAAAATGGCTTGAACACTCCATTCATTAGTCCCATAAATGCTGCAGGAGCATTTGTTAAACCAAATGGCATTACCAAAAATTCGTAGTGACCATATCGTGTTTTGAACGCTGTCATCGGTACATCCTCTGGCCTCACCTTCAGTTGATGATAACCGCTTCTCAAGTCTATCTTGGAAAAATATATTGCTCCTTTCAATTGATCAAACAGGTCGTCGATCCTCGGTAATGGATATCTGTTCTTAATCGTGACCTTATTTAGTTCTCTGTAGTCAATGCAGAGCTGCATTGATCCGTCCTTCTTTTTCACAAATAACACCGGCGCTCCCCACGGCGATACGCTCGGTTGGATGTACTTCTTGTCCAGTAATTCTTGTAGTTGTACCATTAATTCTTTCATCTCTACTGGTGTCATTCGGTATGGTGCCTTCGATATTAGAGCAGTTTCGGGTGCTAAATAGATCACGAAATCTACCTCTCTATCTGGTGGAAGTCCTGGCAAATCGTCTGTAAATACGTCGACGAAGTCCCTCACGATCGATATTTCTTCTACCTTCGGATTCTCTTTTCGACTGTTGACTATGTAAGCTAAGTAACCTACACAGCCTTGTCTTAATAACTTCCTGGCCTGCATCATCGTCAGACAACTCGCTTGTCTAGGCAACTTGCTGCCATAAAACACAACCTTTGACGGAGTCATAAGGTTAATACGCTTCTTTTAGCAATCAATTACAGCCCCATAATTGAATAACCAATCCATTCCCATTATAACGTCAAATTCCCCAAGTCGAATAGGGATAAGATCTACGTTCATGATATTACCCTTAATATCCACTCTACAGTTCTTATACATGTACTTAACAGGGATTATCTCTCTATTCGTAATTTCTATGTTCATGGGATATTCCAACTCATCCTTAAGCAAATCTAAACTATTAGCAAAGTCATCGGATATAAAGGAACAAGTAGCACCCGAATCAAATAAAACATAGACATTAATTTTATTGATCGGAATGATACCTGACACCACATCACGAGACTGAACTGCATCCTGCACCGTCATGTTGAAAGTCCTAGCGGTCGGTGGGTTTGTTACGGTTGGCCCGGTGATAGAAAAGGCATTTCCACTGTTGTTTCCCCGGTTTCCCCCTGATCATGACCCTCCCGATCCCTTCTTAGGACAGTCTCTTGCCAAATGATCTTTTGAACCACTGGTGAAGCAGACACCCTTCTTTGCATTTGAACAGTTTGGTGCTATGTGGCCTTCCTGACCACAATTGTAGCACACTCGCTTCCCTTTCATGCAAACTCCCAAATGAGCTTTTTCGCAGTTTGAGCACGCTTCGATCTTTTTCTTCTGCCTTCCTTGTTGACTTCTAGCTAACGAGTTATCCGTCCACTTCCTCTTCTGATTATGACTACCCCCAGTGCTACTCCCACCAGTCTTGTTATTACCTTCATTCTCACTCTTCTTCTTCTTCTGCTCTTGATTATACTTGGTCACCGCATCGCTTCCACCTTCAGCGAGGATGGCCTTTTCCAGTACTCCAGCAAAAGTGTTTATCTGAAACATTGATACCTTACTATATACCCAAGGCTTTAGTCCTTGTTCGAATCTTCTGGCTTTTCTCTCGTCCGTGTGTAGTTGATACGGGGCGAACCTCGCTAACTCGTTGAATCTAGCCGCATAATCAGGTACGCTCATATTTCCCTGCTTTAATTCTAGAAATTGAACCTCCATCTGGTTCTGCGAGCTGGTTGGGAAATACATCTCCAAGAACATCTCTTTAAATCTCTCCCAAGTAATTACACCTTCACCTCCTCGCACTTTGTTTGCTTGCCACCAATAGCTAGCTTCAGACTTCAGTATAAATGTTGTAAAAACGGTCTTCTGATCTTCTCTAACCCTAGCAACTTCGAAAACCTTCTTCATCTCCATAACCCACGTTTGAGCCTCGATCGGGTTCATGGAACCCTTAAACTCTGGCGGTCCTACTGCCTTGAAATCCTTAAATGTAGTATTTGGTGGAGCTTGAGGTTGATTATTCATTGCTCCAATCAGTAAGTTAACCAACTGTTGAACGGGATTATCATTGGCATTATTGTTATTATTTGTTAACTCTTCCTGAGCTGGTTGACATTGTTGTCTTCTTCTTGGCGGCATATTTCTGTTAAAATATATGCTTATTAAATCTCTATTAAATTCTCTAAATAGTTAAGACTTAACTCAACAATTAATTATAATTATTTAACACATCATCTCAAATAAGTTAATATAATTAATTCAAACCAAAAGTTTTACATCAAACGATAGCATAACTGCTATTTACATCAACCATCCTGAGATAAAGAATCCACAGGATTTAAATATTAAAATATTCCTTCGTTCATAAACATATCGGAATTACACAAAAAAATTAATAAAAGTCTTTCACATAATTAAGAAAATCCTATCACTGCTGGTTAAGGCGCTGAATAGCATTGGTACGCTCCTCTTCCATGATGCGAGACATCGTCCTGTGATCCAGCATGTACGATGGAAGTCCTTCGAATTGGATGGGGTACCTCAAAACTCGATCCTTGGCCTCATCCATTGCATAATTAAGTGTGGAGTATGTCTCTCCAAGCTTTGCCTTCTTTGCACAACCATCCTCTTCCGCAAGATCAGCACGACGCGACTCTCTTACCCAGCCTTCCTCTGCTATGATCAGCTTTTCAGAGCTTTCCTTCAGTTCCTTCTTCAACTTTTCTATCTCCGCGGTCTTATCTTCGGTTTGACCCTTCTCGTGGACCAAATCCCATTCTACATTTCCCAGTCGTGAGTGAAGAGTCGAAATCTCCCTCTCCTTCTGTTCTAGAGTAATCTGCTGAACAGTAGCCCGCTCAGTTAGATCCTGCACCTCATCTCGTAGCTCCACGTTACGGTCGTATAATGTGTCGTACATCTCAGCATCGATGGAATGCTTTGGAAACTCCTCTTCTTCCTCTTCCTCGTTAAATTCCTCCTCAGGATCAGTCTTAGGTTCATGCTCCTGACCAACAATGGTGATCAATGGAGATTACTCCCTCTGTACCAACTGTTCCCTAACGACATGAATGTCTCTGGCTCCTTCTCTGTAGGTACTGTAGGTACTTGGGGTTCCTCCTCCCCTGCTCGACTAGTCACTCCAACGTCAGACATCCTGACAATAAAATATCAAGTTTTAATTACTAAGTTGTACTAGTGAGCACATAATTTAACACATAAACACATAAAGTCTTTTATTATCTTCAATGAATTACAAAAATTCATTTCCTAGAACTCGATAAGAGTTTTCCATCACTATGTTCTTCCTATAAGACTACTACCTAATTTTGTTCCCCCACCTAAGGTTCATAACCTACAGCTCTGATACCAACATATGACACCCCCAAATCTGGGTGCTTTAATTCCACGGGATTTGGTGTTCACTGTACAAATATCATCTATCTATCTACCCATAATAAATGCAAACCATGCAATAGATAGAAATAAACATCCTCCCCTTATGGGGTTACAACATCCGAATAAAATACAATCCCAGGTTAAACTAACCTTAAACATCTGTGCGGAAACATAAGCAATTAATAAGTCTTAACAACATTAAGTCTTAACATATAAATTCAACATCTCATAAATACAAGTCTTCATCATTTGTTAACCTTGCCCTTGCCTTTACTAGTAGAAGGCTCGTCTGCTCTTTTGTTCTTAACTGCAATGTTATTATTATGCAAGAGTGAGCACGATTGCCCACAAGTATAATAATGAAATAACAATGTATAATAACATATGAGGGAATCGAAGACTTCTGAAATAAAAGCTCAACTTTTGAATTAAGAATTAATAACGAGAATTAAAAGATTTCTGAGGGTCATAAAACCTTGAACTATGTCCTAGGTTAACAAGGGTTATACTTGAAACCTTTAACAGTCATAAGACTATGGACCTTTCTACTCGTACTTAGGGGGATCAGCCCTTAGTACCATACTGTGCACAATATCTTAACGCTAACGCATAAGTAAATCCCTTTGTAAGGTTGTTCATCTCAGTTTGACATTAGAGTCCGCACCAAAGGAAGTTTGGTCTGGATAAATCAATAAGGGTTTTGAATTTAGAACGTTCATCAACTATGGACTAGTTGAATCAATAAGGATTCGCTAGTCTAACAAGGTTCAACAATAAATGATATTTATAATGAATAACAATCTCAATAGGTATTCAATAGAACAATTATTGTATAACAGAATCATACTTTGAAAAGATAGTAAATCTTTAACATAACAAATGAACTTGATTTATAACTTGAATAATGATAAGAAGTAGGGTTAGGAAACTTGTCTCGTGCGTAGACTAAACGATTAATACTTCCGTTCGCCAGAAATCCGACACACATACCATATGTATTCACGATATTCATTAGTTACATTTTTACTTAATTATTTAATATAAACTCCACTTTATTTAACAAATCATTACCCTTCTAATTTAATTACTTAATTAAATTAGAATATTTTCATTCTCTTACTATTATTACACTCGAATAAATTATTTCATAATAATTTCCATCGAATATTTATTTTATTCCATAAATATCTCAATTAAAATATTTACTTTATTTTATAAATATTTTAATAATAATTTTCATCGAATATTTATTTTATTCCATAAATATCTCAATTAAAATATTTATTTTATTTTATAAATATTTTAGTAATAATTTTCATCAAATATTTATTTTATTCCATAATATCTCAATTAAAATATTTAATTTATTTTATAAATATTTTAATAATAATTTTCATCGATTATTTATTTATTTATTATTTTTTTTTATTTTTTTATTTTTTTATTTTATTTTATTTTATTTTATTTTATTTTATTTTATTTTATTTGACCGCCGGGGCGGGGTAATGTAGTTTGGTAACACCCGCCGGGAGTGGGGTTACCCAGGCTCATTTTCTGCAGTTTCTGCAGTGCTGCAGTTCGCGAACATAACAAGGCCAAATTAGGTCAAAAATCAATCACAAGTAAAATTATACGTGAATATGGTCATAACTTCCAATTAGTTATTTTTACACGAATTTAGATTTACTCAATCATTGTAATACATATATAATCATTATCCAACATTTATAGAGTGATTTTAACCCATTAAAACACATAATCACATAATTAAATTATAAAAATTTCACTGTTGTTGATGTTCTTGAAGGTTTTGAACATAAATCATGAAAATTAATACTACGAGTTCGTTATAACACCGAATCCGTTCATTTAAAGTTTGGTCTCTTCGTATCAACATGCATAATAAAATAAGAGTGTTAATTTTACGAAAACATTTATGTTTGACATACTAAAATCACGTATAAGGCCATATGGCCATAACCCAAACTCTGTAAATTTTGAAATAACAAGTCATCGTATAACGACATGTTTTATGATACTAATGATATGGTCTACATAATAAATATATAATCAAATACGATTTGATATGACATAACACATATACAACCCATAATCATTACTCATATCTCAATTACAGAGGTTTAAATCAAAAACTATGAAACTCATATTCATGAAACTTATCAACGTAAAATATAAATTGGGAAGGAGGAGATTACCTTGTAGAGTATCAATTAGTAGACTTAGATTCCTCACTCTCAATCTCCTTCACAAACTCACAATTTCTCTCTGAAAGTTTTATCTTTGTGATAATTTTCTAGATTTAGAATAATAAGAAAAGAAAGGAAGAGAAGACGTCGAATAATTAAATAAATTGAGCGCAGAGTGGTCAGTTGGCTCAATCATGGGTTAACTGCTGATAACTCCCCCTAGGGCCTTGTTTGGCTTAACAAGAATAGATTACAAAAATATTTAATTTAATAAAGCTTTATCATATAGTTTAAATCATGTCACACCCATACACAATAACTCAATTTTATTATTTAACTTAATATAAATTAAATATAATAATTTCTCATAAATTCACATAGTCACATAATTGAATTTCTCATTCATTAATAATGTTAAATTATTTAATCTCCAATTAATTATTAAATTAATTAAAATACCAATAGGCTTATTAAATATTTCTTTTAATACAATAAGCTCACATGCTCACATACTTCGATAATAAATTTCTCCACATTAATTTAATAAATATAACACATATAATTAGATTAATCTATCACAATTGCATTACTTAATTATTTAATCTAATAATTAAATCATCGAGACAAATATTTATTTAATTCAATAAATATTAAAATTAAATTACAAAAATCTCGTTCGTCACAGAGAAAGTTATTAAACTTAACTTATTTTTCAACCTAGCTCTCACCAACTAATTCTCTCTCAACACCGTCTAAAATTAAAAGTAGATTAGTCATAAAACACCTCTCTAAAACACCAATATCAGATTGGAGAGCTAAGATCAAGAATTTAAAGCTAGAAGGTATAAACCTATTTTTGTTTTTTGATCTTATATGCTAAGACAACTTTTGTGTTTATGTATTTAGATTTTTTCCTAGATAATGTTTAATGATGATCTATGTTGATATAACAAAGATCCATAGCATCAAAATGCTTTAAAATCGAGTTTTTTCAAAACTGTCAAGAACACGATTTGTGGTCTGACAAGCTAATGTCAGGAGCCACACGATTTTTCTTGTTTGATCTTTTGGTTTGGTAGTCTGGTATGAGGTCTTTTATTTGCAAGTGGTAGTATAGCCATTAGATGTCTATATCGTGTGTTATAGACGGTCAAAACCCGTTGACCGGGCATGACCAGTCAAATTCTGGGTAACCTAGAAAGTTCTAAAACTGAGTCTGACAACATCTTCAAGCTTCTTGATCTGTCAGGTAATACGTGATTTGATGTTGTTGTTATCTAAATGTTGTAGCTGGTAATATGGTCTTTAAATATATGACTTTCGACCATTCAAATCATCAGTATATCGAAAGTAGAAGGTGGTCAAACCATGCCACTCGATCACGTTTTAATTTTCTGGAAAACCCAGAAATGGGATGAACTTGTTTTCTGACAACATTTGACCGGATTAAATCTGGCAGATGTGTTGTTTTTTATCTGATCTGTTGCTTCGTATATATTCCTTGACACAAGGAGTACCTACTGGAACCATTTGATCACATAAATCGTGAACAGAACCTAGATTAAAATTACCTAGAAAGTGCCTAGACGAACTGCCGGGTTTCTGGGAAAACCCAGAAACCGTCTGACAAGTACTTTGAAAGCACAGATCGTCTTTATGTGTTGCTGTATGACCGTGCTATGTATTGTAACTTGTAGTGTTACATAAACACAATAAGATCCGAGTCTTATATTGAACAGATCATGCAAGAAACAGAAGATTAAAGCTGATCAAAGTTAACATCTTGATACTGCCGGCTGTCAGTGTTCTTGAGCTCAAGAACACCAACAGCGACGCTAAGTGTCGTTAAAGGCCTACAGCTACGGTTTAATTATATTTTAATTTCTGAATTTTCGAAAATTATTTAAAAATTAGAAATAAATTATAAAAATTACCAAAAATGGTTTTAAAAATTATTTTAAATTCTAAAAAATAACTTTTAATTATTTGGGATATTTTTCATTAATAATATTAATTATTTGAATAAAAATGATATTTAATTTATTTAATTAGTATATTAAATAAATTAGAGAAAAATAATTTAATATTATGAAAAATTATTTTAAATAAGAAAAATGTATTTAAAAATATTTTGAGTTATAAAATATAACTTCTAATATTCTTGAAGAATTTTTATTAATAAATTAATATTAATGATATTAGATTTATTTAATTATTAAATTAAATAAATAAGTTAAAAATGATTTTATTGATTTAAAAATCATTTTAAATAAGAATAAAGTGTTAGAAAATATTTTAAATTATAAAGTATAATATTCAATATATTTGGAGAATTCTCATTAATATTAATGATATTAGATTTATTTAATTATTATATTAAATAAATAAATTAAAAATTGTTTTATTGATTTAAAAATCAATTAAAATGAGAAAAATGATTCAAAAATATTTTAAGTTATAATAAATGACTTTTAATATTTTGATAATAATTTCATTACTATTTAAATATTAATGGTAATTATTTAAAATTGATTTTTATTATTTTAAAAATCATTTAAGTAGAATATTAATGATTTAAAAATATTTTAAGTTATTAATAATAACTTTAATATATTGACAAGTATAACATTAATATTTTTATATTATTAAATATTAATGATGATAAGATTATTTGATAATGAAATCATTTAAAAATGATTTGGATGTTGAAAAAATTATTATAAATTATAAAAATTGTTTATAAATTATTAAAAGCTTCCGAAAAATATTATGAACGATATTTGACTTATCTAAAATAATATTAAAGCTTAGAGACCGAGTATAATTGATAATAAATGTGTTAATTGTGGGATAGGGTGACCAGAACACCGAGATGAGACCGAAGTTCGACCAGATCAAACTAGTTAGACTTGATAAGTGTTTATATAGGTTATAAACACTAATGTGGCTATGTGGTAATGTGCCTAGGAGAAGTTTAACTGTAAAATACAGTGGTGCGTGTTGTGAATTATTGTGCTAATTGTGAGACCGATATTTTGATTATAGGTCTTTCAAACACATATAAGTTTATTGTGTAGCTGTAATCAGCGGAGAAGGCAAGTTTCCTAACTCAACCTTGAGTTAATATTGTTTAAATATTATAGTGGTTAATTATTGTTAATTATACCAAGTCCAAGAATTTATTGTTGATTATTCACAATTAGTGCATGTTTAATAATTCAAACTAAATTACTGAATCAGAAAATATATATTCGTAGAATAATTGTTGTTGGATATTCATATCCGTAGAAGATAGAATTGACAGTACAGATAATTCATGTTTATTGTCAAATTATGTTGAGAAATGTCTTAGCCAATTATTCTGGCTAGACGAACTTTTGTTATAACTTGATAGGTTCGAGAAGAGAATTCAATTATTATTGATAGATCGATGCCAATTATATAAAGGGAACATTTTTAGTCTTATATTCGACCATTGCGCGCGACTTAAGTATTGTCAATAATATAGGGTACAAGGAGTTGGCCGGCTCTAAGTACTTGCAGAGGGGTATGTGTAAGACTCCAAATTATTAATAAATAAAATTTAATTTCCTCTATTTATTATTTTGAAATAGTAACGGTTAAATTGATTAATGAGGTTAGTTATGGGTAAAATGCGTAAATATTTCAAATAAGCAGGTGGTTATAAAATATTCATTGTTGTCGGAGAATATTCGTTTGGTCGTATAATATTCTTGCTGTCGGGGAATATTCGTACGACGGCGCAGCTTTGTGTGGGCCCCATAACAGAAAGCGATTGGATGAAGAAAACGACAAGTATAAGTTGTTTATAAATAACGGCGTAGTTGTTGCCGTTAATACTATTGAAATACCCGGTGGTTAAAACACAGTAATACGCGTTGTTGCACAGTAGCACACGGTATTGCACCAATTATTAATTTTTACGTAAGAAGACACTACTAAATAATTGTTACAATAATTACTATTCAATATTTTATTTTATTGATTCAATAATTGTTGCGTTGATATTTTATATTACTGTTGTTTTAATAATTGTCACTACACAGTATTTTCCATTATCAAAGCAATAATTCATATTATTCGAATAATATTATTAGATAACATTATTGGCAATGTCTAGAAAGTTCTGTCTAAGGAGAGGTTTGGTCACCTAATTGCGCGCCAGTAAGGAGAAATTCTTATTGGAAAGCCCCCTCTTTCCTGGGAACGGCCTGGTTGTCAGTATTGTGATTCTGTAATATTATTTATGAATAATTAATTATTGATTTATATGATGAGAAAAATATTGATTTTATGTGGATATAGATGGAGAAAATTTTTAATGTGACAATTGTTGAAAATTAATATTTTATCTTTTTCTGATAAAATAATTCATTTAAATATATTATTTTAATAATATATTAATGGTGATATTTTTACAATGAATGTGGGATATATGAATAAATGAGAAAGAGTATTTTTGTTGGATTAAATGTTTAACACATGTTTGGTGTGTTGGTGGATATAATTCTTGACAGAAAATTTATTATAGACTGTAAAATCAGTCGTTTATGGATTTCGGTCAATTTCGGTTTGGAATTTAGAAAAACTTTCTTCTGCAAAGTTGTAGAGAATTGAATTTCCTATATAAACTCGTTAGATTCAAATTTTCTGATAAAAGGGCTATTTATTATGAATTATTGAAGTTCCGAAGTTTCGAAATAATTGATTTTTGAAAGTTTTAATTGTTTTATAAAAGAAAAACGTTTTTGTCTAGAAGGTGGGCATGTGGGAAATGTTAGAAACTAATTTCAAAGGATGCGTATGAATTTTATTATTAATAATATATTTTATTAAATTTTCTGTTTTGGTGTTCTAAGCATTTTCCTATAAATAGGGTGTTTAGGTTAGAATTGAAAATCGCACCAGAAACTGAAAATTTCTCTCTTTCTCTCTCGATATATTGAGCGTATTCTTGTGAGTATTTTAATGCTTTCAGTGTTGCTATACGGTGCAAGTTCAAGTCATAGCCTATATCCGATTTTTCAACTAAAGTAATGTCTTTACGAGGTAAGGGATGTTATTTTATTCAAAAATGATATTATTTCTTCAATATCATTATGCCAAAATATTGGTTGGAAATTTTTATCAAATTTGGAACTTTTCATGTCGGGGTTACTATTCATGAGTTACTATTCTCGAGTTACTATTCACGAGTTACTATTTACCGAAAAATAAATTTTTTTCTTTTTGTCCAAAATATCTATTATGGATACTAGCTTTGATTGTATCCATGTTTTGATCATTCTTGAATTTTACTCCACTATGATTGTTTATGAGGTATTTTTGGACATGGATAAACTGTAATAGAATCCCTAATATTTGTTCTTTTGCTTCACTGGATTCGTTTTCTTTAAAATATTTTTCATCATCATCAGTCCTAAATGATAATATTAATGAATATCTTTGGCCTGTAGTGCAAAGATGAATGATTTCTGATGAATATCTTTGGCCCGTAGTGCAAAGATGAACATGTGTTGAGATGAACATGACCAACTGATGAATATCTTTGGTTTGTAGTGCAAAGATGATTATTGATTGATGTTACAGAGATAAAATGTGATGATGGACTTTTAAATTCATAGATAATCGTAGATTTCATTCTCTACGTAACTCTTCTATGAATTATTATTTTTCGCTGCGAATATTAATTTAAAACTTATTGTCTATTGTATTCTATTAGATTTTTCCCTGTTGAAGACTAACGATAATTTGTTCTGTATTATCTTAGTCATAATATTCTTTACTTGGCTAGTTGAGCTCACCCTTTTCCTTTTTGTTCCATTTTTCTTAGGAGGCGAGAATGTAGCGAGTACTAGTCGGGGTATGGAATGATGGTTCTAGAAGTTATTTTAGTAGTCCTCACCATTTTTGTGAAATAATGTATCAATAATTGTAATGAGGACTTATTTGAGTGTGGATATTGTCTAAATGATAATATTTGTATTTAAACTCACAGTTCTTGTGTTGTAATAATAAAGACGTAGTTGTTTCTGTACCATGTATTTTGGCGACTCAGAATGGGTGTTGTATACCTATTTTGGGGGTGTCACAGTTGGTATCAGAGCTTAGGGATATGATCTATGGCGGAGATCGAGGAATAGAACTAAGAGGGGAGAGACGAGTAAATCCTTCGCTAGTGTGTCCTACCTAAGCTTATTTGTTGGTCGGTCATAATATAGGGATATTATGTGATATGTTAATTTGTTAAATTAACCCTTGTTTTATGGCAGTATTTGAGAATGTCGACTGAGAATGTTAACAGTGGAGTAAATGAGACGGTGGACATGCCTATACTCACCAACGAGGAGAACGTGCAACAGGCTGGCAATGTTCCTCTTGTGAACAACACCACTGAGCAGACGATGAACGATGAGATGTTTAGAAGCTTTTTGCGATTCATGCAAAACCAGACGAAGGAGATTCCTGTTCAAAATATAGGAAGAAACAACGGCAACGCACAGCTGGTCACAACCAAGCAGTTCAAAGAGTTGGGACCACCAGAATTCTGGGGAAAGTCGGATCCGATTAAGGCGGAGACATGGGTCAAGCAAATTACCAAGATATTTGATGTCTTGGGATGCACAGAGGAACAGAAGGTTCCATTCTCCACCTTTATGTTCCGTGGCGAGGCAAACTACTGGTGGGAATCTGTGAAGCGTACCCATCCAGTCGCACTCAGCATGTCTTGGGAGACATTTCAGAAATTGTACAATGACAAGTACTTTCTTGAAAGTATTCGTCATATGAAGGAGGTAGAGTTTATTAGACTGGAATAGAATAACATGACGGTGTCCCAATACGAGGCGAAGTTTGCAGAGTTGTCTAGGTTTACACCTCATTTGGTGGAGAATGAGGAACGTATGACGCGGATGTTTCTGAGAGGTTTGAAACCCGGCATACGTCAATATCTCATTTCTCATAAATTTTCTCTTTATTCAGATGTTGTCAACAGGGCTCAATTATTAGAGCGAGATAACGAGTACAGTCAACCGAGGGACCACAACCAGGATCATATCGGTGACAACAGTCATCAGAACAATGATAACCAGCGGAGAAAGAAAAATACAGACAAGAATGGCAACCACTCTGGTGGTAATCGTGGCTATGAAAATAGAAGAAGCGAGTCGGGAGGAGATTTTAAAAAGAGGAGATTCAACAATGACAATACGAAGACGTCAGCACCAGCAGCAACTGGTTCCAAGGGAGGAGAACGACCACCGGTTATATGCTATAAGTGCGGAAAAGAAGGACATATCAGCCCAAACTGCCCACAACAGTTTAAGGTATGTTATAATTATGGAAAGGAAGGACATATCGCTCAAGATTGCACTGTAGCGAAACTAAGTCCAGTGGGGATGGTGACTCAAAAAGCTGTCCCAGAAAAGTCAAAGTCAACGGTTCCTGGAAGAGCGTTTATCGTGACTGGTCAACATGCGAGGAACCCAAACGAGGTGATCACGGGTAAGCTAATCATAAATTCATGCGAAGTTTATACCTTACTAGATACTGGTGCTACCCATTCATTTATTTCTCCTGCTTGTGCTCAACGTTTAAACTTGACTCCGGAGAAGTTAGATTTTGATTTATCTGTGAAGACTCTGTTAGGAGAAACTTTCATCACATCCACTGTTTATAAATCTTGTGTGATCCAAGTTGGCACCATCACCTTACCTGTTGACCTTATCTCTTTAAAGATACTTGCTTTTGATGTGATTTTAGGGATTGATTGGTTAACTACTCATCATGCCAAAATTGATTGTTTTCGTAAGGTTGTTAGTTTTCATATTCCTAACCAACCTGTTGTACGAATTCAAGCAACTAAGCCATTAAAATCAATCACTGTTATATTAAGCCATAAAGTCATTCATTTATTAAAAAATGGATGTCAAGCTTTCTTAGCCCATGTTATGGATTTGAATAAAAACACGTCAAATTTGAATAATATTCCTGTTGTTAAAGACTTTCCTGACGTATTTCCTGAAGAACTTCCCGGTCTACCCCCAGAACGTGAAGTTGAATTCTTTATTGATCTTGAACCTGGTACAAAGCCCATTTCTAAGACCCCATATCGAATGGCTCCTATTGAACTTCAGGAATTAAAGGTCCAACTACAAGAGTTGTTGGACATCAGTTTCATTCATCCTAGTACATTTTCTTGGGGTGCTCCTGTTTTATTTGTAAAGAATAAAGACGGGAGTATGCGACTTTGCATTAATTATCGGGAATTAAACCATGTCACTATCAATAATAGGTATCCGCTACCTCGTATTGATGACCTATTTGACCAGTTACAAGGAGCACAATTCTTTTCAAAGATCGATCATCGTTCTGGATATCATCAGCTGAAGGTTAAAACTGAGGATATTCCGAAGACTGCCTTCAGAACTCGGTACGGGCATTATGAATTCCTAGTCATGTCATTTGGATTGACTAATGCTCCTGCGACTTTTATGGATATGATGAACCGAGTATTCAAGGATTATTTGGATCAATTCTTTGTTGTCTTTATTGATGACATCCTCATATATTCCAAAAGCCGTGAAGATCATGAGAACCATTTGAAGCTGGTACTCCAAAGGCTGCGTGACAACAAGTTATATGCTAAGTTGAAGAAATGCGAGTTCTGGCTTGAGGAAGTAACATTCCTGGGGCACGTGGTGTCAAAATATGGAGTATCTGTTGACCTGACGAAGATTGAAGCAATACAAAGTTGGGAGCAACCAAAGACGGTGACCGAAGTACGTAGCTTTCTGGGATTAGCTGGTTATTATCGGAGATTCGTGGAAGGGTTTTCTCGAATCGCTACCGCGTTAACTCAGCTGACTCAAAAAGATATCAAATTCGTATGGAGCGAGGAATGCGAGAAGAGATTCCAAGAGCTTAAGAGGAGACTCATTTCGGCACCTGTTTTGACCATACCATCTGGTTCGGATGGATTTGTTATCTACAACGATGCTTCAGGCAAAGGGCTAGGATGTGTTCTCATGCAGCGTGGGAAAGTTATAGCCTATGCCTCGCGACAACTTAAAAAATATGAGAGGAATTATCCTACTCATGATCTAGAGTTGGCAGCAGTCGTTTTCGCGCTAAAGATCTGGAGGCATTATCTATATGGGGAGAAAGTGGAGATATATTCAAACCATAAAAGCCTCAAATATTTCTTCACTCAAAAAGAACTCAACATGCGGCAACGACGTTGGCTCGAGCTGTTGAAAGATTACGACCACACTATTCAATACCATCCTGGAAAAAAGTAAACGTGGTAGCTGACGTGTTGAGTAGAAGATCATATGCAGGAATAAGTGCGATGATGTCAAGTATACGCATAGAACCAACTTTAATCGATAAAGTTAAAGTTGTTCAAGCCACAGACCCGGAGCTGATGCGTATGAAGAAGAAAGTGCAAGAAGGTGCTATTCCAGAAGCAAGAATCGATGAAGAAGGAATACTTCGAGTCCACTCCAGACTTTGTGTTCCTAATGATTCTAATTTGAAGTACAAAATCATGATGGAAGCACACAATACACCATTTGCAATCCATCTTGGAAGTACTAAAATGTATCGTGATCTTCGACATACATTTTGGTGGAACAATATGAAGAGAGAGATTGCAAATTTATCTCGAGGTGTTTAACTTGTCAACGTGTAAAGGCGGAACATCAAGTGCCAAAGGGTCCATTGCAACCACTTAAGATTCCGAAATGGAAGTGGGAACACATTACCATGGATTTCGTTACGGGTCTTCTCACGGTTTCTCAAGGCATAAATGCTATTTGGATAATTGTTGATAGATTAACCAAGTCTGCTCATTTCTTGTCGATACGAGAGACTTGTTCCCTTGAACGTCTTGCTAGTATGTACGTGAATGAGATTGTGAGGTTGCATGGCATGCCAGTATCCATAGTTTCGGATCGTGACCCAAGATTCACTTCAAGATTTTGGGTAAGCTTGCAAAAAGCTATGGGCACGGATTTACAATTTAGTTCGGCTTACCATCCTCAAACAGACGGGCAATCAGAGAGGACTATTCAAACTCTTGAAGATCTATTAAGACTCTGTGTCCAAGATTTCAAAGGGAGTTGGGATAAGTACCTACCATTGGTGGAATTCTCCTACAATAACAGTTATCAGGCAAGTATAGGTGTGGCTCCATTTGAAGCATTGTATGGACAAAACTGCCGCTCTCCAGTATATTGGGATGAGGTGGGAGAAGCAACATTGTTAGGACCAGAGTTGGAACGAATGACTACAGGGAAATATCCAAACGATTCGACAACGTATACAAACGGCACATGATCGACAAAAGAGTTATGCGGATCTTCATCGAAAGGACGTGGAATTTGACATTGAGGATCATGTATTGTTACGTGTGGCTCCATGGAAATGAGTTACAAGATTTGGGAAGAGAGAAAAGCTCAATCCACGATTTATTGATCCATTTTAGATTCTTGACCGAGTAGAAAATATGGCCTATAAACTCGCGTTACCTCCAAGTATGTCTCGTGTTCATAATATTTTTCATATATCTGTGCTACGTAAATATGTGAAAGACCTAAACCACGTTATTAAGTTATAACCGGACGAGATAGCCGAAGACTTAACGTACGAAGAGGTACCTATCAAGATCTTGGATAGGAAGGAGCATGTCCTACGCACGAAGGTTATACCACAAGTTAAAGTTTTGTGGAGAAACCATGCTATTGAAGAAATGACCTGGGAAAAGCGAGGTATCCTCATCTTTTCGAAACACCAGGTACGTACGTCAATTTCGAGGACGAAATTTCATAAAGAGGGGAGGTTGTAAGACCCCAAATTATTAATAAATAAAATTTAATTTCCTCTATTTATTATTTTGAAATAGTAAGGGTTAAATTGATTAATGAGGTTAGTTAAGGGTAAAATGCACAAACATTTCAAATTAGCAGGTGGTTATAAAATATTCATTGTTGTCGAAAAGTATTCGTTTGGTCGTGCAATATTCTTGCTGTCGGAGAATATTCGTACGACGGCGCAGCTTTGTGTGGGCCCCATAACGGAAAGCGATTGGATGAAAAAAATGACAAGTATAAGTTATTTATAAATAACGGGGTAGTTATTACCGTTAATACTATTGGAATACCCGGTGGTTAAAACACAGTAATACGCGTTGTTGCACAATAGTACATGGTATTGCACCAATTATTGATTTTTACGTAAGAATGCATTACTCAATAATTGTTACAGTAATTACTGTTCAGTATTTTATTTTATTGATTCAATAATTGCTGCGTTGATATTTTATATTACTGTTGTTTTAATAATTATCCCTACACAGTATTTTCCATTATCAAAGCAATAATTCATATTATTCGAATAATATTATTAGATAATATTATTGGCAATGTCTATAAAGTTCTGTCTAAGGAGAGGTTTGGTCACCTAATTGCGCGCCAGTAAGGAGAAATCCTTATTGGAAAGCCCCCTCTTTCCTGGGAACGGCCTGGTTGTCAGTATTGTGATTCTGTAATATTATTTATGAATAATTAATTATTGATTTATATGATGAGAAAAATATTGATTTTATGTGGATATAGATGGAGAAAATTTTTAATGTGACAATTGTTAAAAATTAATATTTTATCTTTTTCTGATAAAATAATTCATTTAAATATATTATTTTAATAATATATTAATGGAGATATTTTTACCATGAATGTGTGATATATGAATAAATGAGGAGGAAGAGTATTTTTGTTGGATTAAATATTTAACACATGTTTGGTGTGTTGGTGGACACAATTCTTGACCGAAAATTTATTATAGACTGTAAAATCGTCCGTTTATGGATTTCGGTCAATTTTTATTTGGAATTTAGAAAACCGTTCTTCTACAAAGTTGTAGAGAATTGAATTTACTATAAAAACTCGCGAGATTCGAATTTTCTGATAAAAGGGCTATTTATTATGAATTATTGAAGTTCTGAAGTTCCGAAATAATTGATTTTTGAAAGTTTTAATTAGTTTATAAAAGAAAAACGTTTTTGTCTAGAAGGTGGGCATGTGGGAAATGTTAGAAACTGATTTCAAAGGATGCATATGAATTTTATTATTAATAATATATTTTATTAAATTTTCTGTTTTGGTGTTCTAAGCATTTTCCTATAAATAGGGTGCTTAGGTTAGAATTGAAAATCGCACCAGAAACTGAAAATTTCTCTCTTTCTCTCTCGATATATTGAGCGTATTCTTGTGAGTATTTTAATGCTTTGAGTGTGACTATACGGTGCAAGTTCAAGTCATAGCCTATATCCGATTTTTCAACTAAAGTAATGTCTTTACGAGGTAAGGGATGTTATTTTATTCAAAAATGATATTATTTCTTCAATATCATTATGTCAAAATATTGGTTAGAAATTTTTATCAAATTTGGAACTTTTCATGTCGGGGTTACTATTCAAGAGTTACTATTCACGAGTTACTATTCACCGAAAAATAATTTTTTTTGTCCAAAATATCTATTATGGATACTAGCTTTGATTGTATCCATATTTTGATCATTCTTGAATTTTACTCTACTATGATTGTTTATGAGGTATTTTTGGACATGAATAAACTGTAATATGAATCCCTAATATTTGTTCTTTTGCTTCACTGGATTCGTTTTCTTTAAAATATTTTTCATCATCCTCAGTCCTAAATGATGATATTAATGAATATCTTTGGCCTGTAATGCAAAGATGAATGATTTCTGATGAATATCTTTGGCCCGTAGTGCAAAGACGAACAGGTGTTGAGATGAACATGACCAACTAATGAATATCTTTGGTTTGTAGTGCAAAGATGATTATTGATTGATGTTACAGGGATAAAATATTGATGATGGACTTTTAAATTCATAGATAATCGTAGATTTCATTCTCTACGTAACTCTTCTATAAATTATTATTTTCCGCTGCGAATATTGATTTAAAACTTGTTGTCTATTGTATTCTATTAGATTTTTCCCTGTTGAAGACTAACGATAATTTGTTCTGTATTATCTTTGTCATAATATTCTTTACTGGGCTAGTTGAGCTCACCCTTTTCCTTTTTGTTCCATTTTTCTCAGGAGGCTAGAATGTAGCGAGTACTAGTCGGGGTATGGAATGATGGTTGTAGAAGTTATTTTAGTAGTCCTCACCATTTTTGTGAAATAATATATCAATAATTGTAATGAGGACTTATTTGAGTATGGATATTGTCTAGATGACAATATTTGTATTTAAACTCACAGTTCTTGTGTTGTAATAATAAAGATGTAGTTGTTTCTGTACCATGTATTTTGGCGACTCAGAATGGGTGTTGTATACCTATTTTGGGGGCGTCACAGTATGATTTAATCTTTATGGTTATCTGATACACCTGGGTATATCAAAGTGAAATCTTTGATAGTTACTCGAGAAGAGAAGTTCAAGATCCAACGGATCTCTCAGCATAAATCTGGAAAACATTCCACTTTGCTATTTCGTAGAATTAATTCTTGATTATTCATTAGAATATCGTAGAAAACCTTGAAAGCATTATACTCTTTCATTATCAGATTATTGTTGCATAGAATGCGAGAAGACTTGTTATTTATTCCTATACATTTATCGTATGTCTTAACTTGCGGGGCAAACTTGTTGGTCACCCTTGCTAAATAAAATATTTCAGCTAGGGAAGAAGAGGCCAGCGGGTCCAAGAAGAACAAAGGCAAAGGCAAAATGCTAGAATAATTATGAATAACATTATATATTACGTTATGTTTGTAAATCCTTTTTTTATATCTAAAGGATATGTTTGTAATTGTTAAGGTTAGCGGACCTGGGATTATTGTATTAACAATCTCTGTTAAAGGCTTATGTATTACTATTTCTATATTAATGGGTAGTTAGATGGTATTATATTGTGGATCGTGAACACCAAACTCGGGGGTCAGGTAACCCAGATTTGGGGGCATCACAGGTTGGTATCAAAGCCGTATGTTATAAACCTTAAGTGGGGTAGGGGAAAACCCTAGGATTATAACCATGAGCGAGATAGAGAATACTCATTTAGAGTACTAAGTGACAGATTATCGAAGTGTATCGATAGTGAGATATGTGGACACATAATGCGAGAATGTTGTACTGGTAAAGTACTAATCAAGTTGTTTAAACTGATTGTAGGATGTCGGGAGAAGATAAAATGAGTACGGGGATGCCAGCGGCTGTCGCACCAGTGCCAATAGCCGAGGTGCTAGCGCAAAGCGAGTCAGTAGAGGAGGTGAGAAAAGATGAACCTATGATCAATCTAGGGAGTGATCATGATGATTATCCCGAGATGTATCTAAGTGGTGATGAAGAGGTAGAGTCTGAAGCAGCTAAGGTGGAGTTAAAGAATAAGATCAAAGTTGGAGAACAAGATCAGCTATCTGTAGAAGTTCAAAAACTCCGGAGTAAGGTATTTCTCTTGGAGGAGTTGTGGAAGATGGACCGAGCGCTACGTGAATGACTGAAGAACGGAATGAGCTGAAGGCACAGGTGGAGAGGATAAAGACTGAAGGTGGTGGATCGTCTGAAGGAACAATCAAGCACCAGAAAGATAAGAAAAAGAGGAAGAGGGACAACGACAACCCTAATTCTGAAAAGTCAAACCCGAAGAGGAAGCAAGCCTGTAGCAAGTGTGGAAAGACTCACGCGGGAGAATGCATGATGTGGAAGAATGTGTGCTTCAATTATAAGCAGGAAGGACATATTTCTCTACATTGTCTAAAGCTGAATATGAGGAAGTGTTTTTCATATGGTAGAACGGGTCACGAATTCAACAAGTGTCCCAACAAGAAGAAGACTGGTGAAGAAAGTGGACGGTAGATAGCTTAAGTTTGAGCGTTAGTATCTTTTGGTAGAAGATTATGATATTAAGTGTTGTAATATCGAGAACGAGGTGTAAACATATGTAAATATATATATATATATATATATATATATATATATATATATATATATATATATATTTGTATGAATGAAATCTTTATTTTCTATATGAATATAAGATTAAGATTAATTTGTGTGTTCTTAAAACTCATACTCATGGTAAGTTCATGACTCATAATTATATGAAATGTTTTGGACCCCTCAGCGAATAGACGCCAAAGGTCTGACTAGGATAAGTTCATACACTCATATAATTGTGGCAAGTTCCTGAATTCATATATGTGGTAAGTTTGACAAACTGGTAATAACTATGTATGAATGGAGAATTACAACCTTTTTGTGTAAAGTTGTGCTGTTAATCCTGATATTATTTAAAAAGGGATAGTAACAGGTGTTAAGTACTAAATGTGCTATAAGCTATTTGAATAAATATACGTTTATATATGAGAATTATGTGTTGAATTCTTATTGTGTTAAGAATTTGTGTAGAGAAAGAGAATTAATATAAGATTTTTATTTAAATCAGATCATGCCGCCTAGACGAGAGAATCAAAATCAAAGAAAAGAGCAGTCGGTAAATAATGAAGGAGGTCAGCTGACCCGATGCAAAACTTTACAAATATGATAGCCGAAGCTATGGAAAATAGAGCTCCAGCAAGAGGAAGAGAGAGAAATCAGCCAACTGATAGATTTGCTAACTTCAAGGACTTTAAAGCGGTAGGACCGCCTGAATTTAAAGAAACCACGGATCCGATTGAAGCTCAAACTTGGGTAAAGGAGATGGAGAAAGCATTCGTTATCGGAAGAGTAGCAGAAGAGCAAAAGATAGCTTTTGCTACATATTTGATGAAGGGAAAAGCTAATTACTGGTGGGAGACTAATCAGGCAAGAGCTGGTACAGTGGTGGTGTTGTGGACAAGATTCAAGGAGTTGTTCTTTGAAAACTACTTCTCACCAAGTATGCAAGCTCAGATGGAAGTTAAGTTTTTAGAACTAAAGCAGGAGAATATGTCTGTTTCTGAGTATGCGGCTAAATTCAACGAATTAACAAGATTTGCACCTCATCAGGTGGACACAGAAGCAAGAAAGGCGAGAAGATTCGAGAATGGACTGAAGCCAGGGATATTCAACATGGTAGCTGTAAGACCCCAAATTTTATGAAATAAAAGTATTCAATTTTTTCTTATAATTACTATTCAGTAAATGGTTAAAATGATAAAAGTTAAAGTTAAGGGTTATATATGATTTATTTTTCAAAATACGCAAGTGGTTATAAAATATTCATTGTTGTCGGGGAATATTCGTTTAGTCGTGGAATATTCTTTCTGTCGGGGAATATTCGTATGACGGCGCAGCCATTTGTGGGCCCCATAACAGAATAACTGTCGGATGAAGAAAACGACAAATTTGAGTTTTTATAAATAACGGCGTAGTTGTTACCGTTAACACTGTTGGAATACCTGGTGGTTAAAATACAGTAATACGCGTAGTTACACAGTAGCACACGGTATTACACAGTATTTTTTCAATTATTGATTCTTACGTCAGAAGGCACTACTCAATAATTGTTACAGTAATTTCTATTCAATATTTTATTTTATTGAATCAATAATTGCTACATTGATATTTTATATTATTATTGTTTCAATAATTATCACTGCACAGTATCTCCATTATCAAATCATTAATTCATATTATTTGAATAATATTATTAGATAGCATTATTGGCAATGTCTAGAAAGTTCTGTCAAGGAGAGGTTTGGTCACCTAATTGCGCGCCAGTAAGGAGAAATCCTTATCGGAAAACCCCTCTTTCCAGGGAACTGCCTGGTTGTCATTATTGTGATTCTGTAATATTATTTGTGAATAATTAGTTATTGATCTATATGATAATGAAATATTTATTTGATGTGGATATAAATGATGGATTTATTTATGTGGTTATAAATGAAAGAATTAATGTTGAAGTATTTTATCAGTATTTTGTCGGATTGGAGGTATTAAAAGATCAAATCAGTGTTCTTACAGCTTTATTGTGTGAGTTATAATTTTTAATCTGACCGTTAGATCGTTGTGATTTTTGGATATGTTATACATATATAAATTGAGTAAATGTTCACAAATTTTGAACCGTTAAAAATGAACGAATGATTTGTTATGAATTTTAAGATGTGACTGATTCAGAAATTAGGTTTATAAATGATTTTGGTGAAAAATTCTAGAAATGGGTGGGCCCCACTTTTGGTTATTGGGGAAGATGGCTGATTTTTGGTGGGTGGAATAGTAGCAGGTAAAGCCATCAGGTAGCAGGTCAAGTCTGCTTCGGCGTGCTAACATTTTCCTATAAATAGAGGGCTAAGTTAGAATTGAAAATCACACCAGAATTCATAAGTTTTCTCTCTAGATTATCGAGTGTATTTTGTGAGTATTTAGATACTTAGTGAGTTACTATTCATCAGTGTAAGTTTCCTTCAGCGTCATATGCGATATCTAGTCAGAAGTGCTGCTCTTTTGAGGTAAGGGATAGTAAGGGATATAAAGGGATGCTATATTCTTCATAATGATGTTATTCTTTCAATATCATTATACTGAAATATTGGTATGAATTTTATTGTAGAATTTTTACCTTTTTGAGTCGGGATTACTATTCACGTATACGGCACTATTCACGTATACAACACTATTCATGTATATGACACTATTTACGTATATGACATTATTTATGTATACGGTACTATGTACGAATACAGAGCACTATTCATGAGTTACTATTAATGAGTTACTATTCACGAGCTACTATTCATGAGTTATTATTCACGAGCTACTATTCACGGATACTATTCACGACAAAAATTAGTTTCTTTTTCTGACCAAATTATCGTTGATTTATGATTGTTGCTCTTGAAAATAAATGTAGTTATTGATCATATTATTTTTATTATCATATATAACAATTTTATAACCCTGATGTTAAATTTCTCTTTCACTTGAGTGTAAAGATGGGTAAATTATTGGTATGATCGTGACTGAGGAATATCTTTGGCCTATAGTGTAAAGATGAATTGTTAACTGGTATGATAATGGTCATTGAATTTATAATTGAATATCTTTAGCTTAAGTGTAAAGATGAATTGATTAACATGGTTATAATTATTGTTTATATAAATTCTGAAATGATTATATATTTCTTTGAGATATGAATATATTTGGCATGTAGTGCAAATATGAACTGTTGAGGAATATCTTTGGCCTGTAGTGGAAAGATGAATTATTGATGAATATCTTTGGCCCGTAGTGCAAAGATGACCTGTTGTTGAATATCTTTGGCCAGTAGTGCAAAGATGGTTTGTTGATGAATATCTCTGGCCGTAGTTCAAAGATGAAATTGTTAGCATGATTATAAACAGGAACTGTGATTTGGTATAACCATGATCTTTGATGTTTCAAGTAAAGACATGTGATAAAAATTATCTTCATCCTGGATGCGAAGAGGAATTTAAAATTACAATTATGATAATGAGTTATTCATATAATTGTGGAAAAGAACTATTGATTAATGTTACAAGGATAAAACATTGTTGGTGGACTTTTAATATGGAGAAGATAATAGACTTTATGGTCTATTTGACTCTTCTAATGGATTGTTCGTTCCGCTGCAACTATGGTTAAAATTTTTTATCATCTACCATATGTTCTAAATCTCTGATTTATTACTGTTGAAGGCTATTGATAATTTATTTATCCTTAGTCATGATATTCTTTACTGAGCTAGTTGTGCTCACCCTTCTGTTTCACAATTCTTTTCAGGTAATAAGAGTGTAGCTGGGTCGAGCGGGGGTAACAAGGGATAGAACGGTGGTCTCTAACTGTGGAGTTCTCCCTAAGTAGTATAGAAAAGTTCATTTAGTAGTTATATTTGGTGAATCCAATAGGGTAAGGCGTACCCAACGTTGGAAGGGTATTTTTCCACTATCATACAAGATGTCTAATGTCATATAACCTCGTGTCATTATAAGACAGGGTTGTGCACATCCACTTGCTGAGTATATTTACCAGCACTACCTATATAATCTTGGTGTTTGTTTGAAGTATAGTTCACGATTAAAGACAGTGGAGATAATGATATGTCAAGAGAAGACTCACAATTGGAAAGAATATGATAGTAATCTTCTTCTTTTTTTTGGGGTCTATTAGGTCAACCAAGGATAATTCTGTGGACATATGATATCTATCATAACCTGGAAGCATGGCCTCCCATGTACGAAGGTTTTCTTGAGCACTTCCCAAAGATTCTAATTTCTAAAACAGTTTTTGACTATACCTTTATGTAGGTATCACTATGAGGTGCTTTCCAGTGATGGGAAATTTATCACATTACGGTTGGGACACGAGTCACAGTTGGTATATATTTGTATCCAAACTCACATCGTATGTGTTGTTGTATTTTGCATGACAATTGTTGTAATAAAGTTGTAGTTGTTTTCTGTACTATGTATTTGGCGACTCAGACTGGGTTGGGTGGAATGACCCTATTTTGGGGTTGTCACATTTGGTATCAGAGCTTAGGGATATGATCTTTGGCGGAGATCGGAGAATAGAACTAGTAGGGCAGAAATGAGTAAATCATTTGCTAGTGTATCCTACCTAAGCTTATTTTTTGGTCAGTCATAATATCGGGATGTTATGTGATATGTTAATTTGTTCAATTAACCCTTGTTTTGAAGCTGTATTCTGGAATGATATCTGAAATATAGGAGATGAGCAATGGAGAGATCATGAGGACAGGGAAGATGGAATCTAAAATGAAAGCAAGGTATTCTCAACTCTTTGAAATACCATGTACGTAAATTTCGGGGAAGAAATTTCATAAGGAGGGGAGATTGTAAGACCCCGAATTTTATGAAATAAAAGTATTCAATTTTTTCTTGTAATTACTATTCAGTAAATGGTTAAATTGATAAAAGTTAAAGTTAAGGGTGATATATGAAATTTTTTTCAAAATACGCAAGTGGTTATAAAATATTCATTGTTGTCGGGGAATATTCGTTTAGTCGTGGAATATTCTTTCTGTCGGGAAATATTCGTACGACGGCGCAGCCATTGTGGGCCCCATAACAGAATAACTGTCGGATGAAAAAAACGACAAATTTGAGTTTTTATAAATAACGGCGTAGTTGTTACCGTTAACACTGTTGGAATACCTGGTGGTTAAAATACAGTAATACACGTAGTTGCACAGTAGCACACGATATTACACAATTTTTTTTCAATTATTGATTCTTACGTGAGAAGGCACTACTCAATAATTGTTACAGTAATTTCTATTCAATATTTTATTTTATTGAATCAATAATTGTTGCGTTGATATTTTATATTATTATTATTTCAATAATTGTCACTGCACAGTATCTCCATTATCAGATCAATAATTCATATTATTTGAATAATATTATTAGATAGCATTATTGGCAATGTCTAGAAAGTTCTGTCAAGGAGAGGTTTGGTCACCTAATTGCGCGCCAGTAAGGAGAAATCCTTATCGGAAAACCCCTCTTTCCTGGGAACTGCCTAGCTGTCATTATTGTGATTCTGTAATATTATTTGTGAATAATTAGTTATTGATCTATATGATAATGAAATATTTATTTGATGTGGATATAAATGATGGATTTATTTATGTGGTTATAAATGAAGGAATTAATGTTGAGGTATTTTATCAGTATTTTGTCGGATTGGAGGTATTAAAAGATCAAATCAGTGTTCTTACAGCTTTATTGTGTGAGTATAATTTTTAATCTGACCGTTAGATCGTTGTGATTTTTGGATATGTTATACATATATAAGTTGAGTAAATATTCACAAATTTTAAACCGTTAAAAATGAACGAATGATTTGTTATGAATTTTAAGATGTGACTGATTCAGAAATTAGGTTTATAAATGATTTTGGTGAAAAATTCTAGAAATGGGTGGGCCCCACTTTTGGTTATTGGGGAAGATGGCTGATTTTTGGTGGGTGGAATAGTAGCAGGTAAAGCCATCAGGTAACAGGTCAAGTCTGCTTCGGCGTGCTAACATTTTCCTATAAATAGAGGGCTAAGTTAGAATTGAAAATCACACCAGAATTCATAAGTTTTCTCTCTTTTTCTCTCTAGATTATCGAGTGTATTTTCTAAGTATTTAGATACTTGGTGAGTTACTATTCATCAGTACAAGTTTATTTCAGCGTCATATCCGATATCCAGTCAGAAGTGCTGCTCTTTTGAGGTAAGGGATAGTAAGGAATATTAATGGATGCTATATTCTTCATAATGATGTTATTCTTTCAATATCATTATACTGAAATATTGGTATGGATTTTATTATAGAATTTTTACCTTTTTGAGTCGGGATTACTATTCATGTATACGGCACTATTCACGTATACGGCACTATTCATGTATATGACACTATTTACGTATATGACATTATTTACGTATATGGTACTATGTACGAATACGGAGTACTATTCATGGGTTACTATTCACGTGTTACTATTTATGGGTACTATTCACGATAAAAATTGGTTTTTTTTCTGACCAAATTATCGTTGATTTATGATTGTTGCTCTTGAAAATAAATGTAGTTGTTGATCATATTATTTTTATTATCATATATAACATTTTCATAACCCTGATGTTGGATTTCTCTTTCACTTGAGTGTAAAGATGGGTAAATTATTGGTATGATCGTGACCGAGGAATATCTTTGGCCTGTAGTGCAAAGATGAATTGTTAACTGGTATGATCATGACCATTGAATTTATAATTGAATATCTTTAGCTTAAGTGTAAAGATGAATTGATTAACATGGTTATAATTATTGTTTATATAAATTCTGAAATGATTATATATTTATTTGAGATATGAATATATTTGGCCTGTAGTGCATATATGAACTGTTGAGGAATATCATTGACCTGTAGTGCAAAGATGAATTATTGATGAATATCTTTGGCCCGTAGTGCAAAGATGACCTGTTGTTGAATATCTTTGGCATGTAGTGCAAAGATGGTTTGTTGATGAATATCTTTGACCGTAGTGCAAAGATGAAATTGTTAGTATGATTATAAATTGGAACTGTGATTTGGTATAACCATGATCTTTGATGTTTCAGGTAAAGACATGTGATGAAAATTATCTTCATCCTGGATGCGAAGAGGAATTTAGAATTACAATTATGATTATGAGTTATTCATATAATTGTGGAAAGGAACTGTTGATTAATGTTACAGGGATAAAACATTGTTATTGGACTTTTAATGTGGAGAAGATAATAGAGTTTATGGTTTATTTGACTCTTCTAATGGATTGCTCGTTCGGCTGCAACTATGGTTGAAAAATTTTATTATCTACCATATGTTCTAAATCTCTAATTTATTACTGTTGAAGGCTATTGATAATTTATTTATCTTTAGTCATGATATTTTTTACTGAGCTTGTTGTGCTCACCCTTCTGTTTCACAATTTCTTTTAGGTAATAATAGTGTAGTTGGGTCGAGCGGGGGTAACAAGGGATAGAACGGTGGTCTCTAGCTGTGGAGTTCTCCCTAAGCAGTATAGAAAAGTTCATTTAGTTGTTATATTTGGTGAATCCAATAGGGTAAGGCATACCCAACGTTGGAAGGGTGTTTTGCCACTATCATACAAGATGTCTAATGTCATATAACCTCATGTCATTATAAGACAGGGTTGTGCACATCCACTTGCTGAGTATATTTCCGAGCACTACCTATATAATCTTGGTGTTTGTTTGAAGTATAATTCACGATTAAAGATAGTGGAGATAATGATATGTCAAGAGAAGACTCATATTGGAAAGAATATAATAGTAATCTTCTTATTTTTCTTTGGGGTCTATTAGGTCAACCATGGATAATTTTGTGGACATATGATATCTATCATAACCTGGAAGCATGGCCTCTCATGTACGAATGTTTCCTTGAGCACTTCCCAAAGATTCTAATTTCTAAAACAGTTTTTGACTATACCTTTATGTAGGTATCACTTTGAGGTGCTTTCCAGTGATGGGACATTTGTCACATTACGGTTGGGACATGAGTTACAGTTGGTATATATTTGTATCCAAACTCAGAGCATATGTGTTGTTGTATTTTGCACGACAATTGTTGTAATAAAGTTGTAGTTGTTTTCTGTACCATGTATTTGGCGACTCAGAATGGGTTGGGTGGAATGGACCTATTTTGTGGTTGTCACAGTAGCAGTATTACAGATCAATACGTTCACGGCTTTATTGGAGAAGGCATTAATTGCTGAAGGAGGGAGTGAAGCTGCATCTTGATTTCATCAGGATAAGAAGAAGAAGACAAATAATGGTGGAAGCAGTGGTGGTAGTAACCCTAATAAGTGAAAGTGGAGTGAGAATACTCAATTGGGTAGCAAAACTGAAGAGAATAGGAAAGGGAGGGAACCATGCGCGATCTGCGGGAAGAACCATTCTGGAGTTTGTCTGAAGAAGAAAGGAGTTTGCTATAACTGTGGGCAAGAAGGGCACGTGTCACCCAATTGCCCCAATCCGAAGAAAATTCAAGGTTGTTTTACGTGCGGATCGACTGACCATATGGTACGGAACTGTCCGAAGAGGAATGTTGAGAAGGAAAGTGTCAACAAGGGACCCGGTGGTGGAACCTTGGCAATTCGAGGACCTATACAGCCAGGAAGACCAACCGCCCGTACATTCAACATGACGGCGCAGGATACGGTGGCTGCCCAGGAGGTGGTAGTAGGTAACAATTTCGTTTAGAACTTAAATTACGCGAGTAATAGGAGTTAAATATTTCTATGAACTATTTTCTTTTATGGATTCAAGTCACAGGTAGAATTTGAAACACAAATTAATATTGTGTTGATAAAAATGAATTGATGATACAACTTTAAAAGATTGTAGAGAATAAGAAAGCGGTGATTCCGAGGACGGAATCCTTTTAAGGAGGGGTGAATGTGATAACTTGGGATTTCGAATAATCCAAAATTTACGAATAATATTTATATATATATATATATATATATATATATATATATATATATATATATTAACATTGACTGTTAGTATTATAGCATGTATCTGTGATACGAGTTTCGAGAAGTGGTTAATTTGTGTATTGACTGAAAGATTAGAGTAGAGTTGTGTTTAACAACTTTAGAAATCCGAACCCTAATTTCTAGATAGGGATTCGACAGAAAATACAATTAAAATAATTGTATCGATGAATATGTGTTTGTACTGTATGGAGATTTTTATCAGTGATAGATCGGATAAGGTTTAAAATTAGTAAACCCTAATAAGGGTTTAGAAACCCTAACGTACTGTTAGTAACCCTAAACGAATGTCGAGAAACCCTAATTTTAAATTCGAGAATCCTAAACCCTAAATTAAGAAACCCTAATCCTAATTGGCAAACATATGGTGTTTATTAAACTTAAATATGATTAGAAAACCATAATTATATTTTTGTTATTTTAATTTCTATTTTGCAAACCCTAATTGTAATTTAGAAATTTTATTTTTTATTAAAACCCTAATTTGGAAATTCTAGAAAACTAAGGGTGTAAAACCTAAGATTTAGAACCTTATGGTTAAACCCTAAGGGTTTGTGCAATTGTCTAGTATGCCATTAAAATCATTTTGCTAAAGACCAAAATACCCTTTTTCATTTCTTTAATTGGTGACTTGTAGAAATTGCTAGCAACTTTAGTTGGTGACCTACTTATTTGACTTTGCATGGCTAAAAAATTCTAGCAAATCAGTTCATTGTATCAGCCACAGCAATATATCATCATATATATAGATTTGGGAGAGAGAAAGTTACTAAACTTATCTTATTTTTCAACCTAGCTCTCACTAACTCATTCTCTCTCAACACCTCCGAAAATTATAAGTAGATCAGTCGTAAAACACCAATATCAGATTGGAGAGCTAAGATCAAGAATTTAAAGCTAGAAGGTATAAACCTATTTTTGATTTTTGATCTTGTATGCTAAGACAACTTTTGTGTTTATGTGTTTAGATTTTTGCTAGATGATGTTTAATGATGATCTATGTTGATATAACATAGATCCATAGCATCAAAATGCTTTAAAATCGAGTTTTTTCAAAATTGTCAAGAACACGATTTGTGGTCTGACAAGCTAATGTCACGAGCCACAAATCCGTGTCTGTTTTTGATTTTTCTTGTTAGATCTTTTGGATTGGTAGTCTGGTATGAGGTCTTTCATGTGCAAGTGGTAGTATAGCCATTAGATGTCTAGATCATGTGTTATAGACGGTCAAAACCCGTTGACCGAGCATGACCAGTCAAATTCTGGGTAACCCAGAAAGTGCTAAAACTGAGTCTGACAACATCTTCAAGCTTCTTGATCTGTCAGGTAATACGTGATTTGATGTTGTTGTTATGTAAATGTTGTAGCTGGTATTATGGTCTTTAAATACATGGCTTTAGATCATTCAAATCATCAGTATATCGAAAGTAGAAGGTGGTCAAACCATGCCACTCGATCACATTTTAAATTTTTGGAAAACCCAGAAATGGGATGACCTTGTTTTCTGACAACATTTGACCGGATTAAATCTGACAGATGTGTTGTTGTTTATCTGATCTGTTGCTTCGTATATGTTCCTTGACACAAGGAGTACCTACTGGAACCATTAGATCACATAAATCGTGAACAGAACCTAGATTAAAATTACCTAGAAAGTGCCTAGACGAACTGCTGGGTTTCTGGGAAAACCCAGAAACCGTCTGACAAGTACTTTGAAAGCACAGATCGTCTTTATGTGTTGTTGTATGACCGTGCTATGTATTGTAACTTGTAGCGCTACATAAATACTACAAGATCCGAGTCTTATATTGAACATATCATGCAAGAACAGAAGATTAAAGCTGATCAAAGTTGACCTCTTGATACTGCCGGCTGTCAGTGTTCTTGAGCTCAAGAACACCAACAGTGACGCTAAGTGTCGCTAAAAGACTACATCGACGGTTTAATTATTTTTTAATTTCTGAATTTCTGAAAATTATTTAAAAATTAGAAATAAATTATAAATATTACTAAAAATGGTTTTAAAAATTATTTTAAATTCTAAAAAAATAACTTTTAATTATTTGAGATATTTTTCATTAATAATATTAATTGTTTGAATAAAAATGATATTTAATTAGTATATTAAATAAATTAGAGAAAAATGATTTAATATTATGAAAAATCATTTTAAATAAGAAAAATGTATTTAAAAATATTTTGAGTTATAAAATATAAATTTTAATATTTTTAAAGAATTTTCATTAATAAATTAATATTAATGATATTAGATTTATTTAATTATTAAATTAAATAAATAAGTTAAAAATAATTTTATTGATTTAAAAATCATTTTAAATAAGAATAAAGTGTTAAAAAATATTTTAAATTATAAAGTATAATTTTCAATATTTTTGGAGAATTCTCACTAATAAATTAATATTAATGATATTAGATTTATTTAATTATTATATTAAATAAATAAATTAAAAATGTTTTTATTGATTTAAAAATTAATTAAAAATGAGAAAATGATTCAAAAATATTTTAAGTTATAATAAATAACTTTTAATATTTTGATAATAATTTCATTAATATTTAAATATTAATGGTGATGATTTAAAAATGATTTTTTATTATTTTAAAAATTATTTAAGCAGAATATTAATGATTTAAAAATATTTTAAGTTATTAATAATAACTTTAATATTTTGACAAGTATAACATTAATATTTTTATATTATTAAATATTAATGATGATAAGATTATTTGATAATGAAATCATTTAAAAATAATTCCGATGTTTGAAAAATTATTATAAATTATAATAATTGTTTATAAATTATTAAAAGCTTCCGAAAAATATTATGAACGATATTTAACTTATCTAAAATAATATTGAAGCTTAGAGACCGAGTTTATTTGACAATAAATGTGTTAATTGTGGGATAGGGTTACCATAACACCGAGATGAGACCGAAGTCCAACCAGATCAAACTAGGTAGACTTGATAAGTGTTTATATATGTTATAAACACTAATGTGACTATGTGGTAATGTGCATAGGAGAAGTTTGACTATAAAATACAATGATGCGTGTTGTGAATTATTGTGCTAATTGTGAAACCGATATTGTGATTATAGGTCTTTCAAACGCAGATAAGTTTATTGTGTAGCTGTAATCAGCGGAGAAGGCAAGTTTCCTAACTCAACCTTGAGTTAATATTGTTTAAATATTATAGTGGTTAATTATTGTTAATTATGCCACGTCCAAGAATTTATTGTTGATTATTCGCAGTTAGTGCATGTTTAATAATTCAAACTAAATTACTGAATCGGAAAATATATATTCGTAGAATAACTGTTGTTGGATATTCATATCCGTAGAAGATAGAATTGACAGTACAGATAATTTCTGTTTATTGTCAAATTATGTTGAAAAATGTCTTAGCCAATTATTCTGGCTAGACGAACTTTTGTTAGAACTTGATATGTTTGATAAGAGAATTCAATTATTATTGACAGATCGATGCCAATTATTTCGGCTAGATTGAGAAGTAATTAGAAATTTAAATCACAATATTTTGTTGTTAAATCAAAATCTTCATTCTGAGACAGAGAAGAACAACCTTTTATATAAAGGGAACATTTATAGTCGTATATTCGACCATTGCGCGCAACTTAAGTATTATGCATAATATAGGGTACAAGGTGTTGGCCGACTCTAAGTACTTGCAGAGGGGTATGATTTAATCTTTATGGTTATCTGATACACCTGGGTATATCAAAGTCAAATCTTTGATAGTTACTTGAGAAGAGAAGTTCAAGATCTAACGGATCGCTCAACATAAATCTGGAAAACATTCCACTACTTTGCTATTTCGTGGAATTAATTTTTGATTATTCATTAGAATATCGTAGAAAACCTTGAAAGCATTATACTCTTTCATTATCAGATTATTGTTGCATAGAATGCGAGAAGACTTGTTATTTATTCCTATACATTTATCGTATGTCTTAACTTGCGGGGCAAACTTGTTGGTCACCCTTGCTAAATAAAATATTTCAGCTAGGGAAGAAGAGGCCAGCGGGTCCAAGAAGAACAAAGGCAAAGGCAAAATACTAGAATAATTATGAATAACATTATATATTACGTTATGTTTGTAAATCCTTTTTTTATATCTAAAGGATATGTTTGTAATTGTTAAGGTTAGCGGACCTGGGATTATTGTATTAACAATCTCTGTTAAAGGCTTATGTATTACTATTTCTATATTAATGGGTAGTTAGATGGTATTATATTGTGGATCGTGAACACCAAACTCGGGGGTCAGGTAACCCAGATTTGGGGGCATCACAGGTTGGTATCAAAGCCGTATGTTATAAACCTTAAGTGGGGTAGGGGAAAACCCTAGGATTATAACCATGAGCGAGATAGAGAATACTCATTTAGAGTACTAAATGACAGATTATCGAAGTGTATCGATAGTGAGATATGTGGACACATAATGCGAGAATGTTGTACTGGTAAAGTACTAATCAAGTTGTTTAAACTGATTGTAGGATGTCGGGAGAAGATAAAATGAGTACGGGGATGCCAGCGGCTGTCGCACCAGTGCCAATAGCCGAGGTGCCAGCGCAAAGCGAGTCAGTAGAGGAGGTGAGAAAAGATGAACCTATGATCAATCTTGGGAGTGATCATAATGATTATCCCGAGATTTATCTAAGTGGTGATAAAGAGGCAGAGTCTGAAGAAGCTAAGGTGGAGTTAAAGAATAAGATCAAAGTTGGAGAACAAGATCAGCTATCTGCAGAAGTTCAAAAACTTCGGAGTAAGGTATTTTTCTTGGAGGAGTTGTGGAAGATGAACCGAGCGCTACGTGAATGACTGAAGAACGGAATGAGCTGAAGGCGCAGGTGGAGAGGATGAAGACTGAAGGTGGTGGATCGTCTGAAGGAACAATCAAGCAGCAGAAAGATAAGAAAAAGAGGAAGAGGGACAACGACAACCCTAATTCTGAAAAGTCAAACCCGAAGAGGGAGCAAGCCTGTAGCAAGTGTAGAAAGACTCACGCGGGAGAATGCATGATGTGGAAGAACGTGTGCTTTAATTGTAAGCAGGAAGGACATATTTCTCTACTTTGTCCAAAGCCGAATATGAGGAAATGTTTTTCATATGGTAGAACGGGTCACGGATTCAACAAGTGTCCCAACAAGAAGAAGACTGGTGAAGGAAGTGGACGGTAGATAGCTTAAGTTTAAGCGTTAGTATCTTTTGGTAGAAGATTATGATATTAAGTGTTGTAATATCGAGAACGAGGTGTAAACATATGTAAATATATATATATATATATATATATATATATATATATATATATATATATATATATATATTTGTATGAATGAAATCTTTATTTTCTATATGAATATAAGATTAAGATTAATTTAAGTGTTCTTAAAACTCATACTTATGGTAAGTTCATGACTCATAATTATATGAAATGTTTTGAACCCCTCAGCGAATAGACGCCAAAGGTCTGACTAGGATAAGTTCATACACTCATATAATTGTGGTAAGTTCCTGAATTCACATATGTGGTAAGTTTGACAAACTGGTAATAACTATGTATGAATGGAGAATTACAACCTTTTTGTGTAAAGTTGTGTTGTCAATCTTGATATTATTTAAAAAGGGATAGTAACAGGTGTTAAGTACTAAATGTGCTATAAGCTATTTGAATAAATATACGTTTATATTTGAGAATTATGTGTTGAATTCTTATTGTGTTAAGAATTTGTGTAGAGAAAGAGAATTAATATAAGATTTTTATTTAAATTAGATCATGCCGCCTAGACGAGAGAATCAAAATCAAAGAAAAGAGCAGTCGGTAAATAATGAAGGGGGTCAGCTGATCCGATGCAAAACTTTGCAAATATGATAGCCGAAGCTAGAGAAAATAGAGCTCCAGCAAGAGGAAGAGAGAGAAATCAGCCAACTGATAGATTTTCTAACTTCAAGGACTTTAAAGCGGTTGGACCGCCTGAATTTAAAGGAACCACGGATCCGATTGAAGCTCAAACTTGGATAAAGGAGATGGAGAAAGCATTCGTTATCGGTAGAGTAGCAGAAGAGCAAAAGATAGCTTTTGCTACATATTTGACGAAGGGAGAAGCTAATTACTGGTGGGAGACTAATCAGGCAAGAGCTAGTACAGTGGTGGTGTTGTGGACAAGATTCAAGGAGTTGTTCTTTGAAAACTACTTCTCACCAAGTATGCAAGCTCAGATGGAAGTTAAGTTCTTAGAACTAAAGTAGGAGAATATGTCTGTTTCTGAGTATGCGGCTAAATTCAACGAATTTGCGAGATTTGCACCTCATCAGGTGGACACAGAAGCAAGAAAGGCGAGAAGATTCGAGAATGGACTGAAGCCAGGGATATTCAACATGGTAGCTGTAAGACCCCGAATTTTATGAAATAAAAGTATTCAATTTTTTCTTATAATTACTATTTAGTAAATGGTTAAATTGATAAAAGTTAAAGTTAAGGGTTATATATCAATTTTTTTTCAAAATACGCAAGTGGTTATAAAATATTCATTGTTGTCGGAGAATATTCGTTTAGTCGTGGAATATTTTTTCTGTCGGGGGAATATTCGTACGACGGTGCAGCCATTTGTGGGCCCCATAACAGAATAACTGTCAGATGAAGAAAACGATAAATTTGAGTTTTTATAAATAACGACGTAGTTGTTACCGTTAACACTGTTAGAATACCTGTTGGTTAAAATACAGTAATACGCGTAGTTGCACAGTAGCACACGGTATTACACAGTATTTTTTCAATTATTGATTCTTAGGTCAGAAGGCACTACTCAATAATTGTTACAGTAATTTCTATTCAATATTTTATTTTATTGAATCGATAATTGCTGCGTTGATATTTTATATTATTATTGCTTCAATAATTATCACTGCACAGTATCTCTATTATCAGATCAATAATTCATATTATTTAAATAATATTATTAGATAGCATTATTGGCAATGCCTAGAAAGTTCTGTCAAGGAGATGTTTGGTCACCTAATTGCACGTCAGTAAGGAGAAATCCTTATCGGAAAGTCCCCTCTTTCCTGGGAACTGTCTGGTTGTCATTATTGTGATACTGTAATATTATTTGTGAATAATTAATTATTGATCTATATGATAATAAAATATTTATTTGATGTGGATATAAATGATGAATTTATTTATGTGGTTATAAATGAAGGAATTAATGTTGAGGTATTTTACAGTATTTTGTCGGATTGGAGGTATTAAAAGATCAAATCAGTGTTCTTACAGCTTTATTGTGTGAGTTATAATTTTTAATTTGACCGTTAAATCGTTGTGATTTTTGGATATGTTATACATATATAAGTTGAGTATATGTTCACAAATTTTGAACCGTTAAAAATGAACCAATGATTTGTTATGAATTTTAAGAGGTGACTAATTCGGAAATTAGGTTTATAAATAATTTTGGTGAAAAATTCTAGAAATGGGTCGGCCCCACTTTTGGTTGTTGGGGAAGATGGCTGATTTTTCGTGGGTGGAATAATAGCAGGTAAAGCCATCAGGTAGCAGGTCAAGTCTGCTTCGGCGTGCTAACATTTTCCTATAAATAGAGGGCCGTGACACCCCCAAATCCCGGTACTTCATTTCCTCAGGATTTGGTGTTCACGTAATCAAAACATTCATTTCTAACTACCCAATTATAATAAAATTGAATAAATAAAACCTGCCCATACAGGACTAAATTTAAATAAATCTCCCAGGTTATCTAACATTTACAAACATTCATTCATTCATGCGGAATAATTAAAATAACATTCATTACAATCTTTAAACAAGTCTGAAAATAAACTATTCAATCTATTACAGATCTTCAGCATTGATTCATCTTTCCTTTCCCTTTACTGGTGCTAGGTACATCACCAGTTTCAACCTTAACTGTAAGAAAGTTTACAGGCAAGAGTGAGCAAATAAAGCCCACTTGAAATAATAATAGATAAATCATTTAACTTTACATCATTTGCCAATATTAAGTTTAATAGAACTGAACAATAAATTCTATTACTTTCTAAAAACTTTAACATTTACTGAGGGTCTAATGACCATGAATCATGTCCACAGTTATAAGTAATCTTTCAACTTAAACTTTAACAGTCATAAGACTATAAGGACTTCACGTACTTAGGGGGATCAACCCTTCGTACAATGTATTGTGCACAATCATTTCAACGCTAAGCGTAACCTCTTATAAAAGAGTTGTTCCTCTCAGTATTTGGAATACCAGTCCGTACCAAAGTGAGTTTGGTTTGGATACATCATGGGATAATTTAGAATTCAACGGTAATCAACTAAGGTTTAGTTGACTACAAACGACATAACTGTATACTATGGAATAATCATAGTTTATTTGATGTTTATAAATTGACATCATGCTTTAGGAATAATCTAATAGCATACAATTTGAATAACTATATCCTACCTTGCTTGAACAATAATAAGACAAGGTTATTTGAATAATAAACATTCACAACATGCATGTAATTGTACATGCTAAGCCACAAGTTAAGTACAAGAATAACTTGTTCCAAATAAATTTATACCATTATATGATAATCGAAATTGAAACAATAATTAGTTCAATAACACCAATGATTAGAAAACTTATATGATAAAGAACTTGCTAAATATCAAAAGTTAAGGCTTAGAAACTTGCTCAATGTAAAAAGTAGATTTAGGAAACTTGCCTTTAGCACAAGCTACACTTTTACCACTTGGATTGATATCCTAAACATATGTCATATTGCCATAATTAGCCCTAACCAACATTGTACATTTATATAAACAATTACATTCATCATATGGGTTGAATTACCCATTCACATAATCAATTCTTTTTCAAGTAGATAATACTTAATAACATGATATTTCATAGACTAATAATACTGAAATTATCATTTTACATTGTTATAATAAACACATAACATTTATTTTCAAGTTTTGTACATTTAAACAAAACTGTCAGACAGTTCTGCCAAGCCGCGCCGCGGCGCCACAGTTTGTACTGTGTCTCGCGCTGCGGTGCTGAGTCGGCGCTGTGGCTCAGCGATTATACTACGTGCCGGCGCTGTGGCGCAGTGACTGTGTGCTTACGTCATGGTGATGGCGCTGCGGCGCCAGCAATGAACTGCTGGGCCGCGCCGCGGCGCGAACTGTCAGCGTCGACTGACAGCTTCGGCAACCATGAAAGAAAAAGCCAAATTGGCCAAAAAGCTCGAATGTAATAGACTGATTATCATGAAAATTGCATATAGACATCATATAAACATATTGTGAGTACTCCTAACATGTTTCTATCCATCAATTAGCATAAACATCAATTATACAATACCCAATTTCAATCTTTTTGGCAAAAACTCCATATTTTGATATTTTCCATGAAATTCAACACTGTGATTTTGTTATTCAATCAAGACAGAAATTTCCAAGCATCATGATTATGATTTTTCATACTCTAGCAATTTTTATAATCAATTTATCAATTTAACAACAATTAAAACCTTAAATTTCTATTTTAAAATAGCCATACTCATATATATATTTCATATGAACATTGATATCTTTTCTTCCACAAAACACATACATATATGAATTACTTTATCTATAATCATATATAAACCCATAAAAACCTTTTTATAACGATTATCATACCAATTATACAAGTATATCAACAATTCATCCTACAAAATATTTTACAGAGAACTTTTTGGGTAGAAGAAAAATATGAAACTTTTAGAGAAAGAGATTGAGCTCCTACCTTGGATTAGGAAGATGATAACTATCTTTTTCTCCAAATTCTTTTCTCTAAAACATGTTAAAACACTCACTTGCTCTCAATTTTCTCTCTGTGTTCTTCTTCTTCTTCTCTCTTCTTCCTCTGAGTTTTCTTTCTTTCTCTCTAACCACTCTCCTCTATTCTTACGTATAATATTATAACGTATAAAATATAATATATATTTATTATATGATATAAATATAAAACTTATAACTGATATCAGTTATTTGAGTTTTGAAAATCAAAAGCCATAAGGCTTGTTTGGCTAGTCTAAATAAAATAACCCATTAATCCTTACTCCTTGTTTGGTAAATTGAATTAAAATAAATGGATTAATCCTTATACCTTATTTGCTAAAACCTTAATAGATTAAAGACTTATTATGCAATAAGGCATGTTTGGCAAACCTAAATTAAAGTCCTTTGATTTATTTTAATAACTCCTTTATAGCAAGGTTATTAGTCACACCTTTATTAAATTAATAAATCAATTAAACATTAATCTATTAAATTACTTTAACACATAAACAATTATAATTTTTTTTTACAATTATAATTTCATTTTACCAACTAATATTTTAAACTACAATTTCCCATTTAAAATATTATTATTTATTTAAAAAACATTGTAAGCTCTCTAGCTTATTTATTATTATAAAATCTCATAACAACTAATTTATTTAGCTCCTTAATTATTTACACAACAAATAATTAATTAAATCACATCAATTCAAATTGCCATATAATTCAATAAATATTTAATATTACCAATAAATATTTATTATTTAATATTTAATTATCTATTCAACCAATAATCAAATAATTAAATAATTCACATCAATTCCAATTAAATAATTCTTTATTTAATAATAACATATCCATTAAATATTTAAATAAATACATAAATATTTAATATTACACATTAAAAATCTGGAATGTTACATCATTCTCTCCTTAAAAGGATTCTGTCCTCAGAATCACAACTCAAACAAATCATTCGTTACATTCCTCCCTACTTACAAAGATTTTGTCCCCAGAATCGAAGACACAGATTAAACAAATAACTCAGGGTATTCCTTCAACATTTTCTCTTCGAGTTCCCACGTAGCCTCTTCAGCGTTGTGGTTCCTCCAAATCACCTTCACAGAAGGTATCACTTTATTCCTGAGCACTTGTTCTTTCCTGTCGACTATCTGGATAGGAACCTCTTCATAAGACAAATCTTTCTCGAACTGCAATGGTTCATACTCAATCACATGTTTGTAGTCGGGTTTATATGGTCGTAACACCGAAATATGAAAAATATTATGAATATTTTCCAACTCTGGAGGTAGAGCTACCTCGTAAGCCACTTCTCCCACTCTTCGCAGCACTTCAAAGGCTCCAATAAACCTCGGGCTTAGTTTTTCCCTTACCGAAATGAATTTTTCCCTTCCACGGAGAAACTTTTAGGAATACAAAAGTTCCTACATCAAATGCACGATCTTGTCTGTGTTGATCAACATACTTTTTCTGTCTGTCTTGAGCTGCTACCAACCTTGTTCTGATGAGTTTGATAACTTCAGCAGTTTGTTGTACCAGTTCTGGTCCTAACAGTTGGCGTTCACCGACTTCATCCCAGCACAGTGGAGTTCTGCACTTTCTACCGTACAATGCTTCGTAAGGTGGCATGCCGATGCTCGCGTGATAACTGTTGTTGTAAGCAAATTCCACCAATGGTAGTTGATCTTCCCAGCTTCCTTTAAAATCCATGACGCATGCTCTCAGCATATCCTCCAATGTCTGAATTGTTCGTTCGCTTTGGCCATCTGTTTGTGGATGATAAGCCGTACTCATTCGCAACTGTGTTCCCATACATTCTTGTAGTCTCTTCCAGAAATTCGATGTAAACTGCGGATCTCTATCAAACACAATTGATACTGGCACTCCGTGCCTCGAAACGATCTCCTTAATGTACAATCTTGCCAACTGATCAAGATTGAATCTAATCTTTATTGGTAAAAAGTGCGTTGATTTCGTCAGTCTGTCCACTATTACCCAAATCGCATCGCATCCTCTCTGAGTAGTTGGAAGACCCACCACAAAATCTATTGTGATGTGTTCCCACTTCCATTCCGGTATTTCTAACGGTTAGAGTAATCCGCTGGGTCTTTGATGTTCAGCTTTTACTCTCTGACATGTCAAGCATTTCGCTACGCATTCAGCAACATCCCTTTTCATATTTGGCCACCAAAAATGTCGGCGCAAATCCTGATACATTTTCGTGCTTCCTGGATGAATTGAATACTTTGAGCTATGAGCTTCAGTCAGAATTTCTTCTTTCAGCTCTAGCAATGCTGGAACCCAAATTCGTCCATCGAACTGTAGTAAACTTTCGGTATCGACCTTGTATTTTACATCTCCGCCTTCACCCAAATTCTCTTTGATTTTCGCACACTCTTCGTCTTGTAGTTGGGCACTCTTCACTTTGTCCATTAAAGTTGGACCAGCTTCTATCTGAAATAATTGTTCGTCAGATTCCTTTGGAAATTTGATCTCTAACTCCAGTTTTGTCATTGCTGAAATGAGCTCCTCCTGAGTTGTAATCAGCATCAACTTCTCCCGACCTTTCCTGCTTAAAGCATCAGCTACCACATTCGCTTTGCCCGGATGATAAAAGATCTCACAATCGTAATCTTTTATCAGTTCCATCCACCTTCTTTGACGCATGTTCAAATCCTTCTGAGTGAAAATATACTTCAGACTTTTGTGGTCTGTGTAGATCTTACATTTCTCTCCATAAAGATAGTGTCTCCATATCTTCAGAGCAAACACAACTGCCAATTCCAAATCATGAGTCGGATACCCTTTCTCATAATCTTTCAATTGTCTTGATGCATACGCAATAACTTTGCCATTCTGCATAAGAACACAACCCAACCCTTTGTGTGAGGCATCACTATACACCACAAAATTTCCTGTATTGTCTGGTAACGTCAACACAGGTGCTACACTTAGCTTCTTCTTCAAATCTTGAAAACTTTCTTCACATTTCTCCGTCCACACGAATTTTACAGCTTTCCTTGTCAAATTTGTTAACGGAGTGGCTATCTTAGAAAAATCTTGAATAAATCTTCTATAATAACCAGCCAGTCCCAAGAAACTCCTCACTTCCGACGGTGTTTTTGGTTGTTCCCAATTGATTACTGCTTCCACTTTCGACGGATCCACTGAGATCCCATCTTTGTCAATCACATGACCCAAAAATTGTACACGATCGAGCCAAAATTCGCATTTAGAGAATTTCGCGTACAACTTTTCCTTTCTTAGTGTCTCCAATGTCAAACGTAAGTGTTCCACGTGTTCTTCTTGAGTTTTGGAATACACTAGAATGTCGTCGATGAATACCACTACAAACTTGTCTAAGAATGGTTTAAACACCCTGTTCATCAAATCCATGAACGCAGCAGGTGCATTGGTTAAACCAAAAGACATCACCAGAAACTCGTAATGTCCATACCGAGTTCTGAATGTCGTTCGTGGTATATCCTCCTTCCTCACTTTCAACTGGTGATACCCACTTCTCAAATCAATTTTCGAAAAGTACTTAGCACCCTTCAGTTGACCAAACAAGTCATCTATTCTTGGCAACGGGTATTTGTTTTTAATAGTGACTTTGTTTAACTCCCTATAATCAATGCAAAGACGCATTGACCCGTCCTTCTTCTTCACAAATAAAACTGGCGCTCCCCACGGCGATATGCTTGGTTGAATATATTTCTTGTCCAGCAGCTCTTGCAACTGTACCATCAGTTCCTTCATTTCTACCGGAGCCATTCTGTACGGAGCCTTTGATATCGGTGCTGTTCTCGGCACTAAGTCGATCACGAATTTAATTTCTCTGTCCGGCGGAAGTCCTGGCAAATCTTCTGAAAACACGTCTTCGAATTCTCTCACTACCGGTATTTCTTCTAATTTCACACCTTTCTTCTGAGTATCGACTATATAAGCTAAATAGCCCACACAACCTTGACTCAACAACTTCTTGGCCTGCATAGTCGTCAGACATTTCATTTGTCTTGGCGACTTGCTACCATAAAATACTACCTTTGACGGAGTCATAAGGTTTACGCACATCTTTTGGCAGTCAATTACTGCTCCATAATTGAACAATCAATCCATTCCCAAAATTACATCAAATTCCCCGAGTCTAATCGGAATCAAATCTACTAACAAGATATTCCCCTTAATGTTCACCCTACAGTTCTCGTAAACGAACCTAACAGAGATTATTTCCTTATTCGTAATTTCTATGTTCAAAGGAAAATTCAATTCTTCTCTAGGCAATTCTAACCTCTTAGCAAATTCATCAGATATAAACGAGCAAGTAGCACCCGAATCAAATAATACATATGCATCAATATCATTGATTGGGATAATACCTGACACCACATCCTTTGATTGCACAGCATCTTGCACAGTCATGTTGAAGGTTCTGGCTGTGGGTTTGTTTGATGCTGCAGGTCCTGTAATAGCCCACGTACCTCCATTGTTACCTCCTCCATTGTTTCTGGTTGTCACTCCCTCCTTCTTCTTAGGACATTCACGAGCAAAGTGATCCTTAGATCCGTACGTGAAGCACACATTCTTCTTTGATTGAGTGCAATTTGGGGCGATGTGACCTTCTTGGCCACATTTGTAGCAAACTTGTTTCCCCACCAAACACGCTCCCTTGTGAAACTTCCCACATGTCGCACACGCTTCAAACTTCTTATTCTGCTGGTTACCCTGCTGGTTTCCAGTACCCATACTTCCATTCCACTTTCTCTTCAAGTTGTTGTTGTTGTTGTTGTTGTTGTTCCCACCGCTACCACCTCCACTCTTCATCTCATTTTCATTCTTCTTCTTCTTTTGTTCCTGGTTAAATTTTGTTACCGCCTCGCCTCCACCTTCGGCGAGTACTGCTTTCTCCATTACTGCTGCAAATGTCTTCAACTGGAACAGGGAAACCCTACTGTACAGCCAGGGCTTCAGTCCCTGTTCAAACCTCTTCGCCTTGCGTTCGTCTGTGCTAACCTGATATGGCGCAAACCTCGCCAATTCATTGAATTTTGTGGCATACTCGGATACCGACATCGTCCCTTGCTTAAGCTCCAGAAACTGTACTTCCAGCTGACTCTTTGAACTCTCCGGGAAATAGGTCTCGAAGAACAACTCCTTAAACCTATCCTGGGTCATCACTCCCGGCCCTTCACGAGTTTTATTGGCCTGCCACCAATAACTAGCTTCTGCTTTCAACATGAAAGTTGCGAAAGCCATCTTCTGGTCATCCCCTACCCTAGCGACATCGCACCTTCTCTATCTCCATAATCCAGGTTTGAGCTTCAACTGGATTCATGGACCCACGGAATTCAGGTGATCCAACCGCCTTAAACTCCTTAAACGTTGTACCTTGGTTTTGAGGTTGATTCTGCAACGCTCCTGTCAGTAGTGTTACTAGTTGTTGAACGGGATTCACATCAACATTGTCGTTATTGTTAGTTCCTTCAGTGGTTCTCTGTCGTGTTGGCTGACGTCTGGGAGGCATTTTCTGATAAAATAAAACACCTATTAGACCATTACTCAACTTCTTTAAGTATTTCTAATTAACTTGCTTCTATAAAAGAAATACCCACATAGCACATAACACTTTGAACAAAATAATAACATTTATTTATTCATAAACTTTCTGAAAACATAACACAATAGCATCTCTGCTATCTACATCCTTTCCTGAACTATAAAAGTTTCAGGACAACACCATTATTATCATATCCCATGGTTACCTAACACTAGGGACTTACACATTATTCAATACTTATTACGTACATTACTGACACATTTTTTTTTTACGATGATCTATTAAGGTACTTCGTAGCCCTATCACGTTCCTCCTCCATGACTTGAAACATTGTTCTGCGATCTAACACGAATGATGGCAGTGTCTCGAACTGAATCGGATATCCCATGACCCGATCTTGAGCTCGATTAATTACGGTGTTAAATACTTTATCCATCTCTTCCATCTCTTCCATCTTCATCCTCTTTGCCTGCGCGTCTCTCGCTGCTCTTCCAATTCGTTGATAAGCTTCCTCATATGCATCTTCAGCTCTTGCCCTCTTAGCAGCTTCTTCTCTCAGCTTGCTCTCCAGTTTAGCAACCATCTCGATCAATTGTTCTTTCTCTCCTTCAGTCTGTATTAATTTCTCCTCAGCGTTAGTCAGTCGTTCTTCATGATCCAGGATCTCGTCGTCCTTCTATGTCATTGCAGTCTGTTGTTCAGCTACTATCTCTTGTAATTCCTCAACTGTATCCTGAAGTTCCACGTTGCAGTCATGCACCTCATCATAAATACGGCCTGTTATCGAGTTAAGTGGAATCTTTTCTTCCTCATCCTCCTCATCTGTCTCCACATCATCCTCCTCATCTTCAACTACTGTGACCAACGGGGCTAACTCACGTGGCAGTAGTTGTTCCCAAACTACCTGAATGTCGCGTGGCTCCTCCTCTATAGGCATTTGAGGTCCCTCCTCCCTAGCCTGACCGGATTCTCCGACATTAGTCATCCTGACAACAAAATTTTAAAGTTTTAGTTATTAATCATTCTACTCGACACTCGCGAGCACATAAGTTATAAACACATAAGCACATAAGTGTTTTATTACTTCTTTCTTAAAACTCGATAAGAGTTATCTCCACTATCTTTTCAAAGGATACTTCCTAAGGCTTTTCCCCCCACCTAAGGTTCATAACCTAAAGCTTTGATACCAACCTGTGACACCCCCAAATCCCGGTACTTCATTTCCTCAGGATTTGGTGTTCACGTAATCAAAACATTCATTTCTAACTACCCAATTATAATAAAATTGAATAAATAAAACCTGCCCATACAGGACTAAATTTAAATAAATCTCCCAGGTTATCTAACCTTTACAAACATTCATTCATTCATGCGGAATAATTAAAATAACATTCATTACAATCTTTAAACAAGTCTGAAAATAAACTATTCAATCTATTACAGATCTTCAGCATTGTTTCATCTTTCCTTTCCCTTTACTGGTGCTAGGTACATCACCAGTTTCAACCTTAACTGTAAGAAAGTTTACAGGCAAGAGTGAGCAAACAAAGCCCACTTGAAATAATAATAGATAAATCATTTAACTTTACATCATTTGCCAATATTAAGTTTAATAGAACTGAACAATAAATTCTATTACTTTCTGAAAACTTTAACATTTACTGAGGGTCTAATGACCACGAATCATGTCCACAGTTATAAGTAATCTTTCAACTTAAACTTTAAAAGTCATAAGACTATAAGGACTTCACGTACTTAGGGGGATCAACCCTTCGTACAATGTATTGTGCACAATCATTTCAACGCTAAGCGTAACCTCTTATAAAAGAGTTGTTCCTCTCAGTATTTGGAATACCAGTCCGTACCAAAGTGAGTTTGGTTTGGATACATCATGGGGTAATTTAGAATTCAACGGTAATCAACTAAGGTTTAGTTGATTACAAACGACATAACTGTATACTATGGAATAATCATAGTTTATTTGATGTTTATAAATTGACATCATGCTTTAGGAATAATCTAATAACATACAATTTGAATAACTATATCCTACCTTGCTTGAACAATAATAAGACAAGGTTATTTGAATAATAAACATTCACAACATGCATGTAATTGTACATGCTAAGCCACAAGTTAAGTACAAGAATAACTTGTTCCAAATAAATTTATACCATTATATGATATCGAAATTGAAACAATAATTAGTTCAATAACACCAATGATTAGAAAACTTATATGATAAAGAACTTGCTAAATATCAAAAGTTAAGGCTTAGAAACTTGCTCAATGTAAAAAGTAGATTTAGGAAACTTGCCTTTAGCACAAGCTACACTTTTACCACTTGGATTGATATCCTAAACATATGTCATATTGCCATAATTAGTCCTAACCAACATTGTACATTTATATAAACAATTACATTCATCATATGGGTTGAATTACCCATTCACATAATCAATTCTTTTTCAAGTAGATAATACTTAATAACATGATATTTCATAGACTAATAATACTGAAATTATCATTTTACATTATTATAATAAACACATAACATTTATTTTCAAGTTTTGTACATTTAAACAAAACTGTCAGACAGTTCTGCCAAGCCGCGCCGCGGCGCCACAGTTTGTAATGTGTCTCGCGCTGCGGCGCTGAGTCGGCGCTGCGGCTCAGCGATTATACTACGTGCCGGCGTTGCGGCGCAGTGACTGTGTGCTTACGTTATGGTGATGGCGCTGCGGCGCCAGCAATGAACTGCTGGGCCGCGCCGCGGCGCGAACTGTCAGCGTCGACTGACAGCTTCGGCAACCATGAAAGAAAAAGCCAAATTGGCCAAAAAGCTCGAATCTAATAGACTGATTATCATGAAAATTGCATATAGACATCATATAAACATATTGTGAGTACTCCTAACATGTTTCTATCTATCAATTAGCATAAACATCAATTATACAATACCCAATTTCAATATTTTTGGCAAAAACTCCATATTTTGATATTTTCCATGAAATTCAACACTGTGATTTTGTTATTCAATCAAGACAGAAATTTCCAAGCATCATGATTATGATTTTTCATACTCTAGCAATTTTTATAATCAATTTATCAATTTAACAACAATTAAAACCTTAAATTTCTATTTTAAAATAGTCATACTCATATATATATTTCATATGAACATTGATATCTTTTCTTCCACGAAACACATACATACATGAATTACTTTATCTATAATCATATATAAACCCATAAAAACCTTTTTATAACGATTATCATACCATTTATACAAGTATATCAACAATTCATCCTACAAAATATTTTACAGAGAACTTTTTGGGTAGAAGAAAAACATGAAACTTTTAGAGAAAGAGATTGAGCTCCTACCTTGGATTAGGAAGATGATAACTATCTTTTTCTCCAAATTATTTTCTCCAAAACCTGTTAAAACACTCACTTGCTCTCAATTTTCTCTCTGTGTTCTTCTTCTTCTTCTCTCTTCTTCCTCTGAGTTTTCTTTCTTTCTCTCTAACCACTCTCCTCTATTCTTACGTATAATATTATAACGTATAAAATATAATATATATTTATTATATGATATAAATATAAAACTTATAACTGATATCAGTTATTTGAGTTTTGAAAATCAAAAGCCATAAGGCTTGTTTGGCTAGTCTAAATAAAATAACCCATTAATCCTTACTCCTTGTTTGGTAAATTGAATTAAAACAAATGGATTAATCCTTATACCTTGTTTGCTAAAATCTTAATAGATTAAAGACTTATTATGCAATAAGGCATGTTTGGCAAACCTAAATTAAAGTCCTTTGATTTATTTTAATAACTCCTTTATAGCAAGGTTATTAGTCACACCTTTATTAAATTAATAAATCAATTAAACATTAATCTATTAAATTACTTTAACACATAAACAATTATAATTTTTTTTTACAATTATAATTTCATTTTACCAACTAATATTTTAAACTACAATTTCCCATTTAAAATATTATTATTTATTTAAAAAACATTGTAAGCTCTCTAGCTTATTTATTATTATAAAATCTCATAACAACTAATTTATTTAGCTCCTTAATTATTTACACAACAAATAATTAATTAAATCACATCAATTCAAATTGCCATAAAATTCAATAAATATTTAATATTACCAATAAATATTTATTATTTAATATTTAATTATCTATTCAACCAATAATCAAATAATTAAATAATTCACATCAATTCCAATTAAATAATTCTTTATTTAATAATAACATATCCATTAAATATTTAAATAAATACATAAATATTTAATATTACACATTAAAAATCTGGAATGTTACAAGGGCTAAGTTAGAATTGAAAATCACAACAGAATTCATAAGTTTTCTCTCTAGATTATCGAGTGTATTTTGTGAGTATTTAGATACTTGGTAAGTTACTATTCATCAGTGTAAGTTTCTTTCAGCGTCATATCCGATATCTAGTCAGAAGTACTGCTCTTTTGAGGTAAAGGATAGTAAGGGATATAAAGGGATGCTATATTCTTCATAATGATGTTATTCTTTCAATGTCATTATACTGAAATATTGTTATGGATTTTATTGTAAAATTTTTACCTTTTTGAGTCGGGATTACTATTCACGTATACGGCACTATTCACGTATACAACACTAATCACGTATATGACACTATTTACGTATATGACACTATTTACATATATGACATTATTTACGTATACGGTACTATATACGAATACATAGTACTATTCATGAGTTACTATTAATGAGTCACAATTCACGAGTTACTATTCATGAGTTACTATTCACGAGTTACTATTCACGGATACTATTCACGATAAAAATTAATTTCTTTTTCTGACCAAATTATCGTTGATTTATGATTGTTGCTCTTGAAAATAAATGTAGTTGTTGATCATAATGTTTTTATTATCATATATAACATTTTCATAACCCTGATGTTGGATTTCTCTTTCACTTGAGTGTAAAGATGGGTAAATTATTGGTATGATCGTGACTGAGGAATATCTTTGGCCTGTAGTGCAAAGATGAATTGTTAACTGGTATGATCATGACCATTGAATTTATAATTGAATATCTTTAGCTTAAGTGTAAAGATGAATTGATTAACATGGTTATAATTATTGTTTATATAAATTCTGAAATGATTATATATTTCTTTGAGATATGAATATATTTGGCCTGTAGTGCAAATATGAACTGTTGAGGAATATCTTTGGCCTGCAGTGCAAAGATAAATTATTGATGAATATCTTTGGCCCGTAGTGCAAAGATGACCTGTTGTTGAATATCTTTGGCCAGCAGTGCAAAGATGGTCTGTTGATGAATATCTTTGGCCGTAGTTCAAAGATGAAATTGTTAGCATGATTATAAACAGGAACTGTGATTTGGTATAATCATGATCTTTGATGTTTCAGGTAAAGACGTGTGATGAAAATTATCTTCGTCCTGGATGCGAAGAGGAATTTAAAATTACAATTATGATTATGAGTTATTCATATAATTGTGGAAAAGAACTGTTGATTAATGTTACAGGGATAAAACATTGTTGGTGGACTTTTAATATGGAGAAGATAATAGACTCTATGGTCTATTTGACTCTTCTAATGGATTGCTCGTTCCGCTGCAACTATGGTTAAAAATTTTTATCATCTACCATATGTTCTAAATCTCTAATTTATTACTGTTGAAGGCTATTGATAATTTATTTATCTTTAGTCATGATATTTTTTACTGAGCTTGTTGTGCTCACCCTTCTGTTTCACAATTTCTTTTAGGTAATAATAGTGTAGTTGGGTCGAGCGGGGGTAACAAGGGATAGAACGGTGGTCTCTAGCTGTGGAGTTCTCCCTAAGCAGTATAGAAAAGTTCATTTAGTAGTTATATTTGGTGAATCCAATAGGGTAAGGCGTACCCAACGTTGGAAGGGTGTTTTGCCACTATCATACAAGATGTCTAATGTCATATAACCTCGTGTCATTATAAGACAGGGTTGTGCACATCCACTTGCTGAGTATATTTCCGAGCACTACCTATATAATCTTGGTGTTTGTTTGAAGTATAATTAACGATTAAAGACAGTGGAGATAATGATATGTCAAGAGAAGACTCACCAATTGAAAGAATATGATAGTAATCTTCTTATTTTTCTGTGGGGTCTATTAGGTCAACCAAGGATAATTCTGTGGACATATGATATCTATCATAACCTGGAAGCATGGTCTCCCATGTACGAAGGTTTTCTTGAGCACTTCCCAAAGATTCTAATTTCTAAAACAGTTTTTGACTATACCTTTATGTAGGTATCATTGTGAGGTGCTGTCCAGTGATGGGACATTTGTCACATTACGGTTGGGACACGAGTCACAGTTGGTATATATTTGTATCCAAACTCACATCATATGTGTTGTTGTATTTTGCATGACAATTGTTGTAATAAAGTTGTAGTTGTTTTCTGTACCATGTATTTGGTGATTCCGAATGGGTTGGGTGGAATGGCCCTATTTTGGGGTTGTCACATTTGGTATCAGAGCTTAGGGATATGATCTCTGCCGGAGATCGGGGAATAAAACTAGTAGGGCAGAAACGAGTAAATCATTCGCTAGTGTATCCGACCTAAGCTTATTTGTTGGTCAGTCATAATATCGGGATGTTATGTAATATATTAATTTGTTTAATTAACCCTTGTTTTGAAGCTGTATTCTAGAATGATATCTGAAATACAGGAGATGAGCAATGGAGAGATCATGAGGACAGGGAAGATGGAATCTAAAATGAAAGCAAGGTATTCTCAACTCTTTAAAATACCATGTACGTAAATTTCGGAGAAGAAATTTCATAAGGAGGGGAGATTGCAAGACCCCGAATTTTATGAAATAAAAGTATTTAATTTTTTCTTATAATTACAATTCAGTAAATTGTTAAATTGATAAAAGTTAAAGTTAAGGGTGATATATGAAATTTTTTTCAAAATACGCAAGTGGTTATAAAATATTCATTGTTATCGGGGAATATTTATTTAGTCGTGGAATATTCTTTCTGTCGGGGAATATTCGTACGACGGCGCAGCCATTTGTGGGCCACATAACAGAATAACTGTCAGATGAAGAAAATGACAAATTTGAGTTTTTATAAATAACGGCGTAGTTGTTACCGTTAACACTGTTGGAATACCTATTGGTTAAAATACAGTAATACGCGTAGTTGCACAGTAGCACACGATATTGCACAATTTTTTTTCAATTATTGATTCTTACGTGAGAAGGCACTACTCAATAATTGTTACAGTAATTTCTATTCAATATTTTATTTTATTGAATCAATAATTGTTGCGTTGATATTTTATATTATTATTATTTCAATAATTGTCACTGCACAGTATCTCCATTATCAGATCAATAATTCATATTATTTGAATAATATTATTAGGTAGCATTATTGGCAATGTCTAGAAAGTTCTGTCAAGGAGAGGTTTGGTCACCTAATTGCGCGCCAGTAAGGAGAAATCCTTATCGAAAAACCCCTCTTTCCTGGGAACTGCCTGGTTGTCATTATTGTGATTCTGTAATATTATTTGTGAATAATTAATTATTGATCTATATGATAATGAAATATTTATTTGATGTGGATATAAATGATGGATTTATTTATGTGGTTATAAATGAAAGAATTAATGTTGAGGTATTTTATCAGTATTTTGTCGGATTGGAGGTATTAAAAGATCAAATCAGTGTTCTTACAGCTTTATTGTGTGAGTTATAATTTTTAATCTGACCGTTAGATCGTTGTGATTTTTGGATATGTTATACATATATAAGCTGAGTATATGTTCACAAATTTTGAACCGTTAAAAATGAACGAATGATTTGTTATGAATTTTAAGATGTGACTGATTCAGAAATTAGGTTTATAAATGATTTTGGTAAAAAATTCTAGAAATGGGTGGGCCCCACTTTTGATTATTGGGGAAGATGGCTGATTTTTGGTGGGTGAAATAGTAGCAGGTAAGGTCATCAGGTAGCAGGTCAAGTCTGCTTCAGCGTGCTAACATTTTCCTATAAATAGAGGGCTAAGTTAGAATTGAAAATCACACCATAATTCATAAGTTTTCTCTCTTTTTCTTTCTAGATTATCGAGTGTATTTTCTGAGTATTTAGATACTTGGTGAGTTACTATTCATCAGTACAAGTTTATTTCAGCGTCATATCCGATATCCAGTCAGAAGTGCTGCTCTTTTGAGGTAAGGGATAGTAAGGAATATTAATGGATGATATATTCTTCATAATGATGTTATTCTTTCAATATCAATATACTGAAATATTGGTATGGATTTTATTGTAGAATTTTTACCTTTTTGAGTCGGGATTACTATTCATGTATACGACACTATTCACGTACACGGCACTATTCATGTATATGGTACTATTTACGTATATGACATTATTTACGTATACGGCACTATGTATGAATACGATGTACTATTCACGAGTTACTATTCACAGGAACTATTCATGACAAAAATTGGTTTCTTTTTCTAACCAAATTATCGTTGATTTATGATTGTTGCTCTTGAAAATAAATGTAGTTGTTGATCATAATGTTTTTATTATCATATATAACATTTTCATAACCCTGATGTTGGATTTCTCTTTCACTTGAGTGTAAAGATGGGTAAATTATTGGTATGATCGTGACTGAGGAATATCTTTGGCCTGTAGTGCAAAGATGAATTGTTAACTGGTATGATCATGACCATTGAATTTATAATTGAATATCTTTAGCTTAAGTGTAAAGATGAATTGATTAACATGGTTATAATTATTGTTTATATAAATTCTGAAATGATTATATATTTATTTGAGATATGAATATATTTGGCCTGTAGTGCAAATATGAACTGTTGAGGAATATCTTTGGCCTGTAGTGCAAAGATGAATTATTGATGAATATCTTTGGCCCGTAGTGCAAAAATGACCTGTTGTTGAATATCTTTGGCCTGTAGTGCAAAGATGGTTTGTTGATGAATATCTTTGGCCGTAGTGCAAAGATGAAATTGTTAGTATGATTATAAATTGGAACTGTGATTTGGTATAACCATGATCTTTGATGTTTCAGGTAAAGACATGTGATAAAAATTATCTTCGTCTTGGATGCGAAGAGGAATTTAGAATTATAATTACGATTATCAGTTATTCATATAATTGTGGAAAGGAACTTTTGATTAATGTTACAGGGATAAAACATTGTTGGTGGACTTTTAATGTGGAGAAGATAATAGACTTTATGGTCTATTTGACTCTTCTAATGGATTGCTCGTTCGGCTGCAACTATGGTTGAAAAATTTTATTATCTACCATATGTTCTAAATCTCTAATTTATTACTGTTGAAGGCTATTGATAATTTATTTATCTTTAGTCATGATATTTTTTACTGAGCTAGTTGTGCTCACCCTTTTGTTTCACAATTTCTTTCAGGTAATAACAGTGTAGCTGGGTCGAGCGGGGGTAACAAGGGATAGAACGGTGGTCTCTAGCTGTGGAGTTCTCCCTAAGCAGTATAGAAAAGTTTATTTAGTAGTTATATTTGATGAATCCAATAGGGTAAGGCGTACCCAACGTTGGAAGGGTGTTTTGCCACTATTATACAAGATGTCTAATGTCATATAACCTCGTGTCATTATAAGACAGGGTTGTGCACATCCACTTGCTGAGTATATTTACGAGCACTACCTATATAATCTTGGTGTTTGTTTGAAGTATAATTCACGATAAAAGACAGTGGAGATAATGATATGTCAAGAGAAGACTCACCATTGGAAAGAATATGATAGTAATTTTCTTATTTTTCTGTGGGGTCTATTAGGTTAACCAAGGATAATTCTGTGGACATATGATATCTATCATAACCTAGAAGCATGGCCTCCCATGTACGAAGGTTTCCTTGAGCACTTCCCAAAGATTCTAATTTCTAAAACAGTTTTTGACTATACCTTTATGTAGGTATCACTTTGAGGTGCTGTCCAGTGATGGGACATTTGTCACATTACGGTTGGGACATGAGTTACAGTTGGTATATATTTGTATCCAAACTCAGAGCATATGTGTTGTTGTATTTTGCACGACAATTGTTGTAATAAAGTTGTAGTTGTTTTCTGTACCATGTATTTGGCGACTCAGAATGGGTTGGGTGGAATGGACCTATTTTGTGGTTGTCACAGTAGCAGTATTACAGATCAATACGTTCACGGCTTTATTGGAGAAGGCGTTGATTGCTGAAGGAGGGAGCGAAGCTGCATCTTGATTTCATCAGGATAAGAAGAAGAAGACAAATAATGGTGGAAGCAGTGGTGGTAGTAACCCTAATAAGTGGAAGTGGAGTGAGAATACCCAATTGGGTAGCAAAACTGAAGAGAATAGGAAAGGGAGGGAACCATGCGCGACCTGTGGGAAGAACCATTCTGGAGTTTGTCTGAAGAAGAAAGGAGTTTGCTATAACTGTGGGCAAGAAGGGCACGTGTCACCCAATTGCCCCAATCCGAAGAAAATTCAAGGTTATTTTGCGTGCGGATCGACTGACCATATGGTACGGAACTGTCCGAAGAGGAATGTTGAGAAGGAAAGTGTCAACAAGGGACCCGGTGGTGGAACCTTGGCAATTCGAGGACCTATACAGCCAGGAAGACCAACCGCCCGTACATTCAACATGACGGCGCAGGATACGGTGGCTGCCCAGGAGGTGGTAGCAGGTTACAATTTCGTTTAGAACTTAAATTACGCGAGTAATTGGAGTTAGATATTTCTATGAACTATTTTCTTTTATGGATTCAAGTCACAGGTAGAATTTAAAACACAAATTAATATTGTGTTGATAAAAATGAATTGATGATACAACTTTAAAAGATTGTAGAGAATAAGAAAGCGGTGATTCCGAGGACAGAATCCTTTTAAGCAAGGGTGAATGTGATAACTTGGGATTTCGAATAATCCAAAATTTACGAATAATTTATATATATATATATATATATATATATATATATATATATATATATATATATATATATATATTAACATTGACTATTAATATTATAGCGTGTATCTATGATACGAGTTTCGGGAAGTGGTTAATTTGTGTATTGACTGAAAGATTAGATTAGAGTTGTGTTTAACAGCTTTAGAAACCCGAACCCTAATTTCTAGATAGGGATTCGACAGAAAATGCAATTAAAATACTTGTATCGATGAATATATGTTTGTACAGTATGGAGATTTTGATCAGTGATAGATCGGATAAGGTTTAGAATTAGTAAACCCTAATAAGGGTTTAGAAACCCTAACGTACCGTTAGTAACCCTAAACGAATGTCGAGAAACCCTAATTTTAAATTCGAGAATCCTAAACCCTAAATTAGGAAACCCTAATCCTAATTGGCAAACCTATGGTGTTTATTAAACTTAAATATGATTAGAAAACCCTAATTATATTTTTGTTATTTTACTTTCTATTTTGCAAACCCTAATTGTAATTTAGAAATTTTATTTTTTATTAAAACCCTAGTTTGGAAATTCTAGAAAACTAAGGGTGTAAAACCTAAGATTTATAACCTTAGGGTTAAACCCTAAGGGTTTGTGCAATTGTCTAGTATGCCATTAAAATCATTTTGCTAAAGACCAAAATACCCTTTTTCATGTCTTTAATTGGTGACTTGTAGAAATTGCTAGCAACTTTAGTTGGTGACCTACTTATTTGACTTTGCATGGCTAAAAAAATTCAGCAAATCAGTTCATTGTATCAGCCATAGCAATATATCATCATATATATAGATTTGGGAGAGAGAAAGTTACAAAACTTATCTTATTTTTCAACCTAGCTCTCACTAACTCATTCTCTCTCAACACCTCCGAAAATTATAAGTAGATCAGTCGTAAAACACCAATATCAGATTGGAGAGCTAAGATCAAGAATTTAAAGCTAGAAGGTATAAACCTATTTTTGATTTTTGATCTTGTATGCTAAGACAACTTTTGTGTTTATGTGTTTAGATTTTTGCTAGATGATGTTTAATGATGATCTATGTTGATATAACATAGATCCATAGCATCAAAATGCTTTAAAATCGAGTTTTTTCAAAACTGTCAAAAACACGATTTGTGGTCTGACAAGCTAATGTCAGGAGCCACAAATCCGTGTCTGTTTTTGATTTTTCTTGTTAGATCTTTTGGATTGGTAGTCTGGTATGAGGTCTTTCATCTGCAAGTGGTAGTATAGCCATTAGATGTCTAGATCATGTGTTATAGACGGTCAAAACCCGTTGACCGGGCATGACCAGTCAAATTCTGGGTAACCCAGAAAGTGCTAAAACTGAGTCTGATAACATCTTCAAGCTTCTTGATCTGTCAGGTAATACGTGATTTGATGTTGTTGTTATGTAAATGTTGTAGCTGGTAATATGGTCTTTAAATACATGGCTTTAGATCATTCAAATCATCAGTATATCGAAAGTAGAAGGTGGTCAAACCATGCCACTCGATCACATTTTAAATTTCTGGAAAACCCAGAAATGGGATGAACTTGTTTTCTGACAACATTTGACCGGATTAAATCTGACAGATGTGTTGTTGTTTATCTGATTTGTTGCTTCGTATATGTTCCTTGACACAAGGAGTACCTACTGGAACCATTAGATCACATAAATCGTGAACAGAACCTAGATTAAAATTACCTAGAAAGTGCCTAGACGAACTGCTGGGAACCGTCTGACAAGTACTTTGAAAGCACAGATCGCCTTTATGTGTTGTTGTATGACCGTGCTATGTATTGTAAGTTGTAGCGCTACATAAACACTACAAGATCCGAGTCTTATATTGAACATATCATGCAAGAACAGAAGATTGAAGCTGATCAAAGTTGACCTCTTGATACTGCCGGCTGTCAGTGTTCTTGAGCTCAAGAACACCAACAGCGACGCTAAGTGTCGCTAAAGGACTACATCGACGGTTTAATTATTTTTTAATTTCTGAATTTCTGAAAATTATTTAAAAATTAGAAATAAATTATAAAAATTACTAAAAATGGTTTTAAAAATTATTTTAAATTCTAAAAAAATAACTTTTAATTATTTGAGATATTTTTCATTAATAATATTAATTGTTTGAATAAAAATGATATTTAATTAGTATATTAAATAAATTAGAGAAAAATGATTTAATATTATGAAAAATTATTTTAAATAAGAAAAATGTATTTAAAAATATTTTGAGTTATAAAATATAACTTTTAATATTTTTGAAAATTTTTCATTAATAAATTAATATTAATGATATTAGATTTATTTAATTATTAAATTAAATAAATAAGTTAAAAATGATTTTATTGATTTAAAAATCATTTTAAATAAGAATAAAGTGTTAAAAAATATTTTAAATTATAAAGTATAATTTTCAATATTTTTGGAGAATTCTCATTAATAAATTAATATTAATGATATTAGATTTATTTAATTATTATATTAAATAAATGAATTAAAAATATTTTTATTGATTTAAAAATTAATTAAAAATGAGAAAAATGATTCAAAAATATTTTAAGTTATAATAAATGACTTTTAATATTTTGATAATAATTTCATTAATATTTAAATATTAATGGTGATGATTTAAAAATAATTTTTTATTATTTTAAAAATCATTTAAGTAGAATATTAATGAATTAAAAATATTTTAAGTTATTAATAATAACTTTAATATTTTGACAAGTATAACATTAATATTTTTACATTATTAAATATTAATAATGATAAGATTATTTGATAATGAAATCATTTAAAAATGATTCCGATGTTTGAAAAATTATTATAAATTATAATAATTATTTATAAATTATTAAAAGCTTCCGAAAAATATTATGAACGATATTTGACTTATCTAAAATAATATTGAAGCTTAGAGACCGAGTTTAATTGACAATAAATGTGTTAATTGTGGGATAGGGTGACCATAACACCGAGATGAGACCGAAGTCCAACCAGATCAAACTAGTTAGACTTGATAAGTGTTTATATAGGTTATAAACACTAATGTGACTATGTGGTAATGTGCATAGGAGAAGTTTGACTATAAAATACAATGATGCGTGTTGTGAATTATTGTGCTAATTGTGAGACCGATATTGTGATGATAGGTCTTTCAAACGTAGATAAGTTTATTGTGTAGCTATAATCAGCGGAGAAGGCAAGTTTCCTAACTCAACCTTGAGTTAATATTGATTAAATATTATAGTGGTTAATTATTATTAATTATACCACGTCAAAGAATTTATTGTTGATTATTCGCAGTTAGTGCATGTTTAATAATTCAAACTAAATTACTGAATCGAAAAATATATATTCGTAGAATAACTGTTGTTGAATATTCATATCCGTAGAAGATAGAATTGACAGTACAGATAATTCCTGTTTATTGTCAAATTATGTTGAGAAATGTCTTAGCCAATTATTCTGGCAAGACGAACTTTTGTTAGAACTTGATATGTTTGAGAAGAGAATTCAATTATTATTGACAGATCGATGCCAATTATTTCTGCTAGATCGAGAAGTAATTAGAAATTTAAATCACAGTATTTCGTTGTTAAATCAAAATCTTGATTCTGAGACTGAGAAGAACAACCTTTTATATAAAGGGAATATTTATAGTCGTATATTCGACCATTGCGCGCAACTTAAGTATTATGCATAATATAGGGTACAAGGAGTTGGCCGGCTCTAAGTACTTGCAGAGGGGTATGATTTAATCTTTATGGTTATCTGATACACCTGGGTATATCAAAGTCAAATCTTTGATAGTTACTTGAGAAGAGAAGTTCAAGATCTAACGGATCGCTCAACATAAATCTGGAAAACATTCCACTACTTTGCTATTTCGTAGAATTAATTCTTGATTATTCATTGGAATATCGTAGAAAACCTTGAAAGCGTTATACTATTTCATTATCAGATTATTGTTGCATGGAATGTGAGAAGACTTGTTATTTATTCCTATACATTTATCGTATGTATTAACTTGCGGGGCAAACTTGTTGGTCACCCTTGCTAAATAAAATATTTCAGCTAGGGAAGAAGAGGCCAGCGGGTCCAAGAAGAACAAAGGCAAAGGCAAAATGCTGGAATAGTTATGAATAACATTATGTATTACGTTATGTTTGTAGACACTTTTTGTATATCTAAAGGGTATGTTTGTAATTGTTAAGGTTAGCGGACCTGGGATTATTGTATTAGCAATCTCTGTTAATGACTTATGTATTACTATTTCTATATGAATGGGTAGTTAGATGGTATTATATTGTGGATTGTGAACACCAAACTCGGGAGTCAGGTAACCCGGATTTGGGGGCATCACATATATATATATAAGCAATAAAAAGCCACGAATCGACGATCCGGGCCTACCCACACAACGCGACTCTTAACGTCAGTAGATATAAATATATAGAAGTAATAAAAAGCTTAAAAACCTAAAAAATCTTACACTGGGCTACCGAGAAGACTTTAGATAGCTTTTAACGAATGAAAACTCAGTTTCCACCGGTTAAACTTTAGTATGAAAGAAAACACAAGCTTACAAGTGTTTAGAAAGAAGACTCACTCTGTTTAGAGCACTCTAGCAGTGTTTACAAGCTAAAATGAACAAAGTTTTCTCTCATTTTCTCTTTTCTTTTTTTCAAATGAGCTGCCAAGAGCTCATATTTAAAGAACAGATGGTTGTGGGTCTACCTGCGGCTGCCCAGAGTTCCCTGGGCCATGCGGGTCCCATCGTCTCAAAGTACGTGCACTTTGGCTACGCGTTGTCCGCTCGAACCTTCATAACTTTTAATTCGGGCATCCGATAAAGGAGTGATGTACCCTTTCAAAAAGCTGTTGTCGAGAGCTACACAATAACATGGGATTAGGGGTTGTACGATGCAGGGAAGATGGGTCCATGACCACATCTCAAAATCTTCAAAGTCTATTCGTTGTACTGTCTTATGTAGTAGTCACTCGGGATTTGAGCTATAGTTCTTGTGGGACACCTTTGTACGCAGTGTGGAATAAAATGTGTTGAGTTTACGTGAATGTAGAATTAATGTGGAAAAATGACTATTTTACCCCCACCGGGGTTATCTCCAACTTTTGCACAGATGTAGTAGTCGTTGCTCAGGATTATCTTTGATATTAGGATTCTATGAATGCTGAATGTCCTCAAGGTTATCTCTGAGGTGGCTTGACCTTTTGGGGTTGTCTCTGGGTTTGGACTGAGTGTCTCGGGGTTATCTCTGGGGTTAAAACTGACTTTTCTGAGGTTATCTTCGGAACTAGAACTGCTTCCCTCAAGGTTATCTCTGAGGTTGGAACTGAATCTTCTGGGGTTATATCTGGGATTACAACTGAGTATCTCGGGGTTATCTTCAAGATTGGAAACTGGACCTCCCGGGGTTGTCTACGGGGTTAAAATTGATTGGACTTCCAAGGTTATCTCTAAAAGACAATTCTGTTCTCCTACAGGGTTAGCAACAAGAATGCAAAATTTTGAGTGTCTGTGACACTTGTGGTAGGATGATATGCATATTCCTGGATATAAACATGCTGATCACTTGATAAATATCCGAACCAATGACTCTTAAGTCTATATGACCTCTAGGATTGATTACTAGGTGTAGTTAAGCAAATCAACCTCTAGGTTCTAAGTCTTTTTGACTAACAGAAGCTTGAATGAATGTGGGACAAACCTTAGTATATATATGTAGAAATTTTTTGAACTATATGTTCATTAAATTCAGATACAGTGTGAGTATAAAATATAACTTGTTTAAAACTTGTTAAGCCTTTTGTAGGTAATCCCTAAAAATATCATTTTCCTTTACAGCGTTGAATGTTAACCCTGAATGTTTTCTTGGGTAAAATCTAGTTACGCACAACACGTAAGTATACGTAATCCACAAGTAATATAGTGATAAGTTGAGTATCGTTCCCACAGAGAAAATAACTAGAATTTAACCTTACAACTACCTGATAAGTAAGTTTTATACCTGCTGATCTGGTAACAACTAAATTGCAATCGTTGCCTAATCCCGCATTTTATAGTCTCTTTTCATGCATTTCTTTCCATTTTGTAGGATTCATGCTCGGGAGGTCATTTATGTGGCATTTGGAGCTAAAAAGGATGTACTGAGAGCTTAAAGTGATCAAGTGTCGAGGTGATGGCAAGTGGAGATGCAGCAACAGAAGAAAGTAGAAATCAAGTTCTGGTGTGTCGAGCGGCCACGCTATTTTTAACTTGCTAGACAACGCGGCCGCACCTAGTTTGGGACTTCCTTGTATGCAGGATTCGACATAGCAGTTGTAGCTAATATTCCAATTAGTTCCTTGACATAAATAAAAAAGTATGGGTTGAGTTCATGTTTGTTTCCCATACTCGAATTGAATAATTGAATTACTGCAGATATTAATCACTTGAATAATTACTACCTCTTCGGGATGTTATCATCTGTTATGATTGAACAGTGATGAATGCCTTATGTTCTTGACTACTAACACAAGAAGTAGTCGAGCTGAGCGACTATAAACCAAGCGCTCGATGGGAGGCACCCCATCTAACTCATTGGATCCAATTTCTAACGCATTTCTCCCTCTATGTTTAATTCTTCATACTTTTAATATTTAATAGCTATTTTTGTAGATTTAGTAGTTTTAATAGTTCATTTTTTGGTCTCTCTCAGGTATAATCCAATTGGTACAATCATGCATGGTCAGAAGAGTTGAAAATCTAAAAGTTGCCTGGGTACAGGGCAGCGCGCCCACGCCTTCTGCCAGTCAAGAAATTCAATTCTAGGCAACTGCGCGCCCACGCCGTATTAGCAAAGGAACATAGCGCGACCACGCAGTGACCTGAAGGCAATTTTTAAAAATCCTAGACTTGGTTAATGTTATTTCATTCCATACCAAACTAGGCAAAGGCAACTCTCTCCTACTCTAGCCGACTCCCCCATTCCTCTTCAACATCTAATTCATTCACTTAAATCCTTATCCCAATAAAACTCCACCCTCTTACATTCTCTCTCTCATCCCCTATATAAGCCTTAATCCACCCACCTTCCATCCATAAGCTTAAATCAGACACATAGAGGCAAGGAAGATTCAAGATTGCACATCAATTGTTTCACAAAAGGTTGAGAAGAGTTTTGAGGGTTTAATTATTCAATTTGGGTTAGTAATCATACCAAATTCAAAGCAAAGGTAAATCAGAGTTTGGGCGTTTGACATATAATTTGTTTTAGAGAAGTTCTAAGCCATTTTGGGGGTTAATATGAGCAAGTTTGGGGTAGCTTTCATATCAATTTTACGAGGGTTCGTCAATAGATTAATTCAAACCACTATGACACCAAAAAGGGTTCGAACTCCTTACTCATCATATTCAAGCAATAGTGATGGCGAAGGTAGCAGTCGCGATGTGTTGGATACCACTAAATTCATCAACCTCTCAGCCCAGCATTACTATTCTAATTTAATGATGAACAAGACTTTTATGTTGGAAAGAGGGCTTAAGCCCGATAAAGAAGATGGAAATATATGGAATATGATTAAAGAGCATGGTTGGGTCTTAGTGGTTAGTAATCTATGGGCGGCACTGATGGCCATAGTTTGTGAATTCTATGCCAACGCTAGGGGAAGCTCAAAATGGGATATCTTATGTAATGGAAAATAGGTTCCCTACACAAAGCAAGCCATTAATACTATTCTTCACTTGGACACCCTGCCACTAAATGAGTCTAACTGGGTGGAGTACCAGCGCTTTGACTCTGATATGGACAAGCTAGTGGAAGAGATATGTAAGCCTGGAACTATATTGACTACAAGAGCAAGAACTGACAAAAAAATCCACTTCCCTTACACTACACTGAATCGATATGACAAAGCTTGGTACATTTTCATTTGTGCGAGCTTACTACCCCCGTGCCATCAGAACGATGTCACTACAGAAAGAGTTATATTGCTTTATGGCATCATCAAGGGAAAGTCAATCGATGAGGGTCACCTAATCCATCAGTCCATGATACATTATATGAGAGGAAGTACCACTAGGGGGGATTCCACACACATCCATTGTCAGCAAACAGTGTGGCCAGGTAGGCGTTGAATTGGACGATGAGACATTACAGATGCCAATGAAAGACATCGACTATGCGGCCATCAGAAAATACACTATATGGGAAGGAGGCGAATCTCATCCTCTTGGTCTTGGTTTCATAATGCCCGACCAAGAGGAGAGTGAAGACGAAGAAGAAGAAGGGGATGACGAAGAAGAAGCTGAGGCTCCTGCTACTATGCCTCCTCCACATTATACTAGTCAGGATCAAGAGATGTGTTGCTTGAGGCGGCGAATGGATGCCATGCACAATGATTTCACAATATACACTACTAAATTTGTTGAGGCACTCTCTCGAGCATTTTCACAGCTTGGCACGAAGGCTCATTTCCCTATCTTTGGGTCAGGCAGCACTTATCCACCTCTAGACACACCACCTGAGTAAGATGAAGTAGGTGGAGATGGTGATGATGCTTAGGGGAGTTCCTTTCTATCCTTTAAGTTCCAATAAGGACATTGTTTATTTTAAAGTTTGGGGGTATTGATTTGAATTGCATGATTAATGTAATTTGCATTTAATTTAGTTTATTATGTTGCATCGTAGTTTAGTTGCATGTAATGTAGTCTCATTATAGTTTAAATTGTTCAAGTTCAGTTTGCTAAAAAAATTGTGTTTAGTTAGAGCATCTTGCATGAATCCTAGCATCTTATTTGCTTGAAATCCTTATTGGTCCATGATGATATTGGAACTTCTTGGTTATTTAGCATTGTTGATAACTTTAGCTTGGTTATGAGGTTATAACATGATGTGAATTTTAATTTGTTTGAAACTGATGTATTCAGCTAGCACTTTAGAGTAGCCATTATGATTTGTTTAGTTTAAATGGTCGCATAATTACTTTCTGGTGGGAAACTTATGTTCTAATGACAAAGATTTAGTAAAACAGTTAGTAATGACTAAGATGATGTTAAAACTTAAGTTTGGGGGAAAGCAGGGGGTATACTTGCTTTATATTAAAAATAATCTGTGAATATCTACTTAGCTAGCTTAGTTTTGTGGTCTTTGATACTTGAGTAAGTAAGCCCTTAGGGTATCTCTACACCCAGCGCCCTAAAATTATCTGGTTTGGGAGTCGTTGGTCGAAAGCTCGCTACATGGGTATCATTGAAAAGCCTAATAGAGCTAGGCATTGCACAGCCAAGTGTAACAATGGGAAAGTGTGAATACTGCCCTCGTGAGTAAATAAAAGCTTAATAAACCCCTTTGTTGACTCTTAGCTGAGTTGATGTGTAGTCATAGTCATAGCTTTGATAGTTTGCTGAGATTCTTAAGTTAAGCCTGTATTTTTCCCTCTAAGAAGTTTATTATGTGAATTATTTATTTTGTAGCAAATTTAATGGATACAAAGCACACACACACACTACATCAGTGATGACAAGTTTTGGTTTGCAAAATGTTTTGGCTCATTGACCTTGTCTTAGTTTGATACTCTTTTTGATGATCATTGTAGTTTTTCCGAGGCATCTCATTTGGATCTCATGCTTACTGATGTTTGGATTCTTAGGCATGTAGTTATATAGTGCATATCGTTTAGTTGTTTTATTCCTTTTCTTTCTGTTTTGTTGCTTAGGAGCAAGCAACGTTGTAAGTTTGGGGGTATTTGATAAGTAGGTTTTATACCTACTTATTCGGTAACAACTAAACTGCAATCGTTACTTAATCTCGCATTCTATAGTCTCTTTTAATGCATTTCTTTCCATTTTGTAGGATTCATGCTCGGAAGCTCATTTGGTGCCATTTGGAGCTAAAAAGGATGTATTGATAGCTTAAAGTGATCAAGTGACGAGGTGATGGCATATGGAGATGCAGCAACAGAAGAAAGTAGAAATCAAGTTCTGGAGTATCGCGCGGCCGCGCCATTGTCTGCCCAAAGATGCTAAACAGAGCACCCGCACCCATTTTGGCCTACCGATCAGTGCGACTGCACCAGTTCGGGCTTGACTAGATTTGACTTTTCACTTAATTCAGCCAATTGGATTCTAGCTTGAAGAGGAGGTCATTGTAGGTTGAGTCTAATACATTAGGTTATTTTTATTGCAATTTGGTTAAAACTTAGTATATTCACATATTATATTCTCTACTTTTTGGATCTAGCTTAGATTGTTGATTTTTATTCTTAGATTAGCTTAGATTATGTTAGATCCTTTGAAATTAAAGCAATTGATTATCCTTGGAAGTTCATATGTGAAGCAAGAGAAGTAACTCAGATTTGTTATTCCTAGTGCTTACTTCTCTTTACTTCTATCTTTGTTTTCAATGTATAATCAATTGTGCATATTAGATTTTGTTTCAATTATGAACTAAACTATGACGCCCCCAAAATAGGTATACAACACTCATTCTGAGTCGCCAAATACATGGTAAAAAAAGCAAACTACAACTTCAATAATACAATTGTCGTGCAAAATATGACAACACATACTGTGAGTTTAAATATAAATATTATCTTCTAGACAATATCCACACTCAAATAAGTCCTCATTACAATTATTCAAAAACTATTTTACAGAAATAGTGAGAACTGCTAAAACATCTTTCTAGAACCATCACTCCATACCCCGACTAGATCCTACTATGTTCTCACCTCCTAAGAAGAAAAATAGAACAAAAGGAAAAGGGTGAGCTCAACTAGCCCAGTAAAGAATATTATGACTAAGATAATATACAACAAATTATCATTAGTCTTCAACAGGGAAAAATCTGATAAAATATAATAGACAACAAGTTTTAGATCAACAACTGCAGCGGAAATAATAAACCATTAGAAGAGTCAAGTAGAGTGAATTCTACTATCTTCTAAGATTTAAAAGTCTAGCATCAATATTTTATCCCTGTAACATTAATTAATAATCATCTTTAACCAAATATTCATCTTTGCACTACAGGCCAAAGATATTCATTTGTATCACCAGTCGGTCATGTTCATCTCAACACCTGTTCATCTTTGCAATACAGGCCAAAGATATTCATCAGGTAATCATACATCTTTGTAGTACATGCCAAATATATTCAGTAGTATCATCATTTAGGACTGAGGATGATGAAAAATATTTCAAAGAAAACGAATCCAGTGAGATAAAAGAATAAATATTAGGAATTCGTATTACAGTTTATCCAAGTTTAATAATACTCCATAATAACCAATTTTGAAGCAAAATTCAAAAATAAAGATAAAAACATGGATACAATCAAAGATAGTAACCATAATAGACAACTTCGTCAAAAAGAAGAAAATTTTATTTTTCGGTGAATAGTGCCGTATTCGTGAATAGTGTCGTATACGTGAATAGTAACGTATACGTGAATAGTAACCCCGATACAAAAAGTTTTAAATTTTATAAAAAGTTTATACCAATATTTCGGCATAATGATATTGAAGAAAATATCATTTTAAGAAGAATATAACACCCCTTACCTCAAAATATTAGTACTTCTGATCGGAATATCGGTATAAGGCTGAAGGAACCTCGGACTGATGAATAGAAACTCACAAAGTATCTAAATACTCACAAAATACACTCAATAATCTAGAGAGAGAAAGAGAGAAAACTTATTTCTGGTGTGATTTTCAATTCTAACTTAGCCCTCTATTTATAGAAAAATATTAGCACGCCGAAGCAGACTTAACCTGCAACCTGATGGCTTTACCTGCTACTATCCCACCCACCATATTTGAATAAAAATCTCAGCACATTTTCACCAACCAAAAGTGGGGTCCACCAATTCTAGAATTTTTCACCAAAATGATAAATTCTGAAACTTCAACAATTTCTGAACTAATCATCTCTTAAAATTCATAACAAATCATACGTTCATTTTTAACGGTTCAAATTTTGTGAATATATACTCAACTTATATATGTATAACATCCAAAAATCACAATGATCCAACGGTCGGATTAAAAATTATAACCCCCGCAATATATCTCAAAAACCCTGATTGATTTTTAATACCTCCATTCCAACAAAAATACTGATAAAACACCTCAACATTAACTCCTTCATTTTTAACCATAAAATATATCTAACATTTATATTCAAATAAATATTTTCTTATCAAATGAATCAATAATTAATTCTTCACAATTAATATTACAGAATCACATTTATGACAACCAGGCCGTTCCCAGGAAAGAGGGGGCTTTTCAATAAGGATTTCTCCTTACTGGCGCGCAATTAGGTGACCAAACCTCTCCTTAGACAGAACTTTCTAGACATTGCCAATAATGCTATCTAATAATATTATTCAAATAATATGAATTATTGATCTGATAATGGGAAATATTGAGCAGTGGCAATTATTGAAACAACAATAATATAAAATATCAATGCAGCAATTATTGAATCAATAAAATAAAATACTAAATAGTAACTATTGTAACAATTATTGAGTAGTGCCTTCCTTCGTAAGAATCAATAATTCAAAAATACTGTTCAATCCGTGTGCTACTGTGCAACCACGCGTATTACTGTATTTTAACCACCGGGTATTCCAACAGTGTTAACGGTAACAACTACGCCGTTATTTATAAAAACTCAATTTTTGTCGTTATCTTCATCCAACCATTTTTCGTTATGGGGCCCACAAATAGCTGCGCCGTCGTATGAATATTCTCCGATAGAAAGAATATTCCACGACCAAACGAATATTCCCCGACAAAATGAATATTTTATAACCACTTGTTTATTTTGCAAAATTTACACATTTCACCCATAACCAAAATATTATATCAAATTAACACCTTATTATTCACAATAATAATTAGAGAAATTTTGATTTTATTCATTAATAAGTTGAGGTCTTACAACCTCTTCTCCTTATGAAATTTCGTCCTCGAAATTGACGTACGTACCTGGTGTTTCGAATAGGTGGGGATACCTCGCTTTCATTTCTGATTCTAACTCCCAGGTCATTTCTTCAATAGAATGGTTTCTCCACAAAACCTTAACTTGTGGTATAACCTTCGTGCGTAAGACATGCTCTTTCCTATCCAAGATCTTAACAGGTACCTCCTCGTACGTTAAATCTTTAGCTATCTCGTCTGGTTTAGAACTCAATAATGTGGTTCGAGTCTTTAACATATTTACGAAGCATAGATATGTGAAAAACATTATGAACACGAGACATACTTGGAGGTACTGGGAGTCTATAGGCCACATTTCCTATTCGGTCAAGAATTTCAAATGGACTAACAAATCGTGGATTGAGCTTTCCTCTCTTCCCAAATCTTGTAACTCCCTTCCATGGTGCAACATGTAACAATACATGATCCCCAATATTAAATTCCACGTCCTTCCGATGAAGATCCGCATAACTCTTTTGTCGATCCCGTGCCGTTTGTATACGTTGTCGAATCATTTGGATCTTCTCTGTAGTCATTCGTACCAACTCTGGTCCCAACAATGTTGCTTCACCCACCTCGTCCCAGAATACTGGAGAACGACATTTTCTTCCATACAACGCCTCGAATGGAGCCACACCTATACTTGCCTGATAACTGTTGTTGTAGGAGAATTCCACCAATGGTAGGTACTTATCCCATCTCTCTTTGAAATCTAGGACACAGAGTCTTAATAGATCTTCAAGAGTTTGAATAGTCCTTTCTGATTGTCCGTCCGTTTGAGGATGGTATGCTGAACTGAATCGTAAATTCGTGCCCATAACTTTCTGCAAGCTAACCCAAAATCGTGAAGTGAATCTTGGGTCACGATCCGAAACTATGGATACTGGCATGCCATGCAATCTTACAATCTCATTTACATACATACTAGCAAGACGTTCAAGGGAATAAGTCTCACGTATAGGCAAGAAATGGGAAGACTTGGTTAATCTATCAACAATAACCCAAATCGCATCTATGCCTTGAGAAACCTTGGGAAGACCTGTAACGAAATCCATGGTAATGTGTTCCCACTTCCACTTCAGAATCTCAAGTGGTTGCAACGGACCCTTTAGTACTTGATGCTCCGCCTTTACACGTTGACAACTTAAACACCTCGAGATAAACTCCGCGATCTCTCTTTTCATATTGCTCCACCAAAATGTATGTCGAAGACCGTGATACATTTTGGTACTCCCAGGATGTATTACAAACGGTGTGTTGTGTGCCTCCATCATGATTTTATGCTTCAAGTCAAAATCGTTAGGAACACAAAGTCTGGAGTTGACTCGAAGTATTCTTTCTTCATCGATTCTTGCTTCTGAAATAGCACATTCTTGCACTTTCTTCTTCATACGCATCAGCTCCATGTCCGTAGCTTGAGCAGCTTTAACTTTATCGATTAAAGTCGGTTCTACTCGTATGTTTGATATCATCACGTGGGTACTTGGAGCCTTCATCTCTATCTCCATCCTTTGCAAGTCATACAAAATGGGCCTTTATGTTAACAACATTGCACTCGTACCCGCATATGATCTTCTACTCAATGCGTCAGCTACTACGTTTGCTTTTTTAGGATGATATTGGATGGTATGATCGTAATCTTTCAGTAGCTCGAGCCAACGTCGTTGCCGCATGTTGAGTTCCTTTTGGGTGAAGAAATATTTGAGGCTTTTATGATCTGTATAGATTTCCACTTTCTCCCCATACAGGTAGTGTCTCCAGATCTTCAATGCGAAAACGACTGCTGCTAACTCCAAATCATGTGTAGGATAATTCCTCTCATATTCTTTGAGTTGTCGCGAGGCATAGGCTATGACTTTCCCATGTTGCATGAGAACACATCCTAACCCTTTGCCTGAAGCATCGCTGTAGATAACAAATCCATTTGAACCAGATGGTATTGTCAAAACAGGTGCCGAAATGAGTCTCCTCTTGAGTTCTTGAAAACTCTTCTCAGAATCCTCGGTCCAACCAAATTTTGTATCTTTACGAGTCAGCTGAGTTAACGGAGTAGCGATTCGAGAAAATCCTTCCATGAATCTCCGATAGTAACCAACTAAGCCCAGAAAGCTACGTACTTTGGTCACCAACTTTGGTTGCTCCCAACTTTGTATGGCTTCAATCTTCGCCGAGTCGACAGATACTCCATGTTTTGACTCCATATGCCCAAGGAATGCTACTTCCTCAAGCCAGAACTTGAATTTCTTCAGCTTGGCATATAGCTTGTTATCGCGAAGCCTTTGTAGTACCAGCTTCAAATGGTGCTCATGATCTTCACGGCTTTTGGAATAGATGAGGATGTCATCAATAAAGACAACAATGAACTGATCTAAATATTCGTTGAATACACGGTTCATCATATCCATGAAAGCAGCATGAGCATTAATCAATCCAAAAGACATGACTAAGAATTCGTAATTCCCGTACCGAGTTCTGAAGGCAGTCTTTGGAATATCCTCAGTTTTAATCTTTAGCTGATGATATCCAGAATGAAGATCGATCTTTGAAAAGAATTGTGCTCCTTACAATTGGTCGAACAGGTCATCAATGCGAGGTAGTGGATACCTATTCTTGATAGTGACATGGTTCAATTCTCGATAGTCGATACAAAGTCGCATACTACCATCTTTCTTCTTTACGAATAATACCGGAGCACCCCAAGGAGATGTACTAGAACGAATAAAATCGATGTCCAACAACTCCTGTAGTTGGACCTTTAACTCCTAAAGTTTAATAGGAGCCATTCGATATGGGATTTTAGAAATGGGCTTTATGCCATGTTTAAGGTCAATAAAGAAATCAACTTCACGTTCTGGGGGTAGACCGGGAAGTTCTTCAGGAAATTCATTAACAACAGAAATTTTATTCAAATCTGACGTGTTTTTGTTCAAGTCCGTGACATGGGCTAAGAAAGCTTGACATCCGTTTTTCAATAAACGAATAACTTTATGGCTTGAAATGATAGTGATTGACTTTAATGGTTTAGTTGTTTGAATTCGCATTACAGGTTGGTTAGGAGTATGAAAACTAACAACCTTACGAAAATAATCAATTTTAGCATGATGCGTGGTTAACCAATCAATCCCTAAAATCACATCAAATGCAAGAATTTTCAACGAAATAAGATCGGCAGGTAATGTAATGGTACCAACTTGAATCAAGCAAGATTTATAAACAGTAGATGTAACGAAAGTTTCTCCTAACGGAGTTTGAACAGATAAGTCAAAGTCTAATTTCTCTGAAGTCAAGTTCAAACGTTGAGCACAAGCAAGAGAGATAAAAGAATGGGTAGAACCGGTATCAAATAAGGTATAAACTTCGTAAGAGTTTATGATTAGCTTACCCGTGATCACCTCGTTCGGGTTCCTCGCGTTTTGGGCAGTCACGACAAACGCCCTTCCAAGAACCACTGACTTTGACTTTTCTGGAACAGCCTTCGGAGTCACATCCCCATTGAACTTGGTTTCGCAACAAGATAATATTTAGCTATATAACCTTCCTTTCCATAGTTATAACATACCTTGAACTGTTGTGGGCAGTTTGGGCTGATATGTCCCTCTTTCCCACATTTGTAACATACGACTGCTGCTCGTTCTCCTCCCCTAAAAACAGTTGATGTTGGTGCTGACGTCTTCACGTTATCGTTGTTATACCTTCTCCTTTTGAAATCTCCTCCCGACTCGCTCCTTCTATTATCACGGCCACGATTACCACCAGAGTGATTACCGCTTTTGTCTGAATGTTTTCCTCCCTGCTGGTTTTTATTGCTCCGATGACCGCTGCCACCGGTATGACCTTGGTTGTGGTCTCTCGGTTGAACATACTCATTATCTCGCTCTAATAATTAAGCCCTGTTTACAACATCTGAATATAAAGAAAATTTATGAGAGATAAGATATTGCCGAATCTCGGGCTTTAGACCTCTCAGGAGCATCCTCGTCATTCGTTCCTCATTCTCTACCAAATGAGGTGCAAACCTGGATAACTCTGTAAACTTCGCCTCGTACTGGGACACCGTCATGTTGTTTTGTTTCAGTCTAATAAACTCTACCTCCTTCATATGACGAATACTTTCAGGAAAGTACTTGTCATTAAACAGTTTCTGAAATGTTTCCCAAGACATGTTGAGTGCGTCAGGCTGGGTATGCTTCACAGACTCCCACCAGTAGTCTGCCTCACCGCAAAACATAAAGGTGGCGAATGGAACCTTCTGTTCCTCCGTGTATCCCAAGACATCTAATATCTTGGTAATTCGCTTGACCCACGTTTCCGCCATGATCGGATCCGGCTTTCCCTTAAATTTTGGTGGTCCCAACTCTTTGAACTGCTTGGCTGTGACAAGCCGCGCATTGCTACCATTTCCACCCGTATTTTGTGCACGAGTCTCCCTCGTCTGGTTTTGCATGAACTGCAAAAAACTTCTAAACATCCCATCATTCATCATTTGTTCGGTAGTGTTGTTTACAGGAGGAATATTGTCTTCCTGTTGCACGTTCCCCTGGGTGGTGATCAAAGGTGTCTCCACGGTCTGATTCACTCCATTATTAACTTTCACAGCTGCCATTCTAAAATACTGCCATAAAACAAGGGTTAATAGTCATGTCATATATTATCCCTATACTCTGACTGACCAAATAAATACCAAATAAACTTAGTCAGGTCATACTAGCGAAGAAATTCACCATCTCTCCCCTCCTAGTTCTTGTCTCACATCTCAGCCAGGGATCATATCCCTAAGCTCTGATACCAACTGTGACACCCCCAAAATGGGTATACAACACTCATTCTGAGTCGCCAAATACATGGTATAAAAACTAAATTACAACTTCAATAATACAATTGTCGTGCAAAATATGACAATACATACTGTGTGTTTAAATACAAATATTATCTTCTAGACAATATCCACACTCAAATAAGTCATCATTACAATTATTCAAATACAATTTTACAAAAATAGTGAGGACTACTAAAACATCTTTCTAGAACCATCACTCTATACCCCGACTAGATCCTGCTATATTCTCACCACCTGAGAAGAAAAATAGAACAAAAAGGAAAAGGGTGAGCTCAACTAGCCCAGTAAAGAATATTATGAGTAAGATAATATACAACAAATTATCATTAGTCTTCAACAGGGAAAAATCTGATAAAATATAATAGACAACAAGTTTTAAATCAACAACTGCAACGAAAACAGCAAACCATTAGAAGAGTCAAGTAGAGTGAATTCTATTATCTTCTAAGATTTAAAAGTCTATCATCAATATTTTATCCCTGTAACATCAATTAATAATCATCTTTAACCAAATATTCATCTTTGTACTACAGGCCAAAGATATTCATTTGTATCACCAGTCGGTTATATTCATCTCAACACCTGTTCATCTTTGCACTACAGGCCAAATATATTCATCAGGTAATCATACATCTTTGCACCACAGGCCAAAGATATTCAGTACTATCATCATTTAGGACTGAGGATGATGAAAAGTATTTTAAAGAAAACGAATCTAGTGAGATAAAAGAACAAATATTAGGAATTCGTATTACAGTTTATCCAAGTTCAATAATACTCCATAATAACCAATTTTGAATCAAAATTCAAAAATAAAGATCAAAACATGGATACAATCAAAGATAGTAACCATAATAGACAACTTGGACAAAAAGAAGAAAATTTTATTTTTCGGTGAATAGTGCCGTATTCGTGAATAGTGCCATATACTTGAATAGTAACGTATACGTGAATAGTAACCCCGATACAAAAAGTTCTAAATTTGATAAAAAGTTTATACCAATATTTCGGTATAATGATATTGAAGAAAATATCATTTTAAAAAGAATATAACACCCCTTACCTCAAAATATCAGTACTTCTGATCGGAATATCGGTATAAGGCTGAAGGAAACTTGCACTGATGAATAGAAACTCACAAAGTATCTAAATACTCACAAAATATACTCAATAATCTAGAGAGAAAAAGAGAGAAAACTTGTTTCTGGTGTGATTTTTAATTCTAACTTAACCCTCTATTTATAGGAAAATGTTAGCACGCCGAAGCAGACTTAACCTGCAACCTGATGGCTTTACCTGCTACTATTCCCACCCACCACATTTTAATAAAGATCTCAACACATTTTCACCAACCAAAAGTGGGGTCCACCAATTCTAGAATTTTCCACCAAAATGATAAATTCTGAAATTTCAACAATTTCTGAACCAGTCATCTCTTAAAATTCATAACAAATCATACGTTCATTTTTAACGGTTCAAAATTTGTGGATATATACTCAACTTATATATGTATAACATATCCAAAAATCACAACGATCCAACAGTCGGATTAAAAATTATAACCCCCGCAATATATCTCAAAAACACTGATTGATTTTTAATACATCCATTCCGACAAAAATACTGATAAAACACCTCAACATTAACTCCTTCATTTTTAACCACAAAATATATCCAACATTTATATTCAAATAAATATTTTCTTATCAAATGAATCAATAATTAATTATTCACAATTAATATTATAGAATCACATTTATGACAACCAGGCCGTTCCCAGGAGAGAGGGGACTTTCCAATAAGGATTTTTCCTTACTGGCGCGCAATTAGGTGACCAAACCTCTCCTTAGACAGAACTTTCTAGACATTGCCAATAATGCTATCTAATAATATTATTCAAATAATATGAATTATTGATCTGATAATGGGAAATACTGAGCAGTGACAATTATTGAAATAACAATAATATAAAATATCAATGCAGCAATTATTGAATCAATAAAATAAAATATTGAACAGTAACTACTGTAACAATTATTGAGTAGTGCCTTCCTTCGTAAGAATCAATAATTCAAAAATATTGTGAAATCCGTGTACTACTGTGCAACCACGCGTATTACTGTATTTTAACCACCGGGTATTCCAACAGTGTTAACGGTAACAACTACGCCGTTATTTATAAAAACTCAATTTTTGTCGTTATCTTCATCCAACTGTTTTCCGTTATGGGGCCCACAAATAGCTGCATCGTCGTACGAATATTCCCCGACAAAAAGAATATTCCACGACCAAACGAATATTCCCCGATAAAATGAATATTTTATAACCACTTGTTTATTTTGTAAAATTTACACATTTCACCCATAACCAAAATATTATATCAAATTAACACCTTATTATTCACAATAATAATTAGAGAAATTTTGATTTTATTCATTAATAAGTTGGGGTCTTACATAAACCCTATTTTAGAATTATAATGGATCTTGTTGCTTAGCTGAAATTAATGTATTTCATTATTGAATTCTAATTAATTATGATTGGATTGTGTAATATGATTTGTGCTAATTGCTTAATTATTTTATCACCAATTACTGTGATAACCTTTATGAAATTGAGAAACAGATTATGGGTTCAGATCTGATCATATTAGCATGTGTTTATGATTTCTACATGGTGATGGAATTCATGATTTGGGCCTAGGATATCGATATACCAAAGCACCGCATGTAGTTTATTGAGAACTTGTTCTTAAACCCTATTTAATTGTAATTCACATAGAGATATAGTAGGTTAGTTAGTTAGGGTGTTCACATTCATTCTATCTTTTGTGGATTTAATGTGATATGGGTATGATACATCGAGAGATGATCGTATTTTACTTTCGTATTCTCGGCTAACAATCCAAAGTAATTAATTGGGGCTTATCAGGAAGTATGTCAATCTAAGTCTTGCAATAAGTGAAATTATTATCTCGTGTCTCCTTTCTCTGATCTAATCATTTGATAACTAGTTTAATATATTTCTTAGTGATTTTAATTAATTCACAATCTCATCCATCTGTTTAAAGTGATCGAAATAGTTCTAAAATGGGTGCTTGTTAGATTAGATTTCAGTTTAATTTTCTCTGTAGGAACGATACATTACTTTCATTATATTACTTGTTGACCACGTGCGCTTGCGTGTGTGTATTGATTGTCATCTATACAAACAAACCAACACTACCAATTGAATATTATCTCAATTTTGTTAAACAAATAATAAATTTTATGAAATTACTAATTAATTAAATAGTAACTATCTACCACAAGATTTAATCAGACTTTGGAGATTTAAGCCTATAACTTCACTTAATGTTTCACTTAGATCGACACTTTCAGTTAAATCAAATTAGCTATTCCGAATTGTTAATGATGAACACCAAAGTAAATATATCCATCTCTTAATGCATTATACCCATATCAACTTAAATGCACAGATGGTAGAATTAAGATGAACACCCTAATTAACTAATTCACTATATCTCTATATGAATTACGATTAAAAAGGATTTTAAGCCCAACTTCTTTATCAGATTACATGCGATGCGTAGGTATATCTCTGTCCTAAGCAATAATTATGAATCCCATTATAATGTAGAAATCACAATCACACGCTATTATGACAAGATCCTAATCTATATTCCATCTCTCAATTTCATATAGATTATAAAGTAATTGTTGATCAAGCAATTTAAATAATTAAGCACAAATCATAATAGACAACCCTGAGAATCTCAATGAATTCATACGAAAGTATGTCAATCTTTGTTACACAAAAAGATCCATTATAGACTTAAATAGTAAATTAGTTCAACATCATTGAATAAGTAACCAAAATCCACAAATAGAATAACATTCTGAATACAAGAATAAAAATGAAGAAAGAGAATAGAAGCTGTGAAGTAATTTGCTGCTCTTCCTCACTTTCGCCTTGAATCCTTCGTGTTAGCCTCCTCGCTTTAATTCTCCAAGATCTGATGTAAAACCAAGGGTTTGATTAATGATAATGATAATACCATCTCTGCCCATCAATTTAACCTTTTATACTCTCCAAATTGCGTCCCAAATCAATCAGCACAAGATCTTCTAAGTCCTTAACGATCAGGGAAAATTTAACTAACTGTCGGGCACCCTGCCCCAACAGGTATTTAGTACTGAGAAAGCCTGCCCCGACGGGTGTACAACAACTTTGACATAAAGTAACCCCCGACCTGGTGGCTATTTTATACTGTAAATGCCCACCCCGATGGGTGTCCTGGGCTGTCAACTGAAAACTTCCTCTTTTACACTCTTCCATCATCTCAACTTACTCCTGTAACACATATACACAAAAACGCGTACTCAAAGTAGCAACAAATTAAGCTTAAAAGGTAATCAATTCGTAGGTATATAACTCACTCATCAAATACCCCCAAACTTGAGACTTTGCTTATCCTCAAGTAAAACACAATGTAAATTAACTACATGCCTACGAATCCAACTGTCAGACAGTACAAAATACAACAATCTTGCCTCAAAGAAATCACAATAAATATAAATAGTAAATTCAACCAAGAACACGTCAACAACCCATATCAATCTATTAATCAATGTATGTTATCACTGACGTAGTGTGTGTGTGCTCAACAACCATGGAAACCGACTACAATGCAAATATTTCCATAATATGCTTATTCGAGGAAAGGTCATAGTCTTAACTTAAGAAATTCTGTAAACAAGCGAAGATCAGGCTAAAACTATACAAGTACCAAGTCAGAAGTTAATACGGGATGTGTTTGCTACCTTTATTCAATTACGGGGGAATTTTGCTCTTTTTCCCGTATTTCTACTTTACACATGACTGTGCAATATTTAGTCCTCTTAGGCTTTTTAGTGCTACTCATTTAGCAAGCTTTTGACCAACGACTCCAAAATCAGATGGCTTTAGGGCGCTGGGTGTAAAGACATCCCCTAATGCATACTTACTTGAATAACAAAGGCCACATAACTAAATTAGTCAGGGTGTTTATTCATATTTTTCTTTTCTTTTTTGACTCTTTTCTTGTTTTTTTTTTACTAAATCACGTATCTTCCCCCTAAACTTAGGTCTTTGCATAATCTTAGCCTTTACTACCAGTTCATTGAATTTCCTGTATTAAAACCCAAGCTTCCCTCAAGAAGACAATTATGTGAATATATTAACCCAATCAGTCAACATGGTCATCATAATGTGCTATCTGGTTACATCAGTTTCAAACATGCAAGGATTTACTTCATGCTATGAAATTACATATATGCCTTAGTTATCAATACTAATTAATGTCTATGAAATTCTAGTCTTATCATAGGACAAGTTAACTTCATACTAACTGACAAGCTAGAATCATACAACATGAATAAATTATGTGCAATCTTGGGTAAAATCTAGTTATGCACAACACGCAAGTATACGTGGTCAACAAGTAATAAAGTGTAAGTTGAGTATCGTTACCATGAGGAATTGTTTAATAAAAATCACTAAGTACTAACCCGTAACCAACTTAATCTTATTTAAATGAATGAATTTCAAATTATATAATTAAACTACTATTAAATTCCAGTAGTTAAATTAAGATTACGGAGATTTAAAATCACAACTTCACTTATTGCTTCATTTAAGTTAACACATTTCTCATCAATTATTCTCTATCCTGAATTGTTAATCAAGAACACTAAAGCAGATAAAACCACCTCTCAATGCATAATACCCATACTCACTTAAATCCACAGATGATAGAATTAAGCAAGACACCCTAATTAACTAATTCACTATATCTCTATGTGAATTACAATTAAAAAGGATTTAAAGCATAAGTTCTCTATAATATTACATATGACGTAAAGGCGTATCTCTACCCTTAACATGAATCATGAATTCCATCTATACAAAAATCACAAACACGTGCTATCATGATCATATCTAAATCTATACTCCTTTTCCGATTTCATATAGATTATCACGGTAATTGATGGCCAATCAGTTAAATAATTAAGTTAAAATCATAATAGACAATCCTCATAATAGAACATAATAATTGATAGCGAAGTATATTAAAATAAACTACACAATAAGATCCATTGTAATCTCAAACAAAAAATTAGTTCATTGAATTAAAACTAAGAATCCACACTTGAATACACATTAAAGGATAAGAATAAGATTAGAGTGAAGAATAAATCTATTGTCAGCAAATCTCCATCTTTCTCAAGCTCCTGCTTTTGATTTTCAATGGTCTCCCTGTTGCTGCAATCTCCAAAACTAATAAGAACTAATGTTTTTGGTCCTAATCTACTCTAATCTAATTTATTGGAATCCTCTCTCTTCTCCTAATCCTTGTGATTCTCCGCCTTTTATATGTCTCTTTATATGTCTTTAAGTCCTCCTGGAAGTCCTTGTGTTAATCAACTCGAACCAATCCTTCTAGAACTCAAATTCTGACAAAAACTACTTTTTCTGCGCGTACCCTCCCCGGCGGGGTTTTTCTAATGGCTAAGCCCGCCCCGGCGAGCTATGCTACTATTTTTGGGCTTGTACCCCCGCCCCGTCGGGCTCTTGTATGTAAAATGCCCGCCCCGGCCGGGGTCCTTTTTTTTTCACTGCACTGTCCTCTGGTAAAATGGCCATAACGTTTGATTTGGGAGGAATTACGAGGCCTTCAACCTATCAAATCAAAGATCTTGACGAGCTCTACAACTTTCATTCTTTGAGAATTGAGAAATAACAGACGGATGAAGGTCAAAATTGGGTTGAAGTGATTGTTATGTAAATGGCAAGCCGAAAATACGAATCTAGCAACCCCAAACGTCGATCCAAGTAGCTTTTTTCCCAATTCCTACAAAACAACATAAAACATGCATGAATAAACACAAACACTTAAAAACTTCCAAAAGAATAAGCTCAAATGCACTCAATTCATGGCTATAAAATCCACTCATCAAATACCCCCAAACTTAAACCTTTGCTTGTCCTCAAGCAAAAGCACAAAACAACAATGCTATGCAATGCAACTAATCTACATGCCTACGAATCCAGCAGTAATGACAAAAACAAGTCTATTCAACCAGCCTTAGAGAAATCAAGTAAACATGATAATACATCATATCAAAATAAATCAATAATTTCTCAATCAATCATCAAATCTTAGACTGTTATCACTAATATAGTGCGTGTGTGCTCCACAACAATGCTCCACAACAATGTTAACTAATATAAAATCAAATTTAACATATAACAAGTCTCTTCGAAGGAATCATATAGTGTAAACTCAAGAAATCCAAAACAAACTAGATCTAACTAAAATCAAACAATTACCAATATCGAGGGTCAACATGGGATACTTATGCTTTATTTTTCATCTACGGGGGCTTTTTGCTCTTATTTCCCGTTTTATTCTTTTTTTTTCTTTTTTTATACACATAGCTATGTATTGTCTTATTGCCTTAGGCTTTTCAATGCTACCATAACAAGTTTCGACCAACGACTCCCAGACCATTAAGACCTTAGGGCGCTACATGTAAAGACAATCCCCTCGGGATTACTTACTCAAGTAACAAAGGCCACAAAACTAGACAAGCACGCCATGGTGTTTATTCATACTTTTATTTTTAATATATTAAGCTTATATACCCTAAATATTTTCCTAAACTTAGATTCATGTCTAACCTTAGCCGTCCCTACTTATTCATGTCATTCTTTCATTCAAACTAGCATTATCCTTTAGAGTCACATTATGTATCAATTTAAACTCAATTAATCAACAAGTTGTTTTTACTGTGCTATCCTTATTATACCAGTTTCAAACAGAAAAAGACTCAATTCATAACAAGAAAGCACATCAACGCCTTAATAGTTAGTACTATACTTATCTACTCAATTCCAATCTCATCATTGGCCAAAACAAACTTTAACTATCTTAATAGTTGGAATCATGCAAGATGAACTAAATGCAACATAAACACAATAAACTAACTAATATTTTTGAAAATTTTCAATTTTTCACTCTTTACTAAACTAACAAAAAACTAAACACATTAAAAACTATTAAAATAAACTAATGTGCAAATGCAAACTATATGACATGAATGCCAACATATATGACATAAACTAAATGCTAAAACATGAAACAATAAACTAAAACTAACTCCCCCAAAATTAACAAGTACAATGTCCTCATTATAAACATATTGCAATAAAAGAACAGAGGACTTCCCTGGATCCTGCTAAGCTTGTGGTGGTGGTGGTGGTTGTGGAACAAAGACTGAAAACTCCTCCACAGTGGGATCTAAAGGAGGATACTGTGGCATGTGCCTAGGTTGGTGGCTTTACTTATTTATTGAGCCACCAATACCTGCAATGAAGAGAGACAACATGGATTAGAATATCACTTTGGATTTATAAGAGAATTTATTAAGCAAATTAATTCTTATCTACTAAATAAACTAAGCATATAAATATAAAAATTTCTGGGTTGCCTCCCAGTCAGCGCTTGAATTACAGTCTTTCAGCCTGACTTTGTTTGGTCAACACTATCCAATTCCTTTTCGATAGTTGAAGAACCCTTCATCCATTGGAAACAATGTAACTTTTGGTAGGTTCCCATTTGTGATGGCTATCGAATTAAAGTCACTTAGCATACTTTGTTTAAATGAGTGCCCAATTGAGAATGTTAAATAACTAGGTGTTTTTCTGTCTGTTGAGCCTATGATTTGATTGGGGCTTTGAGGCTTGGCAAGCACAACGGGCTCTTTTTCTATCTTCTCCTCCTCATCCCACCATGGTTTCACATTTGTACTAGCTCTCATGTCATAAAGAGCCTTGCCGACGACATGACTACCAAGCGGGCACGATTTTGCAAATCTAACTGGACCCTTGATCTTTGGCAGAGAAGGCACTTGGGGCACTAATAACAATGACTCATCCTCATTGGTACTCACAGTTAGTTCTTTACCGACCTTGTTTTCATTATCCTTACTTGTCTCCTCTTTTTCAACATCTCGTGTCTTATCCAGTTATAGATTTGGTTCGGGCACTTCAACAATCTCGAAATCCATGTCATAACACCAATTGTATTGAGGACAGTTGTTCAATGCTTTGAACATTTGATCTATCTGGTTCTGAAGATTTTGAATTGACATCTCTTAATCAATCCTCCTCTCCTCATTTGATGCTACGAACATGGACAACAAGTCCACCAACCTTGAATTATCTGTCTCAGTTTTGGAATCCATGTATTAAGGACCATGGGTTGATGTAATGATGAGTTGTTCCATCTAGTTCTAAAAATTATGGCTCGATATTTCTTGACTCATCATCCTTTCCTCTTGGTTTACTATGAGTTTTGACAAGAATTCCTCCAAGTTTAACTTTTTTTCTTGTGCCAATGGAGGTAGACATAAGAATTTTGGTATGTATATTGGATTTGGAGCGTAGTATTGGTCTTCATAATTGTAGCTCCATGACGATTCCGGGTGATACCCCCAAGCTTGATGATAATTAGCATATACATACTGGTTGAGATATTCACCACCATGTTGTCCCCGCTTAAAATTGATGGTGTATTGATAACTCGAATGGTTACCAGTACAATATTTACAAACTAGCACTTTCCTCCGAATACGTTGGGTTGCAACAACATTCAACCTCCTCAAAATTGTCTCAAACTGTGCTGATAATGCAAAAAATGCATTGAGTCCATCAAATCATGTGTCCCTTGGTAGAGTCATATTTGTAAATGGCCATTGATAATTGCATCCAGCCATGATACTTGAAAAGAGAGAAAAATAAAAAGAGAATTAAATAAAAAGAAAGAAAATAAATGTTTAAATTAAGACTAATTTGATTGAAGATAATATTGGCAAAAAAATATATTAAACTAAGTCCCCGGCAACGGCGCCAAAAACTTGTTGGATAAAATCTAGTTATGCACAACACACAAGTATACGTGGTCAACAAGTAATAAAGTGTAAGTAGAGTATCGTTCCCATGAGGAATTGTTTAATAAAAATCAACAAGTACTAACCCGTAACTAACTTAATCTTATTTAAACGAATGAATTTCAAATTATATAATTAAACTACTATTAAATTCCACTAGTTAAATTAAAATTACAGAGATTTAAAATCACAACTTCACTTATTGCTTCATTTAAGTTAACACATTTCTCATCAATTATTTTCTATCCTGAATTGTTAATCAAGAACACTAAAGCAGATAAAACCACCTCACGATGCATAATACCCATACTTACTTAAATCCACAGATGATAGAATTAAGCAAGACACCCTAATTAACTAATCCACTATATCTCTATGTGAATTACAATTAAAAGGATTTAAAACACAAGTTCTCTATAAGATTACATATGGCGTAAAGGCATATCTCGATCCTAAACACGAATCATGAATGCCATCTATGCAGAAATCACAGACACATGCTATCATGATCATATCTAAATCTATACTCCTCTTTCGATTTCATATAGATTATCACGGTAATTGATGGCCAATCAATTAAACAATTAAGTCCAAATCACAATAGACAATCCTCATAATAGAACATAATAATTGATAGCGAATCGTATTAAAATAAACTACACAATAAGATTCATTGTAATCTCAAACAAAGAATTAGTTCATTGAATTAAAACTAAGAATCCACACTTGAATACACATGAAAAGATAATAATAAGATTAGAGTGAAGAATAACCCTGTTGTCAGCAAATCTCCATCTTCCTCAAGCTCCTGCTCTTGATCTTCAATGGCCTCGTAGTTGCTTCAATCTCCAAAACTAATAAGAACTAGGGTTTTTGGTCCTAATCTACTCTAATCTAATTTAATGGAATCCTTCTTCTTCTCCTAATCCTTGTGATTCTCCTCCTTTTATATGCCTTTTATATGTCTTTAAGTACTCTTGGAAGTCCTTGAGTCAATCAACTGGAACCAATCCTTCTATAACTCAAATTCTGACAAAAATAACTTTTTCTACGCGCAGGGTTTTTCTATTGGCTAAGCCAGCCCCGGCGGGCCATGGTACTATTTTTGGGCTTATACCCCCGCCCCAGCGAGCTTTTGTATATAAAATACACACCTCGGCGGGGGTCCTTTTTTCTACTGCACTGTCCTCTGGTAAAATGGCCATCACGTTTGATCCGGAAAGAATTACGAGGCCTTCCAACTATCAAATCGAAGATCTTGACGAGCTCTACAACTTTCATTCTTTGAGAATTGAGAAATAACAGACGAATGAAGGTCGAAATTGGGTTGGAAGTGATTGCTATGCAAATGACAAGCCGAAAATGCAAATCTAGCAACCCCAAACGTCGATCCAAGTAGCTTTTGTCCCAATTCCTACAAAACAACATAAAACATGCATGAATAGACAAATACTTAAAAACTTCCAAAAGAATAAGCTCAAATGCACTCAATTCATGGGTATAAAATCCACTCATCAAATACCCCCAAACTTAAACCTTTGCTTGTCCTCAAGCAAAAGCACAAAACAACAATGCTATGCAATGCAACTAATCTACATGCCTACGAATCCAACAGTAATGACAGAAACAAGTCTATTCAACCAGCCTTAGAGAAATCATGTAAACATGACAATACATCATATCAAAACAAATCAATAATTTCCCAATCAATCATCAAATCTTAGACTGTTATCACTAATATAGTGTGTGTATGCTCCACAACAATGTTAACTAATATAAAATCAAATTTAACACATAACAAGTCTCTTCGAAGGCATCATATAGTGTAAACTTAAGAAATCCAAAACAAACTAGATCCAACTAAAATCAAACAATTACCAATATCGAGAGTCAACATGGAATACTTATGCTTTATTTTTCATCTACAAGGGCTTTTTGCTCTTATTTCTCGTTTTATTCTTCTTTTTTATATATATACACATAGCTACGCAATGTCTTATTCCCTTAAGCTTTTCAGTGCTACCTTAACGAGCTTTCGACCAACGACTCCTAGACCATTAAGACCTTAGGGCGCTAGGTGTAAAGACAATCCCCTCGGGCTTACTTACTCAAGTAACAAAGGCCAAAAAACTAGACAAGCACGCTATGGTGTTTATTTATACTTTTATATTTAATATATATATATAGCTTATATACCATAAATATTCCCCCAAACTTAGGTTTTTGTCTAACCTTAGCCATCACTACTTATTCTTGTCATTCTTTCATTCAAACTAGCATTATCCTTTACAGTCCCATTATGTATCAATTTAAACTCAATCAATCAACAAGTTATTTTTACTGTGCAATCCTTATTATACCAGTTTCAAACAGAAAAAGACTTAATTCATAACAAGAAAGCACATCAACGCCTTAATAGTCAATATTATACTTATCTACTCAATTCCAATCTCATCATTGGCCAAAACAAACTGTAACTATCTTAATAGATGGAATCATGCAAGATGAACTAAATGCAACATAAACACAATAAACTAACTAATATTTTTGGAAATTTTCAATTTTTCACTCTTTTTTTTACTAAACTAACAAGAAACTAAATACATTAAAAACTATTAAAATAAACTAATGTGCAAATGCAAACTATATGACATGAATGCCAACATATATGACATAAATTAAATGCCAAAACATGAAACAATAAACTAAAACTAACTCCCACAAACTTAACAAGTACAATGTCCTCATTGTAAACATATTGAAATAAAAGAACAGAGGACTTCCCTAGATCCTGTTAAGCTTGTAGTGGTGGTTGTTGTGGAACAAAGACTGAAAACTCCTCCACAGTGGGATCTGAAGGAGGATATTGTGGCATGTGCTCAGGTTGGTGGGTTCCCTTTCCATAATCTTTTGCTTATTTATTGAGCCACCAATACCTGCAATGAAGAGAGACAACATGGATTAGAATAGCACTTTGGATTTATAAGAGAACTTAATAAGCAAATTAATTCCTATCTACTAAATAAACTAGTAAAGCATATAAATATAAAAATTTATGGGTTGCCTCCCAGTTAGCGCTTGAATTACAGTCTTTCAGCCTGACTTTGTCTGGTCAACGCTATCCAATTCTTTTTTCATAGTTGAGGAACCCTCCATCCATTGGAAACAATGTAACTTTTGGTAGGTTCCCATTTGTGATGGCTATCGAATTAAAGTCACCTAGCATACTTCGTTTAAATGAGTGCCCAATTAAGAATGTTAAATAACTAGGTCCTTTTCTGTCCGATGAGTCTATGATTCGATTGGGGCTTTGAGGCTTGACAAGCACAATGGGCTCTTCTTCTATCTTCTCCTCCTCATCCCACCATGGCTTCATATTTGTACTAGCTCTCATGTCATAAAGAGCCTTGACGACAACATGACTACCAAGCGGGCCCGGTTTTACAAATCTAACTGGAACCTTGATCGTAGGCGGAGAAGGCACTTGGGGCACTAATAACATTGGCTCATCCTCGTTGGTACTCACAGTTAGTTCTTTACTGACCTTGTTTTCACTATCCCCACTTGACTCCTCTTTTTCAACATCTCGTGTCTCATCCAGTTGTAGATTTGGTTCGGGCACTTCATCAATCTCGGAATCCATGTCATAACACTAATTATATTGAGGATAGTTGTTCAAGGCTTTGAACATTTGATCTATCTGGTTCTAAAGATTTTGAATTGACATATCTTGATTAATCCTCCTCTCCTCATTTGATGCTACGAACTTGGACAACAAGTCCACCAACCTTGAATTATCTGTCTCAGTTTTGGAATCCATGTATTAAGGACCATAGGTTGATGTAATGATGAGTTTTTCCATCTGGTTCTAAAAATTATGGCTCGATATTTCTTGACTCATAATCCTTTCCTCTTGGTTTTCTATGAGTTTTGACAAGAATTCCTCCAAGTTTAACTTTTTTTTCTTGTGCCAATGGAGGTGGACATAAGAATTTTGGTATGTATGTTGGATTTGGAGCGTAGTATTGGTCTTCATAATTGTAGCTCCATGACGAATCCAGGTGATAGCCCCAAGCTTGCTGATAATTAGCATATGCATACTGGTTGAGGTATTCACAACCATGTTGTCTCGGTTCAAAATTGACGGTGCATTAATAACTCGGATGGCTACTACCATAATATTTACAAACTAGCACTTTACTCCAAATACGTTGGGCTGCAACAACATCCAACCTCCTAAAAATTGTCTCAAGCTATGCTGATAATGCAAAAAATGCATTGAGTTCATCAATTCCTGTGTCCTTTGGTGAGTAATATTTGTATATGGCCATTGATAATTGCATCCAGCCATGGCACCTGAAAAGAGTGAAAAATAAGAAGAGAATTAAATAAAAAGAAAGAAAAAAATGTTTAAATTAAGACTAATTTGATTGAAGCTAATATTGGCATAAAAATATATTAAACTAAGTCCCCGGCAATGGAGCCAAAATCTGTTGGGTAAAATTTAGTTATGCACAACACGTAAGTATACGTGGTCAACAAATAAAAAAGTATAAGTCGAGTATCGTTCCCATGAGGAATTATTTAATACAAATCACCATGTTCTAACCCGTAACTAACTCAATCTTATTTAAACGAATGAATTTTAAATTATATAATTAAACTACAATTAAATTTCACTAGTTAAATTAAGATTACGAAGATTTAAAATCACAACTCCACTTATTGCTTCATTTAAGTTACACACTTCTCATCAATTATTTTCTATCCTGAATTGTTAATCAAGAACACTAAAGCAGATAAAACCACCTCTCGATGCATAATACCCATACTCACTTAAATTTACAGATGATAGAATTAAAGAAGACACCCTAATTAACTAATCCACTATATCTCTATATGAATTAAAAAGTATTTAAAGCACAAGTTCTCTAAAAGATTACATATGGCGTAAAGGCATATCTCTATCCTAAACACGAATCATGAATTCCATCTATGCAGAAATTACAAATACATACTTTCATGATCATATCTAAATCTATACTCCTCTTCCGATGTCATACAGATTATCACGGTAATTGATGACCAATCAATTAAACAATTAAGTCCAAATCATAATAGACAATCCTCACAATAGAACATAATAATTGATAGCGAATCATATTAAAATAAATTACACAATAAGATCTATTGTAATCTCAAATAAAGAATTAGTTCATTTAATTAAAACTAAGAATCCACACTTGAATACACATTAAAAGATAAGAATAAGATTAGAGTGAATAATAAATCTGTTGTCAACAAATCTCCATCTTCCTCAAGCTCCTACTCTTGATCTTCAATGGTCTCCTAATTGCTTTAATCTCCAAAACTAATAAGAACTAGGGTTTTTGGTCCTAATCTACTCTAATTTAATTTAATAGAATCCTCTCTCTTCTCCTAATTCTTGTGATTCTACTCCTTTTATATGCCTCTTTATATGTCTTTAAGTTTTCTTGGAAGTCCTTGAGTCAATCAACTCGAACCAATCCTTCTAGAACTCAAATTTTGACAAAAACTACTTTTTCTGCGCGTACCCACGCCCCAGTGGGTTTTTTATATTGGCTAGACCCGCCCCGGCGGGCTATGCTACTATTTTTGGGCTTTGTACCCCCGCCCCGGCGGGGTCCTTTCTTCTGTTGTAGTGTCCTCTGGTAAAATGACCATAACTTTTGATTCGAGAGGAATTACGAGTCCTGCCACCTATCAAATTGAAGTTATTGACGAGCTCTACAACTTTCATGCTTTGAGAATTGACAAATAACAGACGGATGAAGGTCGAAATTGGGTTAGAATTAACTATTATGAAAATGGCAAGCCGAAAATGTGAATCTAGCAACCCCAAACGTCGTTCCAAGTAGCTTTTGTCCCAATTCCTACAAAACAACATAAAACATGCATGAATAGACACAAATAATTAAAAATTTCTAAAAGAATAAGCTCAAATGCACTCAATTAATGGGTATAAAATCCACTCATCATGCAACATATATGATAAACAACTAAACTATAAAAACAAATATTTTTGTGATTTTTAGGTTTTTTTTATATACATATCGAATATGTAAACTAAATGAAAACAAAAACAAAAACTACCACGCAACTACTATATAATGAATATGCCAATAAAATGCAATGGAAAACTACTATGCATGGACTAAAGATTTGATGCAAATGCACAAACCATCCCCAGATTTATAATAAACAATGTCCTCATTGTGAAAGAAATAGAAGTATTCAAGTACAGAGGACTTTCCAGAATGGCTAAGCGTCAGGCTCAACCACCTCAATGCCGAATCAGAGGGAGGGTAAGTCCGTAGTGGTTGAGGAGCAGGAAACTGTAAATGTTTAACATTTGGATTCAAGCGCTCAAACATGTCAGTCAATGATGTGTTGAAACTATTTTGTGTAGCGAACATATGCTCTTGTCTCTCATTTAGCCTCTGCAATCGTTTATCCTCTAATTTGTTACGTGCATAAAAGTGTTGCTAAAGATTCCAGAACTGATTACTAAATATGAACTTTATACGCAATGTGTTAGATGAAGTAGCAGGATCAAATTCTTGAACATCATCACCCTCAAAGTCTTCCTCATCTTTATCCTCAAAAGCTGAGGGAAATGTAAATCCAAGTCCCCTTGGGTACGACTCACCCTCTTTCAAAACTGTATACCTCGTAAATAACTTATTATCCAAAAGTTGAGGTGGATGTTGCACCGGCTCATCAGCTGCCCACCTAACACCAACGCGGTGGCACAACCCACAAATGAGGGACGGATGTGGCAATCCTTATGGTATAGGACCTCTTAAGTAGCGTCGGATAGAAAAATTTATAATTGCCCCTACATTGATAGCGAAGTCTTTGAGAATTACATACAATAAAGGGAATTTTTCTTTTGTCACTTTGCTCACGTGTTGGGAAAGGACATGTGATGCCCCCAAATCTAGGTATCTTCTAACCCGACAATTGGTGCTACACGGTACTCATAACTATACATTTATTCTACTGAAACGACATGAAAATGTGTGTACCAACGACATTCTTCTTTCATTAATAATAATAAATCTCGTTCTCATGTTCTTAAACCATTACATTCTTTGTTCATCATAATATAATATATATACTTACTAGTGTATTACAAGATAAACTAATCATTCCTCTTCGCCTTGCCTTTAACTCTACTAGAAACATCGGTTCGCTCGTCCTTAGCTGCATTCATATAGTTCAAGCAAGAGTGAGCATAACAAGCTCAGCAAGTACAACAATTTCATTTAAACAACATGCTTGAAACAAAGGAATCGTATATCTTCAATAACTGGATAATAGTTACGAAGTACTATCGATAATTCGAAATAACATTTCTTTTCCTTCAAAACGTTCTACAATGACCATATTCGGTAAAACATTAATTCTGGTCCAAGACCATGAGCGTTTCATAATTTCTTTCAAAAAGGACAACCCGATACTAAGTTCGTAAGTCCGGCATATCTTACGAGCACTTCTAGGTGATCAACCTCTAGTACTCTATATTGATCAACATTACATCCATTAAACGTATGTACGTTTAAGTTTTGGCAACCTCGCGTGCCCATCGAAATAATCGATGTAAAATATATTTATTTATTCATACTCAGGCTTACCTTGAATCCATACCAAATAATTGGCGTAGGATAGTGTTATCAATTCTATATTGAAAGACTTGTAAAGAAATTAATCAATCTTTTAAGAATAGTCTAGCCGAGTTAAAACTGGCATCGACACTTTCTTTAAAACCATTCATGCATTTCGTAACATGAATCATTTGAAAACCTGGCTAAAACGAAGGTTAGACAAGCGTTTAAGAAAAACTTGCCTTCAGCGTCTGCTACAATAAAATTACTTTTCCTTCGGGTCTTTACAGTCTCTACAACACATAACCACATAACATACCCCAATAGGTCATGAATGAGCATACATGGTTCCTAATGAATCCTACCCTTCTTCTCAATCTAATCATGTATTAGATTTATTATTATTGGTTTTGGCTTTCCATTACGTCGTTCTTACGTCATATGCAATTGACTTACTTCAACCCTAAGTGATCATACTTAAGGTTTAATCATGACTTAACAATGTTACTTCATGTTTATTAAGTTTGTACTACTTCATTGCCTTTCCTTTTATCTTCATAACCAATCCTCTCTATGCAAACCCTAGGGCTGGTGCTGCAGCGCAAGCTTTCCTTCTTTGTGGCGCACTGCGGCGCCATGCTTTAGGACCAAAAGACTGGACTCGGCGTTGCGGCCCGAGTCTTAGTGTTATCTGCCATGCTACGGTGCCAACTAACAGTGTATTATGGTTCGACCTCGCGCTGCGGCGTGACTTACTTTACCTTGACTAGCGCCACGGCGCCAATACTCAGCACCAGAAAAATTTGACAGTTAACTTTTTATGTGAGATTCCCGGGCTCATAACTTCTTCGTTATAAGTCCGAATTGGCTCGTTCAAGAGCCTACGGTTCAGAAATTACATACTCTACGTGTTCATGCAAGAATTTTTTTATATTTGACTTCGTTAACTAAAATTCACCTATTAGTCTATTTTTAACAAAAATGATAAACGTTCGTGAACGTTCAATGTTCGTTTCTTCGTTCTAAGTCAGAATTCGGTCATTCTCGAGTCCGTAACTCTATAATGCCAAATAAGACTTGTCTCCATTGAAAACCAACGTTTACAAGTTCAATATCAAAATTTGACTTCCATTCTGAGAATTTCACAAATTCGACGATTATCGTCTAATCGTGTAAATTACGGCTTAACTTCGTTTCTTATGATTTGTTCATCGTTTCAAATGGATTTTATCTAACATACTAATATCTTAACATACTTACTCCATTAACTTATAATCATGAAAAGTTATTACTTGTTCTTTGTGAGTTTGTAACTTATAAAAGTATAAACTACTTATGATTTAATTTCTCATGATTTATCATGGCGTAAATCTTTTAACCACCATTCTCACATCTCCTTATCATACCATCTTATTAAGGTAAACATATGAGAAGTTCATATAGGCTCCTCATGAGTTCATTACTTATTAAGGTTTGAATTACTTATTCATGGCTTATACGGCTTAAGTCCATTGATTTGTTCATTCTCTTCATTTCTTAACATACCAATCCTACCACTACTCACTTCTCTAACAATGGAAGAGAAAGAGAATCATGGTTTAAGTTCTTACCCTTGAAGATCACTTGTTTAATCCTTTTTTTTCCTTCTTGCTTCTTGAATTAACAAAGTCTAACTTTCTAGCTTTTCTAACTTTTTCTCTCTAACCAATAAGCTATAAGTTAATGGATGAAAATCTAACAACTAATAAATGAATACAAAGCTTGCTATTTATAGAAAATCCTAAATGAGGGCTTAATGGTCATTAAACCATCCACCTCCTTAGTACACCTCCATACTATTCATTACTTACTCATTAAGTAAACTTGCTCCCCACATATACTTGGCCATTAAGTTTACTTGCTAATCATCTAACTTATCCATTACTTGCTCATCACTTTAATTACTTGGTCATTACAACACTTATCCATTAAGTTACTTTACTTGGCCACCACTTTGGGTCATCCATGGGTTTAAATCATCCAATAACCCATTAGTTCAAGCTTTGGGCCTTTAGCTTAATTAATCTTAACGTATTCATTGGGCTTGCAATTAAACAAACACTTGGGCTTGTTCATTATTTTACATTGGACTTAACATTACATACATTTGGGCTTTAACATTAATTCGTATTGGGCTTTATTATTGTCCCAATTAGACATTTCAATTTCCTACAAGTCCATTGCACAAGGCTTAAAGCCTTATAACGTATAATTTACGTATTAATCTTATATTCCAACTCGTATATTTATTTATATATACGACATACCATCATTCATACATATTCGTATAATACCTCGTATCATACTCGTATTAATTACCTCGTTCAATATATATGTATTATACGATCATCGCTTTAATTCATTATACGAATTTCACTTCCTTCTTTGAAATCACTTTTCCTAACCGTTAGGTTTTAAGTCTATAGACGAAAAATTGCATTTTTCATAACTGAAATATTTTTGGATATTCCATCTCACCTCGATATTCTATCGTTACCTATTTCTCGAAAATTCAAAAAAAAATTCCGAGCAGAAATACGTGAATAGTGTTTTTCGAAAAAAAATTTGGAAAGCTTTTATTTTCGTCTTGAAAATTCAAACACTTTAATTCTATCACGTAGCCAAAATACTACGACGTTCTGATATATCTAGGTCATAGAACGACCTTCAATTAGATTACTCCCATAAATAATCAATTAAATTCATTTAATCCACATAATCAAATAAAAATTTAATTCTCATAAAAATCCAATTTTTTCTAGGGCGTTACACTCTTCCCACTTATAAGGATTCTGTCCCCAGAATCTCACTATAATTATATAAACAAATGAGGAAAAAAATTCTTCATTTTAATCTCGAGTTCCTACAATGCTTCTTCGACATTGTGGTTCTTTCATTTCACCTTCACCGAAGGTATTATTTTATTTCACATGACTTGTCACTTCCTATCAATAATCTGAGTTGGAAGTTAAACACTTATTAACATATTACGCTATCTTCCTTTTATTAGACCTTCTTTTAACTCGAAATTATATGAAACTTAAATTCCTCCTTCCAAACGAGATGATACTTGATCTTCTCTTCATCCTGCATTTTCTTCTTCACTCGCTTGCACTCCTCATTACTTAGTTGTAATTACATAACTCGTTCTATTTTCATGGATTGAGTCTACGTTATGAATAATATTTTTACCACTCCATTCCGTAATTTAACTTCTAAGTTTAATCTTGCCATCTCCGTTATTAACTCATTCTGAGTCATTAACATCGATAGCTTTTCCTTACCCTTCATATTCAACGCATCATATACTACGTTTACCTTCCCTGAATGATATAACATATCACAGTCGTAATCTCTTATCCATTCTAATCACCTTCTCTACTTCATAATCAACTCCTTCTGTGTGAAAATATATTTCAGACTCTTAGAGTCCGTGTATATCCCACCTTTCTCCCCGTATAAATACTATCTTCAGATTTTTAATTCGAAAACTATTGCTGCTAATTATAGATCATAAGTAGAGTAGGCCTTCTCATAATCCTTTAACTGGCATTATGCATACATAATGACTTTGCCATTCTACATGAGCACACAATCTCGTCATCTATGCGAAACATCGAGATACATTGCAAAATTCCCCGTATTATCTAATAGAGACAATACAGGTACCTCACTTAACTTTCCTTTTTAGTTCCTGAAAACTATTTTTCTCACTTCTCATTCCTATCATACCTATCAATTTGCCACCGACTTGCTCGACGTCCCTTATGAAAAGTCTAACTTTAGTACATTAGTCAACCCATATGACATAACCATAAACTCGTAATAACCATAACGAGTTCTGAACATCGTCATAGGTACCTCCTCCTTCCTTCCCTACTTTCAACTGACGATACCCCGTACACAAATCTGTCTTAGAAAAATAAATTACCCCTTTCAACTGATCAAATAGATCATCAATCCTGGGCAATGGGTATTTATTCTTCAACCGCTAACCAAATAGTCATATATTTGACTTACGTATTGGTTTACTTAACTTTACTTCTTAGGGTTTGCGTTCTTTCGACCTAAGTTTACGCGACCTACTTTTATTACCGGCTTACAGCTTCATTACATACGGAAATGTGTTACTTAATACGTTCATCATCTTTGATGATTTACATTCTTATCTTCTTCTTATTACTTCTCTAGGTCTCAGCACACATCGCTTCTCTGCTAGTAGTCCATATGGTACTTAATCACTTAGCAAATTCACATGCTATAACATGAATGTCATCGACACTTTCTTTAAAACCATTCATGCATTTCATAATATGAATCATTTGAAAACCTGGCTAACACGAAGGTTAGACAAGCGTTTAAGAAAAACTTTCCTTCAGCGTCTGCTATAGTACAATTACTTTTCCTTCGGGTCTTTACAGTCTCTACAACACATAACCACATAACATACCCCATTATGTCATGAATGAGCATACATGGTTCCTAATGAATCCTACCCTTCTTCTCAATCTAATCATGTATTAGATTTGTTATTATTGGTTCTGGCTTTCCATTACGTCGTTCTTACGTTCATATGTAATTGACTTACTTCAACCCTAAGTGATCATACTTAAGGTTTAATCATGACTTAACAATGTTACTTCATGTTTATTAAGTTTGTACTACTTCATTACCTTTCTTTTTATCTTCATAACCAATCCTCTCTATGCAAACCCTAGGGCTGGCGCTGCGGCGCCAGCTTTCCTTCTTTGTGCCACGCTGCGGCGCCATGCTTTAGGATCAAAAGACCGGACTCGGCGTTGCGGTGCGAGTCTTAGTGTTATCTGCCACGTTGCGGTGCCAACTAACAGTGTGCTATGGTTTGACCTTGCACTGCGGTGTGACTTACTTTGCCTTGAGTGGCGCCGTGGCGCCGCGGCGCTAGTACTTAGCACCAGAAAAATTTTACAATTAACTTTTTATGTGAGATTCTCGGGCTCATAACTTCTTCGTTATAAGTCCGAATTGGCTCGTTCAAGAGCCTACGGTTCAGAAATTATATACTCTACGTGTTCGTGCAAGAATTTTTTTCTATTTGACTTCGTTAACTAAAAATTCTCCTATTAGTCCATTTTTAACAAAAATAATAAACGCTCATGAACGTTCAACGCTCGTTTCTTCGTTCTAAGTTGGAATTCGGTCATTCTCGAGTCCGCAACTCTATAATGCCAAATAAGACTTGTCTCCATTGAAAACCAACGTTTCCAAGCTCAATATCAAAATTTAACTTCCATTCCTTACGGCTTAACTTCGTTTCTTATGATTTGTTCATCGTTTCATATAAATGGAATATATTTGGTAGTATATTCGGCTATTATGCATGTTTTAAGTGTTATGCATACTATAGGGTACAAGATTGCCCGCTCTAAGTACTTATAGAGGGGTATAATTTAATCTTTATGGTTATCTGATACACCTAGGTATATCAAAGTAAATCTTTGATAGTTACTTGAGAAGAGAAGTTCTAGATCCTTTGTGATCACTCAGCATAAATTCTGGAAAATATCTCCATCTTATTATTTGGGTATATCAAAGTAAATCTTTGATAGTTACTCGAGAATAGAATTTCAAGATCATTTAAGATCATTCAGTATAAACTCTGGAGAATTTTTCTAAATTGTTATTCAATAGAATGTCATAGAAACTTGAAAGCATTGTATTCTTTCATTATTGTGTTGCGTAGGTTTTGAGAAGATTGGTTAAAGAAAAATAAATTGTTCAGCTATTTCAAAGTTCCCCAAACTTTGGTGTCATTCTATGCAAATAGATAGTCTGTTGTTCTGATTCTTATACATTCATTGTATATCTTAACTTGCGGGGCAAATTTGTTGCTCACCCTTGCTAAATAAAACATTTCAGCTAGGAAAGAAGAGGCCAGCGGGTCTAAGAAGAACAAAGGCAGAGGCAAAATGCTGGAGTAGTATAAGATGAACATTATTATTATTATGTTGTATTTGTAAACTCTTTTTATATATCTAAAGGGAAAGTTTGTATTGTTAGGTTAGATGACCTGGGATGATGTTATTAACCTATTATTTAATGTTATGTAAGTTTATATTCATAAATGAATGGGTAGTTAGATGTTATTATATTGTGGATCGTGAGCACCAAACTCGGGGGTCAGGTAACCCGGATTTGGGGGCGTCACAGCAATGACAAATTTTCTATTGTTTCAAACTTTGCCTTTTCTACTTCCAACCTCTTTCTGGATACCTTGTGTCCGAGGATGATCCCTTCCTGTACCATAAAATGGCATTTTTCCCAGTTGATCATTAAATTTATTTCTACACATCTTTTCAGCACCATGATCAGATTATCTAAACAACTGTCAAACGAATCACCGAATACTGAAAAGTCTTCCATGAAAACTTCAACATCCTGCTCTACTATATCTGAGAAGATTGCTATCACACATCTTTGAAAATTTGTTGTTGCATTATACAAACCAAACGACATTCTCTGAAAAGTAAAAGTGCCATATGGGCAGGTGAATGTCGTCTTTTCTTGGTCCTCCACAGCAATAATAATCTGGTTATATCTCGAATACCCATCCAATAAACAATAGTACTCGTGTCCAGCTAACTTGTCTAACATCTGATCAATGAATGGTAGAGGAAAATGATCCTTACGGGTTACTTTCTTGAGTTTATGGTAATCCATTCACACCCTCCATCCGGTCACAATCCTTATCAGTATTAGTTCATTATTCTCATTGGCCACGACTGTCATACCACCCTTTTTCGGAAAACACTGCACTAGACTCACCCATTTGTTATCGGATATTGGATAAAAAAATCCTGCATCAAGCCATTTTAATATTTCCTTTTTCACCACCTCCTTCATGATTGGATTCAGTCTCTGCTATTGTTCAACTGTGGGTTTCACATCATCTTCCAAGAGGATCTTATGCATAAAAAATGACAGACTTATCCCCTTTATGTCCACGATGGTCCATCCAATGGTAATTTTATACTCGCGGAGAACTCGTAGCAGCTTACTTTCCTGAACATCATTAAGTGCAGATGTAATAATAAAAGGTAAAGTAAATGCATAACCCAAATACGCATACCTTAGATGGTTAGGTAATAGCTTGAGCTCAAGTGTTAGAGGCTCTTCTAAAGATGATTTCATACTTATTGAAGATTTTTCTGCATACTTCAACGGCTCAAAAGTAATTCTGAACTTACTAACCCTTGGCAATGCGTCCAATATTTGCAGATACTCTATCAGTTCCGGATCATCCCCAGTAAGGTAGCTTCCAATGGATCAGTATTCAACATCCTCACAAACTCATCATCCACTGCTTTCTCGATCAGATCCATACGATAACATTCTTCATCATTTTTAAGAAATTTCATGGCCTTAAACGCATTGAATGCCACTTCCTGATTATGAACCCTCATCTTCAATTCTCTTTTCTATACATCGATGAGTGTTCTACCAGTAGCCAAAAATGGGCTTCCCAAGATAATTGGAATGTCCTTATCTTCTTCATAATCCAAAATGATGAAGTCAACTGGAAATATGAATTTATCAACTTTTACTAAAATGTCCTCAACAATTCTCCGTGGGTATGTCACTCATATATCCGCAAGCTGTAAAGAGATATTTGTTGGTCTCAGTACCGGTAAACCCAATTGAGTGTAGATAGACAACGACATAAGATTAATACTTGCCCCTAGATCACATAAACTTCTGTTGAACGACAAGCTACCTATAGTGCATGGAATGGTAAAGTTTCCTAGATCTTTCAATTTTGGAGGATGTTTCTTTTGCAAAATCACGCTGCACTCTTCGGTTAGGGCCACAGTCTCAAAATCCCCTAGCTTCTTTTTCTTGGATAAAATATCTTTCATGAACTTGGCATAGCTAGGCATCTACTCTAGTGCTTCCATAAACGGAATATTGATCTATAACTTCTTAAACACCTCGAGTAATCTAAAAAATTGTTTGTCTAAATTCTGTTTCTTGAATCGCCATGATTATGGCACGGGTGGAAGCATGGTTAGTTTTTCAGCCTTTTCTTTAACAAATAGATCTTCCTCTACCTTTGTTCCTTCAACTGTTCCCTCTTCTTTTTTCTCAATTTTTGTTTCCTTCATCAAACTTTCTGCACTTTTCTCATACAACTGTTTCCCACTACGAAGTGTCACCGGTTGACATTACTCTTTCCCATCATTCTTTGGATTGACTTCCATATTGCTCGGGAGAGCTCCCTGCGGTCTATTAGTCAAGATATTCACTGTTGACGTTGGTAAAAATTTCATTTCTTTCAAAATTCCTCTTTTTACCCTTTATGTTCTTTATGTGTTGAGTTTTGTTTGAAAGGGCGAATTTGAAAAGAGTCCGACACAAAATATCAACGATTTGAAAATTCAAAGTCGGCTGTTGGTAATTTTGAAATGGTTGTACCAACTCAACCGAATTTGAAAAGGTTTACACGAAGGCCCAATTGTTGGACTCGGTTTAACAGGCCTTGGAAACCGAGATTCATAGAGTTTGGGGGATTGATTAAGCGGGGAAGAGGTGTTAGGCTCCCCTGACTTCCGTGAAAACACAATTTTCACGTATTTTCAATTCCCCAATTAATTTAAAGTATGTGTGTGTTAATTGGGCCTATTTATATATTTGGAAGTAGTGATATGCCTCGTTTGCACCTATATTCAAAGGGCTTGATTTGCATAAAAGTTTAATTTTAAGCAATATGTGCAGAAATGATGTTTTGAAAATAGGTTTTCAAACCCTTATGCTCACATAGTAATTGAGGCATTTGATACTTCCATTTTATTCTGTATTCGGCTTGATTTGATTTTATTTTCAAAATGCAAAGCATCTTCGACAAAAAAATATACATAGAAGGGTCGGGCTCCTTATGGGCATGAGAGCCATCGAAGGATGTCCAAACACTATAAATATGATTTACAAGCTAACTTTATAGCTAAAAAGGGTCCATCGTGGGAACCAGATCTAGATCCGTCACCTAGATCTTAGATCCCGTGGGTTCTAGGCTCACACAAAAAAAACTAGAAAGAAAACTTGATTTAAATAAATCTTAGCCATTCTAGCTCAACGGTTCCAGTTTTGCAACTTTTGAACCGGTTAAAAGTTAGATATGTCTAGATTTAGATAAATCTAGTCCACAGATTTAAATATTATGGATTTACATTGAATGATTATATATATATATATATATATATATATATATATATATATATATTAAAGCAGTAGAAAGCTTCAAATATGGAAAAATCTTACAATGTCCTGCAAAGAAGGCTTCAGACGGCTTTTGGAGCTTGAAGACTCAGTTTCCAACAGTTAAAATTTGATATGTCATAGAATATATGTATACAAGTGTTTAGAAAGAAGAATATTGAAGTTTGGAACACTATAAGAGGGGTTAAGAGCTGAAATGGATAGAGTTTTCTCTCTTTTTCCTTTTTTCTTTTTTTGGATTATGGGGGGTCTATTTATAGACCAAAGTAGCCGCAGGTCTACCTACGGCTGCCCGTGTGGGGCAGGGCCTCGTGGGTCCCATTATCTTGAAGTATATGAACTCTGGCCAACACATTGTCCACTCGAACCTTCATAACTTGCAATCCGGGAATCTGATGGAGGTGTGCTATACCTTTTTGGAAAGCCCTTAATGAGGGCTACACAATAACATAATATTTGACATTTTCCAAATCCGGGAATTAGGGTCCATGACCAGATCTTCGAGTCTTCGCAGTTCATCCATTGAGTTGTCTTGTGCTTTTTCACTCGGGATTGATGTTATGGTTCTGCATGACTTATGTAGACACTCGAAATTTTGCATTCATGTTACTAACCCTGTAAGAGGGTAAAATCGTCTTCCAGAGATAACCCTGGAAGTCAGCCCAATCCCGGAGACAACCCCGGGATACTCAATTTTAAATCTTGGAGACAACCCCAATATACTCAAATTGCAATCCCCGAGATAACCCCGGGAGATTTAGTTCCAACCTCGAAGATAACCCCGGAGAAGTCAGTTTCAATCTCGGAGACAACCTCGAGGAACTCAGTTCCAACTCCGGACACAACCCCGAGAGGTCAGGCTCACCTCAAAGACAACCCTGAGGACATTCAGCCCTCACAGCAGCCCAATCTCAGAGATAACCATGAGCAACGACTGCTACATCAGCACAGAACCGAAGATAACCCCGGTGAGGGGAAAAATCATCATTTTTCCACCTCGATATTACATTAACGTCGTCTCAACATCATTCCAACCCACACTTCATAGGAAGATGTCCCACAAGAACCATAGCTCAAAATCCCGAGTGACTGCTGCACAAGACAGCACACCGGATGGAATTTGAAGACTTGAAGATCTGGTCATGAACCCATCTTCCCGACTTCGTACAAAGTCTTATCCCATATCATTGTGTAGCTCTCGATAACAGCATTTCGGAAAGGTATAGCACGCCTCAATCGGATGCCAAATTAAAAGTTATTAAGGTTCGAGCGGACAGCGTGTTGCACGAGTGCATGTACTTCGAGTCTACGGGACAAGCATGGCCCGGGGTAACCCGGGCAGCCATGGGTAGACCCGTGGTAGCCATCTAGTCTATAAATAAAGACATTGGGTTGGCCATTTAAAAAAAAAAGGAGGCGAGAAAACTCTGTCCATTTCAGTTCATAAACATATCTAGAGTGCTCTAAACTGAGTGATTCTTCTTTCTAAACACTTGTAAGCTCGTATTTTACAACATACTGAAATTTAACCGGTGGAAACCGAGTTTTCAGGAATTAAAAGTTATCTAAAGTGTTCTTGGCAGCCCACTGTAAGATATTTCAAATTTTTAAGCTTTTTCTCACTCCTATACATATATATCTACTAACGTTGTGAGTCGCGTTGTGTGGGTATGTCTAGATCGTTGATCCGTGGCTTTTTATTACTTTTATATATATAAATACTTATATATATGTATATATATACATATATATATATATATATATATATATATATATATAACTGTTATTTAGCCTGTAGGTTAGATTTACCTAAATTTGGCTATTTCTCACTTTGACAGGTTCATGGTGACTAAACTGGAACCGTTGAAGCTAGAATAGTTTTGATTTACTCAAATCTATTTCGTTTTATAGCTTTTGCTACAGGTTAGATTTGTCTCAATCTGGCTATTTCTCACTTTACTTGGTTCATGGTGACTAAACTGGAACCGATGATGCTGAAATAGTTTAGATTTATTCAAATCTAGTTCTTGTTTTAGCTTTTGTACATATTGTTTGTTAATGTAAGCCTGGGAATCATGTGATCACAGATTCAATCCCTGAATCTAGATTCGGTTCCCGTGATGGACATTTTCAGCTACATCCAGCTTGTAAATTATTCACGATGTCTGAATTTTCTTAGATGGCTTTCATGCCCACATGGAGTTCAGCACTGCTATATATCTTATTTTCTCAAAGATGCTTCGCATCTCAAAAATAAAACTAATCAAGCTGAACATATAATAAAATGGAAGTATCAAATGCCTCAATTACTATTGAGCACAAGGGTTTGAAAAATCTGTTTTACAAAACATCATTGCTATATCTTGTTAAAATTGAACTTTTATATAAAAGTCAAACCCTTTGTATATAGGTGCAAACGAGGTATAGCACTACTTCCAAACAACTGCACATAGACCTAGCACACACGCACACACGTACGCATATAAAAGTTTTAAAATGGAAAGTGGTGGTAACCGTGGGTGCCTAACAACTTCCCTCTGCTTAATCAAGCCCCCGGACCCTAACGCTTTTCTCGGTTGAGTTGGTGCAACCATTTAAAAATAACCAATTGGCGACTCATATAGTCAAATCATCGACATATACATGTCGGACCTTTTCAAACTTGTCTTTTTCAAATAAATCTCACCTAACATAAGAACACCAAAAAATAAGAACAGAAAGGTACAAAAAAATTCCAGACGTCGACAGGCGGCGACTCCGTTGGGGACTCAAGTAAGAGGGCTTAAGCTGCTATTCAAGCTTTTCAAAACAAAACATTATCTACTTACTTGTGAATACTGCATTTACATTGAATGGATGTATACTAATGCTTTATTTAACTGCACTTAGTGCTTTGCACCATATCTGCCTGTGATATTAGTGTTTCGCACATGTCATCATTTCCATACGGTGAGATGCGATGTATGTGAATGTATGTTGTGTGGTCCCTCCAACAGGAGGTTATCCTATTGGTGTTTGATTACTGGACTCGTCGGGAGACTAATTCCATGAGGCTCAAGAAAGGCATCACCCAGATTCACTCCAGTTAAAAGATCGGATTAACTTCCCATCGAGTAAATTGTGATTATCTAGGGACCTTCATGCCGAAAAGCCGTGAAAGTAGCCTAAGATAGGTCAGCCTCTGATAAACCAAATGCGGAGGGAAGTCTATTCATACCTTCCCCTTTTTAATTACCAGTAATTTTAATTGTAATTTTATTCCCATGTCAATCTCAATGTAATGGAAAATATAAAGGAGTATGTGAACATGCATTCCTTTTTCATATCAAAACCTGTCATGCTATCCTGTCATCAAAATAGCTGACATCAGTTTTGCAGGATAATACTCCTAAAAAACGAACACATTACATAGCATGTATCATTTCTATATGTCACTAGACTAAACTACATAAGTCTTTTTGTAGGGGAAATGATTGGTCCCGTTACCCGTTCAAAGTCAGAAAAGGCATTAAGCCTACAGCCAAACATGGCTACATCTGGCCAGTCTAATCCTACTCCTATCTCTCGCGAGGAGTTCGAAGGATTAAGCAATCAAATCACAGAGTTGGTTGTTCTGCTCAAAGAATTACAAAGTAAACTCAGGTCCACAAATACCCATCCACACAAAATCCTCTACACATGGAGGAATCCAGGGTCCGAACAAAGAAGTTCTAGCACCTGAGTCTCAGTCTGACAAGACCAACAAAACCCATGAAATCACCCATCTTAAAGAAGATCAAGACACATGTGATATTAAGAAGAAGGTTCTACAAATGGAAGAGACCCTTCGGTCTATCAAAGGGATTGGAGCATACGGAAGTGTTTCATATTCAGACCATTGCATCTTCCCTGGGGTTCATTATCCGGAGAAATTCAAGACTCTCGATTTTGAGAAATATGATGGATTGGGAGATCCTTACACCCACTTAAAGGTGTTCATTGGAGAGATCGGATCTTATACCGACAATGAAAAGCTCATAATGCAGCTATTTCAGAAAAGTTTGACTGGAGAAGCCAGAGCATGGTACACCTGATTGGATAGCTCCACAATTCACATCTGGGAAGAGTTAGCCCATGCTTTCCTCAGTCAATACAGATTTCAAACTCAGATGGCTCCTAACCGGTATCAAATTACCAAGGTCAAGAAACAATTCAATGAGTCATTCAGAGAGTATGCCAAAAGATGGAGGTGTTTGGCTGCTCAAGTTATCCCATCTATGATAGATTCTGAAATGGTGATGACCTTCATAGATATTCAAGAAGCTCCATTTTATGAGAGGGTCCTAGCTATAATAGGAAAGCCGTTCTCAGAAATGATTAAGCACGGAGAAATGGCTGAAATGGGATTGAAATCAGGGAAGATTCAAGACCTAGCAGCTTTAAAAGCCGCAGCTGAACACATCCAATATGGAAGTTATGGGAACAACCCCCGGAGGGTCCATAAGAAGAAAGAAGAGGATGTCTCCTTGATACTGCAAGGATAAAAAGGCAATCAAAACTTACCTATTCAGAGGAGAAATTATTCCCCTTTTCAAGCACAGACTTCAAATCCTCCCTTGCCAAAGAGTGGAGAAGTCAGACGTACAAGAGTATTCACACCCTTAGGGGACTCACTCTAAAACATTCTCAAACTTCTGATGGCTCAGAAAAAAATCACTCATCTCCTTCCACCAACCAACCCTATTGGAAAGGGTTTCAATACAAGCAAAAAGTGTGCTTACCATGCTGGAGCTCCAGGCCATGACACTCAGGATTGTTGGGCTCTTAAGCATAAGATCCAAGATTTGATTGACAGTGGTGAGATAGTGGTGACCAAGCCCGACTAACCACATGTTCAAGAAAACCCTCTCCCCCAACACAAGGAATATGAGGTTAACATGAGGAACAAGGGCAGTGGAGAGAGCTCCAAATACCTCAAATGTGTGGGTGGTTCATCCCAAATTAGCAATGATAATTTCGACAGATGCGATTATTCAGAATTCTAGTTTATGATGGAACAAGAGTTAAAGTCTCTTGGCGAACAAGTCAATCAATTGGCATAACTTGTGATTCACCAACACCAAGTCACACGTCAATTGTTCTGTCAGGAGCATGCTAGCCTCTTTTCTCTTATCACAAGTACTCCACCACTTATTCAAGAAAGTGAAATACTAGAGGAAAAGCTTGCAAGAAAAGAAAAAGCTAAAGCTCATCGGGACTTCGCCAACAAAAGGTAATTCACCTATTTAGGCCAACTAATGGAAGAGATATTGCAGATGCTGATCAATGAGGGAAAAATCACATCACTGCTACCTCCAGTCAATCCACGCTCAAAACGGTTTGATGCTAATGGAGTATGTCACTGCCACTCCCACTCTCGTGGTCACATCACTGAGGATTGTTGGGCACTCTGCCATCTTATTCAAAATATGATTGACAACGGTGACCTGCAAATGGCAGACAATGACGCTGTATCATCTGAGAGTAGGAACACATTTTCTCCAAGATGGAAGGAAGTTGTAGTAGTTATATCCTCTAAGGAAGATTTGGTTGCTACACCACTTACAATTCAACCAATTCAGCTTAAAGGCGTTAAAAACCCTTTGAAAGTGGTTGCACCAAAGCTAATAATATTGCTATTCAGGCCACAATATCTTATCATCAGCCTCAAGAAAGTCCCAGGGAATTATGGAGAGGCTGAAGGATCAACGTCAAACACTACTACTACAATGTCTAAAGAAAATACATTGTATCTTCCTCAACGAGTGATGAAACCCATCATCAGATCTAAGGGGAAAGTGCCAAATTAAGGACAAGATTAAAGAATTCCTTCGCAAGATGGAACACAATGAAGCCAAGGTGGTTCAAAGCTTGAAGGAAGCTCCACAACAGATCTCTATTCTGGACTTGGTTTTCAGAAGATCACTGGAAGGTCTTACTACAAGTATTAGAAGAAACCCACTTGCCAAAGACAGTGGATGTTGAAAAATTCCATCATCTGGTTGATCACATCTTTAATAGCAATGTGATATCATTCACTGATGATGACATACCTCCTGAAGGGATGGGTCATTGCAAATCATTGCGCATAGCGGTTATGTGACGCCCCCAAAATAGGTCCACCCAACCCATCTTGGGTCGCCAGATACGCGGTACAGAATTTAAATACAATCTTCATTTATACAACTATTGAACTGTCGTGCAAAATACGATAACACATAAGTTGTGAATTTTAATACAAGTATTGTTACGCATATAATACAACAACATTCATACTTAAATTATTATAATGTCATATAAAGTACATCAGCAAATATTTCAAGTCTCCAAAAGGACTAGAGAAGATTTTGTCCTCCTCATTCTAATGGAGTGCATTTTTGACGCTTCCAAAGTTTGGTTCTCATTATCCTATTGTTGTTTACCAAAATCAATTATTAAATAACGTATAATATACTACACACCCATCTTAGGTCCTTAATACAACTATATATTGCATGTCATGCAGTGTTATAATGTATTGAGAAACTTCCACAATCTCGGACCATCACACTATTCCCCTATTATCCCCGATCGACCCAGCTACACTCTTAATACCTGTAAGGAATTGTGCAGTAAAAGGGTGAGCACAAATAACCCATTAAAGAATATTATGACTAAGATAATTAATTTATCAATAGCCTTCATCAATAATAAATCAGAGATTTAGAACATATGGTAGATAATAAAAATTTTCAACCATAATTGCAGCGGAATCAACAATCCATTAGAAGAGTCAAGTAGAACATAATGTCTACTATCCTCTCCAAATTAAAAGTCCATCATTAATAGTTCATTCATGTAATACTCATCAACAGTTCTTTGTTGTACCAAAGACAAAGAGAACTCTCATCACTTGTCTTCACCTGAACCACCAAAGATTATAGTTAAATTCAAAATTCATATTTATAATCAGGTAAATCAACAGTCCATCTTTGCACCTAAGCCAAAGATATACAACTGTAAAACCAATAATCAACAGTCCATCTTTGCACGTAAGCCAAAGATATACAACTGTAAAACTAATAATTAACAATCCATCTCTGCACGTAAGCCAAAGAAGATTTTTACCACATCATTTATCTGTAACATTAGTCCATCTTTACACGTAAGCTAAAGAGGATTTTTACCACATCATTTGTCTATAAAATAAATAATCCACACCATTGAATTATCCATGCACTACGGTCAAGGATAATCATTAGTATTACATCCATGAATTATCTATGCACTACGGGTCAAGGATATTCATTATTATCACATCCACTAATTATCCATGCACTACGGGCCAATGATATTCGTTATTATCATATCCATAAATTATCCATGCACTACGGGCCAAGGATATTCATTATTATCACATCCACGAATTATCCATGTACTACGGGCCAAGGATATTCGTTATTATCACCAGTGGTCATGATCATGTCAAACAACAATTCATCTTTGCACCCTTGGTCAAAGAGAACCCATGGTCATGATCATACCAACAACTGTTCATCAATGCACTACAGTCCAATGAAGACTTTTACCACATCACTTGTAACATTATAGGTCATGATTATACCGATACATAATTCATGGTCATAATCATACCAATCAACAGTCCATCTTTGCACTACGGGCCAAATATGACTTTCATCACAATATAAACATGAGGATGATGACAATGATATAAGCATCATTCAAACGAAATCAAGGATAAATATTAAAGATTTTTAATTTATCCAGAGTTTAAAAATGTCCAAATTGTCAACATGATAAATGTTTTGTGAAGTAAAATTTAAGAATATTATTCACGTATCAAAAATAATTTGGACAGAAAAGAAATAAATTTTTATCGTGAATAGTACCCCGGGTGAATAGTACCCGAGTGAATAGTACCCCGTGAATAGTACCCCAACATGAAAAGATCAAAATTTAATAAGAATGTTCAGAAAAATATTCTTGTGAAACGATACTAGATGAAGCGCAAATTTCAAGGATATTATACTAATTTCAAGGAGTATAGAAGCAATACTTAACAAAATGAGTGTAGAATTCTGAATCTGAAACGAAATAATATTTCTTACATACTACAGAGTATGGAAAAAAATATTATTTCTTACGAATATTGAACAAAAATAATATCCCTTACGAATATTAAACGAAAATAATATTTCTTTTGAATATTGAACGAAGACAATATCCCTACGAATATTGAAAGAAAATAATATTCCTTACGAATATTGAATGAAAATAAAATTTCTTACGAGTACGAAAATCAATATCGTAA